>OZ022503.1:84537276-85137276 GCA_963989385.1 Ctena decussata | reverse complement strand
CGGCTTGCGCGATCCTAGCTAACTCGATTTCCCTGTCTTTATCGGCCTGTGCAATTTTAGCTAACTCAATTTCCCTGTCTTTATCGGCCTGCGCAATCTTTTCTTTATCAAGTGCCCTTACCGCGTGCCTTTCTGCCCTCTCAGTCTCTTGCTGTTGCTTTACAAATTCCTGCAATGCCTGCCCTTCATAACCTAACTCCCTTCCCGTCTTAACTAACTGATCCATGACGCTTAACGTAAAGCTCACGTTAACCTAACTGAAACCGACGTTCACTTATAGTCACACACGTTAACTAAAACGTTAACAATAATATTAACGAACTAATCCAACTAAAACGTTGATTAATTAGTATACTCGCGATCTGGACGTAGCCATTAAAGTTACGTTCATAACAGACCGGAAATGACGTCATAAACTGACGTTGACTTTGCCGAGAATTACTTTTCACTATTAAATGACGTAATTAGATGACGTAAATAACCCACATTACAATTACGCCCAACTTGATCTAGCGTATCGGATATACAAACGTAACGTATGTAACGCAACGTATTAACACTTGACACGACAACTGTACGTCCTACATTACAAAACCTTATAAGATACCAACGGTAAATCAAACTTAAGATTCCGCTATTAGGTTTAATTGTAACGATATTATATTACGTTACGAGTAACCTACGTTACTAAATCAGGACATAAAATGGACCTCAGTAACGGTTACGACAGAACGTACAAACGTTTGAATTAATGAACTAACAGATTGTCATGCAACAGCAGTGCCAAGGTACTCAAACGGACCTTAAAACTAAATATGTATCATCCGTGCCAAGACAATTCAGGTTTATATACCTCAGTTTCCCCACTCAGATATGCAACCCGTTACATTCTATCACAAATTAATGCATGGGCTATCGCACTTCATCACGCAGGGAATAAGGATAGTTGACCTTAATTGAGTGTAGGTTACATTTACAAGAATTCAGTGGAAAAATTGCTCCCCTAAAATTCACAGCCTTACAAACATCCTTACGTCACCTTAGAAAAGAACAATCAGAAAGTCAATAATAAAAAAAAAATGTCTGACAAAATTGTGCCTAGATTCTGTATATATTGTCAATGTCTTACACTGGCAGATATTAACCAGAAGTCAAATCCCACTTCTGACACCATGTTACGCAGAAGGTTTTACACACGGTCGACACGGGTGTAGAGCCTTATGCGTCGCCAGGACGGCGGAGGGTGACTTCCGGTTAAAGGGTTATCTACTAGTGTAATACACTAACAAGGAAACTCTAACAACGTTAGAATTTTTTAAGTTTATATATAATGTAAATTCTATATACAACAATACAATTTACAACTGTCATAATTACAATAATATACAACACGTATCAGTTCATGTCGCTGGCCCAAGTAAGGTGTTTGTTTCAAATCTGTAATCGATTTGCGTACAATACGCAAATAGATTACCGTCTGACGTCAACACCGTACTCGGCTCAGCGCCATGAACTAAAGGAAAACACAAAGAACAAAAAAACTTTAGTTTGAGCTCATACAAAAAAACAAGGCCTTATGTTGGTAGACTTCAATTCGTCGTTCCCTGGATCATGTCATGGGCCAGACCATATATCATGAGGAACACCAACTCATATAAACACGTGCACGATTATATACTGGTCGCTCCCTGGATTGTACCAGGGACCAGTCTATATATATTAAAACACCTTAGTGGACGAACACTGTCCCACACTTGATGTGACCTTCAGATCTTATCACAGAATCTGGCAAAACTGTGCTAACCACTTCCGCCTACATTTTGTGCTTCCCGCCTCTGCTTGGGAACCATGCACAAACGGCGTTGTAACTGCCTCTACCCGGGTTGGTATTAACCTGGAGACGTATATCGCATCTCCAGGTGAGACGTGGCTCTAAGCCCTAACAGCTGACTGCCGGACTTGATGTGCCTAAAAATAATGAACTTACACTTAATACATTGTAACTACATAATAACAATACGTAAGACTTGGGCCTGTCTTGGAAATACAATACAACGCCCTCGGCGAATGCCGAGCATAACGTGCACACGCCAGCCGTGTCACTAGACACGACTCGCGCTCACGATGTAAAGCTAAAAGTGTGCTTACCACTTCCGCCAATGAAGAAACGTAGATCCTACCACGCATGTGCGTCGAAGGATCTGACGTCAAACATTGTCAAGAAGTATACTGACGTCAACAGGCATTACCATGACATACCCCACATAAAACATGAATAATCTAAATAATGACCTATTTACATTAAATTGATTGACCAAAATCTAACTCGCATATTTATTAATTCATTTCTTTAAACTAAGCGTAATACCATTTGCCATAGAATATAATAACTGAATAAGCGTTTCTAACACATTTGGGATCATAACGTTTGATCTGACATCATGACATCAATGATGTTATATCATATGACGCCGTCTAATGAAGGCAAATCAAACGCATGATGACCAAATGCTACAATTATAACTTATGGAAAAAACCCTTAATGCGGTGCATGCTATGGCGTCAATTGACGTCACGAGTATATAAATTAGTTCCATTACAAATCAATCTACTTCTATAGGCCACGTATACGTGAAACTAATATAAAAAGTGCTGACGTCGCAATAACATGAATGCAACTGACGTCACATGAATAACATGAATGCAACTGACGTCACTGGACGTCAAATAGACGCACACCATTGCAACCAACATCAGTGATATAAACTATTTCCGAAATTTACAAAACTTCCTAATATACAAATATTATGCGCAGCATGCTTACTAACAAAATCGGTCGACACATGCGCAGCCTGATCACTGCCAACAAAATCAAATCAGTCGACACATATAATCATACCATATCAATCAGAAGTCACATTTTTCATTCTTAGCCAAACTATTCTAAATAAATATAATAAAATCTTACCCTTCTAGGTCTTAACACAGAATCTGGGCACACAACAATATAACATCCATCAAGAATTAAACAGCCACGTCTAACTTTTCATTAAAAGATAGGCGTATAAATACTATGCGTCTCACATTAAAATCATGCAAAGCGCTTTCCACAATCAAAAGACTCGTGCAGGTATTCACCTTAAAATCATGCAATATGCTGTCCACGAGAGGTATTCACAAACAACCCATGCATAACGTAGTCACAATTTCCGTAAACGTTTTATTACCACAGTTGCCCTAAAAACTGTAGCTCTACTGATTGAAAGGATTAAAATAATCTCGACGACATAGTGGACGATTAGATCCATTTCGTAACAATGTGAGAATGTTCAGATACTTAAGAATGGAAAGTTTTAGATGCAAAACTTTTGTAATATAACACAGTTTACTTTTGAACAATGCCATGTCTTAAAATTTTCATAGCTCCAAAACATGGCATAGTAATTAAATTGTACTGTACTTAACTGCTTGTAGAAAATTAGACTTGTTCACTTGCCGGAATAAATGGCTGTTACTGGCAGACAAGTTTCTTGTGTAAATCAGTATTATCACCAAACCACTGTAGGACGAGTTTAAATTTTAAGAAGTTTGCAACACTTTGTACAGTATTTCTTCTAAAACTCCACCCAACACCCCTTCAAATAAATTCCCCCTCTGCGTCTCACTTGGTAAAAACTGAAAAGTGGCCAAATTTCACCAAGATGGCTTAAGACCATCAAAATTGGTAATTTATTGTCAAGATTTTTTCTCAAGAATACATAATATATGACTTGTGAAATTGTGAATTGTAATGCCCTGGGGCATAATGCCATTTATTAGAAAAAATATGGTAAAGACTCTCAGGAATAAAAATAGTTCAAACGTGTACATCCAGTAGTTGATCTAATTATGTATGGGCTGAAAGAACAGGTTATAGTAACAATGATTTTATTTGGCATGCGATCACACCAAGACTTAATTCCTCTTTTTATGTATGTTTGCAGAATGATCGGGGTTTTTTTGCGACTGTGTAAGATTTTTGTGCCAATAGCAAATTAATGCTATTCTGATGATTTGCTCTCCATACATGTCTTAATTAGCCTTGGCATTGTAGTGATTGTACTGTTCATCTTGCTCCTTGCAGAGGCAAGAACAAATAGTGTATTAGCTATTTGAGCCTTGGTATGTCAAGCTAAATACTGCTATATTATATTTCAGAGAGTTCATCTTCACAGAACCAGAAGTTATTGGCACCCCAAGCCTAGAGTCCAAGGACCAATGCTTCCATCTTGTTGCACAGGTACACATAAGACTTCTTGTATACATAGCTCTGATGAATTCTGCTGAGAGACAAAACGACAGAATTTCTTTTATAACATTTTGGAGTAAATTCTTATTGATTTTAGAAATTCCGAAAATCACATATTTTATAGCAATTTTTGTCTCGCCTGGGAAGCTGAGGCGAGACATATGTATTGCTTTTCCGGTGTCGGCGGCGGTGGCGGCGGCGTCAGCGTAAACTTTTGTCGAGTTTTTGCGTTTAGGTCATTTTCTCAGAAACTATAAGGGCTAGAGCCATGAAACTTGGTTCATGCATACATCTGGAAGAGTTCAACTGAAAGCCATCATCAATGTTGAGTCTTGACCTACACTTTACGGTTGACTGACTTTGCAATTTTTTGTTGAGTTTTTGCATTTAGGTCATTTTCTCAGAAACTATAAGGGCTATAGAGCCATGAAACTTGGGCCATGCATACATCTGAAAGAGTACAGCTGAAAGCCATCATCAATGTTGAGTCTTGACCTAGTTTTACCGTTTGACTGACTATGCATTTTTTTGTAGAGTTTTGGGGTTTAGGTCATTTTCTCAGAAATTATAAGGGCTAGAGCCATGAAACTTGCTTCATGCTTACATCTGGAAGAGTAAATCTCAAAACCATCATCAACATTTGAGTCTTGATCTACATTTTACGGTTGACTGACTTAGCAATTTTTTGTCAAGTTTTCACGTTTAGGTCTGTTTCTCACACACTATAAGGGCTAGAGCCATAAAACTTGGTTCATGCATACACTCTCAAAGCCATCATCTGTATTGAGTCTTGACCAACATTTTATGGTTGACTGACTTTGCAATTTTTTGTCAAATTTTCGTGTTTAGGTCTGTTACTCAGAACCTATAAGGGCTCGAGCCATGAAACTTGGGTCATGCATTCATCTGGAAGAGAAGAACTCAAAGTCATCATCGATATTGAGTCTTTACCAACATTTTACGGTTGGCTGACTTGGCAATTTTATGGCAAGTTTACTCATTTAGGTCTGTTTCTCAGAAACTGTAAGGGCTAGAGCCAAGAAACTTGGTTCATGCATACATCTTTGCTGATTTAGCTCTGTTTTGTGACAAATCGCCAGCAGGCGAGACGCCGCATTCCGCGGAATTCTTGTTTTTTGCTGCTGTTGCATAAAAAATTCATCAAAAAAGACCTGCTTCTGTTGTATATATGCTTTACCCAGGTCTCCCTAGATTTCAATAGCTAAACATTTTGTCACATCTCACATTTTAATGTCCCTAATTAAACATTGATGGCTTAGCACATTACCCTGAGTCAAAATTTCACAGAATTTTTGAGTAGCTTCTGTCAAGATAACTTATATGCTCAGGGTTTGAGCTCTTTCTTCGGTAATTATGTAAACTATATTACAATGCAGTTCTTGTTTGGTTTCTTAAAATGTAAAATTGGATGGGTTACTCAATCCACTTCTCCGTTTTTAAAATAAATAAGCTGGAGTGCTCACGCATACTGAAATAAATGAGATTTAAAAATCTTATGGAAAAAATCAGTTCCTAGAAAGGCAAAATTCAGTAAGATATTTTATCAAACTTCTTAAACGTGGCTTGAATATTTACTGTAATGTGCTTAAGTATTGGGACACCTAAAATAATTTTCCATTTTGTCCCGAATTATTGAAAATTGATTATTTTGGGTGTCCCAAAATTTAGGCATAAATATTACTATGCAATTTGTCTTTTTCAGCTCAAATTACTGCAGTCGGGAAAATTACAGACGAGATTATCACGAGTTGGGCTTCAGGTACAGACTTAACAAGAAAAATGGTTTAAATGACATATTGTTCTTGGAGGCCTCCTGACAAACCAGCTGAAAGATGCTTTAAAATATACCATGGGAGCCCCAGGCATTTGTCAGAAGTTAGGATTGAAATATCCTTTCTGAGACTGTTGGGCAGTTCTTGAAATCAGCATGTTTAAATTTAGAATAACAGTTTCGAGCTGTCACGCTGTATAGTGGAATTACAGCTGTTGAAACCTTACATGTACAATTGCCTCTCAAAGGCATTTCAGATGCTGGTATGGTTGGCATCACATGAAAAAGGACCTTAAGCCATGTGTTTACAGTAAACACTCAAATCAGCCTGTGCATTGGCAACACACTAGTAAAAGTTTTGGAACTTTCATCCATGTGTAACGTGGGCCGACCTGCAAACAACCCCCGTCAGTGGAAAAGCATGCTCACCCACCAAGGGCGGTTTATTTGCTTATATACCCCAACATTTACTCGACCACAAACTACCGAGTTTGTAATTTGCATATCTATTTATATCTGTGACCTTCTACCATCACATTACTTTCCCCTCCGAGAAGTCTCGTCCCGAGACTTGGCCTGGGAATTACATGGGTAAGGCAACTCCGGTCTGGCAGTTGTCATTATCCCACCGCTGCCACCAAATGTAACGTGGGCCGACCTGCAAACAAACCCCGTCAGTGGAAAAGCATGCTCACCCACCAAGGGCGGTTTATTTGCTTATATACCCCAACATTTACTCGACCACAAACTACCGAGTTTGTAATTTGCATATCTATTTATATCTGTGACCTTCTACCGTCACACATGAATTTGCATAATGTTGTCTTTTGAAGGAAAAATTAAAGTAAAGCTAAACCAAAACTAATTTGCATAATGTAGTCTTATGAAGGAAAAATTAAGAAAAGCTAAATAGTTATGATAGTAACTAGTAATCAGGCCACAGGCTTTATGCAGAATTTAAAGTAATACCAATGCTCCAGATAAAAACGGGTAAAGGAGATAATTTTGGGATAATTTTCCAAAGTAATTAAAATAAACATTCATTGTTACTCCTCATTAGAACAGTCTCAATGAGATGTTTCTAATGATGGGTCACAACATATGTACCTGTCCAGAAGTAAGTAAAATTATCTCTAAAATTATTCCTGTTACCCCTTCGTACCTGGAGCACTGGACTGGTCAGGAGTGTTTAAATAAAAAGTAATTAGTACAATTTAAGTGCTGACATACTGGACAATTACAGAGTCTCATTATTTTCAGGTGACAAAGCCCTACCCTGTTACACCAGAACTTTACCAAAGCTGTCTTAGGTACACTTTAATGGCGAGAATATCCCCCAATTGGAACAAGGCTGGGGAATGGCTGGTACAGGGTCGGGATTTTCTTACACACACTGGAGCAGTGAATGCTGTTAGTAAGTGGGCTATTGTGTTCTAATGTAACCCTTTGTTCGAAACACCTAAAATCTAAATCTTTGGTAGCTACCAGAGGCCAGAAATGGACCTGAGATATGTCAAGTTTAAAGTGACATTTTGATACAGTTCTGTGAGACTCACAATTTGTACAAATTACAAATTTATTTATTTTGAAAACCTATATCAGTAAGGTATAATTTGAAATAACAGAGAAAGAGAAGAATCATACAATAATTCAACAAGAAGAACTTTATACAATATTTATAAGATGGAGGGGTAGAGGCTTCCACTCTCAAACAGTCCCAAAAAATATGACTGATTATCAGAGTCTTATTTTTTGGGACTGTTTGAGAGGGTAAGCCTCACCCCTCCATCTTATATCAGTGATATATTTTTGAGAGTGCTTTCTATTAAAGAGAAAACCCTTTATCAGAGCAGAATAAATTTGTGGTGCCTGTCTTATAGCCACAAGAATCTGGTACTGTACCAGGGTGTGATACACAAAACGCCTGCTTAAGTTTTAGTAGAAACTTGTTTAAATGGAATTAAAAAAAAAAGAGACATTTTGGTTGGTAATTGTCTCTAATAAATTTCTTGGCTTATTAGGGCCCCGCCAGACAAAGTCTACGGAGGCCCTATAGTAATCACCTTGTCCATCCATCTGTCTGTCCCTCCTTCAGCTTTTCGTGTCCACTCAATATCTCCGAAACCGCTCGAGATATTTTTCAGGAAACTTGGTACAAATGTTAAGGATCATCAGACGATGTGCAGAGAAAAAGAACCATAACTCAACCTACATTTTGTAACTCTGAAATGGTTGGAGATATTTTCATGAAACTCGGTACAAATGTAAAGCATCATCAGATGATATGCAGAGGACAAGAACCGTAACTGGAGCTACATTTTTTACTGAATTATGCCCTTTGTAATTTTTAGTACAGAAATCTTGTCAGCTCCATAACTCTGAAACGGTTAACGATATTTTCATGAAACTTGGTACAAATGTAAAGCATGGTATGATGATGTTTAGAGAACAAGAACCGTAACTCTACATTTTTTACTGAATTATGCCCCTTTGTAATTTTTAAAATACAAAACATGTCCCCTTCATAACTCCGAAACTGTTTGAGCTATTTACACTAAAACTTGTACAAATGTAAGGCATCATTAGACAATGTGCAGAGAAAAAAAACTGTAACTCCATTTACATTTTTGTCTGGCCTGCGAAGCAGAAGCAAGACATAGGTATTGCTTTTCCGGTGTCGGCAACGGCGTAAACTTTCATTGTGTTTTTGCGTTTAGGTCAGTTTCACAAAGCGCTGACAGGCGAGACACCGCATTCCACGGATTCTTGTTTACAGAATTATGATTTAGTATGGAAACCGTATCAGCCTAATAACTCTGAAACCATTTGAGATATTTTCAAAAAACTTTGTGCAAAATTTTAAAAATCATTAGACGATGTGCAAAGAATAAAAACCATAAGTCCAATTTCATTTTTACAGAATTATGCCCCTTTGTAATTTTTAGTACTGAAATGGTATCCGCTTCATAACTCTGACACTGTTTGAGTTATTTTCACGAAACTTGGTACAAATGTAAAACATCATTAGGTGATGTGCAGATAATAAGATCCGTAACTATGCCTACATTTTTTATGGAATTATGCCCCTTTGTAATTTTCAGTACAGAAATTGTGTCTGCTCTATAACTTTAAAACTCTCAGAGATATTTTCATGAAACGTTGTACAAACATAAAGCATCATCAGATGATATGCAGAGAATAAGAATCATAACACCATCTACATTTCGTACAGAATTATGCCCCTTTGTAATCTTAAGTTTAGAAAACATGTCTGCTCTGTAGCTTTAAATCCCTCAAAGATATTTTCACGAAATTTTGTACAAATATAAAGCATTATCAGACAATGTGCAGAGAATAAGAACTGCAACTTTATCTACAGTTTAACATAATAACGTCCCTTTGTATTTTAGATATTTAGAGCTTGTCGGCGCTATAACTTTAGAGCCTTTGAAGATATTTTCACAAAATTTGGTACAAATATAAAGAATAATCAGATGATCTGAATATGTGCAGAGTACAAGAGTAGTAACTCCAGTTACCGGCTTTACAGAGTTGTTGTCCTTGTTTTAATCAGTCATGATTTTGTATTTTGCCCATATCTGAAAGACTCTACCACAGGCTGAATTCCAAACAACATAATATCATGGAAAAGCATGATACCAGAAAGCTTTTATTATTTCTGGTTGGGGGCATATGACTTAGATGCTGTCAACAGTGCCATAAAGGCGGGGCCCTATTAGTTACCATGTTTCTAGTTTGTCTTTTCTGAACTTTAAAATGCTGTTCTGAAATACTGTTTTTCTTGAGTATCTTTATTTTCAGAGATGGACCTTTCTGTAAATTGTAATGAGCTGTATTTCGCATTAGAAGCTACTTCACTCAAGATTTCTGCTCTGAAGGTATTAGTATTTTATAAAAAGTAAGTCTAAATATGTTTTCAGACTTGAGAGGTTCACAAAAAGATAATTGATATAGTACAGTTTAAGTAACTTTAGAAGTCTTCACAGTGGAAATATCCCAGAAATATCACCTCCTGACGATTTGCCTTTACAGATGCCAGTCTTTGCTTTTCACTTTATTAATATGTCAGGATTTATAAATGGAAGACCATAGGCTCTGGGCAACAGTCTATGAGATCTATAGTATTATTTTTAAGGTGAGATGAGGTGAAATTTAGTTTCTCTCAGAAATCTCTTCCATAGAATATTCCAGAAAAACAGGTTACGCTTCCAGGGGAAGCAACTCTTACATTTCCATTTTTGCTGCCCTTCCCAGTGGTCATCTCTTAAAGAAAAGGATTTGCTCCCTAGGAGCAAATTCTTTATTTTAAGAGTAGACCCATTTTGGAAGGGCTTGTTGTCCAGGAAAGCATACAGGAAGTCACGTACAAAAGATGTTTCCTTTCCTAAAAATAGCAAAAAACATGGAGGTGTAGTAATACACTTGAAGGGAAAGTTTATCCCAGTGAGACAACACAAGCTTGACTCATACTGATACAGAGGCTGATCTCAGTCTTCACTGCTGTGCCCAGAGTACTATTCCTGTTGTACAGCTAATTTTCATATATTTGCAGGTAAATGATCTTGACATACTTGGTGATAGCCTGGAAAAGTTCCTGAAACATCATGTGTCTGAGATAGACCATGACAGTATTGCATCTGACTGGTGTTACGTATTACCAAGGTAATGGAAGCTTGAACAAATACAGTAGAACTTCAATGGCTCAAATAGGCTTTGGCTCATGAAATTAGTTCCAGCCAAAGGTAGTTCCAGCCATCCAGGGTTAGTTTCTATATACACTGAACTCTACAGACCCAAGAAT
Source organism: Ctena decussata (assembly GCA_963989385.1). Classification (NCBI taxonomy): domain Eukaryota; kingdom Metazoa; phylum Mollusca; class Bivalvia; order Lucinida; family Lucinidae; genus Ctena; species Ctena decussata. The sequence goes on along the minus strand of OZ022503.1, from coordinate 85,126,374 downwards.
GAGTTCTAGTCAGGCAGGGTACACAAGCCATGAGGGTTCGAGACATTGAGTTCTACTGTATCATCAAAATTAATCAATTTATATATACTTAGGGCTATTCCAGTAAGGTCTAAAAATAGGTAGAGGGAGGCACAATGCCTTACATTTTTTTCTAGATATAATCAACAGAGCAAAATTAGTAAGAGCACAGGAAGTTACAAAAAATGATAATAAGTAAATACAGTAGAACTTCAATGGCTCGAACCCTGATGGCTCGTTCACTCTGCCTGGCTGGAACTCTTTTCTTTGTCCCAAGAGGTCAGTGTATATGGAAACTAACCCTGGATGGCTGGAACTAATATTAACGGTCCCAAGCCTGTTCGAGCCAATGAAGTTCTACTGTAAAATGAATTGTATAGTCAAGCCTGGATTGCTAGAAACTTATGGGAAATATTTGGACAAGTTTTTTTCCATTAATGTCTTTCTCAGTGCATAGGTTATGTGTGCAACAAAGGTGCAGGCCTGCTTATGTCTTTGCTTGTTGCACAAATCCTTAGGTTTGTCTTTTTTGCTACCACAGCTGCTATCTGATCCGAGTTTTCGCTGGGCGCATAGCCACATTGTTGGTTTTATCATGTTGCTGCTCATATAAATAAGTGATCATTGTACTCTCTGCAGCATGAAAAGAGGGAAGATAATGAGTATTTCCTATGAAATTCCTGAAGAGAGCCCCTTCATGTCATACAGAGACCTCAAAAGATTCTGGAAGAACACAGTAAGTCAGGGATCTAGATGAGCCCACCATTTGGGGAGGAAAATTCAGCATTTTTTCTCTACCAAGTATGTAATGTGAGATCTAATTAGAATGCATTTTAGTCAAAACTTCTTCAGTGGGCTTTAAAGTAAAATATTTATGCCGTTGTTTCTGATTTACATATGTGAATTTTCTTGAAATGGTATTGTAAATCTATTTCTAAAGAGCTTTTATTGGAACGTAAAGATTTTGTCATAATGGCAGTTATACATTAGAGTATTATGTTGAGAAACTGGGTTATACACAACTGTATAAAAATATATACACAAAAACTGCAATGACTAAATGTACTTGTCAAAAGTGTTTATTGTTAATACTGTATTTATTCGCCTGTAAAACAAAGTTTTTCCATCTCTAGAATGACCCCAAATATCTTAATTCTGCTATGAGTTGGGGTTTTCCCCTTCTAAAACAACCCCAAATATCTAGATCCATCATACAAGATGGATCTAGATTTTAGGGATTGTTCCTCCCCCTCCCCCCCCCCCCCTCCCCTTATGCCAAAGAAATGTGGTAGGCAGACTGATGTGGCCCTAGAGCTCTGAAAATATGTGTTTATATTTCAGTATGGTTACAGGCTACCAGAGTCTGATGAAGAAATGATTTATTATCAGATCCATTTTGGGCCTCTTGGTGGAAGGCTTTTTACATATCCTTTTAAAACAAGATTCAAACATGGCTTGCATTGTTTAGAATTTACTGCAAGCAAAAACACATAGTGATGAAGTTCGACTACTAAGCATATAATGTGGCCCATGATGTGTACAATCATCCTCTTAGAGAAAAATAACCTAAAATTTATGCCTAACTGATAATCAGACCAGACGTTTTCGCCATCCCCTAATTATCTGGACACTGCAGGTATCAGCTAAACATGCTCTGTAAACTACTATTTTTGCGATTAATTCTGGTTCCCGGTTAATAATACAGGTAATTCAAGCATATAGTATTTTATCAGCGGTGCTACTGAAACCTGATTCACGGTATTAGTGCGCCGATTAAAGAACGCTCTCATGAAATACTCTAGAAAATCACATATCCAATGATAAAGTTTTGTCTACTTTTATTCTAAATACAGACAGTGTGTTTGAAGACATATTTTTAAAGTATCACACGAAAATAAGTTTGCAATACAACTGGAACTATTTTTTATAAAAGCTGTAAAAGAGGGAGTACTGTTTCGCTGGTTCCTGGTTTTCGCTGGTGCTATTACAAAATTGTTATATTACAAAACGCTTAAATTTTAACGTAGAAATCCGTTCAAAAGGCCTAAACAACATAACTTTTAACAAGTATTTCTATTTTCTAGTTTATATCAAGATTAGGATGCAGGATATTTATGTTTTACTTTTAACTAGAGAAAATTGGTTAACAGCGTTATATTCACCACCTGGGGCACTGCTGTGAAGTTGCATAATTCTGTATCATTTACTGCTATACCGGAGGATTATACAACCAGTTTCATTTGAAACACATGTGAAATTGATACCCCGAGTTTATATAGCTGTAAGTCAGGTTGGTCTGGGTCAATTCTCTAAGAGCATGTACACGGCATGTATCATAAGGATTGCCTCACAGAGGCAATTCATTGAAGCATCTCTTACAGATAAATTCTGAATAGTAAGATCCTTTGGAAGGACTACACCAAAGAAACGAAAAGAGCATACTCAGTTTAAGTCTGTTCCTGACCAGTGATAAAATGTGTGACACCGGTCACCAGTTAAGCAAAATTTTGTTTTCAAAAGAGCCCACATTTCTTTTAAGGAGAATTAGCAGAAACCACTTTGCAGCTATCTGCAAATACTTGCGATAATTCTTAAGAAAAACTTGAATAGTGACTGAAATCACGATAAATATAGTAACTTTGTAACATGACCTTTTTATGCTGCAGGGAAAGAAATGGATGGATAACTTGCCATTTTTACTGCCCTTCCAACGGCATCAGTCACATCTAGTCATTGAAACAGTGATAATGAAAGACTGTTTGCAATGGAACCCCATTTACTATTGAAAAAATTCTGCCTCCAGTGGATATTCAATCCTAGACACAGAAGCACTCCACCCGCTGCGTAAATTCACCCGCTGCGTAAATTTTGATATATACATGTATTCTAGCTTGTTGGAGAAATCTGTAAGTTTTTTCTTGATCTCGCGTTTTAAGTTCTAATTTCTGAATCAAATTATATCTTAACTGAAGCACATATCCAGAAGTTTGTTTGAGAGCCAGAGAAACACAACGAGTTGCCAGGGTTGATCCTAAGCCAATACTGAGAGCTTTCATGCAAGAAATTACAGCCAAGTTCCCAACTATCTGTGGTGCTCCTATGAAACTTCAGTCTAAAGCAAAATTTCCAGTTGCAGAACTGTTGGGAAGTGGACAGGTATTATACTGTAAAAGTGCTAATCATTAGGACCAAGATGCTAGAGCAAACACGGTAAACCCTAGTCATTGTTGGTCCGCTCTGTATATGATCAGCTTGATGAATGAATTGTGCCATGAGAAAAGAGATATTGCAATTATATTTAGTTTGTGAGGAATACATTTTAAGGTTTCATAATTTTAGACATATATATTCAAAAGTAATGAAATTGGCAGATTTTAATTTCTTTGTTAAAACACCATGTTTTCTCACACTTTTATGCTGACTGGGAGAATTAGTACACAGCAACAGTTGTAAAATTGCAGTACATGTATTATGACAGAGAATAAGTCAGCTTCCGTTTTGCATGCATACTGTTTAAGCACCTCTAAATACTAAGATTCTGAAAGATCTACAAATTGGCTGGGGGTGGTTGGGTGGTGCGATGGTGCTGGGTATAACTTCCAGTGCTGGGGCGTCCTACTGATTTGGATAATAGTAGGGCAAGGGCCTATTGTTCTTGCAGTAGGTGCGGGTGGGGGTTGTTTGGACATTTTTACTCGTCTATCGTTTCCCTCTTCTTTCTCCCTCTCTTTGGGAGACGGCCCGATATAGACTGAAATACTGTCTCAAAAGGCCGTTAAACCCAAAACAACCAACCAACCAACAAATTGGCTAATTAACAAAGGCAGTGGTCACAGTCTTGCCATGCAGGTTAGATGGACTTTTTATGGAACACAAATTTGCTGTCTTCTATGACACAAGACATGGTTTTCATTGAGATATTGAATGGATCATGAACTGTTTTTGAGTCTATCTGCTTTGATGTCAGTAAAATCTTTAAAGAAAATGCCTTTTGTCAAAACGTCATTTTCAGCTACATTTGTACTTGATAGTTTTCTGTAAAATTTAAAGTTGTATTATGTCTGTGATATAATGAAGTTGAGCAGCGACACGAGAAAACCAACAAAATGGTTGTGTGCCCAGCACAGACTCAGATCAGCCTGGGCATGCGCCCAGTCTGATCAGAGTCTTCGCTGTCCGCACAGAGGTAGCTTAGTCCCTTAGCTACCATTTGAACACTTAACGAAGAGTCCGGTCAAACTGGGCAAATGTCCAGGCTGATCTGAGTCTGCACTAGGCACACAACCACATTGTTGGTTTTCTCGTGTCGCGGCTCAGTTATGGATATCTTACACTTCCCAAGTATCTCATGGAAAACTATTTTTATACCCTTTTAGGAATTCCTAGTAAAGAATCTGTTCTATCACAGTCCATAATGTATGATTCATGCTGTTGTTGCAGAAAACTCCACAATGCCTGTCTAACCTGTCCAATAAAATGTCATCTAGACCATCAGCATATCGCAGCAAGGAAGAAATGGAAAAGATATTGTCAACCAGACCAGCAATTACTTCTCAAGTGTGTCTCCAGTCACAGGTTACAAAAACTCCTGGAACAGATTCTTTGTGCTCATCAACACAGAATATTAATACCTCTCAGAAGGGGCAATACATTGTCGCACAACCATGCAAAGAAATCCACCTGATTAAACCACAGTATTCAGGCTCCAGCACAGGTCCAGTTAATCAAACCAGCACTTCAACCAATCAAGTCTCATACAGTGGTAATGCTATAAGTCAAATATCTAAAGGAACACGATCTAAACCGGTGCTAGATTATTCTAACCGCATAGTTGGAAACATATTATCAGCATGTCAGTTACAAAATTGCACAACAGCCACTGACACAAGCCTCCATAATAGCCACAAGTCAAACCAAGAAACACCAAACCAAGCTCATACCTTATCAGGTCCATCAGAAAATGTATCAAGCCAGCCAGCAATTGCCAGGCGGCTCTTCCCACACTTCAAGCCAAAAACTATAACTTCTAAAGTTGTAAATAAAGGTGACAATCAAGGACCAAAGATTACACCAGTATTCTGTGTTCAAAAGAAGATGAATATGACAGAGAGGTTTGCACCAGTTGCTGGTCCCAGCTCAGTGGTATCTGATTCACAGACTTGTGTTGCAAAGGCAAATGTTGCTAAAACAGTTCCATTGTTCTTTAAGAAGTCAGTGATAGGAAAGAATTTAATATCAGAGAAACAGCTCAGTGTGAACCAAAAACAGAATGGAGGAAAAAAGGGAAAGCCAGGTGCAGCAGGCAAAGAAAAGACTCCAAAAAGGAGCAACAAGGTATTGTATATCTGTGTTTGGGTAAACCCTTAAAGAGTCGTAGATAAGAGGGAGTATTTGGTGATAATTAGGGATAAATTTAGTTAATTTTGGATAAAAACATACGTTGTGACCCCTCATCTGAACCGTCTCAACGCGACGGTTCAGATGAGGGGTCACATATGGTTTCAATGAGAAATAAAGAAAATTATCCCTCAATTATCATCAAATACCCCTCTTATCTACAGCTCTGCAGTAGGGCCTTAGGATGTGCATATGAGACTTGATCAGTCTGTAACTTTAGCTCCTCATTCTAATGCTAATTTAGCACCATTCAGCTGTCAGATTAGCAGCAAAATGGAAAAACATCTTATACATAAATGAATTCCCCGAAACCAGGAATTTGATTATATATGGCTCCTGAGACAAAGTAGCTGTCACTTTTAATATACAAATGACCAAGTTGAAATATTAACCATTGAAGTTTCGTATTGTGGATTTTGCAATGTGTATACTTAAAAAAGTCACAAACTCAAATCCCATCAGACTTCAGGTTGTTGAGTACTTTGCCAATGTTTACACTTCAAAAAATCCCCTAAAATAAAGTCCATTTGTATTGCTCACTCATGATCATGATTGTTTACAAGTAACTTAGAACTAAGGCTCTGATCAAACTACACTGGACTCTCTGGTCTTTGCTAGCCACACTTGTTCTTAAGGCCCACTTGCAGCCCAGTAACCATTAACACTCTTAGAATCAGTGGATTATGATCAGAATGAGTAGATGTACAATTAAGGCATGCAGAGATGTGTGTACACAGATGATTTTTTTTTTTAATTTTGAGACAGTTTCGGATCAATCATATTAAAAATGTATATTGTGATCTCCCATGTAAACACAGCAGAAAGGGTTTTCAGTGAACAAATACTGTAGTAATTGGGCTAGAAGATGAGCTTTTTCCCTCTGTAAAATGATACCAAATATGTATTATAGTCAGTCTTGGATAATTTTGCTGTAAGATTTTTTTTCTTTCCAATCAAGGTTCATAACTCTATATGGTAAGGAAGATCATCTGGAAATATTTTAAATACTGAGGGATTGGAGTTTAGGGTCAATACTGTGGTAATAGCATGCTCAGTGCTCATTTTAGATTTAAGCTTCAATTTATAGCCATTTTAGAGATTTTATATATACTATTTTTCTTTCAGCAGAAAGATGGTGAAGGTAAAAGGAAGAAGTTAAAATCCAGTGCACAAAAAGCTGAACAGTGAATGGGTTAAATTTTTCAATTCCAAGTTGAGACTGCATTAATTATACAATAACTCCACATATGCTTATCTTCGGGAGTGACAACTGTAACTTTGCAACCAAATGACCACCATAATGTGTGTTAGTGCTAGGGCACCTAAAAATGATTAACTTTCCATTTGGGACACCTAAAAATAATTTTCCATTTGGGACAAATGGAAAATTATTTTAGGTGTCCCAAAATTTGGCACATTACAGTAGTCATAAAATAAAAAAGACATATCTCAACAAAATGAACAGTGTTCTCACAAAAACATGTTGTGGTTCTTATTGAAATATTAAAGCCGTTCTGATGGGATGCCACAACTTGTATGTAACGTGGGTAAGTATTGGAACACTTAAAAATAAATAATTTTCCTTTTGTCCCATAATGGAGAATTTTGTTTTAGGTGTCCTAAACTTTAGACACATTACAGTACTCTCATATCTCAACAAAATGACTAGGGTTCTCGTACCAAACTTGTTGTGGTTCTCTGTAAATACTAGAAGCCCCAGTAGGTTAAGTGCTGACCTATTGATCTAGCAGTACCAGGTTCGAGCCCCACTGGAGGCAAAATTATTTCCAACTGTAAACCGGGTTTAGGCTTTGGGATCTGATTCAGTCAGTCAGTTCCTGAAGTGTAGTTACTCTTTAAATTTTCATTGCACACAGCTTTTCATTATCACCATCCCATCATCCTGATATGACTGAAATACTGTTGAATAGGACGTAAAATCCCAACTCATCCAGCCATCCATATTTAAAATAATAAAGCCATTCTGATCAGATGCACACCTTGTGTAAATATTGTTTTTGAACTTACAGATCAAAATCATTTATCCATAGGGCTGAAATGTCTAAGGCTCTGGATTTCTCTGCTGATAATGGTTATGCCATATACAGTCGAACTTCGATGGCTCGAACTCGCAGGGACCACCCAAAAAAGTTCGAGCGATCGGTAGTTCGAGCCATTGAAGACCAGCTCACAAGGTCCAGCCATATGCATTATGCTTTTCTATCGTAAAAAGGGTGACTTCCTGTTTATTGCTTGGTCATAATTTAAGCCACTCGGTGCCAGCAGAAATCTCTGATCTGGGTATCCCTCCGTTACAGGGTCCTTCACCAGATTGCTTGGAAGCTTACATGACTGCAGGAGTGAATGATGGGCCCTAATTTTGTTACGTATTTAAAGGCAAAGATGTAAATTTTGGCACGTTTTACTCAATTTCGGTGTGAAATTTTAATTGAAGAAAAATATTTTACCATCTTTAATTTTCATTTGCCGCCTCATTTGCCCAGTGTGATAATATGCGTTTAAATAGATAAGACCAAGCTATACAATCAGCTTAAATTGACAACCACTCAGCATTACATTAATCGATCAGTTGATCAAAGGGCGGCTTTAATGGAGCTCGCGCCAATCAAGTATACCTGTGGTTTAGGCAAACTCTTTGTCAATATCAAAGCGTCTTATGACAATGATTAAACGGCCGAGTGACCGTTATTGAAATAGAAATTATTTACAAGGTAATTGGTGCGAGCCATCGGTAGAAAATGTACCCTAGGGACCGGGTTTGGAGTTCGAGCCATCGTTGTTCGAGCCAAAGGTCGCAGGTTAAGTTAAAATGAATGGGAGTTTTGCCGGGACTGGAAAGTCAGTTCGACTGAAGCATGGCGTTCGAGCCTTCCAAGTTCGAGCCAGTGAAGTTCGACTGTATCAATATACTTAAACCTTATGTATGCCAAAGTAGACACTGTGATACATGTATGTAAATACATTTCTGTAACAAGGGCTTCGCAAGCGGCGCATAGTACGCCAGTATCAGTGTCGTGAAGGAGTTACAGAATGAACAAGATTGTTTATAGAAGGATGGACAGGCAGACAAAACAGGGGAAACAACTCTGTAATTAATGACTGCAATGTTATTAAAACAACACATCAAATACTATTAGTACACCAAAAATCAGGATCCAGGGTGAAGCAGCTCAGATGTTGTGAAACGCCAAAGTCAAACAAGGGAGATAATTCATAAACTCTTAGTCGCAATACTTTCCCTTGACAATATACACATCACCAACAAGTTTCGTTAAAATATTTCCAACGGTTAAGGAGATACAGAGTAAAACGGAAATTGATGCAAGGGCAGATAATTCAGGAGGTAAGCAAGAGTTATGGTTCATGCGCATGATACATTACCCAATTATTATACACATTCCTACAAAGTTTCATTGAAATATTTCAAAGGGTTAAGGAGTTATGGGGGAATGGGTTAGCCTAAAAAACTAATCAAAGGGAGGTTACTCCAAAATTAAGGGGGAACAACCATTCTTATATGTGACACACCATCTTGTGATCATGCACATTGCTATAAAGTTTCATCAAGATATACCAAATGGGTACTTAGTTATAGAATGCACAAGATTAGTATACACAAAAATACCCTAAAAATCTAATCAAAGGGATGCAACTCCAAAACGAAGAAGGGGAGAGCAACCATTGTTATACGCGACACATCATCACACCCTCATACACATTGCTAATAAGTTTCATTAAGATATCCCAAACGGTTATCTAGTTATGGCGCGCACAAGACTAATAGGGTAAAAAATAATCAAAGGGGCATAACTTTGAAATTAAGAAAGGGGGAGCAACCATTACTATACGCGACACTTTGCCCCATCCTAATATATATGCCTACAAAATTTCATGAAGATATCTCAAACCGTTTCTGAGATATGGTGCGCACAAGAATGTTGACGGACGGACGGACAGACAGACAGATGGACGGACGGACAGCGCCATGCCATAATACGTCCGTTTTTTCAAAACGGGTGTATAAAAATAAGCATTCACAAAAAGAATCACATCAGCAACTAACTGGCGGTTTATGAAAACAGTCAGACTGGTCTTAAAGTATTCTATAGACAAACTGTGTCACAATAAAGTAGAGTATACAAACTTGGCAGCCTGAGGTCAGGCTTATCAATCAAATTGCGGCCAGGATATATGCAAGTGTTAGCCCATTCATTTGACTTGGTAGAGCCTGCAAAGTGTTAGCCCATTCATTTGACTTGGTAGAGCCTGCATATGCATGCCCCAACAAGACTGCTTATATGAGCAGGGTGACCTTGGCATGTGACTTAAGTGCACTGGTAGACTTTAAGGGGAAACAACTCTACCATTTTCATTTTTTGCTCTCTTGTCTTACGGGTCAACTCTTCAAGGAGAATTTGCCTGTAGGAGCAAATTCTTTCCTTTAAGAGTGGAGCCCAATTTGGAAGGGCTTCCTCATCCAAGGAAGCAAAGTCCTCATCCAAGGAAGCAAATGGGAAGTCACGAAAAGTGTCACCCTTTGTAAAAATGGCAGAAAAACATGGAGGTGTATCCAAACACTCATTCTGACACCATGTGACTGTTTTCAAGCTGACAAAACTACATGAGTTTATATGAAACAAGTTGCTTGTAATGTATAATGTATTTGAAATAAACTGCCAGTGTCATACCTAGTAAACTATGTTTTCAAGGCTGTTACAAAACAAAAAAGAGATGTTATGAACCAAACAAGAGGGCCATGAGGCCCTGAATCGCTCACCTGAACAATTGGCAAGGTGGCTTTTACTTATCATGTCTGAAATTGTCAAAATATGAGTTTTGGGTCAAAAGTCAAAGAATGACCATGACCACTTGCACTTGTAAATCTTCATGTACTCATTAAGACAACCATATATACCATTTTTAGGCCAAAATCTTCAAAACTTTCCATGAAATCTTATGTTCTAGCATTTTCCCATATTTGACCATGCCGCAAAAGTGGTAATGGCGGCCAAGTTGGTCATGTGACCTGGACCGTTTGAACAAATTTTTCATTCAATCAACCCCTGGAGGCTCTATATGAAATGTGTTCACAATTGGCCCTTTTGAGGAAATGGTTGAAAATGTCAAAATATGAGCGATCTGGATCAACGGTAAAAAAATGACCTTGACCTCTTGTACTCATAATTCTTCATGAACTCATTAAGACAACTGTATATACCAATTTTTTAGGCCAAAATCTTCAAAACTTTCCATGAAATCTTATGTTCTACCATTTTCCCATATTTGACCTTGCTGTAAAAGGTCAAGGTCAACACAAGGTCATAATTTGAACAATCTTGATAGTACTCAAGTACCCAATGCTACATACAAAGTCTCAAGGCCATCGGTCAATTGGTTCTGGAGAAGAAGATTTATAAAGGTATTTACCATATATGGGCATGGCGGCCATGTTGGTCATGTGTCCAGGAACGTTAGAAAATTTTTTAAGTCCCTCAACCCCTCGAGGCTCTATATGAAATTTGGTTTCAATTGGCCCAGTGGCTTTAGAGCAGATTCTTTGAAATTGTCAAAATTTGAGATTTCTGGGTCAAAGGTCAAAGAATGACCTTGACCTCTTGTACTCACATATCTTCATGTACTCATTAAGATGATTGTATATACCAATTTTTAGGCCAAAATCTTCAAAACTTACCATGAAATCTCATGTGCTAGCATTTTCCGATATTTGAACTTGCCGTAAAAAAAGGCAAGGTCAACCCAGGGTCATAATTTGAACAATCTTGATAGTACTTGAGTACCCAATGCTACATACCGAGTTTCAAGGCCATCGGTCTACTGGTTCTGGAGAAGAAGATTTTTAAAGGTTTTTACCATATATGGGCGTGGTGGCCATGTTGGTCATGTGACCTGGACCGTATGAACAAATTTTCATTCCCTCAACCTCTGGAGGTGCAATTTAATTACAATTGGCCTAGTTGTTTTTGAGGAGATTGTTTGATATTGTCAAAATATGAGAGTTCTGGGTCAAAGGTCAAAGAATGATCTTGACCTCTTGAACTCATAAATCTTCATGTAGTCATTAAGATGACTGTATGTACCAATTTTTAGGCCAAAATATTCAACAGTTTCCAAGATATCTTATGCTGCAGCATTTTGCCATATAAAAGCATAAGGAAGCAAATTTGACATAACCGTAAAAAAGGTCAAGGTCAACCCAAGGTCATAATTTGAACAATCTTGGTAGTACTCGTGTACCCGATGCTACATACCAAGTTTCAAGGCCATCGCCCCATTGGTTCTGGAGAAGAAGATTTTTTCAGGTTTTTACCATATATGGGCATGGCGGCCATGTTGGTCATGTGACCAAGACCGTTTGAACAACTTTTCGTTCCTAAGGTCCCAGGAGGCTCTATATGAAATTTGGTTACAATCGGGCCAGCGGTTTCAGAGGAGAAGTTGTTTGAAAGTGTGGACGGACGACGGACGGACGACGGACAACGGAGCCTTACCATCCTATAAGCTCCCCCGGAGCCGCTGGCTCAGGTGAGCTAAAAAGAGTCATAGTTTCAAAACTACTTGGTCATCATGGCTAAACAAATTTGTTAAGCCACGCTGACCGGGTTGTTTGGGAAAAGCATCTAGGGAAAAGGACTCTTTTTTTGTTTGGTAACAGCCCTTGTATATACATAGTTAACCAGGGGTGGTGCAGTTTACATTTGAAGGCCAGTAACTAAAAGTAATCTGAGATTTGGAATTAAATACTTTATTGCACTTTCTTGTTGCTTGTATCTTAACAAATATACAACAATTTATAAACTACCTAGTAACTTTGCAAATGCATGTGGAAGTTTATGATTATTAAGCTATATAAAATCATGGATTGTGAACAGAAATGTCTTAAAACATACCTAGTAAATCAAAGGATACTAAATGACATCTTACTACTGAATACATGTCAGTATGGAAAATTAGAACTGAAAAAAAAAGTTTTTAAGCTGATCTACAGCTTAAAAACTTTTTTTTCAGTTCTAATTTTCCATACTGACATGTTTTATTTTAACATCATGCATATCACATCTCAGTTTAAACACCTATATCACTAAGCTGCAGCCATTCACCGATTAAAAAGATTGTTGAGGGAGCATAAAGAACTAGAATTGTTTTTCTACAAAAAACCAGATGTCTCCCCCCTTTCTGATGTCAAAAGGATCAGTCATTAAATACAATTTCAAACGGAAACTTTAAAAACAATTTCTAATGCAAATACTGGTCATTTTTCATGCAAACAATGAGCTCATATCCAGTAAAGATATTTTGTGATAGACTAATAGACAGACGCCAAGGGAAAAACAATATGTTTCCCTACCCTGAAGCAGGGATTCATAATAAGTAAAGAGTATAAATGCAAGAGTTATAGTTGTTATGCTCTGCATGTCATGTAATGTTGACTGATATTCATATTTAGTTTTTGTCAAAAAATATAAATGCAAGAGTTACAGTGCTCTGCACGTCGTCTATTTATATGTTGACTGATATTTGTATGAAGTTTCATGAATATAGCTTAAACGGTTTTCAAGTTATAGAGCTTAGACGATTTGAGACATGATTTTGTGAATGACAAAGTTCCAAGGGAAATAACTCAAATAGTATAAATGCTGTGCTCTGCAGGTTGTCTAGTGTTGACTGACATTTGTATGAAGTTTCGTAAAAATATAGCTTGTCCGGTTTTCAAGTAATAAAGCGATTGAGACACGATTTTGTGACTGACAAAGGTCCAAGGGAAATAACTCAAGAAGTATAAATGCAAGAGTTATGGTTCTTGCACTATGCAATTCTTCTAATGTTGATTGATATTTGTATGAAGTTTCGTGAATATAGCTTGAATGGTTTTCAAGTTATAGAGCAGACACGACTGAGACACAATTTTGTGACTGACACAGTTCTAAGGGAAATAACTCAAATAGTATAAATGCTAAAGTTATGGTTCTTGCATTCTGCATGTCGTCTGATGTTGATTGATATTTGTATGAACTTTCATGAATATAGCTTGAATGGTTTTAAAGTTATAGACGGACTCGACTGAGACACAATTTTGTGATGGACAAAGTTCCAAGGGAAAAACTCAAAAAGGATAAATGCCAGAGTGCATTCTGCACGTCGTCTGATGTTGATTGATATTTGTATGAACTTTCATGAATATAGCTTGAATGGTTTTAAAGTTATAGACGGACTCGACTGAGACGCAATTTTGTGATGGACAAAGTTCCAAGGGAAATAACTCAAAAAGTATAAATGCCAGAGTTACCATTTGTGCACTCTGCACATCGCCTCATGTTGATTGATATTTGTATGAAGTTTTGTGAATAAAGCTTGAGCAGTTTTCAAGTTATAGAGCGGATACAATTGAAACACAATTTTGTGATGGACTAAGTTCCAAGGGAAATAACTCAAAAAGTATAAATGCCAGAGTTACCATTCTTGCACTCTGCACGTCGTCTCATGTTGATTGATATTTATATGAAGTTTCGCGAATATAGCTTGAGCGGTTTTCAAGTTATAGAACGGACACGATTTGTGACAGACAGACGGACGGACAAACGCCCGGGGAAAAACAATATGTCTCCCGGCCCTTAAGGGGGGAGACATAATTCCCTCACTGTTGCAGCTCTAATTGTACAATTTTGGCATCTGAAATTATCTATAAAAGATGATGTGCCTCTCTCAAAGACCACATAAAATGGGTTTGTAAAGAAACAGAAATTAGAGTCGGGTCAAATAAAAATAGCCATCAGAGGAGATGGCAAATCCCCCGACCGAAGACCCCCATGGGCCTTGGCAAAAAGGGTGCACTTCAAAACACATACTAGTAATATATTGTCGTTCTTTTATGCTTCTGATTGACATTAACTGTTAACAGATGCATGATTATCTAACACTCAGACTAAAACAGTATGCTTGACTGCTAAAAAGAGGTAATATCTCAAACAGCCACCATATACACAAATGTATAGCATACGATACATTCAACTTTCAAAATGTGTAAATAACTTCTTAAGTACAAGCCCTACAGACCTAATTTTGAGCTCTCTAGTAAGTGAATTTGGACAAAGAATCCAAATATGGAAAAAAAAAATTGTTTTTTTTTGTTTTGTTTTGTTTTTTATGGGGGGGGGGGGGGGGTGCGGGACGGGGCACGGGAATGTGGAGGGGTCAGAGAGAGCAGAGAGAGTTAGGAACACTGATAAGATATCACAGCATGATCATCAATATTCTAAAAGGTACACGGTTATTCAAATTCTGGAGCTGGCCAGGGTTATACAAACAGCAGCTCAAACTACCAAAGGGAAATAACTCACAAAGTATAAAAGCAAGAGTTATCATTCATGTATGAGACAAATTGTCATGACCTGTTCTACATATCTGTGAAGTATCATGAAAATATTTCAAAAGGTATTCAAGTTATGGAGCGGACACCTAAAATCATCAAAGGGAAATAACTCCAAAAGTAAGAAAGCAAGAGTTGTCATTCTTGTTCGCGACACATCGTCATCACCTGTTCTACATATCTGTGAAGTAACATGAAAATATTCCAAAAGGTATTCAAGTTATAGAGCGGACACGAAATCACACCTAAAACCATCAAGGGGAAATAACTCAAAAAGTAAGAAAGCAGGAGTTGTCATACTTGTTCACGACACATCATCATGACCTGTTCTACATATCTGTGAAGTATCATGAAAATATTCCAAAAGGTATTCAAGTTGTAGAGCGGACACGAAATCATACCTAAAATGATCAAGGGGAAATAACCCAAAAAGTAAGAAAGCAAGAGTTGTCATTCTTGTTCGCGACACATCGTCATGACCTGTTCTACATTTCTGTGAAGTATCATGAAAATATTCCAAAAGGTATTCAAGTTATAGAGCGGACACGAAATCATACCTAAAATGATCAAGGGGAAATAACCCAAAAAGTAAGAAAGCAAGAGTTGTCATTCTTGTTCGCGACACACCCTCATGACCTGTTCTACATATCTGTGAAGTATCATGAGAATATTCCAAAGGGTATTCAAGTTATAGAGCGGACAGGAATGTGCCAAAAAATCACACCTAAAACTATCAAGGGGAAATAACTCAAAAAGTAAGAAAGCAAGAGTTGTCATTCTTGTTCGCGACACATCGTCATGACCTGTTCTACATTTCTGTGAAGTATCATGAAAATATTCCAAAGGGTATTCAAGTTACAGAGCGGACACGAATCTGCCAAAAAATCACCAAAGGGGAGATAATTCAAAAAGTACAATAGCAAGAGTTACCATTCTTGTACGCGACACATCGTCATGACCTGTTCTACATAACTGTGAAGTATCATGAAAATATTCCAAAGGGTATTCAAGATATAGAGCGGACAAGAAAGTGTTTACGGACGGACGGACGGATGGACGGACGGACGCCAGGCTCATCGCTATATCCCCCGAACCTTTCGGTCGGGGGATAAAAAGAAAGTGTGTTTTCGGTAACAGGTCTGAAAATTCTTGGTTGGGTAAGAATAGCTTTTTATATATACTGAACGCCAAAAGAAACGCATACAATGTATACGCCCAGTTTATTTGATAGTATAGGTATATGCTCTTATTAAGACATTTTCAGTTTCTTTGTTTAAGACATTTTCAGTTTCTTTGTTTATGATATTCCGACAGAATGAGCACCTTAACGCATCGATTTTCCATAAACTTTAGAGACCAGAACGCTTGCTTTTGTGATGGGGTTAAACTTAAAGTCACCATACTTTCAGAAGCTGAATTTTAAATTCCATATAATGCTCAGCTTATTATTTTCTCCAGACATAATGTCCACGACAAGGGTAAGAAACAGCAGAAAAATCAAAGCAGTCGAGCCTTGCTTTTTAGAGAAACAATCAGGTGAAAGTTGGCAGTAGAAACAGTAACACTGGCTTACCACTGGATTTCCATTGACCTTTTAACACCCTGTATTTCTTGAAAAGAAGAGAAACCATTCATACGAAGAGGTTAAATGAATTAACAAGAGTAAAATAAAAAGATTTGCAAAGAAATTTTTCATAGCACTGTAGAACTTTTGATGTTATTGGACTTCCCATTTTGCTATTTGTTTAATTGCAAGGGAGATAATTTGACAAGTGTTCAACTTCAAATTGCTGTCATGTTCCTAAGAAGAATACCATGGTAATAAAACCGACGTTTTTTTCATAACCACACATCAGAGTCGTGTTTTGGAAACAATTTTTTATACTGCCAAAGGAAAGACAACTCTTACAACAACTTTGAATGTTTCACGATAAATTGAGATAACTCTTTAATCCAAGTTTAATTTTGCAAGAAGATAAGTTTATATTGCTGGCAGGTGTCAGTAGTGTTTTCTGCTATATATGATTTAAAACCATAAAACAGTTGACAGAAGAAAACTAAACCTAAACTTGTAGGCGTTTCTTTTGGCGTTCAGTATATGAACATCAAGGATTAACCTCTCAGAATGCATGATATGTCTTCCAGGAAACCTGAAAAGGCCTCATAAAATTGAGCATTGTACAGACATAGCCATTAGATAGCAGCTGAGCTCAACTTATTTTCTTGTTAGGAACTTGAAATCAAACATTCAAATGCTGACACAGACACCGACTCAACAAACTAGACAATCACTAAAGGTGATGAATGCCCCCGCCATATGCCTCACTAGATGAGTAATGTGTTAAGACATATTTGTGTGAAGTTACATCAAAATCTGTCAATAAATAAAGGTGCTAGAGGGATGACTGATTTTTTCTAAAAATAGCAACTGTGACCGTGACCTTGGAACTACAACCCTGAAAGGTTAACTTGTCCCAAGATATTGTCATACTTAATATTTGTGTGAAGTTCTATCCAAATCAGTTAATAAATAATGGCGCTAGAACCATGACAAAGATTTACATGTACCTATAATAGCATCTGTGACCTTGACCTTGGACCTACAATGCTGAAACATAAATTTGTCCCAGATATTTTCATGCTAAATATTTGTATCAAGTCATGCCAAAATCATTCCAGAGGGATGACAATGTATTTTCTAAAAATAGCAAATATGAACTTGACCTTGACCCTTAAATTCTGGATCACAAACTTGTCCAAGATATTGTCATACTTAATATGTCACACTAAACATTTGGGTGAAGTTACATCAATATTGTCAATGAATAAAGGAGCTAGAGGGATGATAAAGTTTTCTAAAAACAGCACAACTGACCTTGACCTTGGATCTGCGGTGCTGAAACAGTAATTAATTCAAGATATTTTTATACTTAACATTTATGTGAAGTTACTGAAGTTACATCAAAATCGATCTTTAAATAAAAGCGATGGAGCGATGTCCTAGTTTTTCTGAAAATAACAACTGTGACCTTGACCTTGATCCTACCAACCTGAAAAGTTGTTCGAGGTATTGTCATACCCAATAAAGCTGTGATGTAATACCAAAATTGGTTAATAAATGAG
Source organism: Ctena decussata (assembly GCA_963989385.1). Lineage (NCBI taxonomy): Eukaryota > Metazoa > Mollusca > Bivalvia > Lucinida > Lucinidae > Ctena > Ctena decussata. The sequence continues at coordinate 85,108,430 of OZ022503.1, read as the reverse complement.
GCCGCTAGAGCAACGATAAAAGGTGAGCTTGTATATGAGCCATGGAAATATGGTCAAAAACTGTATGTTATTCAAGGGGAGATAATTCTGCAATAAAGACCTGACTCAAAGTTCTGTTTCCTTTATGCACATCTTCAATGCATGTCTGAACTATGTTGCAAGTTTCAAATCCCTACATCAAATACTATTGGAGGAGTTGCAGAGACAAGAACAGTACTACAAAGTGTGAAATATGGTCAAAATATGTGTCATTCAAGGGCATGTAATTCTGCCATAATGATCTGGATCAAAGTTCCGTTTCCTTTATGCACATGTTCGATGCATGTCTGAACTGTATTACAAGTTTCAACTTCCTGCGTTAAATACTGTAGAAGGAGTTGTGGAGACACAAACAGTACTACAAATGTGAAATATGGTCAAAAGATTTATGTTATTCATGGGGACATAATTCTGCAATAAAGACCTAAATCAAAGTTCTGTTTCCTTTATGCATATGTTCAATGCATGTCTGAACTGTGTTGCAAATTTCAAATCCCTACATCAAATACTGTGGGAGGACTTCCAGAGACAAGATTAGTACTCAAATGTGAAATATGGTCATAATATGTATATTATTTAAGGGGACATAATTCTGCAAAAAATATCTTGATTAAAGTTCTGTTTCCTTTATGCATATGTTCAATGCATGTCTGAACTGTGTTGCAAGTTTCAACTCCCTGCATCAAATACTGTAGGAGGAGTTGCGGAGACGAGAACAGTACTACAAAGTGTGACGGATGGACATACGGGCGTACAAGGGCAAAACTATATGCCCCTCCCCACTTCGTGGCGGGGGCATAAAAAACTCTTTTCATTCTTTCACACACAGAACCTAAATACTGTAATGTGCATATGTATTAGGACACCTGAAAATAATAAATTTTCCATTTGGGACAAATGGAAAATCTATTATTTTAGGTGTTCCAATACTTACGCACATTAGGGAACTCCATTAAAACATGATTGTTCCTTTGTGAACAAGGGAAATTTTGTAGCCAAAGGCATGAATAATATAATGTGTTAAATATATCACAGACAAAATTATGACTTGCAGTCAGATGACAATTAACAATAATATCAACAGCATATGTACACATGTACTCTAAACAGAACCATTCCCCTCATCTTTCTGTGAGAGTATGCCAAAGACAATCTTTTGTGGCAGTAATTTTCATGTTCTGCTGAGCTGACAAGGTATAAAGTGACAAAGTTTAAAAAGGCTCTTCATATATACCACACTTTGGTTATGAGATGAGGGGTGACAGAATGGTCCCTTTGTGAAGTATAGTTCACACCAAAATCTCTATTAAGGCTATGTGGATGGATCCCAATATATATGTTTCTTCATGATTGTGTTTTTTAATCTCATTACACTCATCATAGAAAAATAAAACAAGCTACACTTAAACCCCAGAATCTTCGCTAGTATTGAGCTCTGGGCTCATCCGAGTTGTAAAAAAAGCTTTTGCACTATGAAGTTTGTATATTTTTTTTTCAGCAAAACATAAAAGCTCACTTGATTTTGTGTCTACTAGAAAACTCAACAAGTCCTCTAGCGATGATTTCATTAAGCTGATAATGCTTTGAAAAGCTAGGCCCTTGTATTCACTGGACAAGAGATCAAATAAAAGAAGTAATAAAATGACTGTGTATTTGAACATTTTAAAAGTAAATTTTATTTTCGACAATAGGGTCCCCTGTCTTTGAGTCTGAATAAGTCTTCTAAAAGATGTCCTATAAACTAGTTGCTGGGTATCAAACTGTCCAGTCCTTGATCAGGCTACTCTATTAGGACAAATCTGAGTTTTTGAAGGCATTGCTGTTCCCATTATGGCATTTTACCAAAAGCATACCCAAATAAAACTTTACCTTTCACCTACCAAATGCAGAATGTTTTCAAAATAGTCCACACCCGATATCTCAAACACTGATATCTCAAAGTATCTTCTGGTATCAAAGAATATATATTTTGTTTTTATTTACATTTTAACTCCTGTTATCTCAAACTACTGATATCTCAAAGTAAATTTTCTGGTATCAGAAAATTTTATTTTGAGATATCAGTTGTTTGGGAAGAAGTACGACTTGGAGATATCGAGACTCGACTGTAAAGTTACATAACGTGAGTCAACACTATCACCACATCTTTCCATTCAGACCTGAATCTGCACAGTTCCAAGTTTGGTAGGGAAACAAGGGAAAAGAGTAAGCTGAAACCTAATTGATGGTATTGAGAAAATGTTTTGTGATTTTGGTCCTTAATACTCGTGTAAGAGGCTCATAGCTTCAGCAGCTGTTGATCTGACTTTCGGTGAAGAATCCTTCAGCAGCATTATTAGAGCTGTAAATGTAAGAAAAAAGATGCAAATTAAGTTTTAATATCATTTGAGCCACGACAAGAGAAAACCAACAAAGTGGTTGTGTGGCCAGCGCAGACTCAGATCCGCCTGGGCATCCGCCCAGTCTGATCAGTCTTCGCTGTCCGCATGGAGGTAGTAAAGACCCTCAGCTACTCTTTAAGCACTTAGTGAAAAATCTGATTTGACTGGGTGGATGCCCAGGCTGATCTGAGTCTACGCTATGCGCACAACAACATTGTTGGTTTTGTCGTGTCGTGGCTCATTTCTTAATATCTGACAGACTGCGGCAATATATACCAAGATCATTTGCCTCAGGAGCAGTCTGAGTCTTACCTCTACTGCTTCAAAAAAGTTCTGTATAAGCCTAAAACTGAGCCCAAATTGTAAGATGGAATAGTTCACAACACAAATGGCTGACATCAGAATAAGAACTGGATTTATCTACCTTTAAATCAGGGATTACCACCCTTCAAAATGACCCAAAATATCTTAATCAGCCTTATGTAATTCTGCCATAAGATGTGTTTTAGTGGCTTTTCTCAATACAGGCATAAAGATGTCTAGATGAAATAGTTCATAGTTTAGAAAATTACAGCAGACAAAGTCCGGTGAAACCTACAGAATTGCTTGTTTTGTGTAACAACTGCAGGCATACAAAAAATGCTCTTTCGTACAATTTACACCCCCATCTTCATAATTCAAGTGCCTGAAGCCACAGTCGTATTATTCAGTATTATTTCTGACCCCTCTAAATTCAGGCATCATTTCTTTTATCTTAATGATCATGGGAAAAAAATCTAAAATTATCAAAGGATGATCAAACAATTCAAATACCTGCACAGATATGCTCTTTGGAGATCACAGACTGTCTTTCTTCTGGTAAATTGCCTAGTAGAAAACCTGAAAACAAAGGAGTGAAAACCCATTTAGCTCAAAAGTATGAGTACAGGAGGAGCTATTGTTGTCACCCAGGTGTCAGTGTCTAAGTCAGGTAGTGCATCCAGAAAAGATGTTTTAGTTAATGTTTTGCAATTGCCGGTTTGGGAAGCTATTCTATATGTCTTACTAAAGCCATCTGGCTAAATAAACAAGAACATTCAGCACTGGCTTTCAGTGTCGCAGGTTCAAGTCTGCTTAAACTGCAAAACTCTGGCCACCCAGCAGTAAATTGGTAGATCTACTCAACAATGTGCGAAAGTTTAAATAGCAGTCAAAATACTAAGAGTAGGCCCCACCTTTCATATTCTGGGGCCGTATTTATAAAACAACTTAAGTGGTTGCTATGCGGTTGCTAAGGCAACAGTTCTATAAAGGAGATTCCCTACAACTATGAAATTTGCTCTGGAGGAACAGTCAAAAAAGACTGTTCCTCCAGAGCAAATTTCCTAGTTGTAGGGAATCTCCTTCATAGAAATTCAGCCCTAGCAACAGCATAGCAACCACTTAAGTCATTTTATAAATATGACCCCTGCTCTTTCACAATCCACTGCCTCTATGCCACCAGGCTATGGGGCACCTATATCTTTTACCTAGGTATATACTTTAACCGCATGTATTTTACAGTATTACGAATATCTGAAAGAAGTCAACGAACTTGGATCTGTATCTTAAAAAGCAATATCTTTTAGAATAATATAGCATAATTTTAGAAACTATTACAGCCTATGCACTAAAATAAAAACTTCAAAATTTAATATCAATGGTGAAAGCTATAGAATGCTGAAGATCAGACCTCTCTAAAAAACAACAAAGCTATAATTAAGGGAAGTGATGATAATATTAGAATATATTTTATTTCTCCATGAAAAAGACTATGGCCTGACCTTGTTTTATGGTGTATGTATGGGTACACCAAGTCTTTTTTGCCATTTCTATAGAGGATAACTACCTATGTGACTTTTTATGCAAGTTGTCTCCCTTTTAATATAAGCTGCGAGTTGACAAAACCAATGAAGTGGCAGGTGAGCCCAGCAAAGACTCAGATCAGCCTGGGTATCCGCATAGTCTAATCAGAGTCTTTGCCATCGGCATGGTGGTAGCTTAGACGCTTAACTACCCTTAAAGCACAGAGCAAAGACTGATAAAAATGGAAGGGTGCCCAGGCTGATCTGAGTGCTGGTCGTGTATGCCACTTTGTTGGTTTTGTTGTGTCCCGGCTTCATATGAAGTCTTCACTTACCTGTAAATAATGCTGCATTGCTTTTAATTTCTGACCAAGTGCTTTTGTAGAATGACACACAGCCCATAACATAGAAGTTCACTTTTTCTGGAAAATCTTGTATCTGTAAAATACCATAATGGCATTAAGTTGCAGACATGCTTGAACAAACAGTATAAACCCAGAAGAGACAATTTTAAACAGCAGTATTATTAGGTTAGCACTGCTTACAATTAAAAACAACAACTTTACATGTCATCAGATTAGATATTCAAGCTGTTCAAATGTTAGTGTAATAACAGTAACTGTTTATGAGTCCCAATATTTAAGACAAATGTAACACAAAAAAAAAAATTATGCTGAGGTTTAGTTAAGAGTCAAAAACAGCATTTGTATCCGGTCAAGTAGTGCAATATGGCTATGTACATTCTTTTACAATCAGAATGATCAGTTTGTTTTAAAAACAGAATTAATTTGGTCATACCATATAAATTCATCCATAATTGAAACTTACAACTTGTTTGATACAAATACAGTCTTAGCACTAAATTTGTATGCATTTGATCTGATCTTCATTGGTCAAGATAAGATACATACCACTGTGGTAGCTCAGTGGAATAAGCACTGGCCTGCCAATCTAGCAGTTCTAGGTTTGATTCTCACTGGAGGTGGAAATCTTTTCCACCTTAAACTGACTTCCATTATTTAAAGCCTTTCATTATTATCCTTCCATCATCCTGATACGACTAAAATACTGTTGAAAAGGATGTACATGATGTGTACATCCTCTTAGAGAAAAATAACCTAAAATTTACGCTAACTGATAATCAGACCAGATGTTTTAGCCATCCCCTAATTATCTGGACGCTGCAGGTATCAGCTAAACATACTCTGTGAACTTCTTTTTCCAATAAATGGTTCCCTGTTAATAATACAGGTAATTCAAGCTTATAATATTTTTATCAGCAGTGCTACTGAAACCTTATTCACGGTATTAGTGCGCCGCTGAAAGAACGCTCTCATAAAATACACTAAAAATCGCATTTCCAATAACAAAGTTTTGTCTACTTTTATTCTAAATACAGTCAGTGTGTTTGAAGATATATTTTGAAGTATCATACGAAAATAAGTTTGCAATACAACTGGAACTATTTTTTATAAAGGCTATAAGCCAGGGAGTACTGATTCCCTGGTTCCCGTGCCATTATAAAATTGTTTTATTACAAAACGCTTAAATTTTAACGTAGAAATCTGTTCAAAAGGCCAAAACAACATAAGTTTTAACGAGGATTTCGATTTTCTAGTTTATATCAAGATAAGGATGCCGGATATTTATGTTTTACTTTTAACCAGAGAAAATCGGTTAACAGCGTTACCTTCACTACCTGGGGCACTACTGCGAAATTGCATAATTCTGTATCATTTATTGGTATACCGGAGGATTATATGACCGGTTTCATTAGAAACACATGTGAAATCGATACCCCGAGCAACCCGAGTTTATATAGCAGTAAGTCGGGTCGGTCGGGGTCAATTCTCTAAGAGCATGTACACAGCATGAAATTGCAAATCATCCATCATTTAAACACGTCAGTCTAATGATCAGACCAGCACTAGCATATAGAGAATTGATTTTAAAATGGGCTTGCATAAATCTTAACTGGTCAGTAGTGGCTCTGTTTACATTTTAATGTTGACAAAGATGACAAAATCAGCCAGTTCTGCCAAACTTGCTTGATACAGAAATTAAGTCAACACTAGCTGAACAACCCCTATCCGTCCACAGCAAACTTGCAGTTTCTATTTGAGGAACAGTCTTTTCATTTTTAGGATAACTGCTGATTCAATTTATAAACAGCCTTTCAGGTCAATGACTGAGTTTGTTTGTGAATTGGTCTTTTCAATTGTGTGTTAACGACTTTCAGTTTGTGAAGCAGTATTTTATTTACTGGCTAACACTATTTCAGTTTGTGAAAAAGGCTTCAATGAACACTTACAATAAGTTTAGATAAATCATTCATGAATTCACCATAGTGCAGCTTGGCATCATCTAATAATAGTTTCTGGAACATTGAGTTAATTGCATCTGACCCAATTAAAGCACCAACCAAACGCAGGGTGAATTTACATGCCTGCAATGTACATAAAACAAACATCAGAGCATAAACAATCATACAGATCTGTTTGATTTGAAAGATTTCATCTAGTATTTCTGGGCATTTGTCCTGAAGATAATAAAAAGGTTTACAAAGGACTTTGATTAAAAGCTCATGGATAGCTAGTAGTATCACTGATGAAAAGAGCACAAAAATAGCTATTGTCTGACTAGCAGCACTGTTTTGTGCTTTTTAGAATACCATTCCTCAACAATACCAGTGAGTAACCTTGCTGACTGATCAAAATAATATGAGCCGCGATGCGAGAAAACCAACAAAGTGGCTGTCCGCCCAGCGCAGACTCAGATCCGGCCCCGATAGCTCAGTGGTAGAGCGTCCGCTTCGGGACCGGGAGGTCGTGGGTTCGAATCCCGGCCGCGCCATACCAAAGGCGTTATAAATGGTACTAGGAGCTCCCTTGGCTGACGCTCGCCTATAAAAGGGTAGTCGTAGGAAGATAAAGTTAAGTCATCAGGTAAGTATAAATTGTTACTGGATACCTTGTTTGTCGCAATAAAAGCTCTACAGAGCTTATGTTGTCTGTTTTTAATATGCGACATTAAATAAAGCTTCTTTATCTTTTATATCTTTATCAGCCTAGACATCTGGCCAGTCTGATCAGAGTCTTCAAGGCGCTTAAAGGGTAGCTAAGGGTCTAAGCTACCTCCATACAGACAGCAAAGACTCTGATCAGACTGGGCAGATGCCCAGGCTGATCTGAATCTGCGCTGGTCACACAACCACATTGTTGGTTTTCTCACGTCACGGCCCATATTGAGACGCTGCATCACTCCTATTAAAAGAGTTATTGTAAAACCTGGCAAACAAGGCAAAGACTGATCAGACTCCGCAAGACTTTCTTTGAAGCAGTTTTCTCTTTAGTCAACACTGCCCAGTATAAAGTACAGGTTATCTGCACCATTTCTTTTTCAAGCCAAAATGTATACAGACCATTCCCTAACATGGCAATTACACCTGACAAAATCTGAAGGTATGACAGCACATTCATTATCTAAGTAATATTGTGTCCAAATAGATCTACTTATTCAGCTACAAGACAATCCTCTCTAAAATGACCCCAAATATGTAAATCAGCTGTATTATTATTCTATAAGATGGATATTTTCCCTTCCAAAACAGCTAAAAAAAAATCTTATTCTAATGCACTTACCAATGTAACGCGACGTCTGATTGGATAATGTCAAAAATTTGCGACAGTATATTCTGCAATATACTGCCGCAAACCCGATGTTATTAAGAAAGGTCGCTTCTCATTGGCTGATGTATGGTTTTACGCTACTGAAAGCACTAGCTGTGGATGTAAAGAACTAGAATTTGAAAGGCGAAATAGGAAAAAGTGCACTAGAACGGGGATACCTACCAAAAATTGTCATTTGGGGAGGTAAATAGTCGGTTTTATGGTCGCAAATTGCGTTTTACGGCTCCGCTAATGCGTCGCCGTAAAACGAAATTTCCGATCATAAAACCGACAGTTTACCTCCCCAAATGACAAATTTGAGTACAGTTATCCCCTAAATCAGTCATACGACATTCAGATTTTTTTTGGTCAACCCTCCATCTTTTAACTGCATAAATACCGGAGGGATTTTTAGTATATCACACAGACTTTGTGAAAGTGAAATCCAAGTACTGCAGATTGAGCAAGCCATGGAAGTTTTTACAAGAAAAACTTAGTAAATGGGTACACTTTTAGGGGAAGCAACTCGCCATTTTCTTTTTGCGTCCCTTCTGAAAGTAGGTCAACTCTTATAGGAGACAATTTGCTACTCTACAAGCAAATTCTTTAAGTTTAGACTCCATTTTGAAAAAGCTCTGTCCTCTAAGAAAGTAAATAGGAAGTCACAAAAGTTGTACCCCTTTGAAACACATGGAGATGTATCCATATACCTTAAGTATTGTAAAGTAAATATACCTTCTTGACTTCATCTTCTGGATCATTCAAGTGTAACAACAGACTAACAAAGTTGCTATGTATCTGTTCTAAGAATGGCTGCTTGGACGGGCCATCTCCAAATGCTGACAGATTTCCAAATAAAATTATAGCCTGGGCTCTTACATTAGCTTTATCCTGTCAAAAAGATTAATAGTGTTAGTTACTTATTTTCCAATTGTTTTATTTTTCAGTCATACAAATCATGTGATCATGTGGTCAAGGTCATACCAGAAACTAGAAATGCTCGTAAAGAGAAACAGATGACCCTTGCACCCCCTACACCCATCAGCACATTACTTGCTGTCTTCTTGTTTTGTTGGCATGTATACCTTGCTAACAGATTAATGTAGCCAAAATCTGATTCACTCATTAGCTTTTAATCATAAAACCTCTTAAATCTGGCCCCAATGGTATTTTCATGCAAGTATAACTGCAAATACGCACATAAATGTAAAAAGTACCCTTGTCAAGTTGAAGCATACTGGATTTGCACCAAAACCTATATACACACCTCCCATCATCTTTGGTGTGGTTGTGAGGTGTCACAATAAGTACTTTGGCATATTCCCAAATGAGAAATTCTGATGTCCTTGCCAGCTTAGATTTTTGGTATGCTTGTCACTTTTTATCACTTCCAGCTCCACCTCAATTTCTGACCAATGTAGCCATCTACTCAATAACCACCTCCATACGAACATAGTCTTACACTGAACTGCAGATAAAGAGCCATAAGAACATGCTTAGCTTGGCTGAATGCAACATTGTTCCTAACTGATAAATAAGCTCTTACCTTTTCAAAACAAGGCCTAATCCTGAGAGCTACATTGATAAGTATGGCACGTATATGACTCTCGTCAATCTCTGTGAGTACCCGTGACAACCCACTCATCGCCTCGACAGTGATGTCATCTTCAGGATCCTCTTTATCGTCCATGCCGGCCATCATTGCTGACAATACAGTAGTTGAGTATCTTTGTACCTGTTTTATAGAATAAACAAGGCATGTCATTTGCAAACAGGGAAGCCTCAGATCAGACTGCACATTTGTGCAGTCTGATCTGAGTCTAACCTGCTTGCATTAACACTACAAAACACTTTAAGAAATCTACATAGTGATCAAACTGACTGACTGCTTTGGGCTTCAGGACATGCTGAGACACCCCAAAGATGCAGACAGGTTCTGCTCAGACAGCATTTCTCTTCTCGTGATGAGACTCCAGTTAGAAAGAAATAACTTTATTGGCATTAGAGTTCATTGCTTCTTTATCCTGCGTAATCTGATCCTGTACATACCTTCCCTATAGGTGTTTCTTAAACCAAATTAGAATCTTAAATAATTTTCTTAACCCAGTGAAGCGATTGCCCTTAGCATGAAGCTAATATTTGGGATATCTGTAACACAATTTCCCAACTAAAGCAATGGTTCCCATTCCAATGAGATAGTAGGGTATGAAAAGCATGGGAAATGTCAACATGCTTTAGCAAACTACATAGTTCTGCCATTGTATTTACCGTATATCTTCGGCTATAAGACGGGGATTTTTCCCACTGAAATGACCCCAAAAATTTGCCCCCGTCTTATAAGCGAGGCTTTGAATACCCTGGCTATTTTCCCCAAAGTCCCTGAGCAGCTGGTCACGGTCCATGTTCCTAATACACAAGGCACTTCCAAGTTATGTCCAGGTGCATCGCAAAACCCAGTAGGTGTTGAGACATAAACAATACGTCTAGTACGGATCACAAGAAATGATGCCATATGCAAACACTGATTGCATCTAGCCAAACCGAATTTCACTGCTGTGTGCTCTCATTAAACTCCTTTTGATTTCCTAATCTGCAAACAATGTGTAACACTATCATCTTTATTTTTTTCCCAAACATTCACATAGGTATTTTTCTGCAACCTAGATGTAAAAAAATAAGGCACTTTTACTCTTTATCTATCGGTATAATTAATATCCCTATCGACTTGACCCCAGCCTGTCAAAACTGAGTCAGTTATGTGCGCATGCGCGGGATAGGAGCGGTCGCGAAAATCTGTGGTCTCCAATTCTAGGATTAAATACTATTTTGTGGACTTGGTGACAACTTTTGTAGATAGTAAAGGTTAGTGAAAATGCAACACTACTACCAGCATCCACAAACAGTGTATAGTGACAATGCACAAGGCAGTATGCAGACTTTTATGAATCCGACATGTGTGATTCCTACTCATAACAGATTCGAGCCATTGAGTGAGTGGGTCGGTATGTCTTTGAATGCAGACGCTAATGCGGGGCAAATGGAGATGGAAGCTGCACAAAATAAAAGACGTAGATGTAACACGGGTGCGGACAATTCTTTTGCAACATTATCTGTTGACGATAAACTATTACATATGTTTCAAAAATTGGAAAATCTTGAACAGTCAACCAGGTCAATACACAGTATCGCCCAGGGCGTTAACGAAACAAAAGGGCAAGTACAATTCATAACAAGACGGGCTGATACACATGAGCATTGTTTGAAAGTGTTAGCATATAAGTCAATTGACCTCGAGGCGAGGTCGAGAAGAAACAATTTACTGTTCCACGGGTTGGCTGAAGGCAGGAACGATAACTGTCGCGAGCAGCTGAGGGATTTTATGTGGGCCGAAATGGGTCTAGATCTTGATGACTTTTATGTAGATAGAATTCACAGACTGGGCTCATTACACAGGGCTAGACAACGTAATACAAATCAGATTGCACGCCGGCCAATTATAGTAGCCTTCAACAGCTATAGTAGTACGGAAATCATACTTGAAACGGCATACATGTTGAAGGGTTCAAACTTTTCTGTGACCCGTGATTACCCAAAAGAAATTGTGGAAGCCAGAAAGAGCTTAATGCCATTGTACCGGGAGCAACGTCAAATTCGGGGTAACAAGGTGAGCATAGAGTTCCCCGCGAAACTTATAGTAAATGGGAAAACTGTTGCTGATGCTTTCCCAGACTGGCATAGTGTGTTACAAACGGACCGAATCAAAATGTTAAATCGGAATGAACACTTAGTATATACTTCCACAAATGCCCAGTACCAGTATCAACCAGTGCAGGAGAAAGTCAATGACTTTCACTCTCAGCAACCCCAAATCTCTGCCCAATCCAGGGACATTTCACACTCAAATGTAAGTGAAACGCTTATGAATACGCATCAGCAAGATAATCACCCCACGTATGCTGAGGTCATTATGTCGGGTCGTCCGAGAGCTACGCAAACTATAGATTCTGCTCAGAAGCAGGGTGTCCCAAGTTCAGTTTCAACTACGGTACCGGCAAATATTCCTAGGTATTCTCATACGCAGACCGGGAGACACGGAACAGGGAGCCATAATGGGACACAGCCAGACAATAGCGGTCAAAACGATTATCGCGGATCAGTAAGCAACAATGCGAATAAGCAACAGAGCGAGTTAACGGTCAATGAAGGCCGTGATCAGCCGTCGTATATGCAGTTATAGGACAGGCAGGAGAGTGACTGTGATTGTGTCAACTTTACTTTATTTAATGTGCAAGGACTTGTAACAAAATATAGTAACAAATTATCGTCGGTAGAACTCTCGAACATATTTAAAGAAAATCATTTTGTGTTATTCACAGAAACATGGTTGTCTCCATTAATAGATGTCTCGGTAGACAATTTTCACGTGATCCGACTAGATAGACTTAATAAAAAGTTGCAAGCTAAACGTAATTCAGGTGGCATATGTATTTTCATACACAATAAATTTTACAATAAAGTAGAAATTCTGAAACAAGATTGCGACGACATTATTTGGTTAAGGGTTGATGGAAATATTTTCAGTTTACAGTATAATTTGTATATATGCTTATGTTACATAATACCTAGCGGTTCTAGTCGTGAGGTTTTGGTCGAAACAGCGGTGCTAGACAGAATATCAGATTTTATTGCTAGAATTGCCAATGAAACTAACGATTATTACCTGATGATATGTGGTGACTTTAACAGTCGCACGGGTACTAGTGAAGACTATGTAATATATGATAACAATGCAAACATACATGTTCTTCCCGACGACTATATCATTGATGAAGGCTTAAAGCGTTTTTCTCAAGATAAACAATTAAATCAAAATGGTAGAAAGCTATTAGAATTTTGCAGAGGTAATAGCTTACGAATTTGTAATGGTAGAGTCGGTGACGACTTTGGAATTGGGAAGTATACGTATGTTGGCAAGGGCTGTTCGGTTATCGATTATGTACTAGTCTCCCCTACATTGCTGAAATATTTTACTAAGTTTAAAGTATGTAACCCAAATCTACTGTCAGACCACTGTGCTGTTCAATTTTCCCTAAAATGCGATGTAGAACTAAATCAAAATGTTACTTTTACACCGGAAATCTGTTCAGAAAAGCAACTGCAGAAAAAATATATCTGGAATATAGACAAGCAACGAAGCTATACCGAAAGTTTAATTGTTGAAGAAAATTCTTTTATTAATCTTACCGCAAGTTTATCTAATTGCAATTCTCCAACTGATATCGATGATAATATCGAATTATTCTTGGAAGTCATGTATAAGGTCTGTGATCCGCTTTTCTCTAAAACTATAATGTCCCAAAAAAGAAATGCCACTATCAGTACTAATGGTAATAATAAGCAACAATGGTTCGATGCGGAATGTAAATTATTGCGGAGTCATTTTTATAGTTATTTAAACACTTACAGAATTGAAAATAGCGACAATAGTCGGTGCAATTTATTGAAAGCTCGGTCACATTATAAGAGAGTTACACATAAGAAACGTTACGATTTTGAAAAACATAAGACAGACACGTTAGTACAGTATCGCACTCAGAATCCTAAAGAATATTGGAAGCTTTTGAAACAGACTGCCGCATCGAAAAACGAAAGCACCATTTCGCGTCAAGAATTCGAAGAATATTTCAGAGGTCTTAGTGACCCGAACGACCCTTTTTATGTTGCTGACGATGATATTTTAAACTATAACCAGCTATACGAGAGTGATGGTTTACAAATTGTATTTGACGAACTAAATAACGAAATTACGATTGAAGAATTGCGGATAGCAATAAGTCAATTAAAGAATGGCAAAAGTGCAGGACCGGACGTCATTCTCAATGAGTTTATAAAATTTGGATCGGAAGGAGTTTTAACATACATACATAAATTATTTAATACTATATTTGAACGTGGCTACTTCCCGACCCAGTGGTCCGAAGGATTTATTGTTCCAATACACAAAAAGGGTGATAAAAACGAGGTTACAAATTACCGAGGTATAACGTTATTGAGTACTATGGGAAAAGTTTTTACACGAGTTTTAAACAACAGATTGAATTCTTGGGCAGAAACGTATGGTATATATGTTGAAGCACAAGCCGGTTTTCGCAAAAATATGAGTACGATTGATAATATATTTGTACTAAAAAGTCTTATTTCGCATTTTCTAAACAGAAACGAGTATTTATACTGCATCTTTATAGATTTCACAAAGGCATTTGATTATGTGGTAAGGGAGGTAATATGGTATAAATTATTAAAAGCAGGAGTCAGGGGTCGTATGCTAAATATTATAAAATCAATCTACAACAATGTTAAATCACAAGTTAAATACAATAATATGCTAAGTGGTACTTTTATGTGCAATATTGGTGTAAGACAAGGTGAGTGTCTCTCGCCTTTCTTGTTTTCCATGTGCCTTAATGATTTGGAAGATACCTTGAAAAATAGTGGGGTAAACGGAGTTATCATAGAGTTACTTCAATTATTATCTTTGTTTTATGCAGACGATATTTTGCTTTTTGCTGAAAGTGCTGAAGATTTACAGAGGTCAATTGATGTATTAGGAATGTACTGCGATAGATGGAAATTAACAATAAATTGTACGAAAACTAAAGTTCTGATATTTAGGAAAGGTGGCAGATTACCAAACGATTTGAAATTCACATACAAAGGGCTTGAGTTAGAAATAGTGCATAAATTTACATACCTCGGAGTCGTATTTACCTCAGGAGGATCGTGTTTCGAAACACAGAAAACTTTGGCGGGACAGGCAATAAAGGCAACTTTCTGCTTGAATAAGTACCTCTTTAATTTTACCACTTTACGAATATCACATGTCCTTGAATTATTTGACAAACTCATTTCTCCTATTTTAAATTATGGGAGCGAAGTGTGGGGATTTCATAAGTCAAAGGATATTGAAACTGTACATTTACACTTTTGTAAGAAGCTTTTAGGAGTCAAACAATCTACACAAAATGATTTCATCTATGGCGAATTAGGTAGGGTAGATTTTCAGTCACGCCGATATGTTAATATTATCAGATATTGGTTTAAAATCTTATATAGTGATGAGAAAAAATACATTAAAAGAATTTATAACGTTATGCTACGTGATTTGGATTTTCAACCAGATAAGGAAAATTGGGCGTCGTTAGTTAAGGACCTATTGTGTCGTTTAGGTTTCATGCATGTATGGTTAGCACAAGGCGTGGGAAGTGTTGCGAGTTTCATAAACATATTTAAGCTAAGGGTTAAGGATATATTTTCACAAGAATGGCATGCCAGATTAGAAAAATCTTCAAGAGCCAGATTCTATTATCAAATTTCAAGTTTTACCTACCAAATATACTTAGACAAACTGCAAGTGGATAAATTTCGTAAAAGTTTATGCCAATTAAGGTTATCTTCTCATAGACTAGAAATTGAAACAGGGCGATGGACAAAACCGACTAAAACACCGTTAGAAGATAGAAAATGTAAATTATGTGGCATACTAGAGGACGAATATCATTTTATTTTCGAATGCAGTTTATATCTAGAATTAAGGAAAATTTATATATCTAAGTATTACTGGAAAAGGCCTAGTATGATAAAATTGATCGAACTTTTTTCTACTGAGAATACAAAACAATTACAAAAATTAAGTACTTACATTCAGAAAGCATTTAAATTAAAAGAAGATTTTATGTCGGTATAGCTTGGTTACTCTCCTGTCATAGTCATATTCATATTTATATTAATACTTTTTTCCTTATATTACTGTTAGTATCTATACATAAAGAATGTTTGACGGTGAACTATGATCAGCCGGGGTCGGGCATGTATACTGGATCTAGCGATTAATGACACAGGGCCCGGTGCGGGGAAATGCTGTCTGGACATTGGTTCCGCCACATATTCCCTAAACCTGGCCCCCGTCCTCCAGTTGCTGTTTTGAACTTTACAGAATACGTATCCGATCCCGCTTGACATGTTTTAACATATACCACCGAAATAAGAATACTTAGTAATGACGGCTAGTTATTCGCTCCTCAATGGTATTGTAAGAAACGAAATTTAAGTGCATGTGACGAATTGTGCTCAGCTGTGTCAGAGGATCGGTAAAAGGGCGACGATAACCCGGGCTCGGGAAAATGAGGTTCGGACATTATTCCGTGCCACATTATCCCTGAGTCCGGTTTCCGAAGCTCGCAGTTGAGTTTTCAGAATCTATGCCAGGATTCCTTCCTTTCACCAGTAAAATCCGCCACATGCACAGGAAGAACAGCTATAAGAGTATCTCACTAGTCTATTTATGATATATTTCATGATATATATTTAAGTTTTCAATGGATCGGTGCGATGATGACTGTTATAATCACAGTGCTATCAGTGAGATCCTGACAGGTCTTCATAAATGTGCAGATTAGTCATGGTCTCACTGGTGCTGTTAACATACGCATTCAAACGTTTCATGTTTCCCAGTTGAACTGTTACGATGATCATTACTTTGGTCATAGTGCGGATAGTGAGACCCTGACCAGTCTGCATAACTGTGCAGGTTGGTCGGGGTCTCACCAGTGCTGTTATTACGCTTTCAGTCGTTTTTTGTACTTATCAGTTCAATTGTTACGATGATGATTCATGAGACCCTAACCCGTCTGAATAGCGTTGCATGTTTCTTATGGTCTAACTGGTTCCGTCGATGTACGTCTTCAGGCGTTATGTTATGTCTGCAGCTATTAGAAAGGGTATGTGCTTAAAGATAGATGTATTTATATATCGCTTCCTATCCTGCATATGTATATTGTATATTGTATGTATAAATGCTCATGGGCCATAATGGCTTATTGCATAAATAAAGTATCTATCTATCTATGTAATTTGAGAGCAGTATTGAGCTGTAGTCTAGTGCAAGATCAAAGAAGCCGCAACAAGCGAGCCGGTCAATGACCTTTAGGTGACACAATGTTTGTTGAAGTACTGAAGTGTTGGATTTAGATACACAGTAGGATTGCTTGACTGTATTTATGCTAAATATTCGGCCAGTGAATAAAAAAAATCTTTTTAATATGGATTCCTCCATTTTCAAACTGGGATACAAGAATATGTTTTCTCCACTTGTGTACATCGGAGTTAGGCTGCAAAGCTAAATTTAACTTACGGAAATATGACCTTTGCTCATACTGGATAAAATAATGAGGTAATTAATCTAAGATATTTATGCACATTACGTAACTGCATAGCCGACCAGTTTAAATATATGTTGACATCTGTGACCGGTAATGACCGTTGGGAAATTGGCAAAAAAATAGGCCCGTCTTATAGGCAAGGCTAAGCTAAATACTTGCCCAGACAGTCCAAAAAACACCCCCCATCTTATAAACGACTCGCCCTATAGCCAAAGAAATACGGTATGTATGTATGCAAAACTAGTTCATTACCTGAGCTTTTCCAATACTTGCAATATTTCCTAACCCTCTAATACACATTTGTCTGACAACATGGGAGGAGTCGACCAGTCTGCCTAGTAAACTGTTCATCACCAATTCTACCAAATCATCATCACTCATACATTTCTGGTTCACTAACTGAAGAGAATTAAAAGCAAAATTTCTTTCAATGACAGTAAAATGGATATAGTAACAGAGATAGCCAGCTGATGAACTCCAAAGAGAAAAGTATATTGAAAAGATCTGTTTTCTTGAGAGTTCTAAATAACTGGAATAGGAGGATCTGAAGATAGCTCTTGGATATGTCTTTCCTGCTATTTAAGTAGAAAATGCACCAAAACTGGCAGGCCACTTCTGTGTCAACAGCTACTACAGTCAAACCCGTCTTAAGGGGTCACCCAAGTGAAGCCCACAAATTGGCTGCTTAAGACGGGTGACCCCTTAGTACAGGTTCAGCTGCACTGTATTTTTGGTTCAATGGACCCAGAAAAGGTGGCTGCTAAAGGCAGGTAACCCCTTAATAGAGGTGATCACATCAGCAGGTTTGACTATATCTTTTAGGCAATAGCTACTTCATGGATGAACATCATGAAAATATGGGAATCTTTTTTGCTGAGCATTAACTGTGTAAAAAACAGTATTATTTAATATTAATAAATATAACATCACGGGTGGTAATCAGTGGAACTAGCTCCAAAATGAGTCAATGGAATTTCGTTCCCTCGTCACATACGGGAACCCGCGAGCTAGTGCTGTCGACAGAAAATCAGTAAACAAAGGTAGGTCTTGAAGAATTTTATCAATTTTTATTTCTTTATTAGCGATCCCAGGAAACAACTGCCGATGCTATTGTGTGTAGATATGATTCAACTTTATTCCCCGTCGGAGTTCGCCGCAGAAATGTGCAGGGCTTGAACTAACTTGTGGCAAATGTTTGAAACACCGAACTAAAAATCCACCAATTTCTGTCAATATGGAGATTTGGGTATACGATTTTTTCATTTTCCGTCCAAACTATAGCGTTCAGACCCTCTAAAGCACCATCCCTGGTAAATTCAAGCATGAAAAGTCACAAATAAGCAAAAAAGTGTGGGTGGAGATTACGTACCTGGACAATATTGACAAAATTTCTGCCTGAGCTAGAGCGCTCGACATGGAGCTAGTGCGTCCAACAAGGAGGTAGTGCGCTCATCCACACCTAAGATAAGGCAGAATTGTTGATTTATTGTTGATAGATGATTTTAACCGTTTTTTAGGTTTTGCTCGGTACCCCTTTGAAACCACTAAGAGATGACTTAATGTACATAGATAATTCCATCGTCATTCATGGATGAGTGTAGTATTCATGACTGATTAGGGACCGACCATTTGATATTCTGGGGGGGGGGGGGGGGGGGCCTGGTATTCTTGATGGAGACACAACATTTTATTTCACTGGCCTCTGGAAACAATTTCTTTTTTTTTTCACCTTGTGGAAGCTAATTTATTTTTTTTACAAACTAACTCAAACAGGTTATTTTTTTATTATTTTATAGCTGAACTATCAGATCCTTGTTTACTTGATCTCAATATCCTTTTATTTTACCAACATCAGTATTTTTTACACCTTTTTTTCTCACAAAAAGAACATGGTGCTGTCTTTAACCGGGCGAAGGGCATGGCTTAGCTTGCTTTTGCAAACCAGTGCCTGGAGCATGTTACTCTTTTCATCTAAGGTACAGATACAAACATCCCTGTATGAGTTTGGCAAAAAATTAGGCCTTAAATTAGGGATATTTTGGCCAAAATTTAGGGCTATTTTGGCAAAGTTTTAGGGCTAACATTAGGAATTTAAGCTTTTTTTCTATCCCAATATATGCCCAAACATGCTTTATTCGTCCTTTAGAAAGTTTGATAAATACTTACTGATAGAGTCACATTATACATGAATGGCAATTAATAAAATGGCTGAAAGGTATGTGCTAAGAAGTTAAGAAAGGGGGGTCTGGGGGGCTTTGCCCCCCAGAAGCTAAAGCAATTTCCCAATTTCAATGGCAATTTTAAGACTGGAAACAAGAGAAAAACTAGGAATGATGGTAAAAATAAGGGTTTTTATATTGGGACTTTTGCCTTTTACAGTGTTTATTTTGCCATAATGGTTTTGTCTCCCATAAGCTAGTGACTCTTTTGCAATTCAGTTTTAGTGGAAACATTTACTTAGTAATGTGGCAGATCAATGATACATGTATGTGAATGTTGTATAGGATGTTTTTGTAAATGTATGCACATGCGGGCCTGCTGGTGTAAACCAATTGTAGATAATATTAAAATATATGGGGGTCTGGGGGCCCAGAAGCCAGAGAGATTATAAAAACTCAATTCCAATGGAATTATCTGCAGACTATATTTTTTTTGAAATTTTGGGTGGAGACAGTAATACGAAAGCTATTTCAATGCTGTTTGGCAGAATAGTCAATACTATTTTACTCATTACCATGGACAGGTCAATGCACTACTACCTGAGGCCTTAATTGTGGCTTCGGGCAACAGTGAATGGAGCTGTTCACGGTACCTCGAGGCATAATTTTGACTATTTGCCAAACAGGCATGAAATAACAGGACAATATCCATGTTACAGAAGAGTATTACCAAAATCGCCATAATCATTCATGAATACTACACTCATCCGATGAATGACGATGGAATTATCTATGTACATTAAGTCATCTCTTAGTAGTTTCAAAGGGGTACCGAGCAAAACCTAAAAACGGTTAAAATCATCTATCAACAATAAATCAACAATTCTGCCTTATCTTAGGTGTGGATGAGCGCACTACCTCCTTGTTGAACGCACTAGCTCCATGTCGAGCGCTCTAGCTCAGGCAGAAATTTTGTCAATATTGTCCAGGTACGTAATCTCCACCCACACTTTTTTGCTTATTTGTGACTTTTCATGCTTGAGTTTACCAGGGATGGTGCTTTAGAGGGTCTGAACGCTATAGTTTGGACGGAAAATGAAAAAATCGTGTACCCAAATCTCCATATTGACAGAAATTGGTGGATTTTTAGTTCGGTGTTTCAAACATTTGCCACAAGTTAGTTCAAGCCCTGCACATTTCTGCGGCGAACTCCGACGGGGAATAAAGTTGAATTATATCTACACACAATAGCATCGGCAGTTGTTTCCTGGGATCGCTAATAAAGAAATAAAAATTGATAAAATTCTTCAAGACCTACCTTTGTTTACTGATTTTCTGTCGACAGCACTAGCTCGCGGGTTCCCGTATGTGACGAGGGAACGAAATTCCATTGACTCATTTTGGAGCTAGTTCCACTGATTACCACCCGTGAACATTGGCTTCCTTTTTCAAATATAATTGCTCTTTGATATTAGGCATCTTCACCCATTACTGCAATAATCCTACAAGCTGATTTTACTATCATTCATGATGTGTCTGAAAACTTGTATCTGACTGACTGTCAGAATGTTTATGGTCATCTGGTATAGGTACTGGTCACACAAGTGTGCAAAAACAACGTCAAAACAGTATACCCCCCCTCCCCCCCACAAACACAGTTTGCGGGGAATATAATAAAACAACATACCTCAGCAAAGAATGCCGCAACAACAATCCTCTGGGGATCATAGAGACTAGACAGGACTGAGGTGAGACAGGACACAATCTTTGAGACATGCTGGGCACCAATATTGCTGTTCACTAGGGCTCTGTAACAGCAAATATGCTGTATGAAAATAGATACTCCATGCATAGCCCTATTAGCCTACGACTTTTCCAGTCAATTAGCTATTTTATTTTGAACTTGCATCATTCAAACACTTTCTTTCGACCAGATTTTGAAATATTTGGCCTTCTTAAACTTATTTCCATTTTGTTTCAGTTTGATTGCTGTTATCTGACATATTCATTAAATGAGTTTTTGATCTTTTCAGTATTGATTTGAGAAAATCTTTTTTCCATAAAAGCATAACACCCACTAAAATGGACTTTATTAATATTGCAGCCCCATGTCATATTTCACAGAGAGCACCTGATTCCAGTCCAAACTGTTTACATTTAAAACTATTATTTCTCCCCCCAAAAGTCCACTTTGGGACAGTAGGATATTTAAATCACACTGTGTTTTATAAACTGGTCAGCTGTTTGTCTTAACATTTAAGCTGCATTACTAAGGAGTTTCACATTACCTAGTAAGGACATTAATAGCTTCTGGGTATTCATCCTTATCTTCAAATTTTTCCCAGCAATCCTCCTTGTCCAGTACTTCCACAATATCATCACTCTTTGTGTTGTCTAGGAACTTACGGAAAGCTTCCACTGCAGCACTGCAATATTGAAAAGAAACATGTTTGTGCAAACTTTGATCACTTTAGTGTGTTCTCTGGATCTTAATTTTTTCATTGCTTTTTGTTTGTTTGAAGTTGTAGTTGAGAAATGCATGTTCATCTTAAAACATGTGCAAAATGCTTTTTCCACAGCTGAACTGTTTGGCATAGTAAATTAGATGAGTGATATATGTGAAATAAGTTCTGAAAGTTGCCAGTAGGAAACATGGGATACAAGAAAGAAAGAAAACAGGAGATTTCACTTTTACTGAGTCTTTTAATGAGCAGCAATTTAATGTGCAAGGCTGCTTGAACTGGCTGCTATACTGCCTAGTGAAATTCTGTTTTCAAATTTATGAGAATATGCTCCATGACAGCTGATATATCTCCCTATACATTATTTGCATTTATCATATGACGTCGCATCTGAGAGTGTAATAAAGCCATGCATTAAAAACAATAATCCACTAGTGGATTAAATATGCAAATTACATCATAACGTTATGCATTGACGTCCATAAAATGTCGCATTTTCTAATGGCAAAATCGTGACGTTTTAGTGCGAAATTTGCTAATAAAATGCGATTTTAGTGTCATATGATAAATAGGATCTTGCATTTGTGCTCATGTATTATTGAATTTATTAAACTCGTTGGATAAAATGATAAGATGCTCGGCACAGCCTCGCATCTTATCTTTTTCCCCAACTTGTTTAATAAATTCAATAATACATGAGAGCTCATGTAAGATCCTCTATGTACAGTTACTTACTGGCTTGGCTTCACCTGTTTCCCACTAGGTGGTGGTGGACCTTTTTTCTTATCCTTGGGCTCCACTGGCTGGGAAAATAAAGTACATGTACCGTAATGACTCTAAATATTCGAACACATAGGTATGAGCAAACATTGTAGTCCCAGATCAAACTGCTCCTCAAGGAGCAGTTTGATCAGAGTCTTCAATGTTCGCCATTCACTAAGCATCATTTGGATGCACTAATGTGTGTAAAATCCACTTTCTAAGAATTTTTTAACAATAATTGTCCAACTTTTGGGTGTCCGAAATTTTATGGTCATTATGGTAATATGCAATCAGATTAATTCTGACAAGTTCTGAGTCAAGAATGTCATGGAAAAGGACATCTTATAGCTCATGCATACAACAAAAACTCAGATACGGTTGTGCATCTCCAGTCTGATCAGTCTTCCCTGTTCTATCACAGATCTGTGCATTTTAATCACAGGTTCCATTGCAAAAACTTTGAATACACACACTTGATATTTCACTGTGAATATAGTGTAGGCTCATACCATTCAGATACCATATTCACTTTAATATGGACAAACTAAAGTTTATTGGAAAATCTAACTTTTTTTTACCACAATTAATTTGAAAGTTGGAACTAATGATAAGAGGAAAAGTATATTTTGCTAAGCAAAAATTTGTGCTACAGTCACCCAAACACAGGTGGCAACAAGTACAAATTATCAAAATTTTAACAGGATAATAATTATCTTTTTTAATAAAAGCCTCATTTAAATGCAAATTAATGCAAGTTCAACGTCGTCTTGCACCTTTACAATGCATATACGAGCCGCGACACGAGAAAACCAACAAAGTGGCTGTTCGCCCAGCGTAGTCTCAGATCAGCATGGGCATCTGTTAAGTCTGTTCAGACTCTTTACTAAGTGCTTAAAGGGTAGCTAAGGGTCTAAGCTACCTTCATGCGGACAGCAAACTCTGATCAGACTGGGCTGATGCCCAGGCTGATCTGAGTCTGTGCTGTGTGAAAAACCACATTGTTGGTTTTGTCATGTCGCGGCTCATACTATAACTAAGAAATGAAAGAAATTAAGTGAATTAGACATTTTGAAAGAGAAGTATTCAAAAATTATTCCTTCATATAATTCATTATTGATATATCTAGCCGTAAACACAGGTGGTGATATTGTACCTGTGACCATCCGTGGGAAAATGAAAAAAATTGTTTTGTCAGTTATGTCCCATCAATAGACAAGGAGACTTGTCCAAAGACATCAACAGACACTTTAATTAAAAGTAACTGACCCTCATCTCCTTTATACCTAAAATCGAGCCAAGACACAGGAAAACCAACAATGTGGTTGTGCGCCCAGCGCAGACTCAAATCAGCCTGGGCATCCGGCCAGTCTGATCCGAGTCTTCGCTGTCCGAATGGAGGTAGCTTAGACCCTTAGCTACCCTTTAAGCCCTTAGTGAAACATCTGATCAGACTGGGCAGTTGCCCAAGCTGATCTGAGTCTGCACTGGGCGCACAACCACTTTGTTGGTTATCTCGTGTCGCGGCTCAATCATGTTTTATTTTACAGTCAGTGCAAGGCCATTCCCATTTCCAAACATGGCAACTATTTATCAGGGCTATCAGATATATAGCAAATACTATTTCAGTGTCTATATATATTTCAGTGTATATATACACATATACATATATGTTCTTTGCACACTAAAACTCAGACCTTTCCTTATTTCTCAGTAAAACATATGATTGGCATAATGTGAAAAGGCAACTTGCATTTGTCACCGAGGTATGAAAAAAACAAGAATATCAAATATTCATCCCCCACCCCCTCCCCCCACCCCTCAAATGATTTCACCAACTTGTATTCTGATTCTATCATACATCTAAATTTCAAGAGTAACTACACTTCAGGAACTGACTGAATCAGATCCCAAACCTCCTAATAACATGGCTTGTCACAATACAGATGGTATTTTTTCTTAGGTGATTGTTCTATGTACATATTGCAGTCTTACTTTTATTCTACTTTAGATACAACTGCAGATTATAGCTACCTGACTAGAAGCCTAATTTTAGTGATATATAGAAGTTCTATCACACCAAACTGCAGTATTAGTGTAGCACTAGAATGCAGTCAAGCACAAGCATAACTCATACTGAGTAGAGCAGAAGCTCGTAACATGAAACACATCTTGCATATGCATCACCAAGCATTATTTTAATATTTTTGTTCCAGATATAGGTCATAGAGAAAAGACATACAGGGCCCTGGTTGTTCAAAACTAACGACGTCATTAGTTAACGACACGTTATAATTTCAAACGTTAATAACTCAAATATGCCAATATTTTTTTGTTGAAAAAAATGTGAAAAGCTTTTGCATTGCAAAAGCTTTTCACGTATTTTCAACAAAAAATATCAATGTATTTGGCTATAAAGTCATAAAACACTTAACAAGTTGACCTCTTAACGAGCTCGTTAGCCTAACGATGCTTTGAACAGCTGGTCCCTGGTTGCTAATTTTATATTCGAGAACATTTACGTTTGTATATTGGCAATTCTGAAGACAAGAATAATTTGTAAGCAATCTGTACTAAAAGATTAACTAACAAGACCTGTCAGTGGGACAGGATAGCTCGCCTGACAGCGCCTTGCCCATCACTTAAAAAACTTTAATGTAAAACTTTAACATTTTGCTAACGCCGCCACCGCTAACGCTAACGCCGACACGGGGGATAGTACAATAGCTTTTCCTAAACTTTGTTCAGGCCAGCTAAAAATAATACTATGAGCCTTCACACCAATATGGAAAACACAGTCCATAGTTGTTATGCTGACAGTATATCAGGATCATGACTTCTGCTGTTCACACAAATAAAGTACAGATCTTGAGACCATGATGGCTCCTGCTAGACTGTATGGAAGCACATGTTGTTGACGTTTTATCAATTTTAAAAATAATAATAACCCTACACAAAGCAGGAAATCCAAAGTTCTATAAATAAATATAGCATACCTCTCAAGCTTTTTAACACATAAAATCTTGGAGTACTGCTATTTTGGGTATTTATTTTCATTTAAATAACAGAAAATCTATGTCAAAAGCACACACTCATTTCAGCAATGCCCTGCCCTGAGCCGCCTTTCATGGTGTTCTAGACCACGTATTTAGTGTGAAGAATACACACTGAATGATACAATGAAGCCATACCATACAAAAAATGCTCCAAACAAACTAAGAAGCTGTATACTAAGTCCATTTCACCTGTAGTGAAGCAAGCAATTTCATGCATGCAAGAAGATAGATGTAAGCCTCTATAAAAGAATAACGTACAGCTCACCCTAAAAAATCGCTGAAACTGTAAAATTTGTTTGTCACTTGGTTATTTCCTTAATTAAGTTGCAGTCATTGTAATAATAAAATCTTTCCTTTGTAACAATTAGATGATAATGAAGTTTGTTTGATTTAACAGACTGCAGAATGACAAAGTTTTTCTTACATACGAGACAGAGTTCTAGTTCTAGCGGTGCTGGAAAATTCTGTCTTGCCCATGGGCTGGGACAGCTCACACGAGCTTGAATTCTGCATATCACTTCTCACTCAATGAAATGCAATAAGCCTGACTCGGCGATTCTACGCTTTATGCATTATTTTTCTAAAGCATTTATAAGGCCGTCATCTGTTTCTATGTCAATGTTTCACACAAACATTGTCGAGGGTTCCGCCATTTTGAAGACGTTACCAAATGACGTTTGAAATAACGTTGATGTTACGTCACAATACTACTTACGCTTGTGTACATTCACATGGAATAATAGTTCCCCATTCAATTTGAAATAAGTATTATTGTGGGTAAGAAAAATAATCAATCACTAGTCTGTGGTGAGGACAGGGAAATCTCAACCATTGGGCACAAGGAGTGTGTCGGAAACTCAGCAAGCCTCGTTTCCAACACACACTGTGTGCCCTCGGTATGAGATTTCCCTGTCCTCATCAGAGACCAATGATAGATTCTATTTGTCTTTCTTAGCTGCACATGACCATACCAACCTGCATCACAGATACACAGTCAGAGCATGACGAGTTTGCCCAGGCAATAACAGGCATTTTCTCATTCTAAACATATCTACAACAGACTGTACCTCTGCACAGGCTGGTCTGCACAGAGTATGCACACCATAAAAATTATAAGTACTGGGACAGATAGGTGGGAGCAAACAGGGCAGACCTAAATCAAACTCTGCTCCTAAAGGAGCAGTTTGATCTGGGCTTACATTGTTTGCTATTCCATCTGCATCTTTTAGATGCATCACAGCCTTGGAAAACCAAAATGACCCATTTTTAGACAAGTTTGTATATCAATTAACATTTCCAATTTTCGTGAATTTTTTACAGTATGTCCTAGGACAGGTGTGCTTATGATGAAAATAGCTCTTCAGTGCAGAAAAACAAAAAATGCACAAGTATACTGCACAAACATTATCCAACTGTAACTTTCAACAAAGCTTATCAACAGCAAAACAACACTCAATTTACTTTAAAAGATAAATCATCACATAAACTAAAACAGAATGCTTTTCCATATTAGTGGTAGTAAAGCTCTCATAAAGCAAAGAATTATGGGGCAAATCTATGACAATTTTACCTGTTTTCAACATAAACCCCAAAGGCATTTCTGTCCCTTAAAGCTTTGCTTATCTTGAGCTCCCCAGTCAACAAGCTTAAAATTATATAAAGCCGAACAAAGATACCAGAACAAAGAAGAAATAAGCTTGTGATAGACAATTCTCACCTTTCGCTAAAATGAGAAAAAAATATTTCAATTTAGTGATTTGTTTTAAAATATACATAACCTTTTACCTGTGCTATAAAGTATACCCATACATTTGTAGATTTTGTTCTTAGATTTACTCATTACATATTGTTTCTGTAAAAGAAATCATCTATAGCTTAATATATTATGCTATATATTAACCGGACCCTGGTTCTCATATTAACTGACTTGCATTCATAAACAGAACTGCCAGACAAGCAGGAATATATATTAGGGCCCAGTTGTTCAAAACTCATAACATTGTTAGTTAACATTTTGTTAAAATTTCAAACGTTAAAATCTCAAATACTCCAATTTTTTTTGTTAAAAAAATATCAGTGTATTTGGTAATAAAGTCGTAAAACACATAACTAGCTAACCTTTTCTTCAACTAGCTTGTTAGGCTAATGATGCTTTGAACAACTGAGCCAAAATATCTTGATACAAATGTAATCTCATCATATGGTGGACAAACCTTTCAATTCACAGCTCCTGCATTTGGCAATTGGCATTGTGCTAAATTTCACTTACAGTGCACAAAGAATTGTTATGACAGAAGTATTATGGACAGGCCGAGATCTTAAGTCCTTAACCCACCTCTGCTTGACTCTTTCACCAATTTCTACCACCTTTTCCAATATACATGTATCATATTTCCTAACTTCAGAACATTTCTCTCTTCTAGCTGCTATAACCACATGCTACATGATGCCTTCTACCTTAATGTATGAGTTTGTAATTGGCTCATAAGCACTGCCCCCCCCCAACCCCCTCTAAGCCTAACTACCACATACCTGTTCTTGTTTCTTCAGTGGTTCTACCCCTACACTGGCCCCTATTCTGACCATAAGAGCAGCAAACAGACGGTGGTAGATTTTGGCAACTTGTTCTTCAGTTTCTTCCACTTGAAGTATTTCAGTCAGAGCACATGTGATCTGGAATAATACATTCAATACAATAAATAAACACAAAATATAGTAACAGTTTTCCTTTGTCATGTGGGCAAAGGTGCTGTTGGTTGTTGCAAGCCCACTGTGTTTTGGGCACAGCATATATAAAATAGGGCCTCCACTTTCCTAATATTTTAGCTTTCTCCGAATGATTCAAATCAGATACCAATTCACTGCTGGGTGGACAGAATGTTTTTCCTGTCCTGGAAACTGTGGAATTCAAACCAGTGACCTTCTGCATTGATGCTTAGCACTGAAAGCACACAACCATGGCCTCTCTCAGAGCATTAATGAAATTGGAAAAACTGTGTATAAAGGTGTATGGTTATACTTACATGTTTTTCTGCCATTTTTAAAAAGGGAAACAACTTTTCTGACTACCCACCGGCCTCCCCTCAAGACATAGGCCTTTCAAAATGGAGTCTATTCTTAAAGGAAAGAATTTCTAACCCCACTGTATGTATTTTGTGTCATTACATTTGTATTGATTTATTTGAATAAAAAATATTGTTTAAACTAAGGAAAGAATTTCTTTAAGAGTTGAGCCCTAGTTAGAAGGGAGGCAAAACAAGATAAGCATTGCTTCTAGGGCTGGGACGAGTACACGGATACCCGAGATCGGGTCGGGTAAAACTATTACTCGGGTACAAATTTACTACCCGTTAGCCGAATGCATATCATTATGTAGAGTTCTAGAGTATAAATATTCCATTCAATAAAATTCAAAGCAAACAGAGCAAGGTTTAGTGTGACTGTCTTTTATAAACTGCATTTATATATTGTCAAACCTTTTTTGTGTGTAATATAACATAGAGATTTCTACATTTTCATTCTCTTCCCATGCACACCTGTGCAAATGACAGATATCTTATTTGCTCTAAACGTATACATTCTAACTATAGATATGCTAAAGATGCTATGGTAACGGGTACCCAGGTACCTGCGATACAAGGAACTCGGGTACCCGGGTACAAATCTGTACCCATCCCAGCCCTAATTGCTTCCCCTGAAAATGTATATCCAATCCCCTGAGGGTCTCAGACCCATGATGGCAAAGGAGGGCAGTAAATTATGTCAAAAATCATGAATCATTAACAAACAATATAGTCTGCTGTTGCTGACTACATGTACTAAAAGTTGCCAGCTGTCTCATCTGGTATACACTATTAATTCTGGTATCCACCACTTCTGTCCTGACATTTAATGCCATTACAGTATAACTTAACTTACAGCTAAAGGCACTTGAGTAGCTTTCTTGATGGAGTCTTTGCCATCTTGTGATTTCTCTTCATACGGCAGACTTTTCTGTAGGAGTTCCAACATATGGTCTAATATGATTGTTGTTAGATGAGCTTCCTTAGACAATATCTTCCAGATTTCCACCATGTTTCTAAAGAGGAAATGAAGGTGTGTGGATAAACTTACAAGGAAAATCACTCTGAACAGAGCTCTAGATAAGAGGGGTATTTGATGATAATTGAAGGATAATTTTTTTTTTCTCATTAAAACCATATGTTGTGACCCCTCATCTGAACCGTCTCGTCGAGATGGTTCAGATGAGGGTTCACAACATATGTTTCTATAGAGAATTAACAAAAATTATCCCTAATTATCACCAAATACTCCCTCTTATCTAGGGCTCTGTCTGATACAAAATGTTTGCTTCCCTTCTTAAAAGGGCTTATCCTTGAAAGAAAGAATTTCTGTCTAGAACAAGGGGCTTCTCTCTCAAGTGCAAATTTTTTCATTTAAGAGTAGCCACTAACAGATGGCAGTCACAGCTTTGTTGCCAGTCAATATTATATCCTCCTGTTGACATCATGCCATGTCCAACGCCTAAATATTCAATAATAATGTTCCTTTTTTACTGAACCTTTCTACCCTGTGGAACAATAACACTAGGCTATTTAAAACTGTATTATGATACTTAGATCCTGTTCAAATATGACATTACATTTTCAACCAGCATCTAATGCACCACAATTATATAAATACTTGAAAACTCAACAGTGCAAAAACTGTTGTTTTTTTAAACTGACCTGTATAATATTGTTATCATTCTGAACTTTGGAGAGCTCTAAATACAAGGAGCCTCAAGTGACTCAAATAACTTCTCGTTAATAAAAATTTATGTTGTGCCCCCTAATTATAAATGCTTTCCCAAAGATGATAATTAAAATAATGAAAACTGAAAAATTATGCTCTCTAATGAAAGCTACAACAAATATCATTCCCAAGAAATGCAAGATGTTCACCTTCATTAGTACTGCCTTGCCAAGGCACAGCTTATGCATTTATGAAGAACAAACAAAATCATTTTAAAATTATAATCTAATACCTGTTCTTTCATTTATCAAGAGCTCTGACTTGTTCACATGCACTTGGTGAGTATTTTCAAGAATGACATACATCAGCAAGACTTCTATAATACCTACTCGTCATAAGGCAGCTGGTAATTTAGAAGGCATTTGATGGTGGGTATAAGATGGTGAGTGGCTAATGTACGGATGGTTCTCAGTGCTCCTGTCTTTGTCTGGTCAAACTGCACTAGAAATAACTTATCATGCAGGGAACCAAGAATGTTGTCAACCTGTTAGAAAGATGAAAAGCTGCACAATATAATTATTTAAGGAATGAATTTCATTTTTCTGAGGTTTATCGAAGTGTAAACTACATTGGGTCACATGCAAAGTAAATGAACCCCGAAGGGGTTCATGTAAACTTTGCTAGTGACCCAATGTAGTTTACACTTCGATTAACAACAGAAAAATTAAGTTCATTTCTTATATTTACATTCGTTTCAATCAAATCTTTCATGAAAAATCTTATATAAGCGCTAAGATTGAAGCAGTAAAACATGTAGACGCAGTATGAACAGCATGCATGACGTCATGCCGTCGCTGACGTCCTATCAGATCATAGAGAGCCATTGTTTATTTTGACGTCATTGACGTCGCGTGACTCAATGTAATTATTGGAATGTAAACTACATTACGTTCCAATGGTTTACTATAGGGCTTTTCAGTAAATACTCCAAGAATGTAAATATATAAAATTACACCAGAAACATAAACTATTTTTGTCTAACATTTACAATGATTCAACTTCTAAGCAATAGTAAGGTTTATGCAAAGAAGGTATCTAGCCTTGAGAAAATTTATGAATCCAATTACAGCTAAAACCAAAGTCTAATTCTTACAGGAGTAGACTTTAACTTCATGAAAATGAGTGGTCGAACTTTGAGTTTTACAATGACAGAAAAATAGGTGACTCTCACATCCCAGTTTAATTGATAATGCTTTAATATGCTTTATGACTGTTTTGCTTATAATACCACTCTTGAGTATGGTCATAATGAATATATTTGTGAAGATTTGAATGTCTTTAATATAAATAAAATGTCGACTAAGTATACAACAGAATGTAACAAATAGCTTTCCATTTTTTCCCATTTGGTGTTATGGGCAGGATAAAGAATTTGATTATACCAGTTCCTGGCCACTTCATTTACTTTTTAAACAGAACTTCACCTCTTTCAAGAGTTCAGCTCCTCTAGTTTTCATCACACCATTCAGAACAACACAAGCACCTGATGAACTATGAGACTGGGGATCAACTAAACCTTCTTGAACTAAATCTACAAAGGCTTTCAGCTGGTCGGCTGGTAGCTTCTTTGAGATCACCTGAAACACAGTAATATATAAATATCAAAAATATGGATGGCAATAGCTAATGTCTGATATGCAGATTATTTTCATGTGAGTCGCGACACAAGAAAACCAACAAAGTGGCATCCGCCCAGTCTGATCAGAGTCTTCGCTTTATGCTTAAAAGGTAGCTAAGGGTCTAAGCTAGCTCCATGCGGACAACAAAGACTCTCATCAGACTGGGCGGATGCCCAAGCTGATCTGGGTCTTTGCTGTATGCATATGCCACTTTGTTGGGTTTGTCATGTTGCGGCTCATATATAGCATGACTGGATTTTAACATTTTTTTTACATCTTTCAGATTTTTTCTTCTTTTCTGCAAAGAAGTCAAGGCAGACAAAAAGGAAACTGATTTATAGATTGATTTGATAAGGGTCAAGGCCAGAAACGGATGGTTCTTCAGTGAAAACAGCAAACCTAGAAACTTAATTTAACTTCTACAGTCACTGAGAAAAATCAAAATCAGTTCTTATGTGGGCCCACAACATAAATTCATAGTATTAACATATATGATCTTAGAATACTTTCTATATTTAGCGCTCTTGGCATGGCTTTTCAAAACTGATACTGTAGTTTACATGGTGTTGCATTTTCAAATACGGCATATGCAAAAGCAATGACAGTTTCTAAAGTAAAAAATATCAGCATTCTTGATTCTATGTGTACTAGACAACAAATTCTTGACTAATGACTTTCTAAAGGTAACAATGCTTTGAACAATTGGACCCTGATATTTATGTACCTTGGATAAGTCATTCACTACACTATAAAGAACATTGGGATCT
Source organism: Ctena decussata (assembly GCA_963989385.1). Lineage (NCBI taxonomy): Eukaryota > Metazoa > Mollusca > Bivalvia > Lucinida > Lucinidae > Ctena > Ctena decussata. The sequence goes on along the minus strand of OZ022503.1, from coordinate 85,075,685 downwards.
CCTTTCTGTAGCCTGTCTTTGAGAGTGGTTAATGCTTCTACCATGTTGTCTTTATGATCAACACCCATACCTGAATTGATAATAAACATATCTCAGCCATAATGTGACACAAAATGTTTTACTATGATTTTGACTGCCATATTTATATGAACAAACTTTGTAAAGGATGGGCAACTTAATACCACTTTGTTCCGTTCTGTTTCAATTCTCATTATGAGAACTGAAACAGAACAGAACAAAGTGATATTAAGTTGCCCATCCTTCTTCTACTTGTAGGGAAAAATTGCTCTCAGAGAAAACTCTTTACACTATGAGTAGTACACCCCTAAACAACTACCAAAGGTCAGGAAAAAATCACAGAATAACCCTTTAAGTTCAAAACCAGAGGACCAATGGTCCTGTAGCTCACCTGACACTTGGTCCTGGTATATATTTTCATGCTTTTATACATGTATATAGCACCAGGGCAGGGGCCCCCAACCTTGGGGATTAATGTTGAGTCCCAATTCTATATACCAAGCCACAAGGTCACTGGGCCTTTGTTTCTGGACAAAGATTTCTGAAGGGTTTTTATCATAAATGGGTGTGGCGGCCACCATGTTCATACGACCATGACCATCTGAACAAACTTTGATTCCTTTGACCCAGTATTAAAGCTCCATATGAAATACAGTAATCATTTGTATAAACTATGATGGGCCTGAGTGCCCAGTGCTACATACCGGTACCAAGTTTCAAGGTTATAGGCCTTTCGGTTCTTGAGAAAAAGACTTTTGAAGAGTTTTTACCATATATGGGCATGGTGGCCATCTTGGTCAAGTGACCAAGACCATCTGAACAAACTATGGTTCCTTTAAACCGGTGAAGCTCCATATGAAATATGGCTTCAGTTGACCTTAGTGGCCTCTGAGAAGATGTTTGAAAATGTTGACGGGTGACAGAATCTCAATGACCTTGTACAAAAGTCAAAGAATGACCTTGACCTTTAATGACAAAATATCTTCATCTGGTCATTTAGTCAACCATATTTACCAAATATTGCACCTTAGACTTAAATAGTTTCTGAAAAATCCGCTGTTTAAGCATTTTCCCGTATAAAAGACTACATAATGTACCAAAGTTGACAGTGTCATAAATTAGGTCAAGGTCAACGCACGATCATTTGTATAAACTATGATGGGCTTGAGTGCCCAAAGCTATATACCAAGTTTCAGGGTCATACACCTTTTGGTTCTGGAGAAGAAGATTTTGAAGGGTTTTTACAATATACGGGCATGGCGGCCATCTTGGTCAAGACCCTGAGAACAAACTTTTATTCCCTGATCACACTTAGACTCCATACGAAATTTTGCTTCAATCAGACCAGTGGTTTCAGAGGAGTAGATGTTTTGAAAATCTTGATGACGGACAGACCGACAAAATGACCTTGACCTTCAGTGACATGATATCTTCATCTGGTCATTTAGTTGACCATTTATACCATGTATTGTACCTTAGACTTAAATAGTTTCTGAGAAATCCACTGTATAAGCGTTTTCCAATATAAAAGCCTAAGGTACCAAAGTTGACCATGTCGTAAATTAATTCAAGGTCAACGCATGGTCATGATTTGTATAAACTATGATGGGCCAGCATGCCACATACCAAGTTTCAAGGTCATAGGCCTTTTGGTTCTGGAGAAGAAGATTTTTGAAGGGTTTTTAACCATATATGGGCATGGCGGCCATCTTGGTCATGTGACCCAGACCCCGGGTATACATACCAAGTTTCAAGGTCATAGGCCTTTTGGTTCTGGAGAAGAAGATTTTTGAAGGGTTTTTACCATATATGGGCATGGTGGCCATCTTGGTCATGTAGCCCAGCCCCAGGTATAAACTTTAGTTCCCCTATCCCACTGAGACACCATATGAAATTTGGCTTCAATCTCCCCAGTGGTTTCAGAGGAGAAGATGTTTGAAAATCTTGATGACGGACAGACCGACAAAATGACTTTGACCTTCAGTGACATAATATCTTCCTCTGGTCATTTAGTTGACCATATATACCACATATTGTATCTTGGACTTAAATAGTTTCTGAGAAATCCACTAACGTTTTCCCGCATGCCCAAAGCTACATACCAAGTTTCAAGGTCATAGGCCTTTTCTGGAGAAGAAGATTTTTGAAAGTTTTTTACCATATATGGGCATGGCAGCCATCCTGGTCATGTGACCCAGACCCCGGGTACAAACTTTCGTTCCCCCATCCCACTGAGACTCCATATGAAATTTGGCTTCAGTCGGCCAAGTGGTTTCAGAGGAGAAGGTGTTTGAAAATCGTGACGACGGATGGTCCGACGGAATGACCTTGACCTTTAGTGACATGTACCTTCATCTGGTCATTTAGTCAACCATGTATACCAAGTATTGTACCTTAGACTTAAATATTTTCTGAGAAATTCATTGTTTAAGCGTTTTCCCATATAAAAGCCTAACATACCAAAGTTGACCATGCCGTAAATTAGATCAAGGTCAACACAAGGTCATCATTTCTATATACTATGTTGGGCCCGCATGCCCAATGCTACATACCAAGTTTCAAGGTCATAGGTCTTTTGGTTCCGGAGAAGAACCAAGTTTCAAGGTCATAGGCCTTTTGGTTCTGGAGTAGAAGATTTTTGAAGGGTTTTTACCATATATGGGCATGGCGGCCATCTTGGTCATGTGACCCAGACCCTGGGTATAAACTTTCGTTCCCACATCCCATTGAATCTCCTTATGAAATTTGGCTTCAATCTGCCCAGTGGTTTCAGAGGAGAGGATGTTTGAAAATCTTGACGACAGATGGTCAGACGGGATGCCCTTGACCTTTAGTGACATAATATCTTCATCTGGTCATTTAGTCAACCATGTATACCAAGTATTGTACCTTAGACTTAAATAGTTTCTGAGAAATCCACTATTTAAGCATTTTCCAATATAAAAGCCTAACATACCAAAGTTGACCATGCCGTAAATTAAGTCAAGGTCAAAGCAAGGTCATGATTTGTATAAACTATGATGGGCCATCATGCCCGATGCTACATACCAAGTTTAAAGGTCATAGGCCTTTTGGTTCTGGAGAAGAAGATTTTTGAAGGGTTTTTACCATATATGGGCATGGCGGCCATCTTGGTCATGTGACCCAGACCCCGGGTATAAACTTTCGTTCCCCCATCCCACTGAGACTCCATATGAAATTTGGCTTCAATCGGCCCAGTGGTTTCAGAGGAGAAGGTGTTTGAAAATCTTGATGACGGATTGTCCGACGGAATGACCTTGACCTTTAGTGACATATATCTTCATCTGGTCATTTAGTCGACCATGTATACCAAGTATTGTTCCTTAAACTTAAATAGTTACTGAGAAATCCACTGTTTAAGTGTTTTCCCATATAAAAGCCTAACGTACCAGAGTTGACCATGCCGTAAATTAGGTCAAGGTCAACGCAAGGTCATGATTTGTACAAACTATGATGGGCCGGCATGCCCAATGCTACATACCAAGTTTCAAGGTCATAGGCCATTTGGTTCTGGAGAAGAAGATTTTTGAAGGGTTTTTACCATATATGGGCATGGCGGCCATCTTGGTCATGTGACCCAGATACCCCGAACAAACTTTCGTTTCCCCGACCTAGGTAGGCTCCATATGAAATATGGCTTCAATCGGCCCAGTGGTTTCAGAGGAGAAGATGTTTGAAAATGTTGACGATGGACGGACGACGGACGGACGACGGACGGACGGACAGACGGACGACGGATGCCTGGCTATACTATAAGCTCACCTATGAGCCTAAAGGCTCAGGTGAGCTAAAAAAAGAGGAAAGCAAAATTTATGTCTGGAATGAAAAGACACACGTTGCCAGGTGTGTAACTATGGATACATTCCACTGAGCCACCTGGGGAACATCATTACGAGAACTGAAACAACAACAACAACATTATGTCTTAAACATTTCCTAAACTATTTCTTCCAAGCTATATCATACTGAGAATTGCAACTTGTAGGCAAAGAGAGTAGATTCAGCAGATGAGGTGGCTCATTTTGAGCCACCCCATCTGGATCTATATTGGTTGCAAGGTCTTTATACATTTTTGACGTTAGGATTTAGTATTAAAGTGATCTCCTTTGGAGGTAAGTCATATGAATTACTTACTGTCACTAACAGTCAACTTTCAATATCTCAAACACTAATATCTCAAAGTATTCTCTTGTATCCTAGAGTATAGTTTGGTTTTTATTTTCATTTTACCTCTTTTGTCTCAAACTTCTGATATCTCAAAGTAAATTTTCTGCGACCAGAAAATTTACTTTGAGATATCAGTAGGCAGAGATGAACTTCAACTCTGAGATATTGGAAGTTGACTGTATATACATTTGAGAAGCTAATTAACAGTTATCACTATTGTCAGAGTCACTTACCATCACACCTGAGAGCTACTTGAAGTGTGACTTGTATACAGTCCATACTAATCTGTCTCACCAGTATACTGGGGTCTGAACATCTTGGTACCAGTCTAGCTAATAGTATATACTCATTAGCAAATGGCTGAGCCTGAAAAACAGAAAGAAAATATTAATATTCTGCTAACCCTAAATGTAAGTATAAAAGTGCTTGGGCAGAGAAAAACCTCAGATCATATCAAGGTCTGCAATATTTGTCATTTCAGCATCAATACCAGATAGTTAAGAAATTTCTTTCATAATCATCATAAGTACCATATGGCATAAAGGAAAAATATCCATACCAGAAAACCAATGCATGAAGGGATAATCCGAGATGCAACTCAAATGCAACTTCTTAAATATTGCAATTCCAGATACCGGTATATTTGTAAAAATTTCTTTCCAAGCTATCCTGAAATTCTTATAACTTTGATCCATATTCAAAGAATCAACACAAGAATCTCTTGTGCAAAACTTTTCATTTTACACTTACTTGTGAAAATAAGGATTTGCGAAAAATTCTGAAGTTAAATCAGTCCCTACCTTGCTACTGTCCATATTTTCTAAGAGAAACTCTAGCAGGATATGGGTAGTCTTCAGAGCTCTTTCTCTCTCATGTTCATGAAGAGACATATACCAAGGCACAAGGTGCTGAAAATATTAAGATGAATGGGTACACTTCCAATCGAAGTAACACTACTAAAAAGAACTTAGTACAAATTTCATAGGGATTTCTCTTAAAGGAAACAATTTGCTCTCTGAAGGAGCAAAGTCCTTAAAGGTAGCCCCTTTGTTTGAAAAGAATTCATTGTCCTTGAGGCATACAGGAAATCACAAAAGCTGTTCTAGTCAGCTAAAGTGATGGAAAACATGCTGGAGCCATTTATCTTTAAAATACATGTACATGTATATCATATGGAACGAATGCCAATTGACTATCATGGTTTTATATTTTGGATTAACACAGAATATATATTTCTATAGTAAACTGAGCTCACACAAACATTCTTTCATATATCATAAGATGCACTTCAATCTCATTATGTACCCTAACATTGCATCACTAAATAGAGGATCTTACATGAGTGCTCATGTATTATTGAATTCATTAAATGAGTTGGGGAAAAAGATAAGATGCGAGGCTCTGCCGAGCATCTTATCGTTTTCACCATCCAGTTTAATAAATTCAATAATACAGGAGCACGAATGCAAGATTCTATTTATCATATGACACTAAAATCGCATTTTATTAGCAAATTTTGCACTAAAACATCACGATTTCGCCATCAGAAAACGCGACGTTTTATGGACGTCAGTGCATAGCATTACGACGTAATTTGCATATTTAATCCACTAGTGGATTATCGTTTTAAATGCATGGCTTTATTGCACTCTCAGATGCGATGTCATATGATAAAACAAGATTTGAGAGTAGTAATTATTCCAAATAACTAGTACATCCAAGCCCTATATTTTTCTCAGTTGAACCAAACACTTGCTGCAACCAATGAGCTGTTGATCCCAGATAAAACACATCAAATTAGAATCTTAAAGAAGTTCTTCAAGAGCATTTCTGCTAAATGTCCATTTTCATTCCCACCTGAAAATTAAAAGTGCAAGCATCTGCAAATTGATAGCCAATATTTGAGCCACGACACGACAAAACCAACAATGTGGTTGTGTGCCCAGCGCAGACTCAGATCAGCCTGGGCATCCACCCAGTCTGATCAGAGTCTTCGCTGTCCGCATGAAGGTAGCTTAGACCCCTCGCTACCCTTTAAGCACTGAGCAAAGAGTCTGATCTGACTGGGCAAATGCCCAGGCTGATCTGAGTCTGTGCTGGGCGCACAACCACATTGTTGGTTTTCTTGTGTCGCAGCTCATTTAACAATGCTATTTGACATGTGAGTATGTAAATCATTATAGTACAAAATTTCAGCTCTGTAAAAGATAAACTGGCCCCGAGGTTATAAAACTTTTTTCATGCTCAGCTGAGTTGAGCATGAAAATTTACCTGTTAATAAATAGCAAATTACATGTACTGATAAGTACAGTTGTTTTCATGCTCAGTTTAGCTGAGTATGATATTTTCTCTGCTCATGAATATGAAAATGCCAACATTAGTTGGCATTTTCATATTTATCAGCAGAGAAAATTTCATGCTCAGCTGAGTTGAGCATGAAAAAAGCTTTATAACCTCGGGGCCAGGTAGAGTTATTACAAAACTCCAGAAATTTGCTGAACCAAAGTTTCAGTTTGGCTACTTTCAATAGTTTGTGATAACTCAATCATTTCTTTTACCTCAAAACAAATTCTGCACACAAAGATGCTTAACATTCATATGTGTCAAAAAGGATTGTTACATTATGGCTAACCATTTACAGGTGCTTTAGTTCTTAATTTCCCAGAGGGAATGGAATTGTGCGTTTACCAGGCATAGTAAGTATCAACTGCTACAATAAATTCTCTCCCCAGAAAAACATTAAGAGGCTCATATGTTATATAGATTCTAATATATAATTCAGGTATAGAGTTGACCTGTGGCCTTGAGGCTTACTGACCACTGCATCTCTCTATCATGCTGCATGTATCTTACCTTAAAAATAGTATCATATGCTGCAGGTGTACAATCTTTCTTCAATAATTCTTTCAATAAATCATGTAATGACTCAAACGTTGCCTCTAGTAGAACTTCAGCCTCCAGCTTAGTGTCTTCTGTCTCATTTTTCCCTTTCTTACCACCAGTTTCACCCTCTGGAGGTAAGGGGTATAAACAGTCTGTTGATGACTTGATCAAATCAAACATTTCTGCCTCTGACAGGATTGGGTCCAATTTTCTAAACTTTGTTAAGGAACGTCCTATAGTAACACATAACATTTTGTTGAAAATTATAATTGAAATGATTTATAATTCAAAGTCTAAGCTTCATTGTCCCAAGACAGATGCCTATAAGCACATTAAATACCATCTGCTGGCATACTAAACCTCCACAGATTCATGCTTATGAAAAGTTGAGTATGGCTAGAGAAAATTCACAACTGCAAAAGACATAATTGACATGCGACACGACAAAAAAGTGGCATGTGCACATAGCGAAGACTCAGATCAGCCTGGGCATTGCCCAGTATGATCAGAGTCTTTGCTGCACTCTTAAAGGGTAGCTAAGGGTTTAAGCTGCCTCCATGCCGAAAGCAAAGACTCTGATCAGACATAGTGGATGTCCATTGTCCAGACTGATCTGAGTCTCCGCTGGGTGCACATACCACTTTGCTTTAGGATCTTGCAAGAACATGCATGTACATGTATGATGTTCTCCAACAAGTCAAAAATTACTTGGGCACTAATTCTTAAATGCTGAAATTAACTGTGGATACAGAGTGTAAAAATCGGACCTGAAACAGGCTTGAACCCACAATCTCTGGTTTATGAGGCACTAGAAGACATCCAAAGGGCCAACAAATAAGTAGTCCTGAAAAGAAATAGATTTTGAAAACAAGGAACATAACGAGGAAACAAAAGGTCATTTCTTGCTACAGCAATCAACAAAAGGATACACCAGTGTAGTACAGGCGTTGATAGCAAGAGCTCTCGTCTCATTGGTCAAACTCTGAGTACTCTCCAACTTCATATAGGTCTGAAAAGTAAATGATATAATTTGGGTACAGTACTTATGTAAACAAATCTCAATACTAAATCAGATGTTTTTTAAGATATCACAGCTCCACATAAAGTGGTATTTTGGCAATAATTCTCACATGTCTATTTCAACAAGGGGTATAACATCTGTGTCTATGGAAAATCAACAGAAAGTACCCAAAATTTAACATAAAAAAGTTACCGTATTCATTCAGCTATAAAACAGGGTGTTCCTCTTTCTAGAATGACCCTAAATATTCAAGTCACAAAATTTCTGCTATTAGATGGGTTTTTCCCTTCCAAAACAATCCCAAAAATTCTAGATCTGTCATATAAGGGAAAACCACTGTCTTATAGCCAAAGAAACAAGATAATCCCATCATATCTGAAATTCTCCATGGTATACTTTACTGCACATCTTAATTTAACCCATTTATGCCTAGTGGACTCTTCTGTTTCTAAGCATTGGATCAGTCCATTTGTCAATTAAGTAGTGTTCAGGTTAGTTTATTTTTTATCATTTTTGTTTTTAAATTTAAAAGACAAATACCCATTTATATTATGCAAACAGTGTAGACCCTAATCAAATGCAGCATTTTGCAGCATCTGATCTAGGTCTGCACTATTTGCCTATGTCCCATTTTTGGGACGCTAGACCTTAATGGGTTAAACTTTTGAATTAGGCCCAAATCATCATCCTGCGTTTTCGACATTTAGTAGTTAACCAGCATTTAGTCATATTTCTTTTTTTAATAGTCTGTGTAAAGCAACATGCCTCTTTTTACAAATGCTAATCTTAATGTCATTGTTCCTACCTGCCTTTATTTCCCATTTATTAGAAACTTAGGTTACCTGCATATGATTAAGAAAATCTCCTCTGTTAGTGAAGTTGTAAGTGGTCCCTAAATGACTAGGATGTAATGCTTGCCCTATCTGGTCCACTGTCCGTATAAGGTTCTGTTTTACACTTGAATCCTAGAAACAATAAAAGCACCGCAGGCACTGCATGATACCCCGCCACTGCTGTGCATCCTAACTTATTTTTTGAGATATATAATAGCTAAAGAGCCACAGAACTGAGATAGACAGAGATATGATGTCCTTACTGTAAATAAATATTAATATAAACCACCCAACAACGTGGAGCATTCTGACCAGTGTAGATTTAGATCAGGCTGTAAAGCATTTCTTTGAGCTGAGAGACTCTGTTTCCTATTCTATGGTGTTAAACATATCAGTGAAGTTTCATTCAGATATTCCATATAGTATAGGAACTACAAGTCAAAAAACATTTTTCAGATCTATCAAGGGGGAATACTCATTAACTGGAAAGGTAAGAGTGATGGTTCTTTGTCACAATATGTAACCTTTGATGTGAAACATACCTATGAAGTTTCGTTCAGATATTCCATATAGTAAAGGAACTACAGATAAAAAAACGTTTTTCAGATCAATCAAGGGCGGATAACTCACAAACCGGAAAGATCAGAGTGACAGTTCCTAGTCACTATATGAAGCCTTTGATGTGAAACATATCTGTGAAGTTTTATTCAGATATTCCATATAGAAAGGGAACTACAGGTCAAAAACCATTTTTCAGACCTATCAAGGGCAGATAACTCATGAACTGGAAAGGTAAGAGTGATGGTTCTTTGTCACAGTATGTAACCTTTGATGTGAAACATATCTGTAAAGTTTCATTTAAATATTCCACATAATAAAGGAACAACGGGTAAAAAACATTTTTTAATTCAATCAAGGGCGGATAACTCACAAACGGGAAAGGAAAGAGTGACGGTTCTTAGTCACAATATGTTACCTTTGATGTGAAACATATCTGTGAAGTTATATTCAGATATTCCATATAGTAAAGGAACAATAGGTCAAAAACCTTTTTTCAGACCTATCAAGGGCGGATAACTCACAAACTGGGAAGGTCAGAGTGACGGTCCTTAGTCACAATATGTAACCTTTGATGTGCAACATATCTGTGAAGTTTCATTCAGATATCATGAACAGTAAAGGAATAACAGGCCAGAAACCATTTTTCCAATACGAAAAAGGGCAGTAACTCCGTTAAAAATGGACGGATTTTGCCCATTAACAATCCCATACCACTCATCGCCGATAACAATATGTATGCAAAATTTGAAAAAATTCCGTGAATAAATACTCAAGTTATCGATCGGAAATGGTGAGCACGGACGGACGGACGGACGGACGGACGGACGGACGGACGGACGGACGGACGGACAGACACCGAAAGGTATAACATAATACCCCGCCACTAAAGTGTGGCGGGGTATAAAAAGAAAGGTTACAATATATGGTTCTTATTATTCCTCATATTTTCATCTACATTTGTACTGCACAGTAGATGAAACAGCAATGCATTTAAATCTTCAAAGACATATGTGTAAAGTTCCAGACAAAGTCATAATATATGAACTTTGTCCTTTTATGTAAAATATGAGCCATGACATGAGAAAACCAACAAAATGATTTTGTGCCTAGTGCAGACTCAGATCAGCCTGGGCATTTGCCCAGTCTGATGAGACTCTTCACTACGCGCTTAAAGGGTAGCTAATGGTCTAAGCTAGCTTCATGCGGACAGGAAAGACTCTGATCAGACTGGGTGAATGCTGATCTGAGTCTGCACTGGGTGCACAACCACTTTTTTGGTTTTCCCCTGTTGTGGCTCATATAACCTTAATGTATGTGCTTAATGTATTTTTATTATCTTAAGGTTAGCTTTGTGACCACCAACTTTGGAAATAGCTGTTTGCTACTTGCTTGTCTTGTCTAACTATTTGTGTTGTTACTGCATATTACTATTTCTCATTTGAGCTGTGACACCACAAAACCAACAAAGTGGCATGTGCACCCAGTGAAGACTCAGATTAGCCTGTGCCTCCGCCCAGTCTGAACAGAGTCATCGCTGGACTTTTAAAGGGTAGCTAAAGGTCTTAGCTAGCTCCATGTGGACAGCAAAGACTCTGATCAGACTGGGCGGATGCCCAGGCTGATCTGAGTCTTCACTGGGCACCCATGCCACTTAGAGGTTTTGTTGTGTCGCAGCTCATTTGGTGTTGTCGTTGGGATGTGAAATCTGATTGTATCAGTTCCTACAGCTCATTGCCTTTTTATACTACTTCTGTAGGTATTACTAAAATCCATAATTTTTCATCAAAAATTCGCTTTAATCTGTTGCATGGCAGCAAATGCTTATTTGTATCCACGTATCCACTCATATCAGCATGGGATACCCTAACTAAGAATACACTTCCACTTGCCAAAAAGCAAAAAGGGAATCCAGCTGGCATATCCAAAGGGTAGAGACCAAGACAAGGCTGCAAATTCACAAATCTGATTAGATCCTTTGCTGCCTGTTAAGTCTTGTTATTATGTAGGCAGGCAATGTAGACTTCATCTCTTTGTCTTTCTCTTCTCACCTTGATATTAGCAAAGTGTGGTGTCAGTGACCTCAATATGGTGGCTTCCATTCTTGATATGATGAGACTGGGTGGGGAAAACAAGGCAACATAGCCATAACATAACATTAAAGTGGCCTTGATTCTCTCTATATCTGCTTCTGACTTGTCCTGGAAAACATATACATATAGTCATATGGACTAGCTAACACTGTCAGACCTTGAATTACAAGGCAGTAAACACAGACGACCTTACACAAGTGGTCATTTCATGTGAAATTTATGAAACGAAACTTCAGCGAGTTTCATAAATTTCATATGACATGGCCACGAGTGTAGGATTCTGGTAATCATATGACCTTTTTAAACCGGATTTTATAGATTTTAAAGTGGAAATTATTTCAGTAGAAAACACTTTGTTGTCACAGAAATGTTATTAAACATGTGGGCTGAACATTTTTATTATATGATGTTATCCACTGAATAACATCAACATCATATGATAAAATGGTTTGTTTCTTTAATATGTTATGTTTCTGTCCTGTGTTCTTTTACTGTTTTCACTCTCTAATTAAACTGGCTACTTAGGATAGGAATAGTTAGTCATCTATCAGGTGGAAATTTCAGTATGTAGAAAGCAGAGCTCCAGATAAGAGGGGGTACTGAGGCTAATTCAAAGATCATTTTTCTTATTTCTCAACGAAAACAGATATTGTGACCCCTCATTAGAACCGTCTCGTCTCGTTGAGACGGTTCTAATGATGGGTCACAAAATATGTTTTTATGGGAAAATATGGATAATTATCCATAAATTATCTCTGTTTCCCCTTCTCATCTGTAGCACTGAGAAAGCACTTCCCATTTTCAAACTGATGGGAAACTACAGCTATAATTTCATCTATATACTTAGTCAGTGTTTCCTTGATCATTTGATTTTCTACTGTGAGCAAATCACTGCCTGTCTTTTGAAGCAAAACTTGTCTGAAAATAGCCTCAAATCCAGAAGCAGAATTTTCAGTGCAATCTCTGCAATGAATTTTGCCCTCCATAAATGAGGCATGACTGTAAATTTATCATGTATCTCATTAGCTTCTCAAATTCTCTGTTTCTCTTTTTCTTTCAGTGACACATTTTCATTAAAGAATGTACACTTGCAATTATTAAAGGTATCTATAGAACCAATCAAAAGAAAAAATCCTGCTGAGAATCTTTCCTAAAAAATTTCAAAGCAGAAATTTGGCCTTAAACATATCATAATTATACATTGTATATATAGAGTTTGGTCACCACACATGCACATGTATTTAAACAAAAAAACACCATTTGCTGCAAGTAAGACCACCAATTAAAGGCTCCATAGTCCTACCAGTGGGTAAATTCGTCAAAATACAAATCATTGTGAAACCTGTACAGCCTTCAGAATTAATGAAAATATGTCGGTTGATGTGCTTTTTTTTGTATCAGATAACTGGCAAAAAAGAAGGAACAAGGTATTTTGGAAAAATGATGAGCTTTTCCATAAAAATACGCCTTTCGTCACTGGTTCCCCGTTGAGCAATGAAATAATGCAGCCGCGGCACAATCAATGGGGTCCTTGATTAGCATTTTTGTACGTTGTATTTTTATCATTTGTTAAAACGCCTGTACCTTGTATTTTTATCTTTTGTACCTTGTGTTTTTACCGTGAAATAAAGCTTGTGAATCGAAAGTATGTCATATTAGTTGCCAACTAAAATGACCTAGTTATTTTTTCAAATCTAATTCAAGGTAAAGTCAAGGACGTTTTGAGTTTTCAAAGCCGGCCAATCACGATAATAATCACCAGCAAAACTGTAGTGAGAAGTTTGCAGCGATACCTCACGATAAAATAGTTCATGCTGATAGAGCAATGGGGCCTTTAACAAACTACTCTTAGATTTCAAAACAAACCAGTTCAGATTTACAAGACAAAGTGCACATGTATTTGTTTGAAAACACTGTTCAAGTTCAAATTTCACCATCATTTCTAGCCTGCAGGGGCATACAATTATGCCCCCGCAGGCTAGAAATGATGGTAAATTTCAAGTTTTTGTGTTGTGACATTCTCTTTGAAATTACTCATGAAATGCCAAGACTGAAGCCTTAGTTTCTATGGTATTAAATAGAGCTATCACACATGTCTTCTTTAGTGCCATGCACAGTATGCCACTGCAGGCAGGAATTGATAGTGAAATGGTAACATGAAATTCAGTTATCCAAAACTAAATATTTCTCAAAGAAACATTTCTCAAATAATATAAGGGGAGTGGGTACATTTTCATGGCAAACAATTTCGCAATTCCTTCTCAATGGGAGTCAACTCTTAAAGGAAAGAATTGTTCCTCCAGAAGTGAATTGTTTCTTTGGTTTAAACACATTTTATTCATTTATAAATCTTTACATACATACATGTATATAGTATACAACACAATCTTGGGATTAGAACAAAAGTTGAGAGCTTATGGAGTTTTTCTCCCTAAAAATTCTTTCTTTCTTTCAACAGTAGCCCCCATCTTGAAAGGGCTTCATTGCCCAGAGAATGAAGCAGGAAGTCACAAAGGTTGTCTTCCTTTGAAAAACTGCTAAAGACATTGTGGTGTACCCATATACTTTAATTCATTGCTTTCACAGTTCAATTTTCCTATCAACATTCCCCAAATGGCTCAACGGTACGTAACCATAGTTGCACACACTTGGTGCTGCGTGTCCGTCCATAATTCATTGCAAAATAATGGAGTTCTTATATAGATGATCAAACAAGAAAATCTGTCAAAGCAACACACAAACTAAGCATTCCCAGCCCAAGCAAGCCTTTGCCAACTCAGGAAAGGTGCAATTAGTTTTCTGAAATCTACACTAACATAGATCTATATAGTTGGTAGATGAACTGCAATTGTCTGACATGTATGACGGTCTGACAGATTTTCTCTTCACAAGTCAAATCAGATATAGTGTTGCCATCTTGCATTTTCTCTCATGCCAGGCTCATAAATTCAAAGATCAGAAAAAGACAAGAAGCATGAAAATGAATTTTTTCATCCAAACTACAAGAAAAAAGAACTTTGTGGTGTTTAGAGTAGCAAAACCTCAAATCTGGGTTCGAGGTTATAAAACTTGAGAATAATCTCAAACTCAAAATCAAGCACAGTGATTGGCTGCTTCCGAGCATGTGCTCGGAAGCAGCCAATCACTGTAATTTATGTTGAGTTTGAGAATGTACTCAAGTTTTATAACCTCTAGGCCAGGTCTGCACCTGCCTGCTGTAATCAGCAATATACGATCCTGAGGAATGAATGTTTAAATTATTTATAGACACTCAACCCTGATAGCATCCTGAGGAACATGTAGGTAGCACAGATGTGCAAGCTGATATGAGTTTTGGTTCTTCATGCATGTTCTAAAGCACCTAACACATTGCATAGCTCAAAGGAATGAAGGTGTTTTTATTTTTCACCCAAAACATCATTAAAACCACCTAGACAAGGCAGTGCTAATGAGGGGGTCACAGCATATATTTCTTATCAAGTATGACAGAAAATAGCAATTATCCCTAAAGCCAATTCTTATCTGTATATGAGCCGTGACACGAGAAAACCAACAAAGTGGTTGTGTGCCCAGCGTAGACTCAGATCAGCCTGGGCATCTGCCCAGTCTGATCAGAGTCTTCGCTGTCCGCATGGAGGTAGCTTAGACCATTAGCTACCCTATAGGCGCCTAGTCTGATTGGACTGGGTGGATTACAAAGCTGAGCTAAGTCTGCTCTGGGCGCACAACCACTTTGTTGGTTTTCTCGTGTCGCTCATATGTGGTATTATTATTTGTGGTATTATTATTTTGATAGTATCAACAGCAAGCCTCTAGCAGCTATATTTTGTCAAGACCAAAACCAAGCTCCTGAAATGATGAATGCTGCAACAGCACCTGAACAGAAAACAGTTAATTAAGCTAGCAAGAAGAGAAGACAGAAAGTGGTTCACAGCTTCTAGTGGCAAACTTGAAGTGTATACACACTAACCGATGGGTCTTTTGAATGCCCAAATCCCTGCAAAAACAGACATATTTCAAAACATCTCAGTCCCATGTGAAAGGCTATACTTACATGTTGATTTATAATGGAAATCAAAATAACATGACATACAATCATTTGAACAGAGGTATCTGTTCATTAAGCATATTAAAACTAATGATATCACACTTTTAAGAAGATCCAATGTCAGAGTACAGATGCAAATGGATGTGTCAGCAATAAAATATCTTTACCGTATTACTTATCTGCTGCAAGGTAAGGACTTCTATGATTAAGGCGAGGATTTTCCCCATTCGACAGGCACGACAGGTCCGAATTTTAAAAAGTGTAAAGTGTGCAAAATTTTCTTAGCAGAGCTTCCATAAATATGTTAACCGTATAAAATCAGATCATTTGTTATTCAGACCCAAAGACAAGGGGAGATAATCCAGGCTGACCCTACCTACCCTAAATTCAAGAGTTTTGCATACCTCGTTTTTTTGAGGTAATAAAAATATTAAAATCAGTCATTCATTCCATAATTTTTTGTCATAAATGCATGTTAAATACATGCATATCATAATACAAAGCAATGGATTTTCATCATGTTACGCCTGACTGGCATTTAAACATGCAAAACCACAGTTTTTCTTCCGGTCAAAGCGGCCAAAAGAGAACGCTTCACTATAACTAAAATACAAGTACTCCCCCCCCCCCCCCCCCCCCCCCCCCGTATATTGTGTACCATGACCTTGAAATGAGGTCAAGGTCACAGACATATAGTCAAAACTAACCAGTGTTGTCTGTTATGTAAGTAATGTGCTTGCCCATCACACACTCGCTATGGTGGTGTGGACTGCTATGTATAAAATGTATAAAACTTCAGGCAAGCATGTCCATAATGACAACACATTTATAAACAAAAGCTATCTCAGAAATGTCTTAAAATAAAAAAAAAAATCCACATGAAATTTCAAAGTCCATGAGCTTGAGGTCAAAGAACTAAGGGGTAGGGGGGAGGGAGGGGGGCCTAGGATGTATCAAAACTTTGAACCATTATCTAACATCAGTCCAAGTATTAGTATCAACTGAGTCCATTGTGGCACTGTGAAATTATGTCTTCATTCATATAAAACTAATCAAAATCTTTAAGACAAAACTCAAAGTCCATGACCTTGACATCAAGGTCATCCAGTCGGGTAAGTATATAGTGTTTTGTAAAAACTCAAAAAAGTGTCTAACATCAGTTCAAGTGTAAACTAAATCTCTGCCAAGCATTATGAATCAGTACGCAATTAGAAAACTTTAATAAAGACCAAATTTCCTAAGTCCCTGATCTTGACATCAAGGTCACCGAGCAGGGCTGGGGTAGTACTCTGTAAAACTTTGGACTAATATCTAACTACAGTGCAAATATAACAAGAGCTGTCGCCTGACAGCATAGCTCGCCTGAATAGGTGCTTGCCCATCACACAGTCGCTATGGTGGTGTGGACTGCTATGTATAAAACTTCAGGCAAGCATGTCCATAATGACAACACATTTATAAACAAAAGCTATCTCAGAAATGTCTTAAAATAAAAAAAAAAATCCACATGAAATTTCAAAGTCCATGAGCTTGAGGTCAAAGAACTAAGGGGTAGGGGGGAGGAGGGCAGGGCTAGGATGTATCAAAGCCTTTAACCGTTATCTAACATCAGTCCAAGTATTAGTATCAACTAAGTCCATTGTGGCACTGTGAAATTATGTCTTCATTAATATAAAACTAATCAAAAACTTTAAGACAAAACTCAAAGTCCATGACCTTGACATCAAGGTCATCCAGTCGGGTAAGTATATAGTGTTTTGTAAAAACTCAAAAAAGTGTCTAACATCAGTTCAAGTGTAAACTAAATCTCTGCCAAGCATTATGAATCAGTACGCAATTAGAAAACTTTAATAAAGACCAAATTTCCTAAGTCCCTGACCTTGACATCAAGGTCACCGAGCAGGGCTGGGGTAGTACTCTGTAAAACTTTGGACTAATATCTAACTACAGTGCAAATATAAAAAGAATTCATCTATGGGTTCAGGAGATATGTGTCATTAAAAAACTTTAACCAAAACATCCAATCAATAAAAAGACAATTTTCTAAGTCCATGACCTTGACATCAAGGTCACTGGGGGGGGGGGGGGGTGGGGGTGGGGGTAGTACCTTGGAACCCTTTAGACCAATATCTAACTACAGTGCAAGTATCAAAGGAATCCATTCATGGGTTAGGGAGATATAGGTCTTTAAAAAACTTTAACCAAAACATCCAGTCCCAAAAAACTCCCAATTTTCTAAGTCCATGACCTTGACATCAAGGTCAAGGAGTGGGGTGGGGGTGGTACCATGTTAAACTTTGGACCAATATCTAACTACAGTGCAAGTATCAAAAGAATCCATCCATGGGTTAGGGAGATATAGGTCTTTAGAAAACTTTAACCAAAACATCCAGTCCCAAAAAACTCCCAATTTTTGTAAGTCCATGACCTTGACATCAAGGTCAAGGAGTGGGGTGGGGGTGGTACCATGTTAAACTTTGGACCAATATCTGACTACAGTGCAAGTATCAAAAGAATCCATCCATGGGTTAGGGAGATATAGGTCTTTAAAAAACTTTAACCAAAACATCCAATCCGGACGCCGATGCGGACGCGGACGCTGACGCTGACGCGGAAGCTGACGCCGACGCCGTGGTGACAACAATAGCTCTTCCTGAACTTTCGTTCAGGCGAGCTAAAAAGAATTCATCTATGGTTTCAGGAGATATGTGTCATTAAAAAACTTTAACCAAAACATCCAATCAATAAAAAGACAATTTTCTAAGTCCATGACCTTGACATCAAGGTCACTGAGGGGGGTGGGGGTAGTACCTTGGAAAACTTTAGACCAATATCTAACTACAGTGCAAGTATCAAAGGAATCCATCCATGGGTTAAGGAGATACTGGGCTTTAGAAAACTTTAACCAAAACATCCAGTCCCAAAAAACTCCCAATTTTCTAAGTCCATGACCTTGCCATCAAGGTCAAGGAGTGGGGTGGGGGTGGTACCATGTTAAACTTTGGACCAATATCTAACTACAGTGCAAGTATCAAAAGAATCCATCCATGGGTTAGGGAGATATAGGTCTTTAAAAAACTTTAACCAAAACATCCAATCCGGACGCCGACGCGGACGCCGTGGTGACAACAATAGCTCTTCCTGAACTTTCGTTCAGGCGAGCTAAAAAGGGTGAAATGTATGTAATAAATCATTATTTCAACAATCAATTTGAGGATAATTTACAATTAATCTCAATAATGATGTCAACGTCAACGTATGTTTAACGTTTTTTACATAGACACAAACACTTGAAAATTCATTTGTCATGCAAGTTACATGTCATAGTCATAAATGCAAAGCAAAAGGCAGTGATCCGTATAACTTTTTAATCATGGGGAAAATTCACGCCTTAAGCATAGAAATCCTTTAAGGCCCCACATAATGATGTCCCTTTGAATGATAGTAAAAAGGTAAAATATACGGTTTAATGATTATCAGTCGAAAGTTGAATAAGTCAAGGTCCATACTATTACTCATTCAAGCATAAACTGCAACAAATGATCTATAAATACAACTGTACAATTTCTTTTCTTATGCTCCTGAGCTCCACTAGGACCAGATCTGGGTTCGAGGTTATAAAACTTGAGAATAATCTCAAACTCAAAATAAAGCACAGTGATTGGCTGCTTCCGAGCATGTGCTCAGAAGCAGCCAATCAGTCTGCTTTATTTTGAGTTTGAGAATGTACTCAAGTTTTATAACCTCAGGGCCAGGAAAGGTTTGGCAAAAATTTCATTATGATTTTATGGCTTTCCATTAGAAACAATTTGTCAACTGAAACATACATGTATGTTGTGGCATGTTATGAAACCTGTCCTGATGAAGGGGTTCTGTTTAGAAGCCACAAAATATTTGAAATGAAAACTAAAAATATGTAGATCTATATAATTATCCCTTTATCCAGAGCTTCATACCCATTCACCAATCCATATGAATTTTATACAAAGCCTTTTATACAAAGCCAACATACAATGTTTTCCAACTCACTCACCTTCATAAAACTAAACATGCCAGAAGATTTCTTGGTCATATCAGTCTTGGTAACATTTTCTAGTTTTGTAAGGACAGCATCAAGATGTGAGGTAGCACAGAATCCCAGAGCCACTGCACAACCCTGTAATAAGCACCAAGTTCTACATCTAAGCTGGTTTTGATTATTGCTCTATGATAATTTATGCCAATTTTTCATAATATTATATGATGTGGCCCTCATCGAACTGCCTCAAGATGTTCTACAGAAGTGCAACATCATTTTTATCCCTCATCAAATTATCCCTGAATATTCATCAAAGATTCCATCGCAATGACAAACACTGTATGTTCTCATTTCAGCCAAATTGAGACAAAGCTTGTTTTTAGAAAATGAGAAAATGTATGCCAAGATCAACTTTCATACAAAGGAAGTCTTCAATATTCCTATATAAGATAAGGATCCTTAAAATGAGCTGAAGCTCAGTTTATTCTGACAATGTTCTATCAAGTTCTTGCTCTGTTTGCTTACAACGAGTGGAAAGTAATAAATGAGCCGCGATACGACAAAACCAACAATGTGGTTGTGCGCCCAGCTCAGACTTTGATTAGTCCTCCAAGTTTGATCAGACTCTTCGTTAAGTGCTCCAAGGGTAAATAAGGGTCTAAGCTACCTCCATGTGGACAGCGAAGGCTCTGATCAGACTAGGCGGATGCCCAGGCTGATCTGAGTCTGCGCTGGGCACACAACCACATTGTTGCTTTTGTCATGTTACGGCTCAAATAGCTGCAGCATTTACCATCAATAGTCCAGCACTATCTTTGTGAATATTCTAGCTTTGTCACAAGAAAATGTCTGTTAAGGTGTATACCAATCATGCATCCATGCTTAACCCAGTGCAGTCTTTTAGGATGTGCAGGTACACTTTTATGTTTTTTAGCCATTTTTAAGGGGGTAAATGACTAATTATGTCTTCAAGTTTGCTTCCCTGGATAGCAAAGACTTTCTAAAATAGGGTCTTCTCTACAAAGAAAAAAAATGCTCTTAGGGGAGCAAATTCTTTACTTTAAGAGATCACCCCTATAAGTCTAAACATATTTTATTGTCCTCATGATAAACATACAATTGGGTTGCAATCCTTCATACAGTCCCTGGCAATCTGATTATCGGACTGGCATGGATCACGAAAGGACCGCACCCAAGACAAAAGACCGCACTAGCCCCACCATGATCGGCAAAGACAGGACCCCTCCACAGCCGAATGCACAGGATTATAAAGCAATTTGTTGGTAGACAAAGCTGGAGACCCCTCTTAAGAAGATGGACAAAAATGAAAATGATAGAGCTGCTTTCCCTAGAAGTGTGCCTATACACCTAGAAACAGTGAAGTAAGCTGATCATGGCTATAGCCATGTCATTAATGCCTACTGACTGGTTTTCTCAAAACTTCGTTCAAATGTCTGTGTATGTACAAGCCATTTACAGTGTCAGTGGTTTACCTCTCTTTCTGTCTGGTCTGTGTGTTTCACTGTATTGAATATGAGGTCTAACATCTTGTTGACAAAATCCTTCTTTGTTGATTTTCTAATTACCACACCAATACATTTGTACAGGAAATTCTGTGCAAAGAAAACAAAAAACATGTACTCTGAATCTTGTGTGAGTGCTATGGTAGTTTCCAGTGGCAATTATAAAACTGGCATATTTTTCAGCACATTACTTACTGAGTACTGTGTGTAACTGTGTATGAGACTGCTTTTTTAGTTTCAGAAATGTTTATCATGGAGCCACAATGGTGAATCTTTACCATCTCTCTACCCCACCCCAATTCTCCAAAGTACTGCAATTTATTTATATTCCTATAACTTTAACAACAATTAACAGTTTTAAAATTCACAAATTTTTTAACTATGCATGGTCATATTATTATCCCTATTAGCAGTCCTCTTTTCCTTTGCAAATGTCAATATGTAGAAAAGGTTCTTACCTTTTCTTCTGGGTATCTATTGTACATAGGAATATGTGACCCAAAAGCCTCTCCAAGTTCAGCTATCCATTCCTCATGGTCTATGACATCCAGAGACTTTGATAACATCTTCAACAACAAGTCTTCCCAACTCTTCTGAGACCAGTTGTCTTGCTTCTCTGGATCTGATTGAAAAGTTGAATATATGATCACATCATATCAATTCTAAATAATGGACTGAAAAGGTGTAAACATTGTAGACCTATATAACAGGGTTTGTACTTATCAATTTTAATCAATCTAATCATGTAATTAGCATGATCAAGATTTCTGTGTAATCAAAGTCAAGCAGAAGTTTGCACTGTTTGCTATTCTGAGAACAAATTTTGACAAAACACGAGGGCCCAGTTGTTCAAAACTAACAATATCATTAGTTAACAAGACGGTAAATTTTCAAACATATTATGCATAACACCCTGCAATGTTTTGCCAAAAAATTTGAGGAACTGGTGCCCTGCGAAAGCATCTAACATTTTTTCCACAAAAAAATAGTTGCACACTTGATTTTACGATTACAAGAAGACTTAACAAATACTTCATTAGCAACTTCTTTAAGCTAACAATGCTCTGGTTAACTGGGCCCAGATATTACAATCTGTACAAATCAGTGAAAATCTGTAATTTAATTTGCTGAGTTTCTATAAGTTGATATTCTGGTACCACTTAACTAAAATTTTAGTCATCTTGATACTAAAACTCTAGTTTCTCTGACTTTCAGATTTGAGTTAACTGTATTTACCCTCTAAATACTGTATCAGTTTTGGTATTACAGTGTCCCAGAGTTGGATGAGATCATCATGAAGGTTTGGTGATAAATCTTTCATCAGGTTCAGCACATAAATGCCTCTGTCTCTACCATTCAGGGGCCTCCCTGCTAAAACCTAAATCAAAAGGAGACAGATTAGCTCAAAGTGTCCTTCATGAATGATGAACACAGGAGCAGATCCAGGAATTTTGGATACGGAGTTCAAATTAGCTGATGGGGGTTTTATTTGTGCAGTTTGACCAATGTTTCCTGAAATTCTCAATGAAAATGAAATAATTTAGGCTAAAGAGGGGGTTGCTTGAACCCACCAAACCCCCTCTGGATCCGCCACTGGGACAGTCAAAGATTAAACACAGCTACCTATATAATAACTTCATGAAATGAGCCCCGACACGACAAAACCAACAATGTGGTTGTGCGCCCAGCGGAGACTCAGCTCAGCCTGGGCATCCGCCCAGTCTGCTCAGAGCCTTCGCTGTCCGCATGGAGGTAGCGTAGACCCTTAGCTACCCTTTCAGCACTTAACAAAGAGTCTGGCCAAACTGGGCGGATGCCCACACTGATCTGAGTCTGGGATGGGCACACAGCCACTGTTGTTGGGTTTCTTGTGTCACGGCTCAAATATGTTACATTTAAATTTGAGCAAAAGATCTGTGGATGCTCCAGGAGTACTTTGTTTTAAACTGGTGAGGTTCATGCCTTATCTCATGAAGCTCACTTATATTTCATTGACCTCTGATGGTGAAACTTCTGTAACTGATTTGACAAATTCCACTTTGCAAACACTCTTTCTCCCATGCCCAATATCCCCCCCATCATCCCCCCCCACCACACACACACACTCCAACACACACAAATACACACACACATTTCCAACAACTCCAAACTTAATCAGTAAAAGTAACCATTCATTGCCCCTATTTCTGAAATGCTTGACATCAGATTATTTCTGAACTTACCATTAATCTGGCTATCATGATGGTTGGTTTTGGAATGTTGGCTACAAAATAAACAGGAAATAATACAACTATTTATATATCAAGTCCAATGTACAATTATCAAAATAGGCACTTGATATTTTTCCTAGCATACGTTTTGCTTTTCATCATTTCACTTGCAATTTTTTACTCCACTTCGATTAATTTTCATTTTCTTACTTTAATATACACATTCATTAATTGCCTACATGGCTTTTCATTCATTTTAAACTGAGCTGGCTCAACAGTTTAACTTTACTGAAGTGTTTGCACACATTTACTGTCTGTGTGAACTCTGTATGCTCTAAACAGAAAGCACATATGAGCCGCGACACGAGAAAACCAACAATGTGGTTGTGCGCACAGCGCAGACTCAGATCAGCCTTGCTATCCACCCAGTCTGATGAGAGTCTTCGCAGTGGAATCAAAGGGTAGCTAAGGGTCTAAGCTCCCTCCATGCGGACATCAAAGACTCTGATCAGACTGGGCGGATGCCCAGGCTGATCTGAGTCTGTGCTGGGCACACTATCACTTTGTTGGTTTTCTCGTGTCGCAGCTCATATCTGTGCATGAAGTCTGCATTAGGAAAGGTGAATGGGTTTTTATATTTTTCTTTCATTATTACAAAGGGCAACAACTTTTGTGACTTCCTGTTTGCCTCAATGGATGGCCTAGCCCTTCCAAAATAGCATCTACTTTTAAAGGAAAGAATGTGCTCTTCAGAGGAAAAATTCTTTTCTTTAAGAGCTGACTCCTATTGAGCAGGGAAGCAAAATAAAAAAAAAAAGAAAATGCTGGAAATGCTTCCCCTGGAACTGTACCCAATCACTTTCAGAGGGCTTTCTCAAAATACAGCCCATGATACCAGAATTTACATGCTACTTCAGAACTTATTCATATGTCCGAACTCCTAACCTTGTACTTCATAATCTATGGTATAGTCATCTGTATTTTCACTTCTCTTCTTGTTGGCAATGGTTCCTAGGCAACGACACACTACACCAGCACTCTCAGTATACTTCTCTGGCACTAACAGTTCTAACAAATACGGCCATAAAACCTACAATAACCAAACACTGGAATGAACTGAAAATCTTTTTTTTTTTATACAGTAAGGCTAAATCTTTTCATGCTGTTAAAAACTTAGCCATACAGGCAATTTGTAGTGCTAGAGCTTCATGACAAATCTTTAAGCTTGTGACAAAAGTTGTTTTAAAAATGGGGTTTTCCTTTTATAGCTGACCCCCATTGAGAAGGGAGGCAAGACTAGAAATGGCAAAAATGGGGAAAAAAAAGACAAGAAATGGCAGAGTTGCTTCACCTGGCAGTGTACTGCAGTCACATTAACAAAAGTCTGTAGATCCAATACTCAAGTTTTTTTAAAACAAAACAATACTTCTAAAATAATTTAATAAAGTGTGTTATCTTTTTCTGATACAGAGATATCACTTACACTTTCCATCTGCTCCACTGTGTTAGTGAGTAGTTGTAGGACATTATCACACATATGACGTAATGCTTTGTTGGTGATGTATTCTGGGTCGGGATTTCTTTTACCCTGAAAGCAATTCCAATGTTGCAATTTCAACGCACTGTTACAAATCAATTTTATAATGGTTGTCATTTTCTTTTTAAGTCAAGCTGCTTTCTCATGTTGTATTTTCAACAGTCTTCCAGTTTCATCAGGAAACACTATGCTTTTATATAAAAGCGGTTGCACTGTTCAAGTATTCTACCTCAGATACAGGCATTAAACATGCAATCCGGTCAGTTAATAGCAGGTTATACCGAAACTTTTAAAGATGGTACTAGTTACACCTTAAATGAAAAGTATTAATCAACAGACTGTAAGAACCATAGACATATTTCATTACCACTCACAATTCGTCCCATGACTGCAAGAAGGTGCTACGTGCCTTATATACATAATTGTAGTTAGCATCTTCTACGAATTATTGTTCCTTTGCCATAAGAAACAAGACCTGTCTGCATACGGGAGAGCTCGCCTGACAGTGCCTTGCCCATCACATACAACTTTAAACGTAAAACGTAACATTTTGCTAATGCTGCCTCTGCCAACACCACTGCAAACGCAAATCTGATGCCAGGGGTAGTGCAGTAGCTCTTCCTGTACATTCATACAGGCAAGCTAAATTTCTTTGAGTCCTTATTACGACAGCACTGTGCTCACTATCAAATGCTAATATTTACATTATCACTGCAAAGCTCTCTGTAAACCCAATTAAGTGATGCGGGACTCAATGTTTTTACAAGTCAATAATTACATTGTGTCACGCGCTTCAGAGTGACAGCACATCCCACTAACTAGCACGTGAAATCTACAACATGCCATGAACTTGAATGGCTAGTAAACATTGAGTGACAGCTCGCTACGCCTACTTGCACGTGCAATCTACAACAGGAGGTGGAATTTACTGGTAGGCAGTGACAATGTGGCTGTTCCAAACTATTGCAAAATTCGGCCGGTAATGTTTTTAAAACGATTCTTATATATGTATTTCTTATTTTTGTTTATTTTTTTATTGATCAAAAGCATCGTTTTATAATATAAATATAAGGAATGAATGTTATTTTTTGAATGTTTACTGAAGTATAAACTACATCGGGTCACGAGCAAAGTTTACGTAAACCCCTTCGGGGTTCACTTACTTTGCTTGTGACCCGATGTAGTTTATACTTCAGTAAACGTTCAAAAAATAACATTCATTTCTTAACTATCTTCTTCATCAATCTCTAAAAACACTCTCCCGATATTGACATAATGCTGATATTCTTTGACACAATGGCTCTAAAGTACCAATCCTAAAATCTGTGGCATGACTCACTAATTGTTAAAAGACAGCATCTTATTTAATTTCAAGAATTGCGTTTAAATCTCTCTCATTACAAAACATTAAAGTGATATCCAAACAAAATATATGTTCATTTGTGTTATTACTGAATATTTACATTATCAGTGTAGAGCTCTCTGTTAACCCAATTAAGTGATGCGGGCGTCAATGTTGTTTAAAAGTCAATAATTACATTGTATCACGCACTTCAGAGTGACAGCTCATCTCACTAGCTAGCACGTGAAATCTACAACATTCCATGTACTGGAATGGCTAGTAAACATTGAGTGACAGCTCGCTACGCCTACTTGCACGCGAAATCTACAGCAGGAGGTGGAATTTACTGGTAGGCAGTGACAATGCGGCTGTTCCAAACTATTGCTAAATTCGGCCGGTAATGTTTTTAAACAATCTTTATATATGTATTTCTTAATTTTGTTTATCTTTTTATTGATCAAAAGCATCGTTTAATAATATAAATATAAGGAATGAATGTTATTTTTTAAACGTTTACTGAAGTATAAACTACATCGGGTCACGAGCAAAGTTTACATAAACCCCTTCGGGGTTCACTTACTTTGCTTGTGACCCGATGTAGTTTATACTTCAGTAAACGTTAAAAAAATAGCATTCATTCCTTAAATAACTTAGCTTTAAACTTAGAAACAGGACAACTTGAAGAAACATTGCATGCTTCCTCAAGAAAGCAAATATTAAGACAGAATCTGATATTACTTACAGGTGGGTCATCTGGCAGAGAACACTGAGAAACAACAAACTCTATCATCTGACTTCCTCCTTCTAGTTCCATGTAACCATGGTGACCCATCGCTATGACAACTTGAGCAAACACTTTCTTCACTTTGTTATTGTTTTCATTAGTTACTCCTTTGAGACCTGAGACTATCAGTTCTTTCTTGTCCTCCATTTCAGCAGCTGGAATAAGATGTCTTGTTGGAGATGAACACGAGCATTTTTAAAGCAAATTTACTGTAATGATGTTTTGGACACCCAGAGATCGGACAATTATTGTTAAAAAATTCTTAGAAAGTGGATTTTACACAGTTTAATGCATCCAAATGATGCTTAGTGAATGGCAAACGTTGTAGATCCTGATCAAACTGCTCCTGAAATCCTAATCAAACTGTTCCTTCAGGAGCAGTTTGATCTGGGTCTACAATGTTTGCCTAACCCTGTCTGTCCGAATGTTTAGGGCCATTACGGTATCTCTTCCATCCAAACATATCTGCAATTGTTATTTCTGGTTTTTATTTTGGACAAAGCAGAAAAAACTGATGTGACAAAAACATTACAGAAAAGTTCACAGTATAGACCCAGATGATGTAGCTGATAATGGGATGACTCATGATACACTGCACTGTTTGAAAAGTTTTCATCTTTTGAGTAAAAGCAATACCTCAACAGAAATGAAGCTAGAATTCTGAAAGAAGTTTTTCTGATTTTAGCCATCTTTTCATTCTTGCATATCAGAACAGGGGAGAATTTTGTCTGACAAGGAGACTCCTTAGTCTCTCTCAAGATCCCTACCTCATTATATAGATCAAGGACAACAAACAATATGAGCCCCGACGCGAGAAAACCAACAAAGTGGTTGTGCGTCCAGCGCAGACTCAGATCAGCCTGGGCATCCGCCCAGTCTGATCAGAGTCTTCGCTGTCCGCATGGAGGTAGCTTAGTCCCTTAGCTACCCTTTAAGCGCTTAGCAAAGAGTCTGACCAGACCGGGCAGATGCCCAGGCTGATCTGAGTCTGCGCAGGGCGCACAACCACATTGTTGGTTTTCTCGTATCGCAGCTCATATTTTCTATTATTGTAAAGCTCTTCATGTTTGCATGGCAAATCCATTGCAAACCATCTTACCAAGCCATTTGGTGATCCTCAAATTTTTCAGTGGCAGTTACTTTTATATGACTATTAATTCATTCACAGTGTTTTGTGAAGGTAAGTTAGAATCTTACAGTCATGACTTACCTGCAGCATTAATAAGATGTTTAAATATGGTAAGAATTCCAATCCTAATCTTCTCATTACCACTCTCTAACTTTGGAATAAGTAGACCAATCAGCTTCCCAGAAAATGATCTTGCTAAAATAAACAAGTGTGAAATAACTGAGTAATCTAAGTGACATGATGGCTAGAAGTACTACAGTCCAACCTCCCCTTACCATCACCTCCCCTTAGGGTCACCTCTTAACAGCAGTCACTTTCGATTTCCCCCGTTTTGTTTTTCATATTTTTCAGCTCTGACCATCGGTCATCTCTTTTTTCTGGTCAGCTATCACAATTTCTGACGAAAAACTGTCACTATTACCTCTGCAATGTCAAGTTTGTTATGGCAAAGCTTGGTACTTTTTCCATTACCGAGTGACCTTTCAACGTGACTCAATACACCAAGTGTGCTGAAGTCATTAAATTGCTTCAGTTCATGGTAAATGTGAAGATTACACAAAATGTTTAAATTTGCAGACATATGCTTCATTAAAACTGTTGATTTACTGGTACTCAATGGTCAAATACCAGCTGAAAGCCCTTAAGATGAACCCTCCAAACAAGGGTCACCTGTTTACAACAGCCAATTTGGGCTATTTCAGCTGTTGGCTGTTGTAGAAGGGTTGCACTGTAATCATTTTTGCATGTAAACTCTTCCATCTTTGAATTTCTAAAGACTCTTTGTCTAACTGGAAATAATTAATAACACATTTGATGTACTGAGAAGACTGCCTGCTTTTTTTGCTCAGGTATTCCTGGGAGAGAACCTAAGACAACCTAAATTTGTCGACTCAAGTCAGCATCAAAATTTCTTTTGTTGCATTTTGGATCCCAATAATTCTCACAAACTTTAAAATTCTTGTTGCAAATTGCTCTATGAAATTGAGACTTCTCAAAAAGAATTCATTTAACAATTTATCAGTGTCCATTTACCATGGATGCTGAATATGAAATTTCAAACTTATAGGCTCAGTGATACTGGCAAAGAAAATAAACATTTTAAAGGTTTTTCTACTATGAATACTGGAAGTTATAGAAGATGGCTGATCCTGACAATTTTTCCAAACTTGAAAACCCTTCACCCAAAAATGTCATATCTGCAATTAAGTTACAGTCCATAAAGTGCCAGTGGCTATATATTAGTCATTTGAATGAAATATATACACAACAAGAGGGCCATGGTGGCCCTGAATCGCTCACCTGAGCATTAATCAGTTCACTGGCTCTGGAGAAGATTTATAAGGGTATTTACCATAATACATGGGAATAACAGCCACCTTGGTCATGTGATCAAGATCATTTGAAGAACTTTCAATCCTTTGACCAATGCAGGCTCCATATGAATTTGAGTTCAGTCTGCCCAGTAGTTTCAGAGATGTTTGAAAATGTTTATGGATGGATGACAGAGGCAACTAACACCAATACTGTAAGGCTGAGGTGAGCTAAAAATGGCAGAGTCGCTTCCCCAAAAAGTACCCATTCATGTTGGTTCCTTTGATGGATTTGAACTAGACTGAACTAGGCAAACACAGATGATAGAATCGTAGCATCATTATCTCACTGTGGTGAAATTAATGTTTTCCAAGGAGTTTGTGGCTGGCATCATTGTAATGTTAGTTCTGATGCTTGCAGCATAGCTTTATTTAGCGGCATGCTGGTAACAAATGCTATGCATGTATTGGAAGCCCTACATGTTGCCTTTACAACAAAGCTATGCATGTATCGGAAGCCCTACATTTTGCCTTTACAGTGATATCAAACATTATACTAACCTACATTTTCTTACTGAGTTTCAATGCATTTAATTAGGCCATAGTCATACCAATGGGCTAAATTCATGTGTGGATTTATTTTTAGTGTGTCATTCAAATAAAAAAATCATTGTAAATACAAAATAAGTTGTGTCAGCTGTTTGTCAATCCTTGCATTTAATATCCATTTAAACGTTGGAAGGGTAATAAACATTATGGATGCATTCCTTGCAAAGCAATCTGCATTAATATGACATAATTGAAATTGACATCAATGTCATTTTTCTTTTTTTTGAAGAATGTAGCAGCTTTGTATTTTTTTTTCACAGTAATTTTAATTTTGCAACAATTTTGAATTGGATCTTGCACAGGCAGATGTGAATATTAATTCACTCAGGGTTTGCCATCGTAAATTTTCCCAATCTGTCCTCCAACTTCATGTATTAATCAAGTGATAATTCACAGGCACAGAAATATTATTCCTTAAATATTTTCATTTCATGCTTCAGCAAATAATCGTGCAAATTATTCCCTGAAGACAAAGACACCTGGAATATTATTGTTCTCTGGAGATTGCATTTGCCTGAGGCAAAAGGAGTGCCTTTCCAAGATGGAACAGTAGAACTTCATTGGTCAAACAGGAACATTGGACCATGAAAATTAGTTCCAGCCTAGTGTAGTTCTAGCCACCCAGGGCTAGTTTCCATATAAAGTGACCTCTAGGAACCAAGAAAAGAGTTCTAGCCAGGCAGGGTGAACGAGCCATCAGGCTTCGAGCCTTGAAGTTCTACTGTATATGCATCTGGCATTAATGCATGCACAGGAGGAAATAATTCACTATATTTCATCATAATTTTAACACAAAACACACAATTCTGTTTGTTGAAAGTTTATTTGAAAATTTCACTGTTCAAAGTACACTGCTATTTTCAGAAAATTTGTTAAGCTCTTTTAGGTAATTGCAGTTATTAAATGCACAGCTCCAGAAAAGGCAGTATTTACCCAATATGACCGAATAAAATTTCTCAGAAACAGTTTCTGCTAGTCTACACCAATTTCTAATATTTTCATAATAAAACAGCCTTGAACAAGAAGAAAATAAGACTTGTTCCAAATTAAAAGCTGGAAGAGTCTATTATAGAAAATTTTGAGATGTCCAAATAGTTACAGGAACTGGCAGTCTCTAAATAACAGTATTTGGTGTTAATTAGGGTTAATGTTTTGTTGTTGTTTTTTTCCTCACTGAAAACTTATGTTGTGACTCATCATGTGAGCTGCCTCATTAAGGCGCTTCAGATGACTAGTAACAGAATTAAAAAAGTATCCATAATTATCACCAAAAAGCTGTTTTGTAATATTATCTAGGTCTCTAAGTATGCTACTGGAGCTCTGCATTGTACAAAGGATATAATGTATATAATAAAAGTTTTTCAAAGCTATTCATTATCTACGTGTACATTTTAATAAAGAAAATGAGAAAAAGTAATTTGTAACTAGACAAACTACCTATTTGACAAAGTATTTGCTTTGGACAAAGTATGTTTGATTTCTTTTCATCACATCATTTGTTAGTGGACTCGAGTCTGCCAAAAAATCACCAATGGAAAGATAACTCAAAAAAGTAAAATAACAAGAGTTACTATTCTTGTATGTGACATCATCATGACCTGTTCTACGCCAGGCTAATTGCTATATCCCCGAACCTTTCGGTCGGGGGATAAAAAGTTATACAGACATGAGAACAAATAAAATCATATCAGAACAAAAGTGAACATTTTGAAAATACTTAAATGGCATAAATTTAAATGAACAATACATAAAAACAAAAAATGTTATCATTCAATCAAAAGCATACTAAATACATATGTATCTAATATTGAACAAACGTGATTCATATACGAGGGGTGATCAAAAAGAATGTGGACTATCGCTGTGGCGGTTAGGGTAATGCAGTTATAGTAACATTTCTCATGCCATAGAAAAGACTGATCTTTTAGCTGCGTAATGTGAAGTTTTGAAGTAATTTCAATGAAAAATAAGTATTTTCTTTTATTTTATATTAGGTAGGTACAGCTACAGTGGAGCACCACATTAATGATGTTTGACGTTTTGTCCCTTTTTAACGTTGTTGGGGTTCTTTTGTTTCTTTGTTTTCAAAAAACTAACACCCTTTTTGCAGATTTTATCATGATTTTGACCAATTTTAGACACATCTGCATATAATACGACTATTTTCAAGAATTTTGTAGCATACCCTTCTCATCTTTATCGGGTCATAAATCCAAGCAAAACTTTTGCTTTCAGTTTCGTTTCCATGTACAAGACTTTTGCGGTGTATGTCTATATGCAGGTCTACAACCCTCAAATCAGTACAAGCATCGGACAAAACTAACATACACGGATCAAATAATATTTACTTTGATCATTTAAAACATGTCTTTGGTTCTGCCCTCATTTTTCTTACAATTATAAACAAACCCTAGGACCTGCATTAAATATATGATATAATGGTTGACGTCGTTTTATTGCCCTTGTATGACCCACAGACCAAAGCTTATGCTGCTTATGCAAGCATAACAATTGTTGACGGCAATACTTTCCTCACAGTAAAAAGCAGAAACCATAACAAAATAGCATATCAAATGTCAAGCATTTTACTCAACTGCAAATATTAGACATAGCCAAAGATAAACCAAACAATTCGAAATAATAAGGCAAATATTTAACGTGCTCCGCAGAACCGTCATAAGGTTACTATGACAACTGATATAGACAACATCCCGAAGTGAGACTGGTAAATTAAATACATCACTGGATAAAGGAAAGATGAATCTACATTTATTGCAAATTTAATTAGTTTACTCTCAATAATAAAATTTCTACAGCAAAAGTCCACATATTTTTTATCATCCATCGCACTT
Organism: Ctena decussata; assembly: GCA_963989385.1. NCBI lineage: Eukaryota > Metazoa > Mollusca > Bivalvia > Lucinida > Lucinidae > Ctena > Ctena decussata. The sequence continues at coordinate 85,042,729 of OZ022503.1, read as the reverse complement.
ATATAGAACTATCTCTAAATTCAGATGGAAACTTAATTTAGATGACTTGCCCCAGATAAACAAGGTTTATTCTTAAAGAACAAACTTACGTATGTTATATATACCTATTGAAATATAGACATGAGAATGAACACAATCGTATCTGAAACGAAATGAATGTTCTGAAACATCTAAATGTTTCATTCCTAAATGGCATACATTTACATAAATGACATATACAATGTTATTATTCAAACAGACGCATACTAAATACATATTTATCTAATACCGAATGAATGACAAATACAAACAATGATATTATTCAAACAGAAGCATACTAAACACATATTTATCTAATACCGAACAAACGTGATTCACAGACTTAGACATTACTGTCTCTACATTCAGATCCAAGCTTAATTTAGGTGCCTTATCTGTCAAAACAAGGTTTATTCTTATATAACAAAATTAGCTATGTTCATACATACAAATATTTGGAAGCCATACAAACAAAGTAATATACATGCATATACCACTTGCTATATCCATGTACCGATACCACATGCTATATCCATGTACCGAGTTAGATATAATTATATTAACAAAAATGTCTCATATTTCCTATATTAAATATTCAGGAACACATGTGCAGCATCAATGTCAACTCGCATGAGCCTTGTGTTTGTTTGTTTTGATCAAAGTGATACACTAATGTTTTTGAAGATATTGATGTTCACTCTATTAAAAAAAAATCAACATTGCACTCATTAGTGCAAATTGGTAAGATTTTATAGACATTTCCTACAGTTTTAAAAATGTAATCTAAAATACCATTGAAACTATGTTGTTACATATAAATATTATATATCAATCTGACTGTAAAGCAAGGATTCTACTTGGCCATTCTGAAGATGTACCGGTATATGCAATTTGAAGTCTGTGGCTCCCATAGGAACAGAGAAATCTGTGACAAAAATTAAATGGAGAGAAAGAAAAAATGGACAAGCACAGGCAATGATAAGCAGAAGAAGACTGATTCTATGTTACATGATTTATCTAGTCATACTCAACATTTGCAACAAATCAAAAAATCCTTTCTGTAGTAGTTCCTGAAAAATATGTCAAAAGTTTGATTGGAGAAACAGAAAAAAAAGGAAAACAAAGGCAATTATGAGAAATCTGATTCCCACTTACAGGATACAACTAGACATACATAGTGTTTGTACCAAATTTCATAATCCTAGCTGTAATGGATATAAACATTAATCTATTATATACAAATGTAAGTTGTGCCATTACGGAAGGTGGCCACCCTCATCAATGCATAGCCACCAACAATACCAACCTCAAAATTATGAGGTTAGTATTGTTAAAACAAAACGGGTGAATAATTATATTGTATGGTTGTATAATGTACAATCTATGTATGATAATATACTATTTTGTGATCAGACCAGTATGTTTCAACTGTACCTACACTTCCATTTTGATTTGAAAACACAAGATCAATTGCTGAAAGACTATCTGTTGTTGGCTGATCTATATATGATTTGCAGGCAAATGTTTGATCCATGAACTTAACAACGTCACTACATCCCTGGAAAATATTAATGTTAAAATCTCCAATAACAAGTAATGGTTTGGCTACATCTAAATGAGGTAAAAGCTTTCTTTCTAGAAGAGACTTGAGATTATGATATGACAAACCAGGTGATTTGTATAACACTACAATTTGCATTTTACACAACACATGCTCAATATTTATACTTGTAAATTCCAACTTTTGTGAGCTGTATGACAGTACAGGAGTCACACCAACATCGTCATTAACATATATTGCCAGACCATGTGAAGGCCTATTTGCCTGTATATTTGTCTCTTGATCATTTCTAATCAGACGATATCCATGTATGTTGTAATCAATCGTATCATCATTCTGATGTAATCTAGTTTCTGCGAATCCAATAACGTGGGCAGACAATAAATTATAATCATTCCTGACATCCTCAATGTGTTTGTGTAAAGAACGACAATTATTGAATGCAACTTTAAAATGAGACGATGAATCTACAGAATCCAAAGGAACATAGCAGAGTTTTAGCATGGCTTCATCATATAATCGTTTCATTTCTGTATGGACTTGTTCATCAAGAGCTAAAGCCTTTTCATTGAAATTCAAGATTTGAAGATTTTGTAAAGATCTAACTCGACTCAGAGCAACATAGTGGATATGGGGGACTTTTCTTGCCCTTTGTTGTGATAAATCAATAACAACTCTGTTTAATGTAGTGCCTTGTGCTCGGTGAACAGATCGACCTGCAGATGGTTGCAAAGGAAACTGAATTCTCTCAAACGTAATATTTCTTCTGTCATTTGTAAATGTCCGTTGTATATCAAATATTGGAGTCCAATTATCATTTATTTTATCGTGATAAAATCCTCTTTTTTTGAATTTTTCTCTGGTTTCAATTCCTGCTTTTTCATTGTCAAACTGAACCCAAATAATGCTTGGACGGTTTTGTATTGCCTGCTTGTATTCAATAAATTTTACAACACATGACGCCCCGTTTGCAAGTCCATCTTCAGTGTTAATGTTAACATTTATATCATATATCATATCTACAACCACTGTCAATGAGCAATGAAGGTTTGCGGTTTTGCTTGGGTCTGTTGATATTTGTTTAATTTTTGCATCCTGCTTGTCTTTTGACAGCTTTGGGGAAACAACAGAATCGTGACAAGGTACAATAACTTTTTCTGCATGCATACTGGATATGACAGAATGATTGAACAAATGCATAAAGTGGTTTTCTGCAAACAAGTGTGGAGCATTCAACCAATGGTCATCGGCAGTTGAGATTGTTTCACATGTTTTTAGTTTAAGTTTGTCTGCTTCTGTTAATTCATTGTGTCTAAGTCTATTTAGGAGCTGTGCAAATTCGAGATCGTTTTTCTGTCTCATGATTTCTGTCAACTCAAACATAGTAAAATATTCTTTCCATAGGTTCACAGACAATGATTCAGCACCTTTTGCTGAAGTGTTAAAGATCCAATTTCCACTCACAGGTTTCAACTGATAAAGGTCACCAACAGCAATAATACTGACACCACCAAATGGTTTCCGTGTTCCTTTCAGCTCTTGAAGTCTTTGATCTATGAAATTTAACATAGAATTACTAACCATTGAAATTTCATCTATAATGACCACTGATAAATTCCGATATTTGGATCTAAATGTATTCAAGTTGTCACAGCTCAATGTCTGATCTGATTGTTTGTATTTTTGTTTGAAAGCTGATGAAATTGTTGAACCACTGATATTAAATGCAGCTTTACCTGTATATGCACATAATAACACACTTATGTCATCCGCATTTTCTCCTTCTCTTAGATTTAACATCCTAAACAAAGTCTGATACAGCGCTCTAATAACAACACTTTTACCAACACCAGCTCCCCCAGAAAGAAAAGTATATAATGGTTCATCCTTAGTCTTAATCCAGTGTATTACATGATTGTAAAAATGCATTTGTTTAGTGTTTAAACATCTCAACAGTTCTCTATACTGTTGTTCTGGCAGTATATTTTCATTAGGATTTATTTGTGGTGCAGAAACTGAACATCCTATTTCAATTGCAATGTCATAATTCCTATGTTCATAAGCTCTATCAGGATTAAAATATACAAAGGCTTCTGATTCTACTGCATTTTCCTCGGCAGTATCGGCTTCTATTTGCTCTGTTCCTGGGGCAATTTCCTCAAATGCATCACATTCCGTCTCTGCCATATCTCTTGCTTGCTCTAACTCCTCGACATGGTGTTCATATTCTCGGCATTTCAACTCTATCATATGTTTCATAGATTCAAAGTGTTCTTTGTAAGTACCAAAATTTCCTTTCAAATCATTTTGCTCATTCCTCCATGGATAAAACAAAAGCAGTTTTTCTCTGAAATGGTTTTCTTCATCTGAATTACGATTGAACCGAACATAGCGTATTATTTTGTAAGTTCCACGCCGTTTTATCTTTATGCCATTTTTCAAAGTTATTAAAGGCATATCATCATGAAAACATTTATCAACATTGTTATCAACAACAGTGTCATTTTCTTCGTTGTCCATATCTGGTCTATCATCATTTTCATTTTCCATAGAAATGTCATCATTAACTTCATCATCCATATCTGTTTTCATACCTTCTGGGTAGACTATGTTTAGTTGAGACACATAATCAGCCAAACACCAATTTTCCAAAACTTTTGGTCGCTTTGAATATCGTTTGATCACATTATCAGACATTATTTTTGTTGAATCAGGGGGTAATTCGCCAAGAACTGACTTTGACTTTAATAACTGCACGCGCTTGTCCGAAGTTGATGTATTTATAAAGACAACATCTCTGGTGCAGTTTGTTAACGGCATTTGCAGAACTAGGTATACAGCCTCTTGAGCACTAACTTCTACACTATTTGAAAAAACATTTCCAATATGCCTCACTTGTCTTTTGATATCCATGTTGTCGTTTCTCGCCTCTTTGGCTGCTGAATATAATAAATTACTCATTCCCCTTTGCGACTTACTGATATATGAAACAATGTACATAGCACATGCATATGGATCAAGCACAAACTGCATATCAATATTTGCCTTCCATGCCTTCAATACAGTCTTATTGTATAAATTTACACGGATCTCACTTGGTTTTCTTTTCAAAAACACCTTTGATGATTTTAATGAGCTTCGAATGCATCGGATGTAATCCTCTTCACTCATCTGAACAACTGTTGTCAGAAATTGTTTGTATGTCATATCATATCCATTTTTTTCATTATTCATTTTTTTCTGTAAGTTTTGGTGTAACTTGATGTACTTATCCTGGTCTACTTCAAGCGGATCTAACACCATTGTACATGGAAGTGGGGGTAATGGATATCCAAAGCGGCATATTTTGTCAACTTTTTTTCTACATGTTCTAGAATGTTTGTGAATTTGAATATCTGTCAAATGTTTCATTTCTTGGTCATCCACACAACACTGTAAAAACTCATCCACAAAAGCAGTTATTTCGGCATTTGTGTTCACATTAAATTTTGGGGCATTTTCAATCCAAACAATCATGTGAATGTGTGGTGAACCTCTTTGCTGAAATTCAACTCGATAAAAGTAATCAGTAAGTTTTCCAATAGGTTTATGGTCACTTTTCAAAACCGAATTAATAAATTCATGCACTCTATGATCAAAGTATCTGGAGCAAGTGACAGGGTCTGCCTGAACAAGTTTAATCTTTTGTTCCCATGTAAGATTATTTACCTGTTCATCAGTGTATTCAACATTATTATTTAAGTTAGCTAACATTTTCAAAAGATCAGTCCATCTTGTATCAGCAGAAGATAGAGACATAAACCAGGTGGGTAGGCCTAACTGGCGTATCATTGCAAACACATCCTTTTTCTTAGTCTCTAAATATGCTGGCGAATTTCTAATTTGCTTAAACAAATAATAACCTTCATCCCTTTTAACAATGTTGTCAATATAATTTGGATCTCTTGCTTGTGCAGCAGTCATAGTGTTTGTTCCAGTTTGACACCTTCTGACAGCAAGATTGGCTTTATCATTTAACTGTTTCATCTGTATTTTTTTCAGCTTGAAAAATATGTTTGGCACACTGTTAGCAGCTCGTCTGTCTACACTCCTTAACTCCCATTTTGCTATATCACTGTAATATACTGGTACCATTCTTTTGTCATTTTCCATTCTTTTTTGTCCGCAGTATATGCTTGGGAAACAAAGGAATTCTGAATCTTTGTCTTGGTAGATACTTAATGGTTGCTGACCTTCTCCAGGTGCAAAGGTAAATGTAGAATTTCTGTTTTCAATATTTGCATCATCTAAGAGAGTATCAATGTTTCCGACATTTTCTTGGCTAACTTCTTCTGCATCAGAATCATACAGTTCATCACTGGATGATCTTTTTGCACTAGAACTTACTGAATCAGATTCATTTTTAAGAAGTTCACATGAATTTTCATGAAAAGTTTTTTTGTTATGACATTCATCTTGTGATATTGCACCTACAGTCGAATTACTTGTTTCAGATGACACAAACTCTTCTATTAATTCATTGCAATCTTCTCTAACACTTTTGATCCACTCCTCATCTATATCTACATTTGCATTCTTATACAAATCGCTCGATTTCATCAACCAGTGTAATGCAACAAGCACTCTGAGTGGTCTTACATTTTCAGAGAATGCACAAGACTTAAATGACATTCTTTTTTTCAGTTTCACTGCTACTGTTACATTTTCATTAAACGGTCTGGGCAATGCATCAATGACAGGTTGTATGTCTACTGGAACGTTTACAACATTTCCTTTAACTGACAACTGACGGCCTCTTGGCAATTCTCTAATCTGCATAAATGGTATTCGCAAAGCAATTAAACGCTCCTCTAGTGGAAACAGATCCATTTCTTTAGGTTTTGTAGGCCACTCCATTCCATTTAAAACAGATAATTTAGGAACTTTTCCTGCACAAATACTGCTTTTGCAAGTTACACATACCCATTCCTTATTATCAATGGATATAAATTTTGTCAAATATTTTTGTTGTTGATCATAAGACAAAGATGTAACTTGAGACACACTGTGTTTAAACCATGTCTGGTGGCAACAGCTGCATATGTATACTGGACCAATTGATATGCTTTTATGAAAGAGCTCTATACATGTGTTTATATCAAAACCAGATTTTCTTCGTTTTGAAGCTATACATTCATTTTCATGAAATATTGGGTTTTTACATTTAGAAGATTTCCTGTTACAATCTAGTATTTTTTCTGTCTGATTATTTCTGGAGTCTGCTCTCCATTGTTGTTTTGCAACTCTTTCTTTTTCCACATTGTATGGATTCATTCTAGCCTTCTTCTTAGATTTGTTTTGTATCTTAATTTCCCTTCTTTTGAAATCATATGACTGTCGACTGATTCTTTTTTGTTCTGCCTCCCACTGATTATATTGCTCAACCAATCTAGTTCTTCTTTTACAAGCCTTTTGATTAACATTTTCCTTAGCTTTAAACTCCTCAGATTGCCTTGCCTTTTGTTTTGATTCTCTGTTCAATTTCTTATCTTTTGCTTTGTAGTCCTCAGATTGCCTTGCTTTTTTCAATGACTCTCTGTGACATTTCTGATCTTTTGCTTTGTACTCATCAGATTGCCTTGCCTTTTGTTTTGATTCTCTGTTCGATTTCTTATCTTTTGCTTTGTAGTCCTCAGATTGCCTTGCCTTTTGTTTTGATTCTCTGTTCGATTTCTTATCTTTTGCTTTGTAGTCCTCAGATTGCCTTGCTTTTTTCAATGACTCTCTGTGACATTTCTGATCTTTTGCTTTGTACTCATCAGATTGCCTTGCCTTTTGTTTTGATTCTCTGTTCCATTTCTTATCTTTTGCTTTGTACTGCTCAGATTGCCTTGCCTTTTGTTTTGATTCTCTGTTCGATTTCTTATCTTTTGCTTTGTAGTCCTCAGATTGCCTTGCTTTTTTCAATGACTCTCTGTGACATTTCTGATCTTTTGCTTTGTACTCATCAGATTGCCTTGCCTTTTGTTTTGATTCTCTGTTCGATTTCTTATCTTTCGCTTTGTAGTCCTCAGATTGCCTTGCTTTTTTCAATGACTCTCTGTGACATTTCTGATCTTTTGCTTTGTACTCATCAGATTGCCTTGCCTTTTGTTTTGATTCTCTGTTTGATTTCTTATCTTTTGCTTTGTACTGCTCGAATTGCCTTGCCTTTTTCTTTGATTCTCTGCTATATTGGCGGTCAATTTCACGATATAATTCACGTTGTCTTTGTGTTCGCTTATATAGCCACTGATAAGTTCTTTTATCTGTTTTAATTGCTTCACTCTTTTTTTGTCTTCTCCTTTCCCTTTGATCCTTAAAGTACTTGCCAATTAAAGTGCTGTGATTCTCTTCTTCTGAATGATTTTCACTGTTACTTGTGTTAATCAGTGTGCGTATCATAGAACTGCCTTGACTTTGACTAAAATTCTTCCTATGCTTTTTACGTGATATTGTTTTCCATTCGGACATATCTGTCCTTGTTGTGAAGTGCAATGGCAACATGTCAAATTGTGTTCTCATATCTATGTTCATGCTTCCGTAAAATGCATACATATATGCAACTAAATCTTCCAGATTATAAAAGGACATTAATATGGATGTGCCATCAGGTGCAGATAAGCCATCTTGCCCATGTGAATGCGAATCGAAAAAGTGATACTGGTCTGTAGTTACATACACTGCTGAGCATATGTCTCTTATTATAACTAGCACTTGCTTTGATATCTGTAATGCTGAAGACAGTGATTGGTGAAGAGTAGGTAAATTGGAAGTCCCAAACTGCTGAATAGCTACACCTGATATAACATCAGATTTCAATACATTTAGGTTCCTATTTGAGACAGTGACCTCACATGGAATTTCTTCAAAACTTAATAGGTTGCTTTGCAGCATTACTTTCCCATCCAATCCAGAAATGATTTCTTTGTACAAAGAATCACCCTCAATAAGCATGCTGTCGAGCATCTGTTGTGAGTTTATGTCTGAATATTGTTCATATATCAGAGCACATAAAGAATTTGTGACACACTGACTTCCACGTGACTGTGGACTAAATATCTCATTTCCTTGATGAAATGATCCATGGATGGAATTCCTTGAAGTTGACAGATTTACTCCTGTAACACCAGAGTAATTCATCCGAATACCACTGAATGAGCTTCCTGGTATATCTGACAAAACAGACATTTCATTTTGATCTGCAATGGGTGTAGCTATGCACATGGAATGTTTTGACTGTTCAGTTGTTTGCATCTGATCAGCAGACCCTGAGTCAGTGGTAGATTCCAGCAAAGTAAGAAGTGTGTGTTCAGTAACAACCGAAGGTCTATGTGCCGTACCAAGCATACATTCAGGCACTATCTCAGGTGTGTTCTCAATTAAACCATCAGGCAAACTATCAAGTGAACCATCAACTGAACTATATAGCAAACTATCAAGTGAACTCTTTGGCAAACTATCAAGTGAACTCTTTGCAAAACTATCAAGCACAGATGGCCCAGAGGGCTTAAAGAGGTGGGCTTTGACCTCCATCTGTTTATCAGCGCCCAGCACAGATGGCCCAGAGGGCTTAGAGAGGTGGGCTTTGGCCTCCATCTGTTTATCAGCACCCAGTGCAGATGGCCCAGATGGCCCAACTGCACCCAAGTCAAATCTGCAGTCTGGAACACCATCACCAACAATCTCATGTCTTGCTGCTCTCCTCTCCCTCATCTGTAACCGATTAGCTGCATTCCTCTGAGAGGGTGACTTGCTCTTTGTCTTAGGCATTCTTCTGGAAATACACCCAACATGAAAACCATACATTTTACTATATACAATTGATTCAGTTGTTCATTTTAGTAATCAAAACAATATTGCACAACATTTACAGTTTAAAATGAGTGTTTCCATAACTGTATCACAGGTAATTTTAGTACATCAGTCTGGCATCAGTCTGTACTGAATTGATTTAAAAAAACAAACAAAAAAACAAGAGATGTTTGTAAAACATGTGTTGCCTCAAAGAAGGCAAACTTCCCTCCCAAATATGAGGACTGTAGATAGAATGATGCATGAGTTAATGCTTGGAAACCATAACCATATTACAGAACTGAAGAAAAGCATCGCAAACGACTGCGTGATACCCCGCCACTGCAAACCTTTTTCACACACCCATTTTTCAAGATTTAAGCATGTATATAGCCAGGGGATGGGGGCGGGGTGACTTTCATGGGGTAAATTTGAGCATCACTGGAGGCTTTCATCACTCTTATCACTTGCTGAAAGTTCTAAAAAGTTGCTTCTTACTCTGATTTCATATTGAATTTTTCATGATTTTATATAGAGGATCTTACATGAGTGCTCATGTATTATTGAATTTATTAAACGAGTTGGGGAAAATGATAAGATGCGAGGCTTTGCCGAGCACCTTATCGTTTTCACCTACAATTTAATGAATTCAATAATACAGGAGCACAAATGCAAGATTCTATTTATCATGTGACACTAAAATCGCATTTTATTAGCAAATTTTGCACAAAAACGTCATGATTTCGCCATTAGAAAACGTGACGTTTTACGGACGTCAATGCATAACGTTATGATATAATTTGCATATTTAATCCACTAGTGGATTATAGTTTTTAATGCATGGCTTTATTACACTCTCAGATGCGACATCATATGATAAACATGTATATAGTCCCAGGGCAGGGGCAGATAACCCCCAATGATAAAATTTCTATGCTCATAAAAAGCTTTTGTGACTTCGATCATATTTGTGAAGTTTCATCATGATACTCCAAGTAATAAAGGAACTAGAGGCCAGAAACCAATTTTTGTACATTGACAAGTGCCATAACTCTGTCAGAAATTAATGAAATTTACCCATTAACAATATCAAGCGACACATTCTCATTACAAATGCATATGCAAAATTTGAAGGAAATCCGTTGATAAATACTTAAGTTACCGAACGGAAATGAAGTGCGGACAGAAGGACGGACGTACGTACTACGGATGGACAAACACACGGACAGTCAACGTGAAAACACAATAACCCGCCACACGTTTGTGGCGGGATATAATGACTTTAAGCTCTGATCTACTGACCTCAAAAGAAATAGGGGTCATCTACTCATCATGACGAACTTCCCTACCAAATATGAGGACTGTAGTTGAATAATGGGTCAGTTATTGATCAGAACCCATAACCATGATATTACAAATATTGAATGACCGTGACGCTTGACCTACTGACCTCAAAAGAAATAGGAGTCATCCAATCATCAAGACAAAGCTCCCTACCAAATATGAGGATTATATGTTGAACAAAGGATGAGTTATTGATAGAAAACCAGAACAATGTTATTACAGAACAGAATGACCTTGGCCTTTGACCTACTGACCTCAAATCATATAGGGGTCATCTACTCATTAGACAAAATTTCTGACCAAATATGAGAACTGTAGGTTGAACAATGAGTTATTGATCGAAAACCATTTCATGATATTATAGTTATGATATTACAGTTATGAAATACCGTGACCTCTGACCTAGTGACCTGAAAATAGTGGTCATTTACTCATCATGATAAATCTCCTTACTTAATATGAGAACTGTAGGCTGAACTATGGGTGAGTTATTGATTAAAAACTATAATCATGATATTATGGTACTAAATGACCTTGACCTTTGATCTGCTGACCTCAAAAGAAAGAGGGGTCACCTACTCATCATGCAAACCTCCCAGCCAAATATGAAAACTGTAGGTTGAACAATGGATGACTAATTGACTGGAAACCATAATCATGATACTACAAAACTGAATGACCTTGACCTACAAACCTTCCTACCAAATATGAGAACTGTGAGTTAAATGATGGAATTGAAATCACTGAATGACATTGTCCTACAGATCTCAAAAGAAAAAGGATCATCTACTAAACACGAACTGTAGGTTGAACAATGAATGAATTATTACTCAGAAACCATTTCATGGTATTACAGTATTGAATTACCTTAACCTTTGATGAACTGACCTAAAATTTGGGGTCATCTTTTTAATATGACAAACCTCCCTACTGAGTAAGAGAACTGAAGGTTGAACAATAGATAAAGTATTTAGCAGAAACCATAACCATGTTATTACAGAACTAAATGGAATGTTCTTGATCTTTGACCTATGTCCTCAAAAAAATAGGGATCATCTATTCATCATGATGAAGCTTTTTTAATACAATAATGATGACTTGCGATGATTTTACATCCTTTTCAACAGTATCTCAGTTATATCAGGAGGATGGGACGATGATAATGAAAGGCTGTGTGCAATGGAACCCAGTTTACGGTAGGAAAGAATCTCGCCTCAAGCTAGGCTGCAGCCCGGTCCGCTAGATCAGCAGGCCAGCACTTAACCCACTGAGCTACCGGGCTCCAAAGACAAGGATTGTAGTTTGAACAATTGATGAGTTATTGATCTGTACCAATAATCATATTATTACAGAACTGAATGATCTTGACCTTTGACCTCTGTTCAATTTAGGGTAATTTAAGGCCCAAAACTCTGGATTAATGTCATCTGATTGGTTATCAAATTTGGGTCAAGGTGTTATGCCCATAAAATATTTGACCAAGTTTGGTTGGGAGTTGTTTGAACTAAGAGCGGGCAATTTTTGCAGACAATCAAGGGAGTTAATGAAAGAAAACTATACCTTCAGCCAAGTACTATCTTGAATATGTGTTCCAATTCCTTCACGTCCACAATACAATCCCACACCAACACACTGTCTTTACACGTCACACTCCACAAAAGTTCCAATATTTATCCAAATCACAGTTTCACAAAAGTTTAATGATCACAATTAAGGCAATGAAAATTAAAATGTTATAATATAAAAGTATATAGTCAACCACTCTGAATAATACAAGTGATCAGCGATACCTAGAAAAGAAAATTTGAAGAATTAAACAAAATATACATGTAAACAAATGTAATAGAAAACTATAGAATAAGATCAAGTAGACTTAACTGTGAAAATGGAAACAGAATTAAAATAAGAAATTAATTACTAAAGGTAATATTCATTTTTCTAAGAAATATAATTTAAACTAAAGACTTAAAATTCATAAGAGCTGCAAAGAGAATATTTTCACAATCAGTGGTCAGCAAGGTGGTTAGTTTTAAACCCAGGAAGAGACCCTGTTTTAACACTGATGGAAGTAATTCACACTTGTCTTTCAGAATATGCTACAATTATATTTCGTAGCAAAACAAAACAAGTATTCAAATGCACTTACAGATATAACGTGATGTCTGATTGGATAACGTCAAAACTTTGCGACAGTATATTCTGCGATATACTGTCGCAAACCCGACAGCATTATACAACGTCGCTTCTCCTTGGCTGACGTTTAGTTTTACACTGCTAAAAGCGCTTGTAATCGGTACAAAAAAGTACACTTTGTAAGATGAAAATGTGAAAAGGTGCATTGGAATGGGGATAACTGTATTGAAAATTGTCATTTGGGGAGGTAAATTGTTGGTTTTATGGTCGCAAATTGCGTAGGGCGGCACGTCAGCTGAGCCATAAAACGAAATTTCCAACCATAAACCAACGATTTACCTCCCCAAATGACAATTTTCAATACAGTTATCCCCTAAATTATCTATTATGACACACGTTTGATATGTGTTCACTTTGTCCAGAACGGAACACACTAGTTAATATCATCTATCATCAGTGGCACTTACCCGGTACAGGGCTGAAGTCTGCGATTCACTAAAACACAGATAAATGCTGTAATTTTCAACAAATTTAAAGAATTTGTATAAATTATTGTACTTGTGAAATACAATGATAAACTGTGCACCAAATGCTACAGTGCGACAACAAATGATCTGTGTTGTAATAAATGTGGTTAAAATATTGGGTACGCATTTATCTTCCACCCTTATTTGATGGGGGTGGATTTTTTCTCTTTATAGATCAACAGCTTGAACAGGCTGGCTCCACCTGAAACAAGATAAAGTGAATAATTTTTGAGTTGTTCAGAAAAGGTAAACACAAGAAAAAAACACTTCTATATAACATGCATATTGTTTTTGAATTTGTCAAATACATTGCTCAAAACTATTAACAGATCTAAAGAGTACAGAAGATGTACCTGTATGACCTGGGTTTTCTACTGTACATGACCAACTGCTGAAGACTTAGTGTAGTGAAGTATAAAATTTAACTCATTTGAGTCTTTCAGAAAGTTCAAAAGTTTTGCAAAGTTAGCTGAGTTTCAAACAAAAATTCTTTGTCTCAGATGGTCATGGCGAGAACTTTCAAAACAACAAGGGGTGGAAGTAGACCGTTCTAGAAACTAAGAAAACCGGCGCTCCAAAAGTGCATGTAACAATTTGTATTTTGCCAAAAACACAAGGGTTATGTAAGATTATCGTGAACGTAATTTTTTACCTAGTGTGAAATGATGGACAGTTGGACCGACAGAATGGATATTTAAGACAATCCTTGTGTATTAATATTGGTCTTGTCAGACAGTCTGCCATTCAAATGATTCCCAGTAGTTAACCTTTATGTCTTTGTATCACACAGATTATATTCTGTGCATTTGACCTAGTAACCAGTTTTTGGTAGGACATGGCCCGGTTTCATAGTAAGCCTGGACTTTTTAAAGATAAACATTCAGACAAAGTTTCATAAAGACTGAATAAAAACTGTGGCCTCTGGAGTGTACACAAAGTTTGGCTAAGACTTGTGCTAGTGACCTAGTTTTTGACCTAACATGACCAAGATCCACGCTTTACATAGATTTCATGGAGATAAACATTCTGACAAAACGTCAGGCAGATTGGATAGAAAAATGTACCCTCTAGAGAGTTCACAAGGTTTTTCTATGACGTGACCTAGTGACCTAGCTTTTGACCCAACATAACCCATTTACAAACTTATGCTACATTTCATGGATATAAATATTCTGACACAATTTCATAAAGATTGGATCAACACTGTGCCCTCTAGAATGAACACAACCTATAAGATTTGACCTAGTGACCTAGTTTTCAAACTCAACATGACCTAGTTTCAACTTTACCTAGATTGTACGGAGATAAACATTTGGACAAAGTTTCATGAAGATTGAAAGAAAAATGTGCCCACCAGTGTGTACACAAGGTTTATCTAAGATTCGACCTAGTGACCTATTTTTTTTGGCCCAACATGACCCATTTTTGAAATAGTCCTCGTTTCTGTAGAGATATACACTCTGATAAGTTTCATCAAAACTATGCCTTCTTGTGCGTACACAGTGTTTTTCTAAGATTTGACTTAGTGACCTAGTTTTTGATCTGACATGACCCAGTTTCGAACTTGGCATTAATTTTTTCGAGATAAACATTCTGACAAAGTTTCATAAAGATTGCATCAAAAGTGTACCCTCTAGTGTGTACACAAGCAAAAATTGACAGACATCCAGACGTTGGCCTAGTGACCTAGTTTTTGATCCGACATACCCAGTTTCAAGCTTGACTTAGATATTATGATGATGAACATTTTGACAAAGTTTCATGAAGATTTTTCACAACCTGCCCTCTAGAGTGTACACAAGGTCATTCGTATATTTGACCTAGTGACCTAGTTCTTAATCTGACATGACCTACTTTCACATTTGGCCTAGATTTTGTGACAATATACATTCTGACAAAGTTTCAAAAAGATTGGATCAAAAATGTGCCCTCTAGAGTGTACACAAGGTTTTTCTAAGATTTGACCTTGTGACCTGGTTTTGGAACCGACATGACCCAGCTTCAAACTTGGCCTAGATATTTTGAGGATAATCATTCTGACAAAATTTCACGAAGATTGGATCAAAACTGTGCCCTCTAGAGCATACACAAGGTCGTTCTTATATTTGACCTAGTGACCTAGTTTTTGGGCCGACATGACCTACTTTCACACTTGGCCTAGACATTGTGACGATATACATTCTGAGAAAGTTTAAAAAAGATTGAATAAAAAATGTACCCTCAAGAGTGTACACAAGGTTTTTCTAAGATTTGACCTAGTGACCTGGTTTTGATCTGACATCACCAAGCTTCAAACTTGGCCTAGATATTGTAAGGATGAATATTCTGACAGTTTCATTATGTTTGGATCAAAACTGCGACCTCTAGAGCGTACCCAAGGTTTTTCTGATATTTGACCTAGTGACCTAGTTTCTGACCCGATATTATCCAGTTTCAAACTTGGCCTACATATTGTGAGAACAAACATTCTGACAAAGTGTCATAAAGATTGGATCAAAACTGTGCCCTCTAAAGCGTTCACAAGGTCTTTCTTATATTTGACCCTGTGAACTTATTCTTGACCCGACATGACCCAGTTTCAAAATCTCATTAGATTTTATGGAGATAAACATTCTGACATAGTACCAAAAAGATTGGATCAACAATGCGCCCTCTAGAGTGTACACAAAGTTTTTCTATGATTTGACCTTATGACCTAGTTTTTGACCCAAAATGACCCAGTTTCAAACTTGGCCTGGATATTGTGAGGATAAACATTTGACAAAATATCATGAAGATTGGATCAAAACTGTGCCCTCTAGAGCGTACACAAGGTCGTTCTTATATTAGACCTAGTGACCTATTTTTTAACCCAAAATGACCTACTTTCAAACATGGCCTAGATATTGTGACGATAAACATTCTGACAAAGGTTCAATAAGATTGGATCAAAACTGTGTCCTCTAGAGCTTACGCAAGGTTTTTCTAAGATTTGACCTAGTGACCTGGTTTTTGACCCGACATGACCCAGTTTAAAACATGTCCTAGAAATTGTGAGAATAAACATTCTGACAAAGTTTCATGAAGTTTGGGTCAAAACTATGACCTCTAGAGCGTACACAATGTTTTTCTTATATTTGACCTTGTGACCTACTTTCTGACCCGACATGACAGAGTTTCGAACTGCGCCTAGATTTTATAAAGACTAACATTCAGACAAAGTTTTATAAAGATTGGATCAAAACTGTGGCCGCAAGAGTGTACACAAGCAAAAGTTGACTGACGTCCAGACATACGGATGTACGACGGACATCAGGGTATACCAAAAGCTCACCCTGACCAACATGACCTACTTTCAAACTTGGCCTAGAGTTTATGGAGATAAACATTCTGACAAAGTTTCATAAAGTTGGAACAAAACTGTGTCCTCTAGAGCGTACACAAGGTTTTTCTAATATTTGACCTAGTGACCTAGTTTATGACCCGACATGACCCAGTTTCAAACTTGTACTTGATATTATGAGGATAATCATTCTGACAAAGTTTCATGAGCTTTGAATCAAAACTGTGCCTTCTAGAGCGTACACAAGGTTTTCCTAAGTTTTGACCTAGTGACCTAGTTTTTGACCAGACATGACCTACTTTCAAACTTGGCTTAGAGTTTATGCAGATAAACATTCTGACAAAGTTTCATAAAGATTGGATCAAAACTGTGTCCTCTAAAGCGTACACAAGGTTTTTCTATGATTTGACCTAGTGACCTAGTTTTTGACCCAACATGACCCAGTTTCGAACTTGTCCTAGATATTATGAGGATAAACATTCTGACAAAGTTTCATGAAGTTTGGAGCAAAACTGTGCCTTCTAGAACGTACACAAGGTTTTCCTAAGATTTGACCTAGTGACCTAGTTTTTGACCCGACATGACCCAGTTTCGAACTTGGCCTAGATTTTTAAAGACTAACATTCTGACAAAGTTTCATAAAGATTGGATCAAAACTGTGGCCGCTAGAGTGTACACAAGCAAAAGTTGACGGACGGACGTCCGGACGTACGACGGACGACGGACATCAGGGTATCCCAAAAGCTCACCCTGAGCACTTCGTGCTCAGGTGAGCTAATAAACAAACCAAACAATACTCCATTTATACTAACCTAGCACTGCAAAACATCTCAGCACCTCGTTGTGGTTCTTAATACTTAGAGGGTTGTTGATATCTGTTGGGGCAAAAACCTGAAATTTTCAAAACTCAATGCAGAACATTTCCCTGAAAGTGTTTGTGTTTCTCAGCTCAGCAATTTGAAAGGTTAAAATATTCTAGTGTAAAACGAGCCTCGAGGCTTCAAACTTACCAGAAAAAAGTTCGAATGGTCGGTAGTTGACGTCAAAGTTTCTGCCGAGACATATGCATGCATTCTTGAACATGATATGTATTGACCAACCAATGGATAGTGAACTTCCTTACACCAAAGAGGGAAGTATAAGATAAAGTAGACCACTCAGTATGCTTGCAATCAGTTACTCCTAGTTGTTCAGCAAAAATTCTTCCCTTTTCAGCAGAAGGGGTCTAGAAAGACATGGCGGTAAACTCAATCATCTGTGTAAATTTATCAATGTTACAAAGCCCTTCAGGAAATAACAATTTTAAGAAAAAGTAAGTTTGATAGACTGATGGTATTTTACATCATAAAATGGTGCAAAGGACCAAGAAATGTGTGTTTGAGAGTTCAAGCCATCGTGGTTCAAGCCATCCTAGTTTTTTACTATTAGAATATGTAGGGAAAAGGCCAGGAGCGGCAGATGAGTTTAAAAATGGCATGGCCTTTGACCTACTGAGGTCCGGCTGCAGTTTCTTCTGAATTTCTGTAATGGTTCTGAATCAATGCCTAAAATTCTTATACTTTCTCACTAAATTTTCAAAGTGATTGAAAAAGTATTGATGGACAGATGGTTTAGGCTATTGTAGCCCTTTGTACATTATTTGAGCATTATTTCAACAATTTCTGATCAGGTCTTTGAGGCAACAGGTATGCACAAGACACTCTACTCAGATAGGAAAGAATTCACCATCCAACAACTGTGAGATGAATGTGTTAACCCTTTCATCAATATTCATTATTGCAAATTCAATCCAACAAAGCTGCATTTATATTTTTACCTGAGGAAAGAGGGCATTAGTGACATGTTCCCAATGAGGATCTAATATTGTGCTTCCTTCAACACACACAGCATCTAGTACACTACACAGACCCTGAAAGTATAAAAGGAGATTAAAAAAATACTGTAGGTAAGAAAATTAAATTTTCCTAGTGTAAGACACTATGAAAATTTAATTTTCTTACCTATGGTATTTTTTAAGCTTTAAGATGAGGAGGAGGCCTCAAAATGACCTTAAATTTGTAAATCAGTTGCATAAATTCTGCTTTAAGATGGTGTTTTCTCACAAAAACAAGCCCAAAAACCTACACCCATCTTGAAAGACAGATCTAGATTTTTGGGCTGTTTTGGAGGGGAAAGAGTGTCTTATATACAAATAAAACTCATCTAGAGTGTTGACAATTATAAACTCCTATACAGTATTTGCAGCCTGAGATCCTTCTCATATGTGTATTGTATTTATTTGGCTATAAGATGGGGTTTTATCATGCATATGCTGCAAAATTCACCTGATAACAGGGGTTGAATTATTATGTGATATCACATCACTTTAAAACTGCGCTTGCGCGAATGTTATCAGGCGATGCCTAAAGAAGCGATCTCTGAAGATGATTGGCTACATACTGACATTGGCCGTGATAACATCCCTCAATTGGATAAAGGATGTAACAGACTTACATCACAACGCTTTCGCGATGTCATCAAGTTCGAACAAAACTGTGTTTGATTTCATTTGTTTGACTGTCTTTACACCGTAAAATCTTCTAATGATGCATGGTAAATAGAAAATCATGATAGTGTCTTTTGATATCAAGTTTATCAGGCTTGACCAGAAACACGTCGGACTGGCTCGGCAAGCCTCGCCATTCCTATGCTGTTTCTGGTCTTGCCTGATAAACTTGATATCAAAAGACACTAACATGGTATTCTCTATTTCTCTCTCCAAAAGTACCCCAAATGTGTATATAAGTATGTCTTGTGTAATTCGGCTATTAATTAGGTTTTTCTCTTCCAAAACAATCCCAAAATATCTAGATCTGTCTTGTAAGTAATTCCTGGGCCGAGTTGTTCAAACAAATGACAAGATATTAAAATTTCAAACATTGATATCTCAAGTATACCAATATTTTTTGTTGAAAAACTGTGAGAAGCTTTTGTACTGTAAAAGCTTCTCACATATTTTCAACATAAAATATCAGTGTATTTGGTATAAAGTCCTAAAACAATGAGTTGACATCTTAATGAGCTCATTAGGCTAACAATGCTTTGAACAGCCTGGCCCTGAAGTTTTGAAAACATATAGCTTTTACCTGTGTGACATGGAATGGTTCTGAATGTCTCTTGTACAATCCTAGAATTCCTGCTAGTATCCTTGGTAACTGTTCTTCTAGTTTATCTCTAGCCATGAGGTGGGTCATGTGACCAAGTGCTTCAACAATTGCCAGTCGTAGCTAAGAAAGAAACACTGGCTGTTAGTGAAAATGGATGCAGAAATGCAAACTGCAAGCATAAGTTTGTCCCAAATCTTCAGCTTTGGAATTCTGTTAAAATATCTGACAGCGGAAAATAGGTATACTGGGCTGAGCCTTGCTGTTTGCCTACCATTCTTCAAGATTTTGTATGGTTTATACAGGAAAGGAAGTAACCTGACTGTCCATTTGTGCAGTGTTGTCTGTTCCAAAACTTGCTTCAGTGCATCCTTGATCGCAAAACAGGATTTATTTCTGTGTAATACATATCCGTCCATAGTGCTTTCTGCATCTAACCAGCCTCTGCATTGCTAGTCTGTCCTAAAGGAGTTGTGTTTGCAAATATCAAGGGCACTGTTTGCACATCTATTTAGGGGAATGTGTAAGCCTCTATGGGAAGTAACTCAAGCATTTTCATTTTGGCTCCCCATTAAAATGGGGGTCAACTCTCTTGAAGGAAAGAATTTGCTCTTCTAGGAGGACGACATACTATGACAACGGGCAACTGCCTATCCTATAAGCTACCCCGGAGCCTTCAGCTCTGATGTGCTAAATAATAAAGGTTTTATATTAGACTAAAATACAGGTTATTAAAAGTTTTTTGAAGCAAATTAAAGGTTTTAAAAGATTTCAAGCAAAATAAAGGCTAGGGGCCCTGTATAAACTGTAAGCACTCTTTTAAAATAAAATGGCCCAAATCAGTTTCTGTAATTCATTTCACTCACCTTTACTTCTTTTGATTGTAACCAGACATTGAAAATGACATCATATGCTGCAAATATTTCTGATGAGAACATTTCTTTCTTCACAGTAGGATCTGGTGCTTTATCAATGTTAGCTATATAGTCTATAATGGCCTCACTGAACTTTGATATGGCTGTAAGAGAAATGAAAAGCAATAAGTGCTACAGTTACATAAACACTTAACGCATCAAAACCGAAAACAGGTGAATTGGCAAACAGGGTATATCCAGATAAGGTGGCTCATGATCAGCCACCTCATCAGGATTTACACTGTTTGTGAAACAATCCCTTTAAATTTCACTGATCTTAATTTTGTAGTCAGCTTTGGTTAAAATAAAGTTTACAGATAGTATTTCTTTACATATTGTATGATATCTTTAGTTTTTGAACTCTATCACCAAGAACAGTTTTTTAGAGGCGGACTGGCAAGAATTATACTTTCTTTTACAAATAAGTAGGCTGCAGGTTTCATGACTGAATTATTGGAACCATAACAAAACAGATGTAACATAGTGCTGCTGCCCATCCTTTCCAATTCCTTAGGTTTAGAGTGAGTGAACTCGGGTTTAACGTCCAACCAACAACGAGGTCATATGGAGACGGGACCTCGGTTTAAAGTCTCATCCGAAAGACCGGAGAAGCGGGGGATCGAACCTGCGACCCCTGGATTGGTAGTCTGGAGTGTTATCCACTACGCTATAGCCGCTCCAACCCTTAGGTTTAAATACCTGTATTTCCCACATTTTAAAGCACAGAAACTTATCAATTTGATTTTAAAATATGTCTGTCCTCTTGCCATTGCTCAAAACAGGTTTGGTTGATCAAACAAAGACAAATTTAATTTTATAAAACTGTGCAAAATAAATATCTTGATGTACTTGGATCTGGCTGCATTAGTACCTGACCTTTGCCTATCTTTCTACTTTGTACTTTTTCGACTACTCACCTGAAGAAAAGACCCATTTCATATTGTCATGTTTGGCCATACCCAACATTGGCAACAGGGTACCAAGTACCACAGTGAGGTGGGGAACCATTCCATACACTGAAATAAGTCAACTTCTCAAATTAATTTTGTATAAAAAGGAAGGTATTGTGAAAACAGACAGATTCCACCAAAATGGTCAGACCCAGATCAGACTGCTCTTACAGGAGCAGTCTGATCATGGCCTACACCCTTTGGCATTCTGGGATGCATTACTGCAATGTAACACTAAACTGTTTCATTTAAAGGAAAATTACAGTAATTAGTTTAATTTGTACAAATAACATAGATACATATAAATACACGTCATGGAAATAAAGGGATTCAGAAGAAAGTCATATTGACTTTTTTAAATCTGTCTCACAAATTACAGTAATTGTTTTAGGTTTTTAGATTTTCTTAGAATATAAAACTGAAAATTAGATTTTGCATATACAAGAAGAAATAATATCTATACTGCAGGACTGATTAACAATATTCTTTATCCATTTGCCTGAGAAGTAACTTGTAAAAATCAATTGTTCTGAGATTCTATTACTTTCCCATATAGTGTATAGATGAAATGATCCAAGATTGTTTGAAATCTATACATCTAGCCTGTCTTTGCCTCTGATTTTTTACATGAAACAGATCTGGGCCTAGTTGTCCATAGCACTGTTAGCTTGACAAAGCTAGTAAAGGATTCATTAAGTCTTCTAATACACATAAAATCAAGTGTGTTTATATTTTTTGCTAAAACATTCAGCAGAACACATCATTAACTAGCAAGTTACTGCATTACTTTTGAACATATGTGAAACCTGTCATTAAGCAAGTCTACCACTGACAGTTTTTGTTACTCAGCATCAAACAAAAATAAGAATAAATAACTATTTGTTCTATGGGAAGTGGTCCAATTTTATTCACTTGCCTCACCTGATAACCGATTTGTCATGAGGCTATCCTATTAATTCTGCCCTTTAGTTTTGCTATTGAATCCAACTGTCTATTCAACATTGGCTGGTTGGTTGGGGTTTAATGGCCCTTTGAGAGATTATTTCAGTCTATATTGGGCCGTCTCCCAAAGAGAGGGAGAAAGAAGAGAGAAATGATAGACGAGAGAAAAATGTTCAAACAACCCCCAACCGCACCTACTGCAAGCATACTAGGCCCTAGCCCTACCATTATCCAAATCAGTAGGACGCCCGAGCATTGGAAGTTATAACTAGCACCATCGCATCACCCAACCACCCCTCTATTCAACAGAAAAATAGGCTAAAACTCAGGTTTGTAGAGAACATTGACTTACCGTTTGCTGTTGCTAGGTTTGCAATAGTCTGTACCACAAAGAAATGTGGCAATATCCCAGGTTTAAAGTTAGCCAACATCTGTTCCATCACCTCATTACAATACTTCATTCCCATGGCAACTAGGACACCACTAGCTGATGTCTGCCACTCTGGAACCACATCCTACAATATGTAACATATTTGATGATACAATAACTTTAGCCACCCCATTCCAAGATAAAGTAAACTCCGTATCCATATACAACAAAATTTGAAATCACAGAATTCTGACTATTGACAAGATACCAGGGTCAAGTGAGTATTGTTAGTTAACAAAGTCTTTAGTCAAGGGTTCATTAAGTCTGCTAATATTTTTGCTCAGAAATGGGAGCATCTTTTGCACTGCAAAAGTTCCTCACATTTTAGCCAAAAGAAAAAAAGCAGGGTTTTTTTTTTGCTGACAAAGCACATGAAAATGTAATGTCTTGTTAACTCATAACGTGGTTAGTTTTGAACAATTCTAGGTACCCTAATGTGCTTAAATACTGGGAAACCTAAAAACCATTAATTTTCCTTAGGGACAAATGGAAAATTAATTGTTTTAGGTGTCCCAATATTTAAGCACAATAGGTTATTTTCACATTTTTCATTGTTAATGTTACTTTAATAGTTTAAGCTATTAGGAGAACATATTTAATGCTAAATTATTCTAAAAGTTACTGTTTGTACAGCATTTATTTTGTGAGACCTATCTATTTATATAGTATTCAGTTTCAAATACCGATCTTGTATGTATAGTAGCAATGGTCAAAGTACCAAAATCGAAAATCTAATGCACTTACGTATGTAACGCCACTTCTGATTGGATAACATCAAAAATTTGCGACAGTAAATCGCAGGATATACTGTCGCAAACCCGAGGTCATTAGGTAACGTCGCTTCTCATTGGTTGACGTCTGGTTTTACGTCAGTGGAAGCGTTTGCTAGGCGTGCAAAGTAGCATACTTTTAAAGGTGAAAATGTGAAAAGTGCATTAGAATGGGGTTAACTATATTGAAAACTGTCATTTGGGGAGGTAAATTGTCCGTTTTATGGTCGCAAATTGCGTTTTACGGCTCTGCTGGCACATCGCCGTAAAACGAAATTTCCGACCATAAAACCGACGATTGACCTCCCCAAATGACAATTTTGAATACAGTTAACCCCTAAGTCTGAACTCATTAAACATAAAAGCATCGACAAATCTGAAATATTAAGATCCACAGACATGGACCCGAAACAGTGGGTGATCAGGTAAACATGAGTTGTAAGCCTCACCTGCCTATTAAAATACATTAGCCATGTGTACGTAACTGTCTCTTATGTCTTCATTCTCCCAACACCTACTTAACTGTGCTGCTTGCTTGATGATATCTCAGCTAATCCTTTGTCTGTCTGATCTAACTTCGCCTTGTCCATGCCCTACTTCCTAGCTCAACCCCACCATCATCTGCATATCTTAGACTGAGTCAGTTTATGTATTGCTTGTTTTATGATGCTCTACGCTAATCATCCTGAAAGTCAAACTATTTCTTGCCCATCCCACTACCTCCTCTACATTCACTTTCACCACAATGTACTTACCTTAGACTGTGTCAATTCATGTGTTGCCTGTTTGATGATACTCTCAGCTAATCCCTTATCAATCTGATCTAACTTTTCCTTAATAATCTTCTCCATGCTTTGCAGTATTACCACTCTGTGACCTTGTGCCAGCTGAAACAAACACATTAATACTAATTTAAAACAAAAATCAATACTTTAACCAGTGGAATAGATAGGGGTAGACCTGAGGCTCATTATTAGACAATATTTTGGCCATACTCAATGAAAATAATGTTCTGACCCCAGCATGTTCTAGAGTTTATAAAACCAGAGGGCCAATGGCCCTATATCGCTCACCTGAGCACTGAGGTTATGTTGGAAAAACTAAGTTGCCACAGCAACAAAACAACATGCACAACAGCAATAAAACACACCATTTATGTAGAGGATAATATCACAAACATTTATGCAAAAAGTAAGCTTTATCCCCCCTTAATGGCTTCTGAGAAGAAGATCTTTGGCAAAAAAAAAAAAATGAAAAAATTGAAAATTTGGCCCTTCAATTGCAACGGCAACCAATCAAAATCAGGTCTTTGGGCAAAATTCTTATAGCTGATAGAGGACTACTCTAGGAACATTTCTGTAAAGCTTTTGTCAAAATATCTGCCGTAACACAGAAATAAATACCAAATGTCCACTTTCCCCATTGTAAGTCTATGGAAACTTTAAGTTGCCATAGCAACCAGTTCACATGGGCAATGATAATATGAAATATACTTTAGGTAGAGGCTAATGTTATTAATATGTATGCAAAGTATCAGCTTCATCCTCCTCATGGCTTCACTTTCCCCATTATAAGTCAATGGAAACTATAAGTTGACATAGCAACCAAAGTTCTTATTGGGTTGGAAGAAAAAACAAAATTCATGTAGAGGCTTCTGTCATCAACATGTTTGCACAATATCAGCTTCATCCCCCATATGGCTTCTGAGCAGAAGATTTTTTCATTTTTTCTTTTTTTTTCGAAAATTTACCCTATATTTTGCCATGGCAACCAATCAAATTCAGCGATTTGGAGAAAATTCATATGAAATATAGAGGACTATTCAAGAAACATTTCTGTAGAAAGAAAATCTTAATAAAAGCTGTGAGACAGCAAAAATTGCCGATTTCCATTTTCCCCATTATAAGTCAATGGAAACTCTTAGTTGCCATAGCAACCAAACTGCTGGAGTAATTGCCATGAAAAATAATAATTCTATAGAGGCTAGTACTGAGATTCTTTCTGTAAAGTTTGAGCTTTATTGGCCACACAGTTAATGCAGAGATGATTTTTTAATATTTTTCCATTTTTAACTATTCGGTTGCAATGGCAACCAGAAAAATTGCCCAATTTGTATAAATTTAACAAGGCTGGTTAAAGACTACTCCAGGTACACATGCTGTGTACATGCTCTTAGAGAATTGACCCCGACCGACCCGACTTACTGCTATATAAACTCGGGTTACTCGGGGTATCGATTTCACATGTGTTTCTGATGAAACTGGTCGTATAATCCTCCGGTATACCAATAAATGATACAGAATTATGCAGTTTCGCAGCAGTGCCCCAGGTGGTGAAGATAACGCTGTTAACCGATTTTCTCTAGTTAAAAGTAAAACATAAATATCCCGCATCATAGTCTTGATATAATCTAGAAAATCGAAATCCTCGTTAAAAGTTGTGTTGTTTAGGCGTTTTGAACGGATTTCTACGTTAAAAGTTAAGCGTTTTGTAATATAACACTTTTGTAATGGCACGGGAACCAGCGAAACAGTATTCCCTGTTTTACAGCCTTTATAAAAATAGTTCCAGTTGTATTGCAAACTTATTTTCCTGTGATACTTTAAAAATATGTCTTCTAACACACTGACTGTATTTAAAATAAAAGTAGACAAAACTTTATCATTGGATATGCGATTTTCTAGAGTATTTTATGAAAGCGTTCTTTGAGCGGCGCACTAATACCGTGAATCAGGTTTCAGTAGCACCGCTGATAAAACAAGAGCATGTGAGCAGGGGCTCACGTATACCCCCGGCCAGTGCCACCGCCTAATAAAAACACACTTAATACAAAACTTTAAAGCTAATGTTAAAACACAGAGATGAACTGACAATCTATTACAAATCCAGAGGAAGGCCTATAGACAAATACACAATGGTTCCATTAAAACATGCAAATTATGTAATCAAAAGAAAATACAAATTTAACACAAAATTTCAACACAAGTTGAAACTTCTATGTCAATGACCTTGACCTAAAGTCAGCAGCAGCATCCAGATGATGTCACCAAGCCAATTTTAACCTATACCTAAACCTAGTCACATATCAATCTGAGAAATCATGGACATTAATTTTCCCATTTATTCAACTGGAGATAGAGATTGAAAAACAGAAAAATGCAAATGAACCAAAAAAGAAATTTTGATTTTCTTTTCCACAATAAACTTGGCAATTCTCAAGATGTATACAAAATCTGAAGACTGTGGCTCTCTTAGGAACAGAGAAAACTGACAAAAAATCAATTGGAGAGAAAGAAAAATGGACAAACAAAGGGAATGATAAGCAGGAGGCTGATACTCTCTCACACCATACACCTAGTCATACCCAATATTTGCACCAAATTTCAAAATCCTAGCTGTAGTGGTTCCTGAGAAATCTTGGACAGAAATAGTTTAATTTCATAGGAGAGAAAGAAAAAATGGACAAAGGGCACGATAAGCAGTAGGAGCCTGATGCTTTCTTACACGATACAACTAGTCATACCCAATGTTTGTAACAAATTTCAAAAACCTAGGTGTAGTTGTTCCTGAGAAATCTACGATAGAAATTTAATTGGAGAGAAAGAAAAATTGACAAAGGGAATGATAAGCAGGAGAAAGCTTATTGTCCCTTATGAGGTACATCTAGTCATACCCAACACCTGTACCAAATTTCAAAACCCTAGCTGTTGTGGTTCCTGAGAAATCTGTGACAGAAATTTAATTGGAGAGAAAGAAAAAATGGACAAACAAAGGGAATGATAAGCAGGAGAAGGCTGATTGTCTCTTACACGGTACAACTAGTCATACCCAGCGTTTGTACCAAATTTCAAAGTCCAAGCTATTGTGGTTCCTGAGAAATCTGTGACAGAAATTTAATTGGAGAGAAAGAAAAAATGGACAAACAAAAGGAATGATAAGCAGGAGAAGGCTGATTGGTCTCTTACGCAGTACAACTGGTCATACCCAACGTCTGTACCAAATTTCAAAATCCTAGCTATTGTGGTTCCTGAGAAATCTGTGACAGAAATTTAATTGAAGAGAAAGAAAAAATGGATAAACAAAGGGAATGATAAGCAGGAGAAGGCTGATTGTCTCTTACACGGTACAACTAGTCATACCCAACGTTTGTACCAAATTTCAAAATCCTAGCTATTGTGGTTCCTGAGAAATCTGTGACAGAAATTTAATTGGAGAGAAAGAAAAAATGGATAAACAAAGGGAATGATAAGAGGAGAAGGCTGATTGTCTCTTACACGGTACAACTAGTCATACCCAACGTTTGTACCAATTTCAAAATCCTAGCTTTTGTGATTCCTGAGAAATCTGTGACAGAAATTTAATTGGAGAGAAAGACCAGAGGGCCAATGGCCCTATATCGCTCACCTGAGCACTGAGGTTACAGCAACAAAATACCATGCACAACAGCAATAAAAAGCACCATTTATGTAGAGGATAATATCACAATCATTTATGAAAAAAAAGCTTTATCCCCCCTTAATGGCTTCTCAGAAGAAGATCTTTGGCTGCAATGGCAACCAATCAAAATCAGGTATTTGGGAAATATTCATATGGCTGGTAGAGGACTACTCCAGGAACATTTCTGTAAAGCTTTTGTCAAAATATCTGAAGTAACACAGAAATAAATGGCAAATGTCCACTTCCCCCATTATAAGTCTATGGAAACTTTAAGTTGCCATAGCAACGAATTCACATGGGCAATGATAATATAAAACATACTTTAGGTAGAGGCTAATATTATTAATATGTATGCCATGTATCAGCTTCATCCCCCTCATGGCTTCATTTTTCCCATAGTAAGTCTATGGAAACTATAAGTTGCCATAGCAACCAAAGTTCTTATGGGGTTGGAAGAAAAAAAAAAAAATTTATGTAGAGGCTACTGTCATCAACACGTTTGCACAATATCAGCTTCATCCCCAATGTGGCTTCTGAGCAGAAGATTTTTTTTTTTTTTCCGAAAATTTACCCTATATTTTGCCATGGCAACCAATCAAATTCAGCGATTTGGAGAAAATTTATATGAATCGTAGAGGACTACTCAAGAAACATTTCTGTAGAAAAAAATCTAAATAACTGCAGTTAGACAGCAAAAATTGCCAATTTCCATTTTCCCCACTATAAGTCAATGGAAACTCTTAGTTGCCATAGCAACCAAACTGCTGGAGCAGTTGCCATGAAAAACAGTAATTCTATAGAGGCTAGTACTAAGGTTCTTTATGTAAAGTTTGAGGTTTATTGGCCACACAGTTTCTGCGGAGATGATTTTTTAATATTTTTCTATTTTTATCTATTCGGTTGCAATGGCAACCAGCCAAATTGCGCAATTTGCATAAATTTAACATGGCTGGTTAAAGACTACTCAAGGTACATTTCTATGAAAGTTTTGTCAAAATATCTGCAGTGGCATAGCAGTAAATGCAAATTTTCCATTTTGCCATTATAAGTCCATGGCAACTTTCAGTTCCAATAGCAACCAAACTGCTGGAGCAATTGCCAAGAAAAACAGTACTTTTATAGAGGCTAGTACTAAGATCCTTCCTGTGAAGTTTGAGCTTTATTGGTTGTATAGTATCTGAGGAGATGATTTTTGAATATTTTTTCTATTTTTAACCATTCGGTTGCCATGGCAACCAGCCAAATTGTGTAATTTACATGAATTTCATGTGGTTGATAGAGAACTACTCAAGGAACATTTCTGCAAAAGTTTTGTCAAAATATCTGCAGTGACATAGCAATAAATGCAAATTTTCAATTTTTCCCATACAAGTCAATGGAAACTTTAAGTTGCCATAGCAACCAAAGTTATGAAGCGATTTGGATAAAAAACAGTATTATTGGTTCCCCCTGCCTATAGATGCTATACATGAAATTTGGTAACAATGGGCCTTGTAGTTTCAGAGGAGATGTTGTTTGAAAATATTGACGGACGGACGACGGACGGACGGACGACGGACGATGGATGCCTGCCTATACTATAAGCTCACCTGTGAGCCTTCGGCTCAGGTGAGCTAAAAAAATGGACAAACAAAGGGAATGATAAGCAGGAGAAGGCTGATGGTCTCTTACACGGTACAACAAGTCATACCAAACGTTTGTGCCAAATTTCAAAATCCTAGCTAATGTGGTTCCTGAGAAATCTGTGACAGAAATTTAATTGGAGAGAAAGAAAAAATGGACAAACATAGGGAGTGATAAGCAGGAGAAGGCTGATTGTCTCTTACACGGTACAACTAGTCATACCCAACGTTTGTACCAAATTTCAAAATCCTAGCTATTGTGGTTCCTGAGAAATCTGTGACAGAAAAAATGTTAACACACACACACACACACAAAGGGAATGATAAGCAGGAGAAGGCTGATTGTCTCTTACACGGTACAACTAGTCATACCCAACGTTTGTACCAAATTTCTAAATCCTAGCTATTGTGGTTCCTGAGAAATCTGTGACAGAAATTTAATTGGAGAGAAAGAAAAAATGGATAAACAAAGGGAATGATAAGCAGGAGAAGGCTGATTGTCTCTTACACGGTACAACTAGTCATACCCAACGTTTGAACCAAATTTCAAAATCCTAGCTATTGTGATTCCTGAGAAATCTGTGACAGAAATTTAATTGGAGAGAAAGAAAAAATGGACAAACAAAGGGAATGATAAGCAGGAGAAGGCTGATGGTCTCTTACACGGTACAACTAGTCATACCAAACGTTTGTGCCAAATTTCAAAATCCTAGCTAATGTGGTTCCTGAGAAATCTGTGACAGAAATTTAATTGGAGAGAAAGAAAAAATGGACAAACAAAGGGAGTGATAAGCAGGAGAAGGCTGATTGTCTCTTACACAGTACAACTAGTCATACCCAACGTTTGTACCAAATTTCAAAATCCTAGCTATCGTGGTTCCTGAGAAATCTGTGACAGAAAAAATGTTAACACACACACACACACACACACACACACACACAAACATATTAATGGAAAAACCAAAAACTATATACCCCCTATATACTTCGTATACCGGGGGTATAAATACTATATGCTTGAATTACCTGTATTATTAACTGGGAACCAGAGATAATGGCAAAAGTAGTACACAGAGCATGTTTATCTGATACCTGCAGTGTCCAGATAATTAGGCGATGGCTAAAACATCTGGTTTGATTATCAGTTAGGCATAAATTTTAGGTTATTTTTCTCTAAGAGGATGTACACATCATGTATAGAAGTTTTGTCAAAATATCTGCAGTGGCATAGCAATAAATGCAAATTTTCTATTTTGCCATTATAAGTCAATGGCAACTTTAAGTTCCCATAGCAACCAAACTGCTAGAGCAATTGCCAAGAAAAACAGTACTTTTATAGAGGGCTGTGCCAAGATCATTTCTGTGAAGTTTGAGCTTTATTGGTTGTATAGTTTCTGAGGAGATGATTTTTGAATATTTTTTCTATTTTTAACCATTCGGTTGCCATGGCAATCAGCCAAATTGTGCAATTTATATTAATTTCATGTGGTTGATAGAGGACTACTCAAGGAACATTTCTGTAAAAGTTTTGTCAAAATATCTACAGTCACAAAGCAATAAATGCAAATTTTCAATTTTTCCCATACAAGTCAATGGCAACTTTAAGTTGCCATGGCAACCAAACTGCCGGAGCAATTGCCAAGAAAAACAGTATTTTTATAGACGGTAGTACCTAGATCCTTTCTGTGAAGTTTGAGCTTTATTGGTTGTATGGTTTCTGAGGAGATGATTTTTGAATATCTTTTCTATTTTTAACTATTCGGTTGCCATGGCAACCAGCCTAATTGTGCAATTTACATAAATTTCATGTGGTTGATAGAGGACTACTCAAGGAACATTTCTGTAAAAGTTTTGTCAAAATATCTGCAGTGACATAGCAATAAATGCAAATTTTCAATTTTTCCCATACAAGTCAATGGAAACTTTAAGTTGCCATAGCAACCAAAGTTCTGAAGCGATTTGGATAAAAAACAGTATTATTGGTTCCCCCTGCCTACAGATGCCTTATATGAAATTTGGTAACAATGGGCCTTGTAGTTTCAGAGGAGATGTCATTTGAAAATATTGACGGACGACGGACGGACGACGGACGGACGACGGACGACGGACGACTGCCTATACTATAAGCTCACCTGTGAGCCTTCGGCTCAGGTGAGCTAAAAATATCTCTGTGGACATAAAATACTGAAACGAAATCTTATCAAAATGCCAATGCAGATGCGATGTTGTGACTTAGAACTGATGCTGATCAGATGTTATTCAAAGGCTTGATGTTGCACTGATGTTGCAGAGGCCCACATAAGGTGAGTACATGTAGGGTAGAGTTGGGTAGCTTCGGACAGCAGGTAAATTCGGACTGTGACATTGTTTCCTTTATATGTCCGTTGTTTGGAATTAAAACAAAACTAACTGGGCAAACAGTAAAAATCCTGATGAGATGGCTCATTATGAGCCGTCTCATCTGGATTTTCACTGTTTGCAATGGTATGTCCGAATCTACCCGCTGTCCGAAGTTACGCGACTCTACCCTACTTGATGATAATTCTGGGATAACTTTTCTTAGTTTCCGTAAAAACTTATGTTGTGACCCCTCTTTTGAACTGTCTATAGTTTTCTCCATGGAAAGTGAATGGAATTATCTAACAATTATCTTCTAATACTCACCTCATACATGTTTCTGTGCTGGTATGCCTGCTTGGTGATTATCACTATACAATTTATACTAAATCAATTTCTTGTACAATGTCTAATTCCACTCAATTTAAATATTTCGGACAAAGGCTTCTTCAGTAAAACAGAACTTTGTAGAGAATTACATGATAGCATCCATTACACTACACAAATACAACTAGAAACAATGTGAGATCGGACGTGACGTCTTACCCCAAAACAAGTGTCATTAGCATCCGTCAACAGTTCTTTGGCGCTTAATGAGTAATGACACTTCTTTTGGGGTCAGATGTAACCTCTGATCTCACATTGTTTCCAGTTTGTTTCCCATTTGTCTAGCGTAATGGCTGTTAACATGTAATTCTCTACGAAGTTCTGTTTTACTTGGGTCGAAATATTCAAATAAAGTGGAATTATATATTGCTTATTACTTACCTGATTGGAAAACATTTACAAGTTGCAATTCTTTTAGTTTGAAAGCCCATAGAGACCAACATTATTATTTAAGAAAATTAGTCAAACTAAAACTTCCCTGACTATTAAGTGAATACATTACCTTAGAGTGTTTCTTAAGATAGCTGTTACATGAGCTGAGAACCAACTCAGGTCTTTTCTTCCCTAGATTGAAGAGTGATACACCAATAATCTCCTGACATTCCTCACTGCGGTCAAATGCTGCGTCTATCAATGCCATTGTCATTTCTGAAAAATCACCAAACAAATTTCTTGATACCCTAAGTGCTGAAATATTGGGACACCTAAAGCCATTAATTTTCCATTTGTGACAAATGGAAAATAAATGGTTTTAATTGTGCAAATACTAAAGCACATAAGGGTATTCTTGATATTAATGGAGAGTATCTAATAGGTATTTGGAATAACTGTTCTTATGCCTCTAGGAAAATGTACATTATGGTCTGAGCAATCTTATATGAGCCCTCCTCACTACTGCAACAGTGCTCTAGATAACAGGATAATTCTGAGACATTTTTCCTTATTCCTCAATAACAACATATGTTGTGACCCCTCATTAGAACCATCTTGGTGAGACAGTTCTAATGAGGGGTCACAACATATGCTTTTATGGAGAAATATTGAAAATTATCCCTAAATTATCCCTGTTACCCCATCTTATCTGGAGCACTGTGCCATCATAAACTTTACTCTTCCCCTACACACAGGTAGCACGCCAGGTACACAAACCAGAAAATTCTTAAACGAGGAGCCAGAATAATATTCCGATTGATATTTCTCAAAGAGAATTAACAATAATTATTACCAAATCATTATCATTTACTGTCCTTATCCCCGCCGTCTCTGACAAAGCTTTTGTTACAGAGAAGGCTCAGATTATTACCGTCCTTACCTGAAGCTTGGACCAGCTATCCTATAGGACATAAATTTGAGGTATATCATTAAATATAAAATAAACAAATAAACAAACATTTATGTACACCAGCAACAAATTAGCAAATCTGAGGGTATCAATTTTCTTGCACAGAAACATGTAAAAATAATCTCTTCCCATTAAAAACTTCAAGTCAGTTACCAAAATATTTTGGTACGACTTGAGCAAAACGGGTCTCTGCTGAGGCCTAATGGATAAGAAAGATAACTCTTAAGCCTTTGGTCTCTCACCACTGTGTGTTCAAGCCCTGATTGCACACATGTTAGAAAGCCAAGTTCTGATTCATATGAAAGAAATATTCTTGAAAGGACTGTAAAATGGTCACGGGTCAACTCGGCCTGTAACCAACTCGGCCGCCGAGTCAACTCCGCCTCAGGTCAACTCGACCTCGGGTCAACTCGACCAGGTCAACTGGGCCTGTTAAATGTTATTTTAGAAAAATGGTATATTGTGTATGTACAGAGCTCCAGATAACATTTTTCAGCAGGGAGTTGCTGAGTCCTCACTTCGTGACAAAGGAGCTTTTCTGCAACATCTGGTAGATTTTTCACTCCGATTTTTTTTTCAGGGAGTTTTTTGTGGTTTGGCTGCCATTACGTGATTAGATATTACAATAAAGTCAACTTTTCAAAACAGAATTCCAAATGCAACATGTCTGGGATTTTTATTACGTTTCTCAACAATGTCAACGCACAAACTCAGCAGGCCAAGAATAATGGGCTTTAACAGCTCCACTGATGATATCTCTGGCAGATCAGATCGCTGGAAAACTTAAAAAGCGACTTCTGAACCGATTTTTACTCAGTTTTTGAGCAAGTAGCCAAGATGAAATTGCAAGAAATAAATATTAAAGACTGTGTCTCAAGCTATTTCATGTAAAATGTAGCAGTCTGTCTATTTGCTTTGTAACCCGTTAATGACGCCAAAACATGGACTGGGTCACCTAATTTTTAGTCTGGTTATTTACTTTTTTTCAGATATGTAGTTACTTGTCTGCCGGATATTGAATTACGTCACACAGCACTTTCTGCACCAAACTGTCGAATAAATAGGGAAAATTTCATGCAAATAAGTTCGGCAGTTATTCGTTCAAGCTTTTGCAGACATACCCATAAGGCCATGCACAAAATATGAGGCGTTTGTCGACGCTTCCTTTTCACTAACGATGTGTCAACGAGTATTTTAAAGACGTTTCTCCCCCGACGCATCAAACAGGAATGGAATGCGTTTTTACCCATTTTTCATGCATCAAAAACGCCTTTAATATGGAGCTCTGGTATAAATAAATGTTCAGCCAAAACATTATTTTTTTCAAAGAAATTGAAAAAGGAATGTAATATGTACTAACTGACTTCTCTTATCGACCAAACTGCAATGCGTGAGCAAGTTAAAATACCCCACCCACTAATATTTCTTCTACCCACCTCCCCTAAATTTAGTTTGTTAGCTTAAAAATTGGAGTTGTCATTTACCGTCAACCTGACCACCCGTCGTGAGAACGGGATCGCTATCTTCACCGGGCATTTTAAACACTGTTGTTCAATTTAGTTTCTGTACAACATGCATAAAAGTTATCTCTTCCGAGGTTGTTTTTATCATATGACAGATTTCATTTCCTAGTTTTAATGAGTAGCTTCCCTTGGTCAGATGGAAGTGTTTCTAAACACCGAAAAAATAGGGTAGCATATTACGAATTTTCGGCCCACATAGGAGCACCTACAGAAGGTAATAGATAATAGAGTAACTGAATAAAATCAAGGCAAGAAATCCAAATGACAGATCATATCAGGAACAAAAAGACTGATATGCACACTTAGGTAATACAACTATTAGAGGTGAAAGGGCACACTTTCAGGGGGACAAACTGTCATTTAGACAGCTGCTTCCCCTCCCAAAGCCAATCCTCTCGTATGGGGAGAATTTGTTCCCCTAGGAACAAACTCCTCCACCGGGAGCAGAGCCCCCCTGAGAAGGGCTGCGACAGTTACGGAAACAGACAGGAAGTCACAATAAGACGCCCTCGGTAAAAAAAGGCAGAAAAAAGAGATATGGAAGCGCACCCTTCCACCTTTCATGCCATGAGTAACGATAGACCTCCCGGTTTCATGTAAAGATACAAGCAATATGTTCATTGATCATCTGCTAATAAAACCACATCAATTCGTATCCTATTTTACGGGACCGCGCCTGTAAAGACAGGACCAAAAACCGGAAACCGGGACCAAATTTAGAGGGCCCAGAAAAAGGCTTCAGCTATCAAATAATTTCTGGCATGCATATCCTTTATAGGATCCTCTTTAAAATGCATATTTAAATTTTCCATCAGTACCTCAAATCAACTAAATAATGCGAATCAAATGCTCTCATGTCGGCCTGCGAAAAGGCGGGACCAAATTTTAATGCAACTGATCCTGTCTCGTTTTTCTATAATCCTGCCCAAAATATCAAGCAGAAGATACGTGTTTAGCTGTATATTGGATAAAGACAATTTAGGGAAAAGTTAAAATGCAAATTATTAAAATTATATGCAACAGTATTCTTTGAAATAATGCACCCGGGACCAGGACGTGACCAAAAATAATTTATCAGATGGGGGCGAAGGGAATGGTGGAGGGGGGTTAAAGGAGATTCCCTCATTTTTCATGACCAACCCACCGACAGTTTTCTTTGTCCGAACCCCCACCCCTAACCCTGCTCCCCACCATCATGGAGATTTTGACCCCACCCCGCCTCAACCTCTGGGTCAAAAGAACAAACAACAACAACAACAAAAAAAGAAATGAAACATAAAAACATTTATCAAGCCCCTCCATTACCCGAACCTCCCTCCCCGCTCCTCCCCATCTCCCCCGCCCCCCTCACACACACACATACAAAAGGAAAACATGAACTTTTCAGCAGAAACCAACAGAAAATAGCTGATACATTAAAACAAGAAGTTTTCAACAGAAACCAACAGAAAATAGCTGATACATTGTGTTATTACTTATTATATCAATGCAAATTACAGCCAGTGTATCAGACTGTTTCAACAGATAATGTCTACATCCCAAACAGGCTTGCATCATTTGCATACCAGAAAAGTGAACTATCTAAGCAGATTGTGGCTATTCGCAGACCAGTTTGAGTCTTTGCTTTTCAGAGATGCATCAAACGGTCTTTTCTTTTACTATTTTTGGTACCCCACTTTGACTGCTCAATCAGAAAATAGGTTTTATTCAATAATAGTTCTGTTTATATAGGACCCAATAATTACAAATTATTCTACGTATTTGGACTTCCTATTTTAAACGCCCTATCATAGAAATTTTCGCAATACACCTTCCAGCTTCGATTTCGGTGATCAGGAAGCGTCCAGTAATACTGGAAGGCCAGTCTTTTTCCATCTTCGCTAGCCTAGGGTACTAAGTCCACTTTGTTCCTTACGTACCCAAAGGTAGGGGAGACCGGGGCTAGTTGGTCCGAAAATTGCATTTTTTCAAATGATGAGGTTAATATTCTTTTGCTGGTATTATTTTCGATTTGCGTTACTAGTATAATCATTTTTCTAACTTATTTTATAGTTTTTTCGTTCGGAATATGACAGATTCTGATAAATATAGCCGTTTTCCGAGACGAGGTAAACTCGACCAACTTACCCCGCTATCGGGGTAA
Source organism: Ctena decussata (assembly GCA_963989385.1). Taxonomy (NCBI): domain Eukaryota; kingdom Metazoa; phylum Mollusca; class Bivalvia; order Lucinida; family Lucinidae; genus Ctena; species Ctena decussata. The sequence continues at coordinate 85,005,072 of OZ022503.1, read as the reverse complement.
GTTGGTCCGGACAGCGGGGTAAGTTGGACCGACGGGGTAGGTTGGAAGGAAAATAGATTTAATAGTCAAACAAATATAATTTCATAATAAACAACAATATGAAACTATTTTAAAAGAGTGCGCATCTATGTTTTCACTGATAATACCTCAGCCACATAAAGGATTTGACGCCGATTCGATTTTATTTTGTGGGGTCGATAAACAGGAAAAATGCATTTTCTTAACAGTCTTCTATTTTTTCTTTCCATGTGTATTGTTATTTTAAACTATATTTCTGTGTAAGAGTATACTTTTACCGAAGACGCATCTGTTTGGTGGCCCAAAAGTGGCTCGCAGGCAATCAAAGGATGAAACAAAGTAAATGTTTGACAGCTGATTTTCTGATTTTATGGGATCGGATTGTAACATTTATTATAATGCCGCCTTTTTGCGATTTTAATACATACGTATCTGGACATCGAAATTTCATTCTGATGAAACAGTATGTTGCGTCATGTTAGCTGTGTACGAAAAGTACCGTGAAGTCTAAAAGTGTGAAACATATAAGGGAGACCGGGGCTAGTTGGTCCGAAAATTGCTTTTAATTATTTTAATTTTTTCAAAGGCTGATGTTAATATTCATCTGCTAGTATTATTTTCGCATTGCGTAACGAGTATAATCATTTTTCTAACTTATTAGCTCACCTGAGCCGAAGGCTCAGAGGTGAGCTTATAGGATGGGAGTCGAGCCGTCGTCCGTCCGTGGGTCCGTGGGTGCGTGTGTGCGTCAACACTTTCAAACATAAATATCTCAGAGACCAGTGGGTCGATCGCAATCAAATTTTATCTGAAGCATCATTAGGTTTTTGTGCCGATCAGCTGAGAACTCTGGTTTCCATGGCAACAGATAGCCCCCATAGGGTTATAATGGGGAAAATGGCGTCATCACGTTTTCTCGACTGTTTTTGATTAGATCCTTATCATACTTGCAGGTAATGATGACATACACAAGAGCTTGGATGAGTTCGAAATTTGGCCGGATTCGAGTACAGACTACGGAGTTAGCTGCCCTTGAGCGTTTGAAAAAAATCCCATAGGGTTATAATGGGGAAAATGGCGTCATCACGTTTTCTCGACTGTCAAGGTCACTGTGGCTATTTTTAGAAAAACTTTGTCAGCGCTCTAGCGCCTACATTTCTCAACGGATTTTAAAATAACTTCACACAAATGTAGGGTATGACAATATCTCAAACAAGTTTGACTTCCAGGGTGCTGCGCCCAAGGTCAAGGTCACTGTGGCTATTTTTAGAAAAACTTTGTCAGCGCTCTAGCACCTACATTTCTCAATGGATTTTAAAATAACTTCACACAAATGTAGGGCATGACAATATCTCAAGCAAGTTTGACTTTCAGGGTGCTGTGCCCAAGGTCAAGGTCAATGTGGCTATTTTTAGAAAAACTTTGTCATCGCCCTAGCACCTTCATTTCTCCATGGATTTTGAAATAACTTCACACAAATGTAGGGTATGACAATATCTCAAACAAGTTCGACTTTCAGGATGCTGTGCCCAAGGTCAAGGTCACTGTGGCTATTTTTAGAAAAACTTTGTCATCGCTCTAGCACCTACATTTCCCAACGGATTTTAAAATAAATTCACACAAATGTAGGGCATGACAATATCTCGAGCAAGTTTGACTTTCAGGGTGCTGCAATCAAGGTTTTTGATTAGATCCTTATCATACTTGCAGGTACTGATGACATACATAAAAGCTTGGATGAGTTCGAAATTTGGCCGGATTCGAGCACAGACTACGGAGTTAGCTGCCCTTGAGCGTTTGAAAAAAATCCCTTAGTCTTATAATGGAGAAAACAACGTCATCACATTTTTCATTTTTCATCGGATCCTCATCATACTTGCAGGTAATGAGGATATGCATAAAAGCTTGGATTAGTTAGCATTTCGGCTAGATCCCACCACTGACTATGGAGTACCTGCCCTGAGCATCCAAAAAATCAATGTTGCCACTTTTTCTTGGTTTCTACTGATCCGATCCTTTTCAAACTTGCAGGTAATGAGGAAATGCATAATATCTTAAACAAGTTCAAATTTTGGCCAGATCAGGCCAACCACTATGAAGTTAGCTGCCCTTGACAGCTCTGTCTATTGTGCTCTTGATCGGATACTTTTTAAACTTGCATATATTAAATGAGGGCATACATAATGTTTTGGATGAGTTTAATTTTCAGCCTGATTGGACCACTGACTGTGGAGTTAGCTGCCCTTGAGCATCTTAAATTAGATATAGGTTTACAATGTCTCTCAGGTGAGCAATTGTTGCCCTTTGGGCTACTTGTTCTATAGTGTTTCGGTCCGAAAATGACAGATTCCGACGGACCAACTTACCCCGTCGCAGATGGACCTACTTACCCCGACCATACCGAACTCTAAATCTTCACTCATTGAATTTAGAAACAGCAAATATGCACGATTGAATACCATAGGTGACGAGCTTTCAGAAAATGTATAACATAGGCGTGTAATTTGATACACAGAAAATGCAAAAACAAAATATTACAGGTGCAAGAAAGTTACGTATATGGTACAAAATCGGCTTTTCTTCTCAATATTTTATATGAGTTCTCCGATCGTCATCTTTTTCTCTTCAGTAAGTGTAACATAATAAAAACTGTCATTACGTACTATTATATTGTTGTCATATTTTTTTTCTCAGTTAAGCCTAATTGCCCTTGGACCAACTTGCCCCGCGGACCAACTAGCCCCGGTCTCCACTACGTAAGGAACAAAGTGGACTTAGAGCCACTGACGCGAAGATAGTCTTATTCATGCGTGCAAGTGAAATAGTTTACAAATTATTTTAGAATAAAACGTCAATAGGTCGCGGCTACAAATAACGTTATCTGACGTGATGAATATTACGTCGCGACGTTATATTTACGTAACGTTACTAAGCTTTCATAGCAACGCCAGCTCTCTTTGGAAACCATGCTTCAGGATGTAGTTTACTAATCATTGACAAAATGATTTAGCCGGTAACGGTGATGTCGATGAATTATCGTTTCCCGACACTCGACGTAGATGATCTTCGCTCGCCAACTTTCGACACCGAAGCCGAGTACTCATTCCAAAACACAAGAAGAGAAGAGGATGACTTTGGACAAGAGAGCGGTATCGCTACAAATGAGCAGACGAATGACAGCCGTCAGTTATACGCCTTGTTAGCTGAAAGCCGACGTTTGACTACGGAAAATGCGGCGCTGCGTCACTGTTTGATTCTTACCAAAGAGCACAGTGATCTAAAATCAGCTAATTATATTGCTTCAGCTATGACATGGTGTGATGACAATCTTAGAAAATATACAACTGGTAAGGATACTAATAACCTGTTCATTTCCCTTTTTGAGGGGATGGGGTCTGCCTGCTCTGGAGTGGGGAGGGAATTCGCTTCTAGGGGAACACAGGTTGTTGGTGGTGGTGGCGGAGGTGGTGGTGGTGGTGTGTGTGTGTGTGGGGGGGGGGGGGTCACAGAGACTGGGGTGACTGAATTACTTTCCCTGTGGGTGTACCAATTCACCTTATCATTTAGATACTTCTATATAAAGTAAGCCAGCTTAAGTACGCCAGTATTTCAATGGCGGCAGTTGGCACCGTATAACCTTCAAGCTATGGCAAAGTAGGCTTGTGTGAGTGCACTCCATATTTTTCCGTCACTTTTACAAAGGGGCAACTTTTATGACTTCCTTTTTGTTTCACTGGGCGGCATCGCCTTTCTTGGGGTATATGTCGGGGTAAGGTTGTGGTGGGGATGGGGTGGGGGTGAGGGTGTTCTGCTTTGGAAGGGGAACGTTTGTTCCAATGGGGACAAGTTCTTTCTTTTTGGCAGTTGGTCCAGGGATGGAGGGGGTGCAGAGATGGAATGACTGAGTTGAATCCCTTGAATGTGTACCCATTTACCTCAACATTTACATATATTGACATAATTGAGCCACGTCATGTGGCTTCCAACAACGTGGCAATTTGGTCATGTGTTATTAGAACATTCGTCTCATTTATATAGGGTAATCAAAGACCTCACTGTTGGCTTTATGGCTTGGGTCAAGTCCACAGAATGCTGATGTGACAAGCAAAGGCACTGATCAGACTGCACGTGTGCTCTCTGATCAGGGCATTTGCTTGTCACTAATGCCACATTGTTGGAAATCACATGCATGTGGCTCATACATATTAAGTTTACATACACTGTCGTGGTTAGAAAATACATCGATTGTATCTTTCTGAATGTTTTGTACTGAATTGTATTGAAATTGATGTCAAAAGATAACAAACGGAAACATTTTTTGTACAAAATTAAGTTGAAAAAGGGCCATAACTCCCATAATAATTGGTGGATTTTACCCTAAATCGAACTTGACCTGTATAAGATATTAATTTAATACATTGATCTTTTCAAAAGATAACGAACGGAAACCATTTTAGCACGTAGGACGGGACGTGCGTACGTACGTATGTACGGACGTACGTACGTACAGGGGTGATACTATTTATGCCCTTACCTCCCCATTGAAAATGATGGGTGCATAAAAATGCCTCAGTAAGCAATGCACTGTTAAGCAGACAGATAAACAGTAACATTAATAACAGAATGATTGAACGCATAAATAAATTTGCTTTAAGATACGGATTTTTCATTAATTGATTACGGGTTTTATAATTTGCAATAGCAATGATAGCATTTAAAACATACTGGCAAATGAAAATGCACATGAAACACCAGTAAGAATTATGAATCAGTGCTCCAGATAAGTAGGGAGTAACATGAATAATTTCGGGATAATTTTCCATATATCTCCACAAAACATTTGTTGTGACCATCATTAGACTAAGAACCGTCTCGCCGAGACGGTTCTAATGAGGGCTCACAACATATGTTTCCGTTGAAAAATAAAAAAATAAAAATAAAAAAAAATCTTTGAATTACCCTAAATACCTCCTCTTATCTGGAGCATTGAGATGTGTCTTTTCTTTGCAGACTTGTATCTAGGCCAGTCCAGGCCAAAGAAACTATCAGACTCTCCAAAACCATCAAGTGCATTTAGACCGGTATCACCAAAGAGCCACCAAAGCAAAGTCCTTAACCAGGCCGTCAACGCTGAAGAATGGGTCAAGAAAAACACTTCTCCCACATCTGATCTTAGAAGCCAGAAACTGGTCAAGTCCAAACCGGCTACAACTAGAGCGACTCCACCGAGATCCGCCTCCCAGCCTCCGTGGCATATGTCACTAAGAAAATACGACACTCCAACCAGTATTCCGAGACCTAAATCAGCTTTTAAAGAAAAATCTAGATACTCACCGAGCCAATCACTGGGAAGTACCACTAAAAAGTCACCCAGATCAAAAAGATCTAGTATACCTATTCCTATTCATGTAACTCCAGAAACAATGACTTATCAACCATTACCAGGGCGATGGAGCACTTCTCCCCCCTCTGGAGGCGAAGAAACGACGCCCTCGCCAAAACGAGCATTATTTACAGATCGGGATAGTTATAGATCTCGGACACCGACACCATATCCAGCAAGACAGCAAAGTCCAATACCCATCGGGAGGCAAAGTCCAGCTCAGATTGGAAGACAAAGTCCAGCGCCAATTTTAAAACAAAGCCCATCACCAATCAGAGTCCCAAGCGTGGAACCAAGGACACCTACGCCGTCGCCGAAGATACCAGCACCGTCGCGAGGGATAGCTTCACCTTTTGGAAGGCCAGTACCAACAATTCCAGCAGGACTGTCTCCATCACCTAAAGTAACATTTGGAAGCCCCAGAGAACCGGTACGCTCACCGGTTAAGTTTGACCATCCTTCATATAACACGACAGAAGATATACAAACGCCTTTTACAAGACAAAGTATGTCACCTCAGCGCCCCGCTACGCCTGCAAGGTCAGCCTCTCCATGGAGCATGTTATCTGGTGAATTTTCACCTAGTAGAAATCAGTCAAGAAGCCCTAGCCCCGTGGCTGCGGCTGGATCCCGGTCCAGAAGTTCTAGTCCAGTTCCTCACGATTCAACAGGCAATATCTGCCAGGGTTCGCCGAGGACCCTACCAATGGACCCTCTCATTAAGGTTCCTATGTCTACTCCTCAAGTAAGTTTCAGAAGCAATGTAACAGATTATGGACATTTGTCTGAGGACATTACAGAGAGTACAAACGGCTATTTGTCCAGTGAAGATTACGCCAGTCGCAACAGTCACACAGCGCCCTCAAGCCACAGCAGACAGTATGAACTGATCGGCCAGCCAATTGCTATGTCAACACCTGTTAGTCAGCACAGAAAACCTGCAACATCCCCAAGAGGTAAAATAATAATACCAGTTTCTTTGAAGTATATTTCTTGAAAGCATATGCACGATAGAATCATGAAAGAGAGAGAGAGAGTTCCTGTGCATTTTGGTCACACTTCAAGGACAATGGTGGTCCATTTAACTTTGTATCTAATTCACGGAATTGTTGCCATCTACTTCAACTAAGCCAGCTGTGCACAAATGACAGAGTTGTTTAAAAATAATAATAAAAATAATAATAATCGACTTTATTTTCAGAGAGTAAAACACATTTAATAAAAACTAATCTTCCATGTGGCCCTCTACTAATAACATATTTAAAGGTGTACCCTTTCACCATAAAGGCTTATAACAGCAAATATGGCCGAACCAAACATCGTCAAATGGTTCTCTCGTTGCCAACTTATGTTTTACACCGAATCGCAGAATGCAATGTTTGTTGTCGTATCTTGGCGTTCAAGGTAAAGTTGCCAACGGAAGAATAAAGTATTTGTAGATACTGGCCGGTAAACCCGATTTGCCAAACTTTTGGCAAATCGGTTTTACCGGTCAGTATCTACATTGTAGTCTTTCCTTTCCATCTTTGCATCGTTGCCAAAGATACCTTTTGTGTCTAAATTTTCCTCGTTTCTACCGTTGCCAACAAAAACTCGCTTTTACCGGCCAGTATCTACAAACACTTTACTTCACATTGCCAACTTCACATTGTTGCCAAAATTTGTCATTATGAGTGTAAATTTTTCTCGTTTCAGCAAGTACCCGGACTGGAAGAGTGGACCCTAGATCACACGATGACCTAGCTCAACTCATGGGGATTAGTGGGCACGGTGCTGGTGAGAAAGGTAACTAAAATGCACAATAATTAGAGGCTCATCCCAGCAGGCACACAACGTTGAATCAACATCGAAATAACCTTAATTCAACGTTGTTGTGTAAATAAACATTGAATCAACGTTAATTCAACGTCAAAGCGTTGAATCAAGGTTATTTCGATGTTGATTCAACATTGTGTGCCGAGTGAGAATTACTCTGTTCATTTAATGACTGAGCTGCGCCACCTAAACATTCCTGTGTTTTTTTGTGTTTTTTTTCGCAAGAACTGTTGAAATCTGTTTTGGACAGCTTAGATTACAACCAAATATACGTACTTTTGGTATAATGAACATTAATATTTGATAAAAATACAATGTTAAGGACTATGAATCCTTTTTATAATCTCGCTTTAATTTTGTATTTCTTTCCTAAACGGGAGCCAGGAAACAAAACTGTATCTTGTGGAGAGTTTTGCCATTTTCCCCCCAATGTTTGCTAGTTATATGGCACAATGTATGCATTCTAACCAACATATTTCAGACGTGAGCATTAAACGCCGCTGGAATAACCATGAAGACTTTATCACATATTTTCCCTTTGTGCAATTAACTCTTACAGTTTCTTATAAGTTGCTTTGTTATATTCGTCATCTTTTATAATTTTGCTTTAATTGTACTAATTAACATGCTAATAATATGGGGTTCATTAGGCTGGTCTCTTACCACTATCCGTTAGTAGTTCTGGCTGATCTTTAAACTGCATTAAAAGAAACAACAGTGCAGGCCCAGGTCTAATGTTTCAAAGTCTGACTGTTCCTGAAATGACTGATAGTGTCAGCATCGTTTGGATCGAGTATAGTCCACATTAAAAAGAGATCCTATATCAGAATATTAATAGCCAAGGTCGATTGGGTACACTTTCAGGGAGAGCAATTCTGTCATTTTCACATCTCCCCCTTTCTTATCGGGGGTCAACTCTTAAGCGAAAGAATTTGCTCCTCTAGGAGCAAATTCTTTCTTTTAAGAGTAGGCCGCAATATGGAAAGGCCATGTTGTCCGGGAAAGCAAATAGGAAGTCACAAAAATTGCTTTCTGTGTCAGAATGTTGTAGAAACATAGACGTCAACTTGTATTATTCTATAGAAAAAAATATTTTCTTATCCTACAGCCCGAGGAGTGTTGTATAGAGCAGTGGACACACTAACAGGTTATCGACCAAACCTGACCTCGGAAATAAAGTATCATCTGATCACGGCGAAGCAAAACCGAAGGATTGTGGGCGAAATTGCTTTCCAGCTAGATAGAAGAATACTAGAACATGTGTTTTCCTTACATAGGAAGAATAAGAAGAATGCCAGGTACTATATTAATTACCATCACCATTACCACATCCATTGTTACCATTATTGTCCTAATTTGTAATGGTAAAAACAACAGTGAAAACGGCTGTATTGTTCTTATAAAGCGACAAGTCTCTAAGTACTGACACGGGACAAAACAACATCTTTTTATTGTGATAATATATGTCTGTTTAGTTTAGTTGGATTCTTTGTCATTGGGCTTGCAGTATTTTATGGTAAGAGATCCGTCTTAAAATGTTTCACATTCAATGGCAGCACGTACAAAAACAAATTATGGACTACATTACCTGTGCTTTCCTATCCAGCCCATAACATAATCATTCAATCACAAACTGTAATCCGATGCCGGAGTGGCAATATTTCTCTATATACAGGCGTCTTAAATGTCGACTTTAACCGTTTGCCACTCAGTCTGTAATTCAGTAATGACCGTTCCAAGGCGATACTTTTGTTGTGGATCCTTATTGTTTTTATACCCCGCCACACGTTAGTGGCGGGGTATTATGTTTTCACGTTGGCCGTCCGTGTGTCCGTCCGTCCGTAGTATGTACGTCTGTCTGTCCGTCCGTCCGTCCGTCCGAACTTCGTTTCCGTTCGATAACTTAAGTATTTATCAATGGATTTCCTTCAAATTTTGCATATGCATTTGTACCAAGAATGTCTCGCTTGGGATTTTGGGATTGTTAATGGGCAAATTTCGATAATTTCTGACAGAGTTATGGCACTTGTCAAGGTACAAAAAAAATGGTTTCTGGCCTATAGTTCCTTTACCACTTGGAGCATCATGATGAAACTTCACAAACATGATCGAAGTCACAAAAGCTTTATGTGAGCACAGACATTTTATCATTGGGGATTATCTGCCCCTGCCTTGGGGTTATATACATTTATAAAATCATGAAAAAATTCCATATAAAATCAGAGTTTGAAGCAATTTTTCTGAAACTTACAGCAAATGATCAAGAGTGATGAAAGCCTCCAGTGGTGCTCAAATTTATCCCATCGGAGTTATGTCCTCCCTCCTGCCCCTGGGCTGTGCACATGCATAAAATGAAGATAATATCTATATAAATTCATGTGAAACAGATTTTCAGAAATTTACATCTGATGATAGAAGCAATAAAAGCTTCTTGTTGTAATTTGACACTTTAGGGGTTATCTGCCCCTGCCCCTTGGCCACATGTTTAAAATCACTAAAATTGTATTTGACTAGAGTGGTCAATGATTTATCTGAAGCTTATTGTAAGTGATCAGAGTAATGAAGTGTCCTGTCATGACAAAGATTTTTTGTCCATGTTCAATGGGGTTAGGCTGCCCCTGCCCTGGGGTTATACAGAGGAAAAAGTAATTCTGGAAAAAACGGTGTGTAAAAAAGGTTTGCAGTGGCGGGGTATCACGCAGTCGTTTGCGATGCTTTTATTGTTGTCTATGTCGGTGCCGGTTCGTTCACCCGTTGTGTGAGTGGGGTTTTAATTGGGGTAGCTAGTCTGGAAAAGAGCTGTTTCCAGTGTATGCCTTTTGTGAAGTACTGTGTATGGATCTGTATATACTTCTGTCCCGTTTGGTTTTTGGGGCTGGATATGGGATCTGGTTGTATTAGTTCCTGGTCAATGACTATCTTTGTACTTTGATACTAATAGTCAGGGCCCAGTTGTTCAAAGCATTGTTAGCTAACGAGCTCGTTAAGAGGTCAACTCTTTAAGTGTTTTATGACTTTATAACAAAATACATTGATATTTTTTGTTGCAAAAATGTGAGAAGCTTTTGCAATGCAAAAGCCTCTCACATTTTTTCAACAAAAATATTGGCATATTTGAGATATAAACGTTTGAAATTTTAACGTCTCGTTAACTAACGACACCGTTAGTTTTGAACAACCGGCCCCTGGGAACTAACCGAGGCTACTTGACAAGAGTGGCTTAACAATTTACTTTATCTTCAGGTATTATGGCTACAGTTTGACAAACATCATGCAGATGATCTATAAAGAAGCAGCAAAAGAGGGATATCATGACGGTCAAGTTGAATTGGAGCTTCGTGCCAGACTAGACAATATTCTACGCAAACTTTCACCTTTTGGTTATGTCCTTGACATTCACGCGGAGAGATCTCAAGACATGGTAAACAAGTACGGACTACTAAACGGTCCTCCAGATCCAAACACAGTGCGAGGCTTCGGATTGGATGATCCGGCCGTTTTACGTGTAATACTTAGTAAAGTCATCCGCGATGAAAATGAGTTACAGGACATGCTGATAATGCTTGACTGTCTTTGCTACTTGTCCTTTGAAGATGGTCAGCCGATATTCATGTGGTAAATGCTAATATACATGTTTGAAAATCTGTTCTTTTTGGTTTAATTTTGATATGAAATATGTAGCATCTATAACAAACAAGAGCTCCGCTGAGCGGGGCAATATACGCCCGTTGGGGCTTAAAGTTGGAAAGAAAACAAGAGATGACAGAACTTTGTCAGTAGCTTAAATCTTCAATAATAAGGCAGATATAAAACTACAAAACAAACAAAGCTAATATGAAATTCCTAGACAAAAATTAGAAAGGGGCATAATTCCAACATAAATGGAAGTTCGGTTATGGTTCTTTTTCTCTTCATATTGTCTGATATTTGTACAAACTTTCGTGAAAAAATCTTGAACAGTTTTCAAGATATGGAGCAGACACAAAGCTAATATGAAATTACTATATGAAAAATACAAAGGCATATAATTCCATCAAAACTGGAAGTAGGGTTGTGGTCCTTTTTCTCTGCACATTGTCTGATAATGCTTCAGATTTGTATAAACTTTTATGAAGAAATCTTATACGGTTTTCGAGATATGGAGCGGAAAAATAATGTTACCTTTTGAACTTTGATCTCTAAGTGTGACCTTGACCTTTGTCGAACATTGTTGGAATACAAGTTCTGCACGATGCCTCTAGAAGGTGAACATTTGACTCAAGTTTCAAAAATATCTTTCAAAGGGTTAATGAGATATGGAGTGGACACAAATTTAATACAAAATTACAATACTAGAAACACAAAGGAGCTTAATTTTATCAAAAATGAAAGTAAGGTTATGTTTCTTTTTCTCTGCACATCGTTCGATGGTACTTTATATGTATACAAACTTTCATGAAGAAATCTTAAACAGTTTTCAAGATATGGAGCTGACATGAAGCTTATATGAAATTACTATAAGAAAAATACAAAGGGAAATAATTCCGTCAAAACTGAAAGTAGGGTAATGGTTCTTTTTCTCTGCACATTGTCTGATGGTGCTTTATATTTGTATAAACTTTCATGAAGATATCTTAAACGGTTTTCGAGATATGGAACGGACACGAAGATTATATGAAATTACCTTCGAAAAATACAAAGGGAAATAATTCCGTCAAAACTGAAAGTAGGGTAATGGTTCTTTTTCTCTGCACATCGTCTGATAGTGCTTTTTATTTGTACAATCTTTCATGAAGAAATCTTAAACGGTTTTCAAGATATGGAGCGGACACGAAGCTTATTATGAAATTACCTTTGAAAAATACAAAGGGAAATAATTCCGTAAAAAATAAAAGTAGGGTAATGGTTCTTTTTCTCTGCACATCGTCTCATAGTGCTTTATATTTGTACAAACTTTCATGAAGAAATCTTAAACGGTTTTCGAGATATGGAGCGGACACGAAGATTATATGAAATTACCTTCGAAAAATACAAAGGGAAATAATTCCGTCAAAACTGAAAGTAGGGTAATGGTTCTTTTTCTCTGCACATTGTCTGATGGTCCTTTATATTTGTACAAACTTTCATGATGAAATCTTATACGGTTTTCAAGATATGGAGCGGACACGAAATGTTACCTTTTGACCTTTGACTTCTAAGTGTGACCTTGACCTTTGTCGGACATCGTTGAAATATGTGTTCTGCACATCGTCTCGTTAAGGCAAACATTTGACCCAAGTTTCAAAAAAATCCTTCAAGGGGTTGAGGAGATATGGAGCGGACACGAAAAGTTTACGGACGGACGGACGGACAGACGGACGGACGGACAGACGGAAGGACGGACGGACGGACGGACGGAGGCCACAACATAATACGACCCGTCTTCGACGGGCGTATAAAAAGGAACCTTTTCATTTGACATACACTCAAATAAAGTATATACCAACCGAACAAAGTGAGTTTCTTTTACTGATCGTCATCTCAGTCTTATCATAGAGTATATTGCATTTTTTTTTCGTCGGCTATTTTTCCCCTCTAATCGTCGAACGAAAAACGATCCAAAATCGTGAATTAACACCCATGACTTATCACTTGGACCGTATTTTTCTTTCAGACCTCGAACTTAGGTTAATATTTCTGTGATGTCCTCCTTCACTATATCGGTACAGAAAGACAACAAAAGCAATCGTATATTTTCTACCCTTTTATTGAAAAATACACTTATGTACAAAATATATGGAAAAAAAGTTCAGGGCTAAAAATAAATTGGATTTTTGTTGTGAATTTCGGGATATACTTTATTTCTTTATTTTTTCAGTTAAAGCTGTTTTGATAAAACCCCACGAAATACGTTTTACTTGACAAAACAGTTACCTCAAAATTATCATACAACCACCAAAGAAATATAAGCCTCTAAAGGGAATGTATATACTTTGCACAAATCTGGAATATGATAGTACTGGTAACAACAGCAAATAAGATTCATGACCTGGATCTCGGGGGGGGGGGGGGGGGGGGGGGGGGGGGGTAACAACAGCAAATAAGATTCATGACCTGGATCTCGGGGGGGGGGAAGTGTGGGGAGGGACCTGGATTTGCTTCAGAATTAGTACATCATGTGAAAAAAAAACAATTAGTTTTGATATTGATGAATCAATGCCTTTTTTTTAAATTTAGCCATGTTATTAGGACTTTGATTAACAAATTCCCCTGTCAAAGTAGTTGGATCAGTTGTGAAATTTTTGTACAAAGAAAAAGGGTATGGTGAATATGAAAGTTTTTGAATGTGGTACCCAGCTGATAGTTTTCAATGTCATTCGCGTTTGAAGTCAGTGTTTAAGTTTAAAGATAAAGTAAAAATAGCCATCAGAGGAGATGGCAAATCCCCCGACCTAAGACCCCCATGGGCCTTGGTAAAAAGGGTGCACTTCAAAACACATATTAGTAATAGATTGTCGTTCTTTTATGCTTCTGATTGACATTAACTGTTAACAGATGCATGATTAACTAACACTCAGACTAAAACAGTATGCTTGACTGCTAAAAAGAGGTAATATCTCAAAGAGCCACCATATACACAAATGTATAGCATACGATACATTCAACTTTCAAAATGTGTGAATAACTTCTAAAGTACAAGCCCCACAAACCTAATTTTGAGCTCTCTAGTAAGTGAATTTGGACAAAGAATCCAAATCTGGAAAAAAAATTTTTTTTTGGGGGGGGGGGGGGGGCGGGGGGGGGGGGGGTGCGGGAGGGGGCACGGGAATGTGGAGGGGTAAGAGAGAGTTAGGAACACTGATAAGATATCACAGCATGATCATCAATATTCTAAAAGGTTCACGGTTATTCAAATTCTGGAGCTGGCTAGGGTTATACAGTTATGGAGCAGAGACTCAAACAGCAGCTCAAACTACCAAAGGGAAATAATTCACAAGGTCTAAAAGCAAGAGTTATCATTCATGTATGAGACAAATTGTCATGACCTGTTCTGCATATCTGTGAAGTATCATGAAAATATTTCAAAAGGTATTCAAGCTATGGAGCGGACACTTAAAATCATCAAAGGGAAGTAACTCCAAAAGTAAGAAAACAAGAGTTGTCATTCTTGTTCGCGACACATCATCATGACCTGTTCTACATATCTGTGAAGTATCATGAAAATACTCCAAAATGTATTCAAGTTATAGAGCGGACACGAAATCACACCTAAAACCATCAAGGGGTAATAACTCAAAAAGTGAGAAAGCAGGAGTTGTCTTTCTTGTTCACGACACATTGCCATGACCTGTTCTACATATCTGTGAAGTATCATGAAAATATTCCAAAAGGTATTCAAGTTATAGAGCGGACACGAAATCATACCTAAAATGATCAAGGGGAAAAAACTCAAAAAGTAAGAAAGCAAGAGTTTTCATTCTTGTTCGCGACACACCGTCATGACCTGTCTACATGTCTGTGAAGTATCATGAGAATATTCCAAAGGGTACTCTAGTTATAGAGCGGACACGAATCTGCCAAAAAATCACACCTAAAACTATCAAGGGGAAATAACTCAAAAAGTAAAAAAGCAAGAGTTGTCATTCTTGTTCGCGACACATCATCATGACCTGTTCTATATTTCTGTGAAGTATCATGAAAATATTCCAAAGGGTATTCAAGTTACAGAGCGGACACGAATCTGCCAAAAAATCACCAAAGGGGAGATAATTCAAAAAGTACAATAGCAAGAGTTACCATTCTTGTACGCGACACATCGTCATGACCTGTTCTACATAACTGTGAAGTATCATGAAAATATTCCATAGGGTATTCAAGATATAGAGCGGACAAGAAAGTGTTTACGGACGGACGGACGGACGGACGCCAGGCTCATCGCTATATCCCCCGAACCTTTCGGTCGGGGGATAAAAATGCGACTGCATGTACCTGACCGCCTTGAAAGGTCGGAAACACGAGTACTCAGGGTTGTTCTCAGGGGAAGAATATTGTTATACTTGATGTCCTTATGGTAACTGTGTAACAAAATATTCGAAAAGAGAAAAAATGTAATAATTGTAGCACCTCCCGGGAACTTCCATGACTTTCATGGAAGGTCCTGAAATATGAATGAAATAAACAAAGACTTGTTGAATATATGGCAGCATAGAAAAGACAAATGTGTACATACAAAAGGCTTAACAACATACAACTAAATTAAACAGAGATCAGTGTCAATTGCTTTCAGAAGTAATTTCCATCAGTGAATTGCACATTCACTTCACCGGAAGAATTAATGTAGTAACGTAACGCGACGGCCACAGCACATTTCCTAAATATGTTCCTAAATACTCAGTTAACGTGAATTTAATTGCCAACTGCAACTGCTAGCAGAACATATTCGGAAGATATTAATTTTTGGGTCAGCTTACGATTTTGCTTGATTTCAATAGGGAGCCACGGTAGCTGGGTAGTTTGAGCGCTGGCCTGCTGACCTAGCGGTCCCGGATTCAATCCCCGCTTGAGGCAAGAATCTTTTCAAAGTAAACGGGGTTTCATTGCACACATCCTTTCATTATCAACCTGTCATCGTCCTGATATGACTGAAATACTGTGAAAAGGACGTAAAATCGCACGTCATCCCTCCGTCCATTGATTTCAATAACACGTAACCAACGTACAAACACAGTTGCGGACAAAACCGCTAGATTTGCTTATTCTTATTTCACATCGGTTCTCAGAAATAAATTCTAAAAACATTCCTGGTAAAGAACTATTCGGAATAGGTATTTCATGTCCGCCTGATTTAGATTTACTTTATATTTAATTTTGATATGATTTTTATGCTTAGAAAATACCACCCAGTATGCAAAATAAACAAATCTGGCGTTGCGGACAAATCTGCTAGATTTGGAAAATTTGATATTTCTTTAAATCGGACCATACAGTCCGAAATCTGATTTCACAGTTCAGAAATTCAAAATAGGTATTGTATGCCAGTAAAATTTCTGCTCTACTTTTGCTTCGTATTGTTCTCAAGCGGTCCCTTGATCTTCGTCGGGTGTCACTTTTTAGTGTAAACAAACCTTAAGTTTACTGTTTTCTTGAATCGCTTAATCTTGGGGTTTCTTATAGACGGAAAGGCTTAACTTGTTGGTGTTCCGACTTTAGATTACCTACTTCACTCGCATCGACAGTGAAAATTTTGTCGGTTTTTGAGCTCTGGTTTTCAATTGAAGCTGAAAGAACTAATTTGCATTACGAGCGCTTTGCAACATCTTACAGCCTTAAGACTGACGTTGTTTGGTATTTCAAGACGGTGTATTTATTTTTATGTCTCATAAATGAAGTTTTTTTTTTTATTTTCCTAATACTCAATAAATAGCCTTTAAAATGGTATAAAATTTATCATGTTTGCTCGTCCGTAAGAAATACTGTACCAAGGGAAAATTATAAAGATAGCTTGAAAATGAAATTGTCACCAACATCTGACGTTACGTCACACAGAATGTAGCTATCTTGAAAAAAATAGGCACATAAACAGTCTGGTCAGGACACAAACAGAACAAAATCAATCTAGACAAACATAGTTTGATTTTAACCGAGTCAGGACAAGCAGTTTGGTTTTCGACCCTACAAGCAAAATGTTCAATTTATTGTAAAGGCGAACATTGCACTCTCCAACCTGACTGCACGAATCTTTAAATCTAAGCGTAAGCACATCTCATTGGAGGATTGTAGTGCTCATCACAAAATAGTCCTCATGAAACGTGCCTCAGCTGAAGGTCTTTTAGAACACTTCAGTGTTTCTCCGCCATTTTAACAAATGGGAAAAACTGTCGTGATTTCCTGTTTGTTTTCCTCGGTGACAAAAGGAGTCTAGAATTAAAAGATTGCACTTGCTCCTAAAAGATTTGCTTTAATTGAAAGTATGCCTATTTACCTTAAATCCTTCAAATGTATTTTCTGTTCACAGCACATTTGCTGCATGTGGCTCCAACTGTCCGATTATCGTTTTTATGAACTAGATATGTCTGACTAGAATGCTCAGCTTCGAAAATATATGAAGTAGGCTTGCAAAACAAACATATGCCTACTTTTGCCAACAATTTCATGAAGACGTCTCTCAGATGACATGACGATGATAATGGTATACAGTCAACACTGAATATCTCAAAGTCGAAGTTCAGCTTAAACTACATGTCCCAGAAAATTTACTTTGAGATACCAGTAGTTTAAAAAACAGGAGTTGAAATGTAAAGAAAAAAGAAAAACGTGTCCACATTTCATTTTTTATACAAGAGGGTACTTTGAGATATCAGTGTTTGAGATGTAAAGAATAAACTTTACATAGGTCAGCTTGCTAAACTATTGACTCATTATAAACGGATTGCGTCGAGACAAATGTTTGTGTTCAAATATTTGAGACAATATAACATAAATATAAAATGAAAATTGGATTTACGATTAAAGAATTGCAGGGTGTGGAAAAAAAAACTGTCTAATAAACTGTACAAAAAGTTCAACATATTTAAGGTATAAAAGATGGCTGATCAATGTGATGTTAACGATACTTAATGAATGAGAAATAAAACAGACCTCACATGCTCACAGTTTGGATGTACGGAACAAATTCAAATGCAAGAATAAACTCTCCCCAAGCATCCAGTTATAGGACTTAATTGCAAAGGCAATGGCTATATAACAATAATTACCCTTTTCATGTCAGGCGCATCCATTGCACCAGTTGCGCGCGCTCTCTCTCTCTCTGATTACAAAAATACTGCTACATGCTCACAGTACTACAAAACTTAATATTTAGCCAATGGCATTAACAATTAAGATGCACGCCGTCTTTTTCATCGGAAGCAAATGAAACACATTAAATATACTCACCTTACTAATGCGATGCGAAACACAAATTTTTAATTGAAACAAACGTCCTTACCTTATACAGAAAAAAAAAAAAAGTAATATCTTAACAAAATAGTGTTTTGCAGAAAACCCGTGTGGTATGAATGAAGCAATTCAGAGTGGGCATATACGGCATAATAACTTTTGTAAACTCGGGCAATATCCAAGTTTTGCTCCAGCTGTTTGAAGATATGCATAAACATATCTTCGAATAGCCCGAGGAGTGTACTGAGAATAACCTGCGTATTGCTCAGATTTAACCACAGGAGCTTGAAGTTCTAGCTCAGAAACGTTTCTAAACCTTGTCATCCAAAGTGCCCAATACAACACTGTACAATAATACAGGAGTGCAAGCTCAAATTTGACCCCTTCATTACAGACTTACAGATAAGATATTGCAAAATCTGACTAGTTACCTGAAAAGTTCCACTCGAAATGTCCTTCGAGGCAGAAATAACTTTTTCTGTTATGTCCACATGATGATATAAACAGCAAAAGAAAATTGGTGAAAAATTCACGGAGCCATGCAGGCTCTGGTATCCGGTCCTATGGAGTGACTTTGAATTCCTGCAACGGCTGGCACATAATGGTATACCCAATAAAGTTTAGTCCACTTAATAAATTTGAAATTTCCTTTGAACTCATTTAAAACTTCATGTCAAATCCTTTACAGTCGATTTCGTTCGCTGATACACTTCCTCGGATAAGAAAATTAAAAATAGAAACTGGATTTTCCTAACGGCTAGCGTGACCTTCGATTTGAAAAAATCGATAGAGCGACAGAGCTTGTCAGAGGTATCCAGTGGGTGAAAATATGACCGATGTAGAACTATCTACATTAGAGATGCGACTTGGCTGGAGTGCGTGACCAGTACTTCACTTTCCCCAGCAAAAACATAACCTTTGACCTCAAATACCAATAATCAAATGGGAATTAACAGGCAGATGAGTTTGTTTACTTCCACGGTTTGGAAGCAGACCTGGGGAAAGTATAGGACTGTGACATTATTCCTAGTTTTAGGATTGACAATTATTGAAAGAGTAAAGGAACAAGGAAATTCAACTCCCTACCCGACAGCTTTACAGTCTTCAAAATAGCATGGAATAGAAAAACACAGACACAAATGTATGGGACCCCGGACTGTATGGATATGGGACCTTTCCACTGGAAAAGCACATTGAAGCAGTCAGCCCAAATATATTTTAGTTCAGAAATTAACTCTTCTTATCTCTTGTCCTTTACAAGAATGAAGAAGGCAATGATCAGGAATTAATACAGTCAGATCTCTATCCCGCTCTCACTGAACATTTCTGAAGCCAACCTTCGCTTCCTATGTTAACTTTAACCCCTCTGACGAGTAGCCAGATACTTTTGTTCTCGCTCGCTCGCTCGGCAACCTATGCTCAAACTGCTGTAAAGCAAAGAGCTAGAAATATACCTTCCATCACATGGTCTCCTGACTAATTTTTCGTTTCTACGATTTGACTTCAACTTCCTATCTTCCGTGGCATGCTGTCAAAGTGAACGGAGCACTAACTTGTAGGCCTATATAAAAACGGCGGACCACGAGGCTAAAAAATTAGTCAGTGAATTGAAAAAAAAGTTTATATGGGACCTAGATCTAGATACATGTAGATGAAAAAACAACAACATCACTTTGTCTGATGTAATTGCATAAGAAACGACCGACAGAGTTTGGATCATTTCATCTTGAACTAAGGCAAAAAAAAAAAAATACTCTTAGTATTTTAACAAAACATCCCAACACATGGAATGCGATGTTTAAGTTTCCTGAAACCAAAAAAAGTAAGGCCGAAGTAGAAAAATGCGCGTCTTATAAGGGGCACGTGCACCTCGTTTACAGAAATTACAATAAGGACTTGCAAATACGACGATGACACTTGTTAATTTGCTTTTGAAGAATTCTGAATTGTAATGAATCATGAATGCTGTTATAGAGAGACGACTAAAAAGAACGAAAAATCCGCGGAATGCTATGTCGTACCTGCCTTGGGGTTCCACAGTAGTAAAGGCCGTATTTAAAAGAAAATGTATACATATGCTAGATTTGATGGATTTATGTAGAAAATTTTCTGCAACTTAGGCTGTAAACATTTGACGAATGCAGCAGCGCATGAAATATAGGTCAAGGACAGGAATAAGTGCAACATCCCTTGAGAACATTCCTAGAAAAAGCGCACTGATTATGCCAGATCTGATGAAAAAAAAAAAGAATTAGTATATGGTTAAAAAGAGGCAGTCACAGTGTATCAACCGACTGAGAAACGAATTTCCGAACCATAAATTTATATCCTTGCATTTTATTCTTGCTGCGTGTATTTGGAACAATGACATTTTCCGCACTGATTCCCATCTTTACCTGAAAATTTATTCAGTTAATTAATGGACCAAAATTAACACTTATGGCAATAATTTCATTGGCTGACTGGAGGTGTTGGTTGACACTATGTGATCAAGAGACAGAATGACACTATTCTGTTCTGTTTCAATTCTTGTAACGACGTTCCCCAAGTAGAGCAGCGGTACGTAACCATAAGCCTATACAGGGATTATTCTGGCCCAAGATTTTTGCGAGACAAAAAATCCCATTAGGTCAAAATTAATGAGAAATTTTCAAATCTGATGAGATTTTTTCTCTCGCTGGGTCAAAGTTAGTGAGAAAATTTCAGTTCCTGTTGATTCTTTTCATTGCATGAAATATAAATCATAATGGTTAATATACAGAAATTAGGTTTTGTTTTTCTTTATTTCCAACAATCTATTAAGGAAAATAATTTCATTAAAATGATCAAATATCAACTTTCAAACAGTTTATCTCATACCGTATAACCGTAATGATCCCAAGTTTTTGACAGATATGTAGACCCAGACCAGACTGCTCCTAGATTGGGGTCTTCACTGTTTGCCATTCCACCTGCATCTTTTGTAGGCATTACTATATGGTAGGTAGAACCTCAAGTCTTTGTTTGAACTTTAGGTTTACAGCAATTTTTTTTGGCTGTCAAAAAATTTAGGAACATTACAGTAATTAACCCTTGTCATGCTGAACCTGGATATGCCCCATCTTTGCAAACAGTGCAGATTGAGATCAGATGGCTTCTGAAGAAGCTATCTGATCTGAATCTTCACTCTTTGTCATTCAGTTTCTGAAATTGTAAGAATAAATTACATCAAGAAATCTGACTGGTTGATAATCAGAAGTGTGATTTGACAGGGGCCTTGCTGTTATTATTTTCGTCCCCCCCCCCGCCCCCACGACCCCGTGTTTTCGGCTTGTTTATCCACTTTCTCGGTCGCGGAGTCTTGGAAGGCAGATAATGGGGTCGCCGAGGTCTCTACAGTGGAGCAAAACTATCTCAAAATGCCCTCTCGGCTCGTTTGGGCCGATATCAGTTTTCTTTTCTTCGTTTCTGCCTTTGAAGACTCCATTTTGCAATGAACTACAAAAGCGCTTGCAAAATATGAAACAGCTATTTTCGCAGGAAGCTTTGCAGTGACATTGACGATGCTGGTTACCCGCATATGTAATGCAAGTCGTTTGGCGCCAAACATTTCCGGAAACCAAAGCCTACAAAACAATCCGAATGTACCGAAATGGTCCGCATGTGCGAATACAGAAAAACACGGTGCGAATTGAAAGAATTTCTCGGTGCGATTTTTTAGTCAAGCCGCAAGACGGCTTGACTATATATTAATATGAGTCCAAGTTTTTTATGTGATGCGTTTGGTGTTTTAGTTGTTTACTGATGAATAAAGAATCGATTATACGAGAAAGAAAATTTGAAGCCTGTCTGTAAACTATCTCATGTAGATGACAATCATTAATTAAAACGTAGAACTACATCTAGCTACGCAATTACCGAAGGAAATGAGTACTTTGGATTCGGTCAGTAGAAACACCGGAACGAGAATGGCGAATAGATAAGCAGTATAACCCGCACCCGCATCCGCGTTACCGTATTGGAATTTTATGAATGGCTGAAAATGTATGTAGCGGCAAATAATTAATGTCAAAGCATTGAAATAGTTACATACAGGATTACTGAGTTAAAAGCCACTAAGAAAGTTCGTAAGTCTGGTCTAGTTGAGATTATGAACACAAGATGTCGAATTCAACGTAGTCAAAATGTGTAAACCACACCAGCGATAGAATGCCCATGTTGGTAGTTAAAATCCTTGAAATGCCCTCTTAGCGGTAAATTATACGCCTAAAGATGAGAACAAATTATATATAATACACACTGTCAAATCACACTAAGAAAATACGTAACACAAAACGCCCCTACTCTTATAGCTCCTTTTGAGAAACAAGTCCCTGTGCTGTACCGGTAATCTGATTTGATCAGGATATCATACCCAACCCTTTGCGGAGAAGTTTTATAATATCAATACCCTTTTCCTCTGTACGCAACGTTTAAAAAATGTTGAGACGATCATTTTCTGTTGTACGTCATTTTTGATGAAATTTTCGTATGAAACTCAAACAAAAATGTCAAATTCCTGTGTTCTGATCAAATGCTTAAAACTTATTAGGCATATTCCCTGCCACCCAGGTGCACAGGGAAATTCCCGGAAATCCTGCCTTTTTATCTAAGATAGTGTGGTATTACAAAAGAATGATTAACGTCCACTATTTAATAAGGTAACCGCTGTCAGGCCGTGTAGCGCAGTCGGTAAGGCGTCTGACTTATAAGCCAGAGGTCCTTGGTTCATTTCTCCTTCCGCTGATTCAAGAGAGACAGTTGTCAGTTACTGGTGAAAGTAAGTGCACTTAGTACTGGTTAACCGCTTAGGAGGTCTAAATATGCCCAGGAATAGTGTGGTTAGGTTAACTGGCCGTCCCGATATGACCATAGCTGTAAAAAACAACACAACAACAGGTAATCGCTACGTGCCTCTAGCACCCGGTTACCCTTAGATTCTGGTCAGTCACTGTATACCGTATTCAGATTGTCTGCGTATGTGTACTTGATCGTGTGTGTATGTACGTCCCCAATCTTGTTAAACTCAGGGTTAATTATTTTTTGTAAGGGATAGATTATAGATTGCCTATTACGGTAGCAACTTGATACTTTGCATTTTTAGTATATCAGCAATGTACAATTACCAATGTTACCAGGTTGTTTTGACCCATATTTCAGGGTCCACTGACTTCGATGTTTTGCTACTTTAATAAAGTAAACATATTTGTAACTTTTCATTTAATATTGTATAATAGTTTCTAGGATTTGGCTAAAATTTTGGCCATAAAAAAGACTTCAGGTATTTGTCTGGACTGTAACAAGTATTAACTTTCTGAAAACTAACGACTTATTAAACTTTGGGCCATCTCTAAGAAAAGCCCAAGCAGTGCAATTTTACATTGCTGATACATAAATGTTGTTCCAAAGATGGACTATCACAATGTGGCTTGACTTCTCTGACGACATTTCGTCAGAACTAGCTTGTTTTCTCAATCAGCGAACTTTTTTGCGATTTCGTGTAAAAAAATGCGAGAATATCGCGAAATCGCGCCAGAAAATGATCCCTGCCTATATGTATAGCTGCACACACCTTGCGCCGAGTTTTCGTCCAAATGACACTGTTTATTCTGTTCTGTTCAATTCTAACGACGTTCCCCAAGTGGCTCAGCGGTACGTAACCATAGTTGCACACACCTGGCGCCGAGTGTCCGCCCCCCAACCCCCGCCAAAAAAAATGATACCATCGAAGTTAATCCACCCATGTCTTTAATGTACAGTATCAGTAAATAGGTGTTATTTTTTTTTGTATATGTAAAACAAAAATTTCGACTGAAAGTCACAAAGCCAACACGTGGTGATCTAAAAAAAATAACGATTTCTTTCTTTTGGATGTCGATGTCAATTGCAAGTAGTCTGCCAACTGAGAGCACTACCATTTACAGTTCTTTTTACGGGCGCCCGGAAATATTTGCAGGCATTAGCAGCACGTGAAGAAGGGTAGAACAGGACGGTCATACAGCCCTTCAACACTTAAAAGAAGATATTTTCGAGTGCGGTCAACTAACATAATCCTATCAGATAGTGATTTCCAAAACCATTCTACAAGCAGACGCCCATAAAAATAGTCAGCCAGATACCCGGTATTTTACCGTAAAATCAACGTATAATTTTTACAGTTCACCGGTTACAGCTGTAGTACAGTTTCGATTTGTTAGTTCTCTCTGCGTAAATACACTATAATGGAACCGCGACATGACAAAACCAACAAAGTGGCATGTGCGCCACGCGAAGGGGCATTAGCCCAGTCTCATCAGAGTCTTTGCTGTGCACTTAAGGGTAGCTAAGAGTCTAGGCTACCTCTAAGCCGACAGCGAGGACTCTGATCAGACTTTACATACGAGTGGAAATATCACTCGCATACATGCGTGCGTGCGTGTTCACCTCCGCACATCAATGCATTAGTCTTCAACAATTTTCGCTTTAGTAAGTGTCCCGCCAATAACTAGGTCATACGGGGACGGGACGGTTTAAAGTCTCATACGAAAGACCAGAGAAGTGGAGGATCGATCTTGTGACCACTGGATTCAATGGTAGTCCAGCGCGTTATCCACTACACTACCGCCGCTATTGATTTAAAGCGCGACAAAGTAGTACCTGGCACTTAGGGTAGGTTTGGCTTCCTTATTCTTGTCGACGGGTTGGGCTGTGAACTGATTTAGAGGGTGTCTACGGGGAAGGGTTCGTGTCGAGCGGTGGGAGATCACTCTTAAACATTAGGTCTCTCATCGCCGTGGGTTCGATCCTCCGTCGGCACATGCGAGAAAAGCAAAGTTCTGCTTATAAAAGGTCTGGTAGTTTTCTGCTGATGGAAGGTCTGGTAGTTTTTCTCCCCTGGAGCCCCGCTTAATGTTCAGCTTGACAAACGATTTCTGACCAAAAAAAAATGTAGACCAGTTGAGAATAATTTAGACTGCAGAAGCCTACGAATTACAGAACAACCCGTTTTTCCACATTCACAATGATTCGGTCCAGATGTCAAATCGCTGGATATGGCCCCATTAGTAACAACAATGGCATGGGTTCGGACTAAACATTTTTACCCAGTGGGCAGATATCTTCACAAGCCAAGGGTACTTAGTCCACTTTGTTCCTTGTGTACGTAAAGTAACAAAGTGGACATAGTACCCCTGGCTAGCGAAGATGGTAGGCACACAACGTTGGTACAGCGTCCAAACGTTTGTGACCTTGCATAGACGTTTGGTCGACGTTGGCCAAACGTCGCATGCTCACTAGTTACTATATTTATATTACCTGACGAACCAACTACACACATTGTCATAGCGCAAATGATATCGTTTGCGTTAAGTTTTGCGAACAGTACTTGCGACAGGGAACACTTTTATCAGCCTGCGCATCCGCTCAATTTAATCGCTTCGTATGTACTGGAAAAATTCAGAATCGAGTCCTGATAAGAAAGTGCAGGCTGATCTGTCCTCACTATTTATACGTGCCGCCATAAGTAAGCTTTCTCGCAATGCAATATATCACTGTCTGGATCGAGATCCGGAACATCCTTTTTTAGGAAACGGAACAGCCCACCAAATAGGGCGGACCGGTTTACACACGCTAGATTGATGCTTCTTTTTTGCAAATTTTCTGACTATAGATGTATCGTATGCATCAGTCAAACTAGCCATATCAGCAAACGAAGAATGCATTTCTCCATATCAAACAGGCAGTAATGTGGCGAAATCCGTTGACATTTTCGTGATTTTTTTGCGAGATGTTCCGTTGACATTTTCCTGCACATAGACACATAATTTGTGTTGAACTATCGAGTATGTTCCGGTGACAAATGCAAATTACACGGCAAATAAAAATTAGGATTTCTCAAAAACAAGCAAAGCGATTTAAACACGGGTTTCGGGGTCTAGGAGAGAATTGAATTGAACATTGTATTTTATAAAAAAGAATAACGTTTCAAAGGAAAGTCAAGAAAATATTTGGATCACCACTAAAAATTAAAACTGCACAATAACAGACTTGAAAATATGCCCGGCATATTGTGCCATAGCGCCCTGCGAAGTCTTAGATCAGCCTGGGCAAGATAACCAATGGTCTACCTCTGTGCGGACAGCGACTGGGACTCGATCCAATGGCCTCTCACTCACCGTGCGAGCACTGGTTCGCCGTCAATGATTCTACAGCCACTGGCCGTAAAATTTTACGTAAAACAATGTAATGACGTTTTTGCTTTATTTATTTTTTTTCTTTGTGTGGATAGGCCTTTTTCATTTAGATCTACTCGTGCATCTCGAACGCATTTTTCACTGAAGCATGTGTCTCAGGGGAGGAAAAAATCGGGACTCGACTGGGACTCCATCCAAGGGCCTCTCGCTCACCGTGCGAGCACTCTGCCAACTGAGAGCACTACCGGGCCTGACATTTCCCACTGCCTAATTAGATTCGTCCCTAAATCTGCTCGGAACCACGGTGGTGTCAACGAGACATGCGCTTTTTTGATGCGCGATGACCTTGCCATGAGCCCACACTGAGTCGGGAGGAAGCAATCGTGACCTGACCGGGACTCGAACCCAGGGTCTCTAGCTTAACGTGCGAGCACTCAACCAAGTGAGCTACTGGGCCACTTGGTCGATATGTGGCACATGTACCAGAAATATTTTGTCTTTTAGCTACAAATTACGCTTCATCGTCACCGACGGTGAGTCTATCAAGACTGGATCTCGAAACAGCATAAATACCCCGTTGGAGGCCCCACCATAGGTAGTACATTTTAGTGACGTCAAAAGTGAATCTACGTCATGGGTGAAATCATCCGCCAGCTGACATTGTGAAGAAGTATATTTTCGTTTGAACACAATCATTTTCACTGAAAATTCTCAGTAAACTCTCTCTGAAGCAAAGGATTACTATTCAAACATGCTGAAGGAGCTCGCTCCACAACTGCAGAGTGCGTTCGATCTTGGTGAGTTTGGCATTTTAAAATTCGCTCTCCGGTGGTCAACTTTCGTGTAGCCTGCTCCAAATCGGTTCTTCTACGCCACAATTTTCGCTCTGCATGTTGCTTTTCCCTTTTCATAACTTGTGTGGTAGGTTTAGCATTGTAAAAATGAGTGATCGGATCAAATGCAAGGTGCTTTGGGGCATCGTCGCCATTTCGACTTCTCGTCGAACGTTTTGAAGTTGCTGTGCAACATTTGCTGCGACGGACCGGATACTAGAGCCTGCATGGCTCCGAAACAGCACTTGCACACCTGTATATTTTTAAATGACATATGGTCTTTCTGATTTTTGACATTTTGAAGAGTCTTGCAGTCTAAACTTCAAGCGCCTGTGGATTTAACAAAGTAATTATGTCGAACGTGCACGTCGGGCACGTTCGGCATAATTACTTGGGTAAATTCGAGCAATACCCAGGTGTTCCTCGAGCTACTGGAAGATGTGCACATACATGTCTACGGAATACCTGGTAGTGCCCGGTTTACCCAAGTAATTATACAAAGCTTGTCCAGTGGTAGAGACGTGTAGTGCTTGATGACAACTATGGCAGAGTTTTTATTTTCAAAATGATGACTTCTCAATGAGCAGTTTTCTTGAATAGCCTTACTGAGATAATTCTAAAGGGGGGTAGCAATTCTAACGAAGGAGAATGAACATAATGCATGTGTATAATACTTAACAACAATGCACTCCCGACACCTGGAGCTCAGATTATCAGATGTATCGGTACATCTCCATGTTTACTGCCATTTTTGAAGGGATACATCGCTTCTACCTGCTTCCCCTTGACGACACAGCCCTTTTAAAATGCGGTCTAAAATTTAAGGAGAGACTTTGCGCCTATAGGAGAATTTCATTTTTAGATTTTACATTCAGTGAGAAGGGAGGCAAAATTGAAAAAATGGCAGAGTAGCTTCCCTTGAAAGTGTGTTTATACCTTATACGAGAACTGAGACTATCTAAATAAAGCATGATAAAGAAGCACAGTACACAATAAGACAAAGTTCTGGACAAAGTGTCTCGGAGCAGCTGCCAACATAAACTGACTTGTAGTCGGGTCAAACGAAGCTTGGTTGATATTAATTGATCCATCTGAAAATAAAACTAGTAGTAGTAAGTGCTTATGCGTTAAAGTCTCCATAGTCCTATCAAAGGTCAAGGATGTTTTGATTTTTCAAAGCCGGCCAATCACGATAATAATCAATGGCAAAACTGTAGTGAGAAGTTTGCAGCGATGCCTCACGATAAAATATTTCATACTGATAGAGCAATAGGCCTTTAAAATGACTATTAAAAATATTTTCAACTGTGTACTGGAGTTTATCTATACTATAAAGACACAAATCTGGCAGTGTCCCGTAACAGTGCTATCAGTTTCAAGCAACATAGCAGCTAGCTAAAGGGTAAACGTCACACGTCACGGTCAATAGTCAACAGCTTTAACCTAAACAATTTCACATAGCATGCATACTTTGATACATTTCTTTTATCTTTTTTTTAATCCATAAGTATGTATTTTTTCACAACTACCTGTCAGGACTACAGGTCCTTGGTTAGGCCTGTTGTGTCTAACTAGTTGTCCAACTAGTGAAATTTTTTATCTTTGTTATTGCATATATACGAAAATAAAAACGAATTACCTCTTAACATTGTGAAATAAACTGTGGGGCTTTTCTTGCCATCGCCTCCCCGGTTCATTGCCATCACTCTAAGTTTGTAGATGACGTCAAACTGGAGTCCATATATCACCGCCTCTGTAACTTTTGGTACTGTTGTCTGATTGGCTGTTCTAATGTCGTCACCCACTGGCCACCACATTAACTGAAAATTATTAAAAATATTTTGTACTCCTGAAAGCTACTGAGAAAATGCATCTTAAGTGACTGTGCATGCCACGAACAACCTGTGCAAGTAAGCAAAGTGTTGGGGAGCGTGCAATTTATTCATGATTCTAGCACTGGTCGCCTATATAGCCAATGCTAAAATCTAGTGTTATATTGCGTAACAAATCACTGGGCGGATTAGCGTGACGTTATTTAGCGCCGTTCAGACGTCATTTTATTCGTTTGGTGACGTCAGTTTTCATTTCCATGAAGATAGATGGCGTAACGTCGTTTTCTCGCCTCAAAAACTTACGAAATACATGTGAACGCCTCTGTTACAGTCAAAGTTGCTGGCGGGATTTCTTCATGTAATCATGATGGAAAACTGGAAAAATCTGAAGGAAACATTTGCGTTTTCATCGTTTCTGGCGTGTTAGAATCGAAATAGATTCTTGCTAAAAAGTGATTTCTTGCGCAATATATCATTGGTTGTCGGTCGGTCGTCAGTGACTGTATTAATTGCGCTTCGCGCTCGAGACATATTACTTTACGACTGACCTCCAACCAGTAATATATTGGGCAACAAATCACTGTAAGCAAGAATCTATTTCTTAAATTAAAGTATTTGTATAAATCAACAACACCGATAAAAAATGTATTCAATCATGAATTGTTTCGGTTATTTAGGTGAGCCCTTTATGAGTTAATTAATGAGCATGATCCACATATAATAATAATAATAATGATAATGATAATAATAATAATAATAATAATAATAATGATGATGATAATGATATCCACATATTACTAATAATTGTAACAAACGATAAAAAGATATTCTCAAGGAAAATATTGAGACTGTTTACTTAATTTGTTCTGAAAAGCAAGATCCTTTGGAAGCAAGGAACACACCAAAGAATAGAAAATAGCAGACTCGGTTTAATTGAGTCTTCATGACTAGTAATGAATAGTTAAATTTTAGGACTTACTAGTCGCATACAGTATCATATTAGCCATGCTGTAAGACAAGTGCATACGCAGTCTGGTCAGTGCATTTGACTCTGTTTGAAATCAAGAATGTCCAACATTACCTTGTATCCAGATAGTGTGGCCTCGCCTTGAATTATGTTGACACCTCGCCATTTTACCAAAGCGCTGTGCAGCCCATGGGAATAAAGTGTCACAAACAGGGGGTAACGTCGGGGAGCTGGTAAGAGACAGGTATGACATGAATTAGAGACAAGTTTCTGTCATTTTATTGTAAATGTATCTAATATAAAAATCATCAGCTGACCTGGGGCCGTATTCATAAAGCCACTTAAGTGGTTGCTATGCGGTTGCTAAGGCTAAATATCTATAAAGGAGATTTCCTGCAACTATGAAATTTGGTCTGGAGGAACAGTCTTTGTAAGACTGTTCCTCCAGAGCAAATTTCATAGTTGTAGGGAATATCCTTCAAAGAAATTTAGCCTTAGCAACAGCATAGCAACCACTTAAGTCGTTTTATGAATACGGCCCCTGAAACTTCGGTGATGCTGAAAAATAACACTGTGACCAGAAAGAGATATCTGGGTCCAGTTGATCAAAACTAACGACGTCGTTAGTTAATGAGACGTTAAATTTTCACATGTACTGAAGGCAAACACACTGCCATTTTTGGCCGAAAAATGTGAGTAACTTTTGTAGTGTAACAGTTCCTCTCATTATCTCAGCAAAAAAATTAGCACTTTTGATTTTATGTGTTCTGTATGCTTAATGATTCTTCGACGAACGACTTTGTTTAACTGACAATTCTTTGAACAACTGGGCCCTGATGACTTTTAAACACAAACTATCAGTAATATTTGAAGAAAATTTATGAGTGTATGCATTATGTTTGTCAAATGGCATACTGTAAATCACATATTCTGCATGTATACTCGAACTGCACACGTCCAGACAAGCTTCAACTCTGAGAAAATGCAAACAGTACAAGCTTTGGGTAGTCTCTGCGTGTATACGTAAGCATGATACTCTAACCCAATTCACTTATGCCTTAACAATGAAAAATACACCTATTACCTAAAAGTGGAAAAAGTTAAGAAAAAAAAAAGCATCAAATAAACAACATAACGCCTTCATCAAATTTTATAATGAACAAGAAATGTTACTAACCATAGTTCTGGAAGAAAAAAAGTTATGCATGTACAATAAACAATTCTGGTAGCATGAAATAGAAATGCACAGACACGTGTTACAGTCAACATTATTTGAGCGTTAGAATATTAACCCATTCCTTTCGGGATACGCCTTTAGGGGTATCTGGGCAAACAGTTTGGAACCAGATCAGGCCCCACAAATGTGATCCAAACTGTTTGCTGCCTAGACATCATTTCTACAAGAATTAGTTAGACCAATATTGTCAAAATGTTCTTGATTTTTTTATGCAGACGACAATTTCAGCAGACGCCAAGCAATGGGTTAACCAGTTTCGCGCTCATGTTATGATTAACTTTACAAGTGGCCTCCAAACAGTTTTTAAAAAATCACTGTCAGTGCTACTATGCAACATTAATTTAATGATACATGCGCTGGAAAAAAACTGTTTTACATGCGAACGGTCCCAAACCAGTCAGCGTGAATGTGCAGACTAGTTTGGGCAATGCGTAAACAACTGAACTTCATATATTATAGAATCTACATATTACAAACTGGCTGAAATGTCTTAAAGACGGCTGAATTCAGCTGATAACTGAATTCTCTAAACTCAAAGCATTCTACTTCATTAAAATCCCTGCCGGTTAGTGAAATGGCTCGGAAAAAACGAAGGGTTTATGAATGCACATTTATATGTATACTATAATGATATTAGTAGGAGTAGTAGTATTATTGTTATTATAAAATCATTATTAACCGCAGCTGCGAACTTCTTAGTTTCAAGTTTAAGTTTTTAATTCTCAGGTTATACATAAATAAAATGTATCTTAGAAAATACAAGATAACAATACAAAAATACATTTTATTTAACATAAGGCTACATATTGTGAAAGAAGCATTTAACGGAATCAGTAACAATTATAATTAAGCCAGATAACTTTCAGCTTGTTAAATACATGTATATGTACTGTAAATTGTGTCAAATCTATCTAACTGATTTAAAATTGTTGAAGGATCTGTCTATAACCCTGCTGAAAATACAGCTCAAGTATTAAAAATGTGCTTCTTTGTGCTTCGTTTTCAGTTAAATGACAATGACAAATGACATTATAGGATGGAATAGTGATCGGCGTGAGTAATTTTGGCAAAAGATTTAAGTTGGTATTCGGAATATCTAGTGAGAGACAAACTTCAGATAAAGGGAAGGACTGGAGTTTCACGACCAGAAACATTGAGCAACAAGGCATCGCATGCGATACAAATTTATCCCCTCACACAAGACTACTTGCTCGAGATATTGTCATACCCTACATTTGTGTGAAGTTATTTTAAAATCCATGGAGAAATGTAGGCGCTAGAGCGATGACAAAGTTTTTCTAAAAATAGCTACAGTGACCTTGACCTTTTAAGCGCAGCACCCTGAAAGTCGAACTTGCTCGAGATACTGTCATGCCCTACATTTGTGTGAAGTTATTTCAAAATCCATTGAGAAATATAGGCACTAGAATGCTGACAAATTTTCTAAAAATAGCCACACTGACCTTGACCTTGGGCGCAGAACCCTGAAAGTCGAACTTGCTCGAGATATTGTCTTGCCCTACATTTGCGTGAAGTTATTTTAAAATCCGTTGAGAAATGTAGGTGCTACAGCGATGACAAAGTTTTTCTAAAAATAGCAACAGTGACCTTGACCTTGGGCGCAGCACCCTGAAAGTCGAACTTGCTTGAGATATTATCTTGCCCTACATTTGTGTGAAGTTATTTTAAATTCCGTTGAGAAATGTAGGCGCTAGAGCGATGACAAAGTTTTTCTAAAAATAGCCACAGTGACCTTGACCTTGGGCGCAGCACCCTTAAAGTCGAACTTGCTCGAGATAATGTCATGCCCTACATTTGTGTGAAGTTACTTCAAAATCCATTGAGAAATGTAGGCGCTACAGTGATGACAAAGTTTTTCTAAAAATAGCCTCAGTGACCTTATTTACAGTGAATTGGTTATATGCCAAGTCGCAAAATCTCGAAGTCTACTTGCATACTGAGTTTGAAGATCGTAGCAAGTGTGGTCACTATGAAGATGACAATGGCCAGCCGTTGGCTAAAAATCTCTCTGTCAACTCAGCAGTAAATGGGAACCTTTTCGATCAGGGAATGATAAGGCATTGAAAGGAGAAGGATTGGCTCCGTTCTTCATATGCTGTGCCCCAGTTACGATGGTCCTCCAACTGCTTCTACGGTCAATAGGCTACGGGAAACCATTACAGTGGACTCGACAGTATCGGATCAAGTTCAATAAAACTACTGGTTTATTGTATATGAATGCTAAAGTTATGCATGTTATGACACAGAATAATTGCAAAATATCCATTCTATCTATCCATGTAAAACAAGAGGGCCATGAGGCCCTGAATCGCTCACCTGAACAATTGGCAAAGTGGCTTTTTCTTATGTTTTGAAATTGTCAAAATATGAGTCTTGGGTCAAAAGTCAAAGAATGACCATGACCTATTGTACTCATAAATCTTCATGTACTCATCATTAAGGCAACCATATATACCATTTTTTAGGCAAAACTTTCCATGAAATCTTATGTTGTAGC
Source organism: Ctena decussata (assembly GCA_963989385.1). Classification (NCBI taxonomy): domain Eukaryota; kingdom Metazoa; phylum Mollusca; class Bivalvia; order Lucinida; family Lucinidae; genus Ctena; species Ctena decussata. Next base: position 84,971,384 of record OZ022503.1, on the reverse strand, counting down.
ATTTTCCCATATTTGACCATGCCGCAAAAAAAAGTTAAGGAAAAACCGAGGTCATCATTTGAACAGTCTTGGTAGTACTCTAGTACTCCATGCTACTTACCAAGTTTCAAAGCCATTGGTGTATTGGTTCTGGAGAAGAAAAAATATTTAAGGTTTATACCATAAATGGGTATGGTGGCCATGTTGGCCATGTGACCTGGACCGTTTGAACAAATTTTCGTTCAATCAACCCCGGAGGCTCATTGTGAAATGTGATTACAATTGGCCGTTTGCCTTTTGAGAAAATGTTAAATGTTTGAAAATGTCAAAATATGAGAGATCTGGGTCAAAGGTCAAAGAATGACCTTGACCTCTTGTACTCATAATTCTTCATGACCTCATTAAGACAACTGTATATACCAATGTTTAGGCCAAAAACTTCCCATGAAATCTTATGTTCTAGCATTTTCCCATATTTGACCTTGCTGTAAAAAGGTCAAGGTCAACCAAGGTCATAATTTGAACAATCTTGATAGTACTGGAGTACCCAATGCTACATACCAAGTTTCAAGGCCACTGATCAATTGGTTCTGGAGAAAAAGATTTTGAAAGGTTTTTACCATATATGGTCATGGTGGCCATGTTGGTCATGTAACCCAGACCATTTGAAGAAATTTTCATTTTTTCGACCCCTGAAGGCTCTATTATAATATTTGGTTACAATTGCCGCATTGGCTTTTAAGGAGAAGTTTGAAATTGTCAAACTATTCTGAGAATTCAGGGTCAAAGGTCAAAGAACGACCTTGACCTCTTGTAGTCATGAATCTTGATGTACACATTAAGATGACTGTATTTACAAATTTTTAGGCCTAAATCTTCAAAACTTTCCATGAAATCTTACGTTCTAGCATTTTCCCATATTTGACCTTGCTGTAAAATGGCCAAGGTCACCCCAAGGTCATCATTTTGAACACTCTTGATAGTACTGGAGTACCCAATGCTACATACCAAGTTTCAAGGTCATCGGTCAATTGGTTCTGGAGAAGAAGATTTATTTAGGTTTTTACCATATATGGGCATGGCGGCCATGTTGGTCATGTGACCTGAACCGTTTGAACAAATTTTCATTCCCTCATCCCCTGGAGGCTCTATATGAAATTTGGTTACAATAGGCCGAGTGGTTTTTGAGAAGATTGTTTGAAATTGTCAAAATAGGAGAGCTCAGGGTCAAAGGTCGAAGAATGACCTTGACCTCTTGTACTCACAAATCTTCATTGTACTCATTAAAGATGACTGCATATACCAACTTTTAGACCTTAATCTTCAAAACTTTCCCTGATATCTTAAGTTCTAGCATTTTCCCATATTTGACCTTGCCGTAAAAAGGTCAAGGTCAACCCAAGGTCATAATTTGAACAATCTTGATAGTACTCGAGTACCCAATGCTATATACCGAGTTTCAAGGCCATCGGTCAATTGGTTCTGGAGAAGAAGATTTTTCAAGGTTTTTACCACATATGGGCATTGGCGGCCATGTTGGTCATGTGACCTGAACCGTTTGAACAAATTTTCATTCCCTCATCCCCTGGAGGCTCTATATGAAATTTGGTTTCAATTGGCCTAGCGGCTGTTGAGAAGATTGTTTGAAATTGTCAAAATATGAGAGTTCTGGGTCAAAGGTCAAAGAATGACCTTGACCTCTTGTACTCATAAATCTTCATGTACTCATTTAGATGACTGCAGATATCGATTTTTAGCCCAAAATCTTCAACAGTTTTCAAGATATCTTATGTTCTAGCATTTTCCCATATAAAAGCACAAGGAAGCAAATTTGACCTTGCCGTAAAAAAGGTCAAGGTCAACCCAAGGTCATAATTTGAACAATCTTGATAGTACTGGATTACCCAATGCTACATACCAAGTTTCAAGGCCATAGGCCTATTGGTTCTGGAGAAGAAGATTTTTTTAGGTTTTTACCATATATGGGCGTGGCGGCCATGTTGGTCATGTGACCAGGACGGTTTGAACAACTTTTCGTTCCCCCTTCCTCTGGAGGCCATATATGAAATTTGGTTACAATTGGCCCAGCGGTTTCAGAGGAGAAGTCGTTTGAAATTGTGGACGGACGGACGACGGACGACGACGGACGACGGACGACGACGGACGACGGAGCCTTACCATCCTATAAGCTCCCCCAGAGCCGCTGGCTCAGGTGAGCTAAAAATTGACGAAATTTATTCCTTTAAGGGCAGATAACCTACCCTGACTTACAGGAGGGTCTTACGACAGTAACGAATCAGGTGCGACAGTATCGGATCATATGATATTATTTTATAGCAGAGTTCCTCCGAGGCATTCTGCCAACCTTATTAGCTTCAATAATTTTGCTACATAAACAGTTGGACCTATTAAACTCTCAGAGAAAACTTTTACGGCCTTTCAACGATATTTTTCATGTGGTCCTTCACCAGCAACGGTTATGTCTGTTGAACAACAGTTGAATGTATACAAATGTACAAGCATGCCAAAATTTTTATTCACTAAACCCTTCGTCCCATATCACGGAACTACTGAAACAGTAAAGACCATAATCTGCCTTTGCGAAGTGTAGACCCTTATAGGACCATAGTATCTGATCAGGATCAACAAATTTACGGTGCTTTTCTGCCTTAACATTGATATTTCAATGCAATTAGTCTATAAACACTACATGGTAATTCAACGAGTTCTGCGGTGTTAGTCTGAGTCTACAGTGTACAAATGCCCATCTGATGAAAGCCAATCATTGATGGGTACACACACACGGGAGCCGGTCTCAAATGTTTCTTCAGAATGTTTAGCAGAAGCTTAGTTGTGCTACGCATAACCTTCATTATCATACGCTAATGTGTGGGACGTGGGATGGGGGATATTTTACGAAACGAACGTTGTCTTATTTTTATACGGATTTTCTTTGAAAGTAGACACTCAGGTAGTTGATTTATGACTTGCTGTCAGCATCAGGCCATGTATCCAACACAAAGTTTTCCAGCTGATACCTGTATTTCAGTTCAAATTATATAATGATCCGTTACTGTCGCACATTGGTGCCCCACTTTCAAAGTCTTTAGTTTCATCAAATACCAGGATGTCACAAAAATAATGACTGCCTGCAATTTGAGGGATGCCAGGACACATTAGAAAGAAGAATTGGTTTCAATCGCCTATTGATAAAATAGTTTAGATAACCGAAATCTATTCCTGGGGTAACGAGCGACAGACGAAATGCAAGCGCCGCTGAAGAGGGACCAAACTTTTCAACAAGTCTGATTTGTTTCACAGCCGCACATTTCGATCGAATTTTTCACCCTGCACTTTGTTATTGGTCTAACTTCATGACTGTAATATAATGGTAAAAATATTTGCTTCATTTTTGAGAAAAATTGATGATAACTTAAGAGTGATCCGATACTATCGATGATCCGATACTGTCGAGTCCACTGTACCTTCTTGTGACAAAAAATACTTGGAGTGTAAGACCAAACAGTTACCGGTAATTCTTTAGAAATCGAATTCGATTCTTGTATGTAACTAACTCAGGAATAAGCTACAACCCTCTCCTCCTAAAACAAAGTACACATATCAAACAAACCATCCAACAACACAGTAGTTAAATGGGAACAGAACTATTTGCTATATAAAGCCATATCATAACTGAAAGAGGAACTCTGTGCCTTATTCAAGTAGACTTATCCAAATAAAATGGATGGACGTGTCTACTGGTCAAAATAGGGATAAAGGTGTTACGAATTTCTGAATCGCGGAGAAGGTTTATTTAGTTTACCTTAACTGATTGAAAGCCGCGATGTCATATGACTGGATAGAAACTTCCTGTAAAATTAGAATCATATTATAAAGTAGCATATTCTAGCTTAACAACATATTCATATATAAGGCATGCAACAGTATACAACCTACACATGCTAATACTCTTTCTGAGTGATACTCGTATGTACATGCAAACATGGAACACATGTATTCATGCAAACGAACGACAAAACGACGATATATCTGATGAGCCATGGAGAAACCTTTGTATGCAGAAGAGCCTTTGCTTGTCACCAATGCACATTATTGAAAATTCTAACACAGTGCGCCTATAGAAGCAATGGAAAGTTTCCGTGTTTTATTCTGCAACAATTCACTGTTTCGGAGCGCGCGAGTCTAATTGCTGACGTCACTGGCCTTACTGACGTAATTTTGTGACGTTTCGAGGCGTTAGACGGTGTAACGTCTCTTTTTCTTTCTAAAATCGCCATAAAAACGTAAATTTACCCTAGATACAGTTAAGAAAATTGGCGGGAGCATGAACGCGCCGGGAAGAAGGTTGGGAGAGTTTGAATGAAAAGAATACTTTTTCAGCTTTTTTAAGTGTTAGAATCGAAATAGTTCAGCTCTAGCATTGAATTGTTGAGTAATAATTCACTGTTTGTCGGTCAGTTGTAAGTAGATATATCACTCGCGCTCCGCGCTCGTGATATGATCTACTTTACAACTGACCTCCAAACAGTGAATTATTACTCAACAATTCACTGCTAGAGCTGATCTATTTCTTAATCACATGATGTTGCTCCTTATATTGTATGTGCTGTTTCTATTCTTTTTCAACGAGTAATCACGAAATACTTAATACTATTGAAAGGGTTGTAAAACTTTCCACTTATCCGCCTACGTTTGAATCAGAAATTCAGATGAGAGTTAACACCCGAGCTCTTCTGCATCTGTGCTTTATAGTGATACATTATAGCTTGGGTCAAAAAGGTTTAATGGTAGTCAATATCCTGCACTATCTTCATTAACACCGGGCCAATCGGACTTCTAAGGTGCCGCCGGTATGGCAACATCTTGCGACATTGAATGAAATTAGAAACGCATTATCTATAATATCTTTTTATAAAAGACGTCCTGCTTTGATCCAAAATAACTCTACGCATAAGACTGGCATCTAGGTAAGGTGAAGGACGGACAGGTGGAACCCACTTACGCAAGACAAATGACAAACATCTAGTTAGAGGATTGCTATGTCTAATACGGTTTCGTACCCTGGAATATCCTTCGACGAACGGAAACTGGAACATGCATATCAACGACACACAACGAAGGACTAACAATGGAAACAAAGACCATGTGGGAGCGTACTTGCATAACATGGTTTGTTTATAAATTTCACGTGCCTTCCAGTTATATGGTGTCTACTTTACTTACCTTGACTATGATGAACTGTTACACAAGGGAAATATGGGATGGGCAAACCATTTCACTATCAGTCTACAGATCTATACTGCACGTGCTTCCAACTAATTTATAATCTAATTCTCCAGCGGAAATACTGTATTCATACTCATTTCGGGTAACTGATTTCGCAATGAAGCGGCCAGCCAGGTAGTGTCGAGAGCAAAAACTTTAGAAAAAATATTTCTGTTTTGTTTTTTATATATTTTACGGCTCATATCAAAAAGAAAAGTATCATTTCGACTTCACAAACATTTTAATGCTTTTGGGGGATACTAGTATCGTACCAGCGGACAAATGACATCGAAAAGACGTCGTACTGATGTCATTACGTCGCATCGACTTTATAACATCGTCATTTCAACGTCATGTGCCAGCTCGTATCGGGTGTTTTAGAATTTGAAGCTGTCAATTGTTGTAATATCTTTTTGGGAGAAGTTGGGTTTAACTCTTAACGAAACTCATTCAACTCACAATGCTATCAGTATGTTTACAGTTTTCCTGTCCTTTATGTCTCCGCTACACTAAGGTCGGGAACTCAACCGCCATTCCAAACTTACGCCACTCATACGTGCTGGCAAGGTATTTTTCGCTTGGGCTACCGGTGCCAGCTGTATTAAACACTTCCACGTTGAACCAAAAATCACTGTCCGGCTGAAGTCCTATTACCATACCGTAACCACATACACAATAAATGTTGATGGAACCTGATGCGTTGCCACCTTTCTGTGTCCAATCAATCTGAAAGTTATTAGTTTCAAAGAAATCTTAGCCACTGCTTTAAATATGATTACTTACGCCATTCGTAGGTGGACGCCAAATATTTTTCGCTGGGGGTTCCTTTACCAGCAGTATTGAATACTTCAACGTGGAACCAGTAATCACTATTTGGCTGAAGACCTATGACCGTAGCTTGGCCACATTCACAGTACACATATAAATACGCGTAGACCCACCCTCGGCCTCCTTTTTCGATCCATTCAACCTAAAATAAATCAAATATAACAAGAAAGAATCTTATGTTAACTTTTTTAAAGGAATAAAGATCTAAACCATTACGTAACACTATTGCAAGGGTGTAAATATTTAAGGAATGAATTTCATTTTTCTGAGGTTTATCGAAGAGTAAACTACATTGGGTCACGTGCAAAGTGAGGGGTTCATGTAAACTTTGCTAGTGACCCAATGTAGTTTACACTTCGATAAACATCAGAAAAACTAGAAATGTTTTTCAGAGAAAAACTGATGTCCCCCCACCAGCCCATTTCCAACCCCCCCCCCCCCCCTTATGAATAAAAAACCTGTGCAATTAAAATACAAGGCAAGTTTGGAGAAAATCCATCCACTGGTTCTAAAGATATCCTTCATAGATGACTATATCCTTGCAAATGAAGTCAAGGTCACCAAAATCTAATCAGCTACCAAAAGTTAACCCAGTGATGTATCCATACAAGTTTGGTGAAATTCCATCCACTGATTCAGGAGATATAGTGAGTACAAGAAATTGTCATCTAAGTCCGCCAGTGACCTTGAAAATGAGGTCAAGTCACCAAAATTTAATAGGCTCTTAAACTTGTCCCAATGATGTATCCATGCAAGTTTGGTGAAATTCCGTCCATTGGTTCAAGAAATATAGTGGGTACTAGGAAATGTCATCTAAGCCCTCCAGTGACCTCGCAAATGAGGTCAAGGTCACCAAAATCTAATAGGCTCTTAAACCTGTCCCAATCATGTATCCATGCAAGTTTGGTGAAATTCTATCCATTGGTTCAAGAGATATCATGGGTACAAGAAACTGTCATCTAAGTCCTCCAGTGACCTTAAAAATGAGGTCAAGGTCACCAAAATCTAATCAGCTCTTAAGCTTGTCCCAATAATGTATCTATGCAAGTTTGGTGAAATTCACTCAGTTGGTTCAGGAGATATAGTGGTTACAAGAAATTGTCATCTAAGTCATTCAGTGACCTTAAAAATGAGGTCAAGGTCACCAAAATCTTCTCAGCTCTTAAAACTGTCCCAATGATGTATCAAAGCAAGTTTGGTGAAATTCTATCCATTAATTCAAGAGATACCGTGGGTACAAGAAATTGTCAGCTAATTCCTGCAGTGACCTTGAAAATGAGGTCAAGGTCACCAAAATATAATCAGCTCTTAAACTTGTCCCAATGATATATCCATGCAAGTTTGGAGAAATTCCACCCATTTACTCAGGAGATAATGGCATACCAGAAATTTTCACACATTTTAAGTCCTCCTGTGACCTTGAAAATGAGGTCAAGGTCACCAAAATCTAATCAGCTCTTAAGCTTGTCCCAATGATATATCCATGCAAGTTTGGTGAAATTCCATCCCTTGCTTCAGAAGATATTGTGCATACAAGAAATTTTCAGGGCATTTAAGTTCTCCTGTGACCTTGAAAATGAGGTCAAGGTCACCAAAATCTAATCAGCTCTTAACCTTGTCCCTATGATATATCCATGCAAGTATGATGAAATTCCATCCATTGGTTCAAGAGATATCGCGCATACAAGAATCTGTCACGCCGACGCCGACGCCGACGCACCGGGAACTGCACTGAAAACAATATGTCCCCCCTCACCTTTGGTGGGGGGACATAATTAATTTCATTGCTTATATTTACATCCATTTTAATCAAATCTTTCATGAAAAATCTTATATAAGCCCTAAAATTGAAGCAGTAAAACATGTACACCCAGGGTTTTCTGCTATCAGCAGAACGGCATTCATGACGTCATGACGTTGCTGACGTCCAATCAGTTGGTGGGTACAGTCCACTAAATATTCATGAGGACTTGCCCCGCCTATTTCGGGGAGAGCATTAGGTTTACATTGTACGAGAGATGACGTCATCTGTCAATCATGCATGTTAGATTTCTTGCAGTATAAAAAAAGACCAACAAATGATAGTTACAAAAAGGCATATTTAATTGAGAAATATTTTACCAGAAGGAGATGGGGTTGATTTTGGTAACTGATCCCCTAGGAAAAAAGTATGCTCTTTTTTTTGTACGAATCGGTGGTTGCCATACTCAGCCTAGCTTAGCGGCTCACTGAGATGGGAAGGCAGTGGATGTTTTCATCTCAAATTGATAGGCTAGGATGACACTTTAAAGCAAGACAGGTTTGGAAAACTTTGTATGTACAGTTTTGTAATAAAATGACCAGATGTTAACATTGTCGTCTATGGAAAATTAATGGTGGAATGCAACCTAAAGCGCATTAAGTCAGATTGACCTTGGCCTTGTTTCTTACTTTCGGTTTCACTTTAGATGCATATCTAGAGATATGTGTCCCTTTGACCATTAAAAGTACATTCTTCTGTGTGTTATCCATAGTGAGATTGTTGTTGTAATTGTTGATTTGATGCTTTAGGCCTAGGATCATCAGCAAAAATGAAAACAACATTTTTCTCCATGTAGAATCCAGGGGGGGGGGGGGGGGGAGAATGCTACTGTATTATTGTACTGTAAGTTTTGATGGTAAATTATTTCACATTAGTCCAATTTCACATTACGCGGTTAGAGAAAAAGTATCTGGAACACCTGAAAACATTTAAAAGCCCATAAAAGCATGATATATGCGATTCTGCGAAATACAGAAAGCGTCGCTTTTCGGAGACTTTTGCATGTAAATAAGTATTTTTTGAGGAAAAATATAACTTTAACCAAACATTTACCTTAAATTCATATCAACATTGTTTCTCTGCTTCTTTTGGTGTGCAGATTTGGACTATTAAACCAGTTTTACTGCATTTATGTCTTAAACAGCCTCCAAATACCAAGATTTTAACCAAATTGAGGGGGTATATATAGAAAATTGCCAATAAATGCTTATGTATAACAGATTCAACCACATTTTCTTGTTTTTATTATTAAGAGAAGTATTAAGGCTCCTATGAAAAACTAAATGTTTCCATAGATATAAAAGAATAGCAACAAAATCATTATTAATTTTCATTAGTCCTTAAAATAATCGGTTTCAGTCATTTCGCTACAGAAACCGCAGCCGACATAGTGAAACTGTCCTAAATGGTACATTTCTTTACGGATTCATTTGAAACTTGGAGATCACAATGAAAATGTATCAAACTAACATTCAAACTGTTCAGTTTATGGCATATTGCAAAAAGTTAGTTTGGTTAAGGGTACAGTCCACTAAATATTCATGAGGACTTGCCCCGCCTATTTCGGGGAGAGCATTAGGTTTACATTTTACGAGAGATGACGTCATCTGTCAATCATGCATGTTAGATTTCTTGCAGTATAAAAAAAGACCAACAAATGATAGTTACAAAAAGGCATATTTAATTGAGAAATATTTTACCAGAAGGAGATGGGGTTGATTTTGGTAACTGATCCCCTAGGAAAAAAGTATGCTCTTTTTTTTGTACGAATCGGTGGTTGCCATACTCAGCCTAGCTTAGCGGCTCACTGAGATGGGAAGGCAGTGGATGTTTTCATCTCAAATTGATAGGCTAGGATGACACTTTAAAGCAAGACAGGTTTGGAAAACTTTGTATGTACAGTTTTGTAATAAAATGACCAGATGTTAACATTGTCGTCTATGGAAAATTAATGGTGGAATGCAACCTAAAGCGCATTAAGTCAGATTGACCTTGGCCTTGTTTCTTACTTTCGGTTTCACTTTAGATGCATATCTAGAGATATGTGTCCCTTTGACCATTAAAAGTACATTCTTCTGTGTGTTATCCATAGTGAGATTGTTGTTGTAATTGTTGATTTGATGCTTTAGGCCTAGGATCATCAGCAAAAATGAAAACAACATTTTTCTCCATGTAGAATCCAGGGGGGGGGGGGGGGGGGGGGGGGGAGGGAGAATGCTACTGTATTATTGTACTATAAGTTTTGATGGTAAATTATTTCACATTAGTCCAATTTCACATTACGCGGTTAGAGAAAAAGTATCTGGAACACCTGAAAACATTTAAAAGCCCATAAAAGCATGATATATGCGATTCTGCGAAATACAGAAAGCGTCGCTTTTCGGAGACTTTTGCATGTAAATAAGTATTTTTTGAGGAAAAATATAACTTTAACCAAACATTTACCTTAAATTCATATCAACATTGTTTCTCTGCTTCTTTTGGTGTGCAGATTTGGACTATTAAACCAGTTTTACTGCATTTATGTCTTAAACAGCCTCCAAATACCAAGATTTTAACCAAATTGAGGGGGTATATATAGAAAATTGCCAATAAATGCTTATGTATAACAGATTCAACCACATTTTCTTGTTTTTATTATTAAGAGAAGTATTAAGGCTCCTATGAAAAACTAAATGTTTCCATAGATATAAAAGAATAGCAACAAAATCATTATTAATTTTCATTAGTCCTTAAAATAATCGGTTTCAGTCATTTCGCTACAGAAACCGCAGCCGACATAGTGAAACTGTCCTAAATGGTACATTTCTTTACGGATTCATTTGAAACTTGGAGATCACAATGAAAATGTATCAAACTAACATTCAAACTGTTCAGTTTATGGCATATTGCAAAAAGTTAGTTTGGTTAAGGGTACAGTCCACTAAATATTCATGAGGACTTGCCCCGCCTATTTCGGGGAGAGCATTAGGTTTACATTTTACGAGAGATGACGTCATCTGTCAATCATGCATGTTAGATTTCTTGCAGTATAAAAAAAGACCAACAAATGATAGTTACAAAAAGGCATATTTAATTGAGAAATATTTTACCAGAAGGAGATGGGGCTGATCCCCTAGGAAAAAAGTATGCTCTTTTTTTTGGTACGAATCGGTGGTTGCCATACTCAGCCTAGCTTAGCGGCTCACTGAGATGGGAAGGCAGTGGATGTTTTCATCTCAAATTGATAGGCTAGGATGACACTTTAAAGCAAGACAGGTTTGGAAAACTTTGTATGTACAGTTTTGTAATAAAATGACCAGATGTTAACATTGTCGTCTATGGAAAATTAATGGTGGAATGCAACCTAAAAGAGAGTCATTGTTTATTTTTACGTCATTGACGTCGCGTGTCTCAATGTAATTATTGGAATGTAAACTACATTACGTTCCAATGGGTTACTATTGGGCTTTTCAGTAAATGCACCAACAATGTAAATATATTATTAATAATATGAGGGAGAAGCGTGAGATTTCTCATTTCTCACCCATTGGACAAGGATATCCCTTCCTAGAGGTGTCTGAGATTTTTCTATCTCGGCCTGCTATCCCAGCCTAGGCTCAGAAAGCTGTCTCAAAATGCCAATCATTACTATATAGTACAGCCCAATTAATTATACACTTTAATTCAACAAATCAACTTGCTACCTGTCATGTAAATTGTATGCAGAATATGAAATTGACATCCAGTGATGTACAGGAAATGTCACTGTAGATTGCTAATTGAAAAATGCATGCACAAGTTGAAATTAACACATGTCAAACTATCAACAGAAAACTAGCTTCAAGTTTATAGGACTCAACAAGAAGTTAAGAATTCAGTGAATATTCTGAATATTCTGTTTTATAAAATATTGGCTGAGAAAAATAATTAATGATAGGGTTGAGGTCTTGACAAGGAAATCTCAGGCACGTTTTCAGATTATTTAAGTCTAATGCTCGGCAAGCTCCCATAAGACTAAATAATCTGAAAACTAGCCTGAGATTTCCTCGTCTCGGCCTCAACCCCATCATAGATTCTATTAATCTTTCAAAGGTTTTAGCTTTCTGTTCCAGTTCTTCCTTAACTGTAAGATACCTCACGAGCTTATGAACGCGGGCGTGCACTTTCACATTTGAAAAACCGGTTCTTGTTTCACTAACCATCTAAGCCTAAGATTTTCAAAAGTTCCATACAGTTTACTAACCATCTTAAGCCTAAGATTTTCAAAAATTCCATACAGTTTACTAACCATCTTAAGCCTAAGATTTTCAAAAGTGCCATACAGTTTACCAACCAACTTAAGCCTTAGATTTTCGAAAGTTCCATATAGTTTACTAACCGTCTTAAACCTAAGATTTTCGAAAGTTCCATATAGTTTACTGACCATCTTAAGCCTGAGATTTTCAAAAATTCCATACAGTTTGTACAGAACTTACAAAAATCTTAGGCTTAAGATAGTTAGTGAAACGGGCACCAGTTTTCTATAAGCCACTCATTTCAAGCACAGACGTCACAAAATGTAACTCTGACTCGTACACTTACTCATTATCACAATAGTTCTCAGTTGCACCACACTTAGATATGCACTAGGGTAGACAAAACAAAATAAAAACCGGAACATTTGGTTCTTGTGTTTCTTTCGTCTTATAAGGATCGAAACCATGGTTTCTCGTGCATTTATTTTCTCTGGGCTCCGTGGAAGGTGTCTAATAAAGAATCTGCTGGACGAGTATACAAACGTCTTCCGAGGGACCCGGGGTTTGTCAACCTTTAACCTTCCACTGCATCCACATACTTTCAGACGGGTAGACTGTCAGGATCATAAGGCATCAAGTGTCCCACACCAGAGGAGTTTGTCCCGTGCAAAACGATATCGAACAAAAGGAAAATCTTTGGGGTTGAAGTTTATACTCCGAAAATGTCCCGAGGGACCTTTGCAATAAGTGACGATTGTTTAAGAGGTGAGTTTTGAAGGGTGACCATTACCTGGTTAATTATGATTTTTTTAAACAAAACACAATCCATCATATCATTTCAAGTGATAATCCTGTAGAAACAGCACAGGTATCCAGACAAGCAACCACTTTTTCCTACAAAGGATACACTGGCTCAAAATGTCTTGAAGGTATTTTTGTCTTAAACGGTTGCCGATTAGACAACGTGAACTCCTTATTTAGAGATCACGAAAGCTACAGCACGTCAATTAAATATAGTGGCACACATCTCATCTACATTTGGAAATGTTTGAGCAAATTCGGTCCAAGTTTGGGGAAATAATGGCTTCTCAGATAGCGCTAATACCTGCATAGGATCAGATTTGCAGACTAACATTGATGCATCGGCACCTACGGTTTATCTTGCTCCACGTGACATTTGAAATCCATGAGTGCAGAAGCTATTTTTTATTTTTTGAGATGTCCTTTAAATAAGTATTAACAGACTAATGGTGGACGAGAACGGAAGAAAAATTATCATATAAGCTACACCAAGACTTTCGTTCCAGAAAACTAAAAGAAAAGAGGATAAATGCAGCACCTCATATCCAAGAACCCTTCCTTTCACTGCCTCTCTTGTACTAGGTACTTGATCCCATGTGATAAGTAACGCTGTCCCGTTGATATTCTGGTATTTCACATTCTTTGGTCGTTGGAGGGGCACTGAAATCAATGATTGATTTTGATGACATCTGAACACTGGGTACAGTGAAGATAACTAGTGTTTTTTTTCTTTTTCTTTTTTTTTTTTTTTTTTTTTTTTTGGTTCACATGAGTTCTCATTTGAAAACAAGCAACACAATCAAATCTGAAAACAAGAGACTCGGTTTTAATGAGTCTCTTCTTGAAAAGTAATGTAATATGTAAACCATTTTTTCCAACCAGAACGCATAACCTATTTTTTTACTTATTCAAGCTCTACAAAATGATAAGCATGTTTTGTCTGACTGATATTCTTCTCTATGACATTTAAATCTCTGTAATTCATTTTTTGTGATCAGGGTCAATTAATTTCCCTAAAATGTATGCATTCAAGGCTTAAAGAAATAGAATATTTTCATCCGAAATCCAGGTAAGGGAGTCACAGTGAAGATTTCAGCAAATAGGCGTATTCAATGAAAATCACAGCAGCTTTTTATTCAGAAACTAACATTCTAATGCACTTACAAATATAACGCGACGTCTGATTGGATAACGTCAAAAATTTGCGACAGTATATTCTGCGATATACTGTCGCAAACCCGACGTCATTATAAAACGTTGCTTCTCATAGGCTGACGTTTGGTTTTATGCCTGCTGAAAGCATTTGCAGTGGGTGCAAAGTAGTACACTTTGAAAGGTGAAAATGTGAAAAAGTGCATTAGAATGGGGATAACTATATTGAAAATTGTCATTTGGGGAGGTAAATCGTCGGTTTTATGGTCGCAAATTCCGTTTACGGCCCCGCTGGCGCGTCGCCGTAAAACAAAATTTCCGACCATAGAACCGACGATTTACCTCCCCAAATGATAATTTTGAATACAGTTATCCCCTAAATAACTGTTTTAGAACTGATGCCAATCTTGCATTACCGCCTATCCTTTTTATGGTCATTCTTGTACTTACTTCCTTCAGCAGAATACACATAAGCGATGTCAGACTGAGGACCAAAATGTTGCCTGCCTGAACCGTCAAAGTTATTATAGGTTTGTACCTTCACTTCATACAACAGAAAATAGTTGTCTATGCCGACAGTGTGGACATACGATGTCTTGTTGCCAACCAGTTTCTGCAGATTAATGCAAAATGTCATAGGTAATTGATATAATCGTGAAAAGAAATATATCTGTCGGACACGGAAAAAAGACAACATTAAAATGTCATCCTGTAAAAGCAACCTTAAATATTTAAATATGATTTAAGGCCGCCTTATTTCATGTTTTGACGATTGATTACTTCTGCTGCACGAGTTTTGTGCTTCATATAAAGTGAAAGTCCGTTTTATTTGCCTTTCCAAATAACGCAGCTTTCAAGTTGTATAATTTTATAAAATCGATTCCTATGGAAAGCTACAGCTGTCTTTAGGTGCATAATTCCAAATTGCTGGCTGGAATAACAATAATATTTAACGTGAACAACATTTCATTAGACCCACTTTACAAGACGACGGATTCTGGTGTCATAATACTTTGTGCAGGCGTCATAATATTTGGCCAGTAAAGCATTTTAATATATTGACGTAATAGGACCTAGGATGCTGGTGTCATAATAGTTGGTTTGGATAGCATTATATTACATTAGCTTTCCATGTCACTGGATGCTGATGTCATAATAATGAATGTGACTGGCATATTATGATGTGCAATTGCTATAATATTAGATGTAATTTACAAGAAAGTGGGTGTTGTTACCATAATAACTGGTCAGCTAAGAGAATATTTACAGCGGATGCTAAAATGCTTGGCTCCCTAAGGATCTTACTATACCAATTCAGCAAGACAATGAATGCTGGCATTATGATATCGGCTGAAGCTGACAGATGTGTGTGTCCATTCTCACAGTATCCGAACGCACTGTACCATCTCTTCCGGTTTTCATAGCGTTGAATCGAGAGTACAAAATTCGCTTATAACCAGTAGCCGGAAATCATTTTGTTTTGAGTTTTTATCCGGAATCTACTGCGTCATTTATAGTTATTCAGCTTCGACAATGAAAAGAGGTAAGTTTAATATAATTTTCTCTTCGGTCTTTTACTTTATTGCCCTGTACAATGAAAAACTCCTTGCCGTCGCAGATTTTTTTTCCGAACAGCTTAATTAAACACGAGATTGTGTCGTGCAAAACTTAGCTATCATTCTTCTATCAAAACTAACAAACTGTAGATTGATAACGCCTTCCGTTTATTCTAAAGATTTTTTAAATAGCTATAAATGACGCAGCTGAATTCCGGATAAAATCTCAAAACATAATGATTTCCGACTACTGGTTATAAGCGAACGTTTGTACTCTCGATTCAACGCTATGAAAACCGGAAGAGATTGTACATGTAGTTCGGATACTGTGATTCTATATATCTGTAGTGCATGAAACCTACATTATTCTGCGCCTTGATGAAACAAAGTCAGGAACAGGTACTTTACTTGGTGCTCCAAATATACCAATGCATGAAATAGATAGAACACGGGATGCATTTACTAGATACAAGGTTCAGCAGTACATATTACTGGATGGTAACCGTAAAGTAGTGATTGCAAATAACATAACATTTATTTGCTTCATTGCATCATCATTTGGGTTCATTATAATATTTTTTTGAATATCTTGCAGTATTGGATCAGTTCAACATATTCTGTGCGAGAGCCATAATAATATGTGCAAATGTCATAGCAGCAGCAGCAGCGCACATACTTTCGTTTCTCCTTCCGCTGATTCAAGAAGGGCAGTTGTCAGTTACTGGCGAAAGTATGTGCACTTAGTACTGGTTAACCGCTTAGGAGGTCTAAGCCTGCCCAGGAATAGTGTGGATAGGTTAACTGACCGTCCCGACATGACCTTAGTTGTTTACCGTGGACGTTAAGCATCAAATCAACCAACCAAAAAGCAGCAGCGACATTCGGCAATGTCCGGTACCATAAATCGGCGATTTCCGTGATCGGGTATGAAACCTACCACCCGCATCCGCACGCGTGCTCAAAACCCATCACCGGAAATTTTTATCGGAGCTGTAGGGTTATTAAAAACAACCTTTTCCTAGATTTTCTGTGTTATACCCCGACCTAAACCTATATATTTTAGTTGGTTGGGACCGGAGCCTTTTTGTCTGTTGCTTGGTCCACCGGGGCTCAACTGGTGACCTTCTTTTGCTTCAGATTTCCAGTGGGGTTATTTGGCAGGCCAGGGATCTCCACCTGTCAGACGGCGCATTGTATCTGTTGAGTCCTCGTCTTTGCTTCTTCGTGGTGTTGAAATTTATGTGTTTACCGTGATGATTCATTGACGAGTTAGAGGGTTATCATGCGAACCGAACAACCAACTAAATGTTTTGTACCACTTCAGAAACTGAGGGTGAGGTTGGGCCTGTAAAATCGATTTAAGCCCCCCAGTAATTCATTACTGACCGTTCCAAGGCGGTAGTTCTGTTGTGGTTCTCTGTTGCCTGTTTTTGGTGTCAGAGTTTCTGATGTTTTACCTTATGTATGTTCTTATTATTTTTGATTCGGTTTGAGTTGCTGAGTGACCACCTTTTGGGAACAAGCTGCTCACTCGGTTGGCCATATGTTCTCTGTATCTTGATTATTTGTAATCTTAGTTGTTTCCAACTATGGTTTGAGGGCTAAATTTGGATTTTGATTGTTTCAGTTCCTGGTCTTTGCATACTTTTTACTTGTATAAACAATATCTGATAAAAAATCTTTGCTAACGACGGCATGTTGTGGACAACTCGGCATTGAAATGAAAAAAAAAAAAAAAAACAGATATCAAAGGAAAACAATTAAACTTAGAGTCCACAGGATGATGTGTCTCGCCTGTCAACACGCTCAAGGGTAGAGTAGGGTAGGGGCAGGGTAGGGCAGGGCTGGGTAGGCTAGGGTATGATATAGTTTGGTAGGGTAGGGTAGGGTAGGACCCAATTAAAATACAAAATGGCAAGGTAGACACAGGGTAGGGTAGGGTAGGTTGGAAGACACAGGGTAGGATAGGGCATGTTAGGGTTGGTAGACACAGAGTAGGGTTGGGCCGGATGTGGTAGGTACTGGAAGGGTAGGGTAGGGTAGGGTAAGGTAGGGTAGAGTAGGGTAGGGTAGGCAGGTACACAAGGGGTAGCGTAAGAGAATTTAGGTAGGTACAAATCGCGTTATATCCACCCTCCCCTACCCCTACCCCCTACACCCTACCTACCGTACCGTACAGTACCCTTCCCTTCCCTTCCCTACCCTACCCTACCCTACCCTATTCCACCCCACCCCACCCCACCCTACCCTACCCTACCCAAGAACGTGGTGACAGGGGAAACATATCCTGTGGACTGCCTCTGCCCTGCAATCCCTACCCTGTGTCTAATATTTCCTACCCTTCTCGGTGTCTACCTAACTAAATTGCCTTACGTAATTCTATGTCTACCTACCTACCCTACTCTGCATACCCTACTCTGAGTCTACCTCCCAGTACCTACCCTACCCTGTGACTACCTACCCTAACGTACTAACATGCCCTATCCTACCTTGTGTCTTCCAACCTACCCTGCCCTGCCTACCCTGTGTCTACCCTGCCATTTTGTATTGAAATAGGGTCCTACCCTACCCTACCCCAACTTACCCTACCCTACACGGTCCGACCTCCCCAACCCAACCCTACCCTACCCTACCCTCAAACATGTTTACAGGCGAGATATCATCCTGTGGACTCTTAGTTAAATTGTTTTCCTTTGATATCCGTTTTTTCCTCTGAATACCTGTCGTCCAGAATATTCGGTCGATATGATTCACCCCAAAAAATCGGACCGAAGCGACCCACATTTTAGATTAAGCCTAAACGACATCCCCCCTCCGCCCTTATTGGGCCAAAACGACCCATCCCTGAAATCGGCACGAAACGACCTGACCCTACCCTACTCTACCGTATCCCTACCCAAGCCTACCTAGCCCTACCCTACCCTACCCGACCCTACCCTAGAACGTGTTTACGGACGAGGCACATCATCCTGTGGACTCTATGTTTAATTGTTTGCCTTTGATATCTGTTCTCCCCCCCCCCCCCCCCCCCACCCCCTTTTAATGCCGAGTTGACCAACTCACGGGTTTTCCGTAAGTAAGACTAAGTTTACGATTGGTTCATGACTCGTTTGCCTTTACATAATCTGAGTGCCTCCAGAATAATACAAAGATGGATCTGAAAAGCCCTAAAATAGAGATACCGGATTGCGGGACCGGCTTTTAATTGTTCCCGGCTTTTAGTTCCATTATATGACGATTATGCCATTACGGTTGACTATTACAGCCATTAGATCTACACTGAAAAGATTGAATAATATGGTGACCACATACAGTGATAAATCTTGAACACCAAATAAACCGCTCTTCTACTTGTATATTTTTGTCAGTACATTCAGTGATATGACAAACGAATCAAATAATAGGGTATTTAAATCAAATATTATGATTATACCACAAAGTAGATTGTCTGTTGCGGGTAGTATCATGACACAAACATCAATAGATGTATGCAGTTGACTGTATGATATGGCGAATGAATCAAATACTTTGTTGGTTAAACCAAATACTATAACTTGTACATACAACAACTTGTCTCCTGCGTCCAGTATTATGGCACCAAGATCAGTTGCCGTATGCAACTTATTGAATAGTATGCTATGCCGACCAAATATTATATTCATTACATAGAGCGGTATGGCGAATGAATTTAATACTATAACTTGTACACATAATAATTTGTATCATGCGTCAAGTCTTATGCCATTAACACCAATTGCTGTATGCAACCGATTTAATATGCTCTGCCGACCAAATGTTATATTCATTGCACACAGTGGTATGGTGAATGAACCAAATACTTTGCTATTTTAACCAAATACTGTAAATTGCACACACAATAATATGTCTCCTGCGTCCAGTACTATGACACCAACACCAATTGCTGTATGCAACTGATTGAATGATATGCTTTTCCGACCAAATATAATAACCAATGCATAAAGCAGTTTGTTGTCTGCACCATATAATATGACTGCCCCACCTAATGATTTATTAATCTGATCATGTAAATTATGAATTCGATCAAATATTCTACCCGGTGCATCTACAAACTTGCAGATGCTGACCTTAAGACAGCCATGGCTTTCCATAGATTCCTCTTGTCGTCATTTAAGTCTGCTACTTAAAGACCTGGATTTTTGCCATTAGTAGGTTATGTAATCTTTATCTAATCCAATAAAACAGTCTTCTCTGGGTAAGTTCACAAGACCGATGTCCCACCAGCCTCTCAGGGAGGCTCAAAATGTGTGTGTGTGTGGGGGGGGGGGGGGGGGGGAATTGAATAACGCAGATACCTTAATTCAAATCACTGGTATTAGTATTCATCGAATTTTGATGTAGAAAAACAATTTAGATACATATATTCTGTTCACTTTTATCCCTTTTTCACAATCCAGAAGCCAAAAATAAAATAATATAGTTTTACTCTGTGCAAACAAAATATTGATTATTGATAATGATAAATTGATAATTGACAAGTCACCGTCTAAAACCAACAAAACTACAGTGTCAGTTCTTGTAAAAACAGATGAACCTTGACAAATTCACTGTTTTCAAAAGGTGTCAAAAACATATTTAATATCCCCAAACTGCTACAAACACAGGTTTCCCAATCTAATTAAACTAAAAACCTTTAAGTTTCTGCAGTGATGCGGGGAAACAAAATTTCGTTTTCAAATCTTGCTTAATTTTTTCTTCTTGAGATTATTTTAATGGCTTATTTATAAATTACAGAGCATTTCACTTACTAAATAAAAATAAATAAATAGAAATGAAATAAATAAATAAGATTAAAGGAAGTAAAATTAAAATACTAAACTAAAAATATATAATAGTAAGTGATGCCATGTGAATATATTTAATCATCAAAATTTCTATCTGTCTTTTTCCCCCTCAATTCCTTTTTTTCTTCATTCATTCTACTTCATTTTTGTTTCTCTTTTTTACTTGCATTTGAACTGTCTTTATTATAATAAATATTGACTGCTAATAAGCAACGTAATCTTTTGCTGACCGACAAGGCTACTTTCCTAAAAAGTGTACCAATTCACCTTAAAATATGATATATATCATAACGAGTGGGCTCATCTTGAACAGAACAGAACAGAAGAGAACATAAACTTTAGTACTCTCAGGTCAACAATGTTACATATGAGGTACAGCGAATAACATATATAGCAGCGAATGACAAGTGCTGTTGTTTATTAATAGAAAAAAGCTTGAAACACTCAGTTTTTCCATTCTAATTGTGATTGTCATATTGTCTATCTTCCTATATTCTAACAAATAAATAGACATAACTTCCAAGATGGTAGAGTAAATTTCGAAATTTGCATCCGAATTTCGGAATTTACTCTGCCATCTTTGAATCTCTATCAACTACAATTTCGAAAGCTCAGTGACAAGTGAACTGTTACAAACCTCGTTCCACTGCGTTCTCGTTTGGTTTGCTAGTCTCCAGTAAACCTTGTACCCGAAGCCTTTACCTCCCTCTTCGGATCGGCTGAGAGGCTAAACAAAGAAATAAAGAGGCAATTGGGAGCAGTGACATACATAAAGGGCCATCAGTGTTTGATACTGGCAATCACGCTGTCTCAGGCCCGGATCCAGGGGTTGGGCTCTGGGCTTGAGCCCCGTCACCTGGGACTGGTTAGATTGAAAAATATGTTGTGACATCTCATTAGAATCGCCTCGGAGAGGCGATTCTGATGAGATATCACAACATATATTTCAAGGCAAAAAAATTCTCATAAATTGATCCCTTATGATATGTCATATATTTTCAAGCCCTCCACACCCCCCCGCCCCCCCACACACACATACATCGCGGCACTTAACAGCCCCACCAGTTATCCAGAGCCCCACCAGTACGTGGTCTGGATCCGGGCCTGCTGTCTGGTTGGAATGTTTATTGTTCACATACACCATGAATGTACTCTGAGGAATATACAGATTACAACCAAGGGTCTATTTGCAAGATAAAATGCACAGTGTTGTCTGAGTCTCCAAGGTTCAAATTAGAATTCTTTTCTCCTTTTTCGGCGGCTGAATATCAGAAGCCGAAAGTAGGTAAAAAGGGGGGGGGGGGGGTACCAATAAGGTGGGTTTTCTGCATCCTACCAAAGTTTTCTTTTTTTATCTGATGGTATACTCCAATGTGTCTAGTTTATTGAACCATATGTGACTTTGGTCGGAAAGCCCTACTTACTGAGCTATGGGTCCACAGAAGTGGGTGGGGTAATCCAACATGGTTTTAGCCTGTCTTGTAAAATAATTCTCATTTAGTAGAAGAGTACAACAGACAGACAGGATTTGATGAAATGATTAACAGAACATCTAAAATATATTTCCATATTATTTTATTTGGTTTAATTGAACATATGTTGTCAAAAAAGACTTCCTTTGACATTCAGCATTTTTTGATATTTTTGTCCTCAGTTTTCAATATTTCTTGGCATTATTGTTAAATAAACAGACATGTTAACATCAAACCCATGACAAGGAAGCACCTTGACAAGGGCATTCAGATGATGTGACCAGAATTTCACAATGACCTAGTTTTCATGGTCGACTGAACACATAAACTTGCTTGGAAGATGGTTTTCTTTCAATTGTGACCTAGAATTACGAACCTTTGGTCAAATTACTATTTTAACTGATATATTATGCCCCACGCTCCCGCCACTAAAGGTGAGGGAAAACATATTGGCTTCAGTGCGGATCCCGTTGGCATCTGCATTTGTGTATGTGTCACATATTAAGTCCTTCTGTGACCTTGGAAACAAGGTCAAGATCATCAAAATCTGACCTTGACCTTGTTTCCATGGTCAAAGAAGGACCTAATATGTGACACAGACACAGATGCAGACGCCAAGGAGATCCGAACTGAAGCCAATATGTATTCTCTCACCTTTAGTGGCGGGGGTGTAGGGCATAATATAGCAGTTAAAATAGTAATTTGACCAAAGGTTCGTAGTTCTAGGTCAAAATTAAATGAAAAACCATCTTCCAAGCAGGTTTATGTGTTCAGTCGACCATGAAAACTAGGTCATTTTGAAATTCTGGTCACATCATCCGAATGTCCTGGTCAGGGTGCTTCCTTGACATGAGTTTGATGACAACTGGTCTGTTTATTTAACATTAAGGCCAAGAAATATTGAAAATTGAGGACAAAAATATAAAAAAATGCTGAATGTCAAAGGAAGTCTTTTTTGACAACATATGTTCAAATTAAACCAAATAAAATGATATGGAAATATAGTTTAGATGTTCTGTTATTCAATTAATTAAATTCTGACTGTCTGCTGTACTCTTTTACCAAATGAGCATGTTTATACAGGATAGGCTAAAACCATGTTGGATTACCCCACCCACTTCTGTGGACCCATAGCTCAGTAAGTAGGGCTTTCCGACCAAAGTCACATATGCTCCAATAAACTAGGCACACTGGAGTATACCATCAGTTAAAAAAGGGAAACTTTGGTAGGATGCAGAAAACCCGCCTTATTGACAGTTGGACAGACTGAAGTCCAAACATAGACTTAAATAGTTGACGTGCTGTAAAAACACATTAGGAGGACTTTGCAGGTTAGTTTGACATATGCATTAAACCTGATAAACAGAATGATATGCATACATTAACATGGGCACACATGCATTAAAATGTAGTCCTTGTATGTTGCTCTTGATTCTTTGTATGGTGTTAAGAAAAAGCTTGTATGCTAAAGTCCGTTATCGCTGATAGGTAGCATTGAAATACTCGATTTTCTCTCCGAAGAATACGACGTGCACAAGGCAATGGCTAAAGTCTTTTAGGAAGGGGATCGCATTCACATATAAAACGATACTGAAATATGATGGTAATGAAACAACATTTATATTAAAAGTTCTCATTGTGGGTGAAATTTTAAGTCTGCCTGAACATCTGACGCGAGGCCAGAGACGTGTGTATTTACAAACTGGGCCATATCATGTGACTTCCAACAGTGTGGCAATTTTATCATGTGATATTCAGATCAACCGGCTCATTCACATAGGGTAATCAGAAACCTTACAGTTGGCTCTATGGCTTGGGCCATTTCCAAAGAAAGGCGAGGGCAGATCTGCAGTCTGATCAGAGCTTCTGGTTGTCACTAATGCCGCATTGTTCGAAAGCACATGTCATGATGTGGCTAAAATATTTGCACTTTAAAATACGTAAGCATACCTGCCACGTCATGGTCAACGTGCCAACGCTTCCCCCGCCACCGGCGACATTAGTGGGCGCTCTCGTCGGCGCAGCAGCAGGGATCCTGTATACTCCTGAAATGAAAAACAACAAGTACTTTCATAATGTGGTCAGAATTCATAAAAGTCCAAGAAATGAGACCATTGGCGAGAACCTACAGTTTGCATAGGCCTTAAGGAAAACTTGAGGAACCCGGTCCAGACATGAAGTTTGTTCATGACTTTCGCTGTTTCTGTTTGCTACAAATACCTTCTCAATAAATAATGAATGAATCACAGATAAATCCAACTGTGCCATAACAGATTGCATCTCAATTCATCCAACCTAACTGTGAATCCACCTGAAAATATCTGCAGGAACACAGGAACTGATAGACAAATAATGAAGGAATTGGGTTTGATTGCAATTTTGTGCAAATTAACTACGACCGTATCTGTTTGCTTACTAGTTTTCCGCGTGGATTTACCATGTACAGCCTTAACGATTATCGTATTACCTTTGGGACTACTGGGTATTCCCACTCCTCTCTCATTTTTCGCGAGAACTCTGAAGGTGTATCCATTATTGGGAAGAAGATCATCGACAACAAAAAACCTTTTCTCATCAAACCCAGGAACCACGGTGAATGGAGCAGGAATGTCTGAAAAATGAAAACGGTTATTGTGGGAGCCTGGCCCCAAGGTTAAAAAACTTTTTTCATGCTCAACTCAACTGAGCATGAAATTTTACCTGCTAATAAATAGCAAATTACTGATAAGTACAGTTGTTTTCTTGCTCAGTTTAGCTGAGTATGAAATTTTCTCTGCTTAAGAATATGAAAATGCCAACATTAGTTGGAATTTTCATATTCATCAACAGAGAAAATTTCATGCTCAGTTGAGTTGAGCATGAAAAAAGTTTTATAACCTCGGGGCCAGTTATAGAATCACTGTCAAGCATAGATAGAACTTGATTTGTTCAATCAACAACCACGCTGGGGGACATTATTTTAAAAACCAATCGTCTTAAATCATGACTCGTGTCAATAGAATACGTTTGGATCTATCGTAAGTAGTGCTATTAGAGAATGCTAAACTTCTGATAAAATACAAAATGATCTCTGGAACTAAACAAAGCAGTCAGAGGAAGGTTATCCTTGGAATTTCTTTTACGGATTTGTAGCTTTTATACAGGAACCCCGAAGAAAGTCATTTTCTAACTGCCTAGAATTTTTAAATCCTTTATTTCTATTTGTGTGTAGAAATTCCATGGGAAGCTGTTTCAAAACTGCTTAAAATTTGTGATTTCAGTCGGTTGTGTTTGAAATTGAGGCAAATTAAGTGGGTTGGAAGATAACTTAGACGGTCTAATTCGTCATGATAGTTACTCCCCGGATGCTAAAAGTTAAAAGCCTATATCAGCTCTATAAATTAATTGTGAAACACAACAAGGAACCGACAAAAGCAGACTTCCGCTAAACTGAATCTGCTCATGGCCAGTCATAGAATGTACACTATATGATTCCAACTTAATCAGAACTACATGTAATATGCTAAAATATCTCAAAACCTTTCCCAAGTTTTGGCATGGCTTACCTTCAGCAAGAACCTGCCAGGTAGGATCGTATTGTGTGTGTGCTTCTATGACGAAGAAGTTTACTAGAGCGCCATGGTTCATCGACGATGTCCAGGTCCACATGAGTTTCAGTGACTTCCCTTTTATAGACTCTGACTCTACATACACACCTGCTGGTTCACCCGGCGGTCCTAACAAGATTTTGACACAGTTAAGTCAGCCTTTCCGTCTATTCAGGTATGAGTACACATTAATGTTTTTTCCGACGTTTTTACGAAAGGCAATAAATTTTGTTTGTTACTTCCGTGGTTTCTCGACAAATATAGTAGTTTGCCGTTGCATTCTTTCTTTTTTTTCATCACCGTTTTTAGGCGTTACAACAGGCTGAACAGCGGCGTTAGCGGTTTATACACCGCCAATCGTCGTATTCTGGTGTCGATCGTGGGATGTGGATTTTGTTTTATCATAATATGACGGCGTTGTTATTTAAGAAATAGATCAGCTCTAGAAGTGAATTGTTGAATAATAATTCACTGTTTGGAGGTCAGTTGTAAAGTTGATCATATCACGAGCGCGGAGCGCGGAGCGCGAGTAATATATCTACTTACAACTGACCGACAAACAGTGAATTATTACTCAACAATTCAATGCTAGAGCTGAACTATTTGGATTCTAACACTAAAAAACGCCGAAAAACTATTTTTTTTTCATTCAAACTCTCCCAACCTTCCTGCCAGCGTGTTCATACTCCCGCCAATATTCTTAACTGTATTTTAGATAAATGTACGTTTTATGGCGATTTTAGAAAGAAAAAGAGACGTTACACCGTCTAACGTCTCATAACGTCACAAAATTACGTCAGTACTGCAGTGACGTCAGCAATTAGACTCACGCGCTCCGAAACAGTGAATTGTTGCAGAATAAAACACGGTAACTTTCCATTGCTTCTATAGGTGCACTGTGTTAGAATCAGTGGATAACGTCGTGTCATAAAATCATATGACCACACGTGTAATAACACTTTGGTGGGTACATGTAACGTCACTGACAAATAATGTTCGGTTTTCAAGCTCAACTGTTTTCGGTTTTGGCGCTTTAAGCGTTATTATTTCGCAACCGATTGCCTTGAAATTTTATAGACAGGTAGAAAATAGATTGACAGTAGGTAATAAATAAATAAAAACAAAATTTCCGTCGAGTGCCTATGTTGACTTACCTATGACAGTGACAGTTGCAGTTGTTGATATGGATGTAAACACTGTCTGGGCCACACATTCATACACGCCCGAGTGGTAGTACTGGGCATTCACAATGTACAGTCCGTGGAGACCTTGCTGGAAATCCTATAATACAGATAATTAATTATTTGGGGTTAGTGGACCTCTGAACAGCATTTCAGTTAGGTCATGTAGGAAATGAGGGAGACAGGGAAGCTGGCTCAACACAGGCATAAGAAGAGTCACGCCCGAAAGGCAAAACTCGATCCCATCCCCAACAAAAAATACAACAATTTAAATATTATTTGACGCATCCGCATCCTAACCATAGAACAAAGATTTTTCAAATGAAAGTAAATTGACACATCGATGTATACCTTCATTCACATGCTACGTTAAAAAAACAGAGAAACCAGTATTTACTTTCTTGAATATTTCTCATGAGTGTACTAGTTTATATAGAGGATATTTGACTTTTTCAGTGTAAGATCGATTTTTATTTCACCATATGAACACCAAAAGCAGTATTTTCACGAGTGGCTAAGCCACGAGTGAAAATACCACTTTTGGCGTTCATGAGTAAAATAAAATTCATCTTACACTGAAAAAGTCCAATTTTCTATTTCTTTTATGCTTGAAAATCGCAATAATTCTGTTTATTCAAGAGCGTCAGCCATTACGAAAGAAACTCAACTTTTTTTCTAGCCGTGTTGCGTCAAATTTGATGCTTTCAGCGTGTTTATTGGGTATGATTTGGGTTGCAAACGTAGTTTGCAACTGAAAAATAGCTTTAAATATCATTTTGATAAGCAGATCTCGAAAAAATTGCCAAGAAAGAATGTCTACAGGAGACTCAGGCGGCCTGACGTCGCGTGCAGTTAGAATGTTACGTTGGCGCTTTAAGTGACGTCAGTAACGTCGTAATGACGTGCAAACAAGTGTGACGTAATTTTTGTAAAGCCAGATAAGATTTAGCCAATTAATCAACAAAAAACTTGAGGCTTTTTCACAAAAATCCAATTTCTGAACAGTGAAATCGGAAGTGATAATTTCACTGTTTGAAACAGTGAGATTATCAGTTTCGATTTCACTGAGAAATCTCTATAATTCATTGAAAAGTATAAAAGAAAGCTGGTTTATGTTATAACAATTATAGAACTTTTGAAAAAAGTGTTCAGTAAAACATTTCATATAAATTTAGTTAAAGCGTTAGAACCTATTTCTAATACAATTTTCAACATCGCGATTTGAAATATGAGCCGCGACGCGAGAAAACAAACAAAGTGATTGTGCGCCCAGGGCAGTCTCAGATCAGGCTGGGCATCTGCCCATTCTGATCAGAGTCTTCGCTGTCCGCATGAAGCTAGCTTAGACCCTTAGCTACCCTTCAAGTGCTTCATGAAGAGTCTGATCTAACTTGTTGGATGTCCAGGCCGATCTGAGTGTGTGCTGGGCGCACGGTCACTTTGTTGGTTTTCTCGTGTCGCGGCTCAAATATATCATTGAGGGGTACGAGTTCACTCTCAGGTGGAATCGCAGGAGATGCAACTATACCACTAACTTTCTGATACCCACTCCCCCGTCCCCTTCTCAAAAGGGATCAACGCTTAAAGACAAATACTCTTGTTTATTGGGAGTGAGTGAGTGAACTCAGGTTTAACGTCCCACCAATAACGAGGTCATATGGAGACGGGACCTCGGTTTAAAGTCTCATCCGAAAGACCGGAGAAGCGGGGGATCGAACCTGCGACCCCTGGATTGGTAGTCTGGAGTGTTATCCACTACGCTACAGCCGCTCCTATTGTTTATTGGGAGATATAATCCTATTATGCAACAATCCAGTGACACTGCTATTTCATCAAAAGAAATAACCCATCTCATTTTGTTATTGACATAACAGGGTCATAAAACCAAGAAAGACTGGGGTTGTGTTCTGTATAGTAGAGAATATTTGTCTTTAAATGAAAGAATTCGCTTCATTAGGAGAAAGCAAACAGGAAGACACTACAGGTGTTTACATTTGAAAAAAAAAGTGGAAAACATATTGGTGTTCTCATATGCCTTATTCAATCCTGCATTAGATCTCTTCACAGTATACAACAGTAACCATGCATACCAAAATTTGTACGACAGAGACATCTTCTATCTTTACGAATGGAAATTTCTTCATTGTCACTAAATACCAAAAGTTTGAAAATATATAGTTGAAAGAGAGGACGTAACCATGTCGCAACGGACAACATACATCCGGCAGGCATGCCAGGTAATAAACGCCAGGACAACCCGAAAAAAGGCCGCTCCTGTGCAATTTTCTTGTTACTACAGAATAAGTATTACTTCAAGCCAATGCTGACAGGATGCGTTTGTGTTTTAAGTCTGATCCTTTACTATGCATACTGAAACATTGACTATACCTACCGTTCTGTAGAATGGGTCGTGTTCCCCGTCTATCATGTGACCATTAAACTTCCATACATATACCAGGTCGTACCTCCCGTAATCGTACGTTGCCTCACAGTACAGAAATGATGTTCGGTTGAGCTGGCCAAATGTGTTTACAGGAGCTTGCGAAAATCTAACTCCGCCTGAAATAATTAAGAATATGAATAAGTAGGAACCCTATAAAACAAACTTTAAATTGAAACTTCAAAGTTTGCACCATGGCAAAACTGAGTTAAAGGTGAATGAATACTCTTTACAGTGAAGCAACATTGTCAGTTTTAGTCTCGCATCTCCACTCAGTAAGGGTCAACTCATAAAGGAACTAAGCTGCTCATCGTGAGAATCCAACAAGAAGTCTCGAAAGCTGCCCCTCATTGCCAAATTCAAAGCCGGATTTATTTACATTCTACCTTATGTATGCAAAGGTGAAAGCCTATCTTGTATATGTGAAAATGGGAATTTTGGTGGTAATTTTGGGATAATATTCTCCTATAGTCTTCATATAAACACTTGTCGAGGGTACTCGTTAGAACTGCTTTAGCAAGACCAACAGCATATAACTTTAGAGAAACATGGAAACTATATCTTTTTATTACTGTATTAAAACGCTATTGCTATTAATGCTGATAGAAGATTGGTCCAATACATATTCTTTGAATTGCACACATCCATGAGAGGGCATCTCATAGGGAGATTTGCTATCACTTGGAAGCACTTTCTCGCCTTTTGTTAAGCTCCACTTGAAGAAGAGCTTTAACTACCGCAAAAGCAAATGCTGTGTTAAAATTGTCGAGACTAATGAAATAAGCGACAAAAACATGGGAATGTGCCCATTCTCTCCAACTGGAATAGGGGTGTAACTAGGGGTAATTACATGTTACGAACAATGGTTTATACCCCTTGAGGGCAAGAATAAGACTTTAGCCCCTAAGATATTTCATGTAGTCGCGTCTGTTTGCAGTAACAATTGAAATCCTGTCCAATTTACAGAATTTCAGCATCATCAAATATGCGGGTGAGTGATGAAAGTTTGTCAATTTGACAAAATTTCAATACGAACCTGCGTATTTCCGTATAGGCAGTTACGCATTTGTAAAACTTACCAAATACAGACACACGTGTCGATGATTGACCCTCTCCATTTATGTTTGTCGCCTTACATGTATACTGCCCTTGGTCACTTGGTGTCATCTGCGACACGTGCAGAGTCCCGTCTAACAACACAGTGTGTTTGTCATCATTACCAATCGCCTGACCATTTTTTGTCCACTCAATTGTTGGAGTCGGGGCCGCCTCGGGCTGACATTTTATTGTCATGTTACCACCTGACGCCGCAACTGTTTGGGGCGACAATGGATTCTTATAGAATGATGGTTTTATGGCTGAAATAAGCAGAATAAGAAACAAGACTCATTTTTAAATTGTGTTATAATGCCTTCTAAATATACAATTTGTTGGCGGTTTTTAAGAGTTTTGCTCTGTAGAGGCATAAAGCCCCTTTTATTTTTATTCATTCATTTATTCATTCGTTTTGTTTACAACATATACCGGGTAGAACCTTTTATTTTCTTGTTAGGGCCTTATTTTTGACATTTTAAAAGTTGATATTTATGCCTTATAAAAAATATTTTGGAAAATGTCATCTATGCCTATTTAATGTGATTGTTTAAGGCATATGAGGGTCCATTAAAGAACCATTTTATCATCAAGCGAGAAATAATGCTTTATCTTCATGTCAGTCCAAATATGAAATATTCGAAAGAAGAAATGCACATGTAGATCGCAAATGATTGCACTAAAGCCTTTTCGCCATGCAGAACGTAGTAAAAAAGACATGCAGCACAATAATAATAATAATAATAATATAAAAAAATACAACATAATGATCAAGATAATAATACAATATTGTCGGAGATTTTAATAAAATGTTTATTTTGTCAGAAGCCTACCGAATTAAACTGGGCCTAGTTGTTTCAAAACTAACGACGCCGTTAGTTAACGAGTCGTTAAAATTTTAAGCATATTATACGAAAAAAGTACCATTTTTCCGAAAAAAAAGTATGGAGCTTTTGCACTGCGAAACCGCCTCACACTTTTTAGCAAAAATAATATTAAGACACTTGATTTTATGGGTACTGGAAGACTAATGAATACTTAACTATTTCGTTATGAATAACCGGGCCCTGATTGGAATCCTTCACAAACACCCCAAAAACTTACAGAGAACCCTGAGCTGAGCACTAGTGATAGACGTTCCATGTGCGTTTGACGCAGCACACTGATACATCCCCTGATCTCTGGTCTGGTCCAGACTTTTGATAAACAACACATTTTCATGAATTTCGACTTGCCCCGGCGTATGTGTCAATAGCTGGGAATTCCTGTACCACGAGAATGTGGCTCTGGGCATGGCTTGGGCCTCACATCGCCAGGTCAGTGAGCTACCCACGTCAGCATGCATGTCCCTGAGTGGGAAGGTGAAGTAGGGTTTGGCTGAAAAAGAAAATATCTTATTTTCACAGAGACAAACTACAGTCAACTCTCGATATCTCGAATTCATATTTCAGCCCAAACTACTGATGTCTCAAAGTAAATTTTCTGGAACCAGAAAATTTACTTTGAGATATCAGTAGTTTGAGATAACAGGAGTTGAAACGTAAATAAAAATCGGAAATATATTCTCTGATATAAGAAAATATTTTGAGATATCAATATTCGAGATATCGGGAGTTGACTGTATATTAATAAATCATGGACTTACCACAGAGACAAACTATATTAATAAATCATGGACTTACCACAGAGACTAACTATATTAATAAATTATGGATAATTGTACATTTGCTCTAAGATAAATAAAAATAAATATCGCCAAAATGAAAGATAAGGTCTATTTTCATCCAAGAACAGTTTCCTCTTGTATGTCCCCTGTTATTGTTACAGAGCTGGCTAGATATAACCCAGATAACAACGCTTTGATCGGACCTGCAGTCATGTTCGCTATATTTCGTTGAGAGAGTGACTGTCAATTCGGACCCGTTCAGGCCGAAACATATCTAGCCTTTGGATTTTCTGCAGAGTACTGTTCAAAGAGTCTATAAAACTTCAAATAATTCATGTATCTACCTATCGTTTTCAATTCAGGTGAATCATGTAAAACGTAAGTCATACGAAATTTGTATTTATTCAGCTGCAATAACGAAAGAGTTTATTAATATATATTCAATTTGTTTTTGTCAGACATACCTTCTAAAACAAGCACTATGCTTTTAGACACAATATTTTGTTTCCCTGTTAGTTTCACGACCTGGCATGTATAGGTGCCACCGTCCTCAAACTTGGCTTTAGGTATAGTCATTACCCTGTTGTCGTATCTGAATGTGGTCCCTTTAGGAAATGGTTTGTCTTTTCGGGACCAGCTGTACTGCAACGGCATTCTAAAACAGGAAAATTCGATTTTTATTTAATTTCAGCTGAGCCATGCATGAGTATCCAAGCAATAAAGATCCAGATAAACCTATGCAACTGCACAGTCGATCTAGTAGCTTCATTTTATGTTCCGGTTTTACACGTAGGCTTTTTATTTAGAACGTGGCATGCCGCTTAATATATTTGTATGAAAGACGTCATGAATTTACTTTAAACATCAAGGACTTTCTTGTGTTCATGCACAGCGCAAGACTATTAAAAGTAAAAAGTATGCAAAGACCAGGAACTGAAACAATCAAAATCCAAATCCAGCCCTCAAACCATAGTTGGAAACAACTAAGATTACAAATAATCAAGATACAGAGAACATATGGCCAACCGAGTGAGCAGCTTGTTCCCAAAAGGTGGCCACTCAGCAACCCAAACCGAACCAAAAATAATAAGAACATACATAAGGTAAAACATCACAGAAACTCTGACACCAAAAACAGGCAACAGAGAACCACAACAGAACTACCGCCTTGGAACGGTCAGTAATGAATTACTGGGGGGCTTAAATCGATTTTACAGGCCCAACCTCACCCTCAGTTTCTGAAGTGGTACAAAACATTTAGTTGGTTGTTCGGTTCGCATGATAACCCTCTAACTCGTCAATGAATCATCACGGTAAACACATAAATCAAATTTCAACACCATGAAGAAGCAAAGACGAGGACTCAACAGATACAACGGGCCGTCTGACAGGTGGAGATCCCTGTCCTGCCAAACAACCCCACTGGAAATCTGAAGCAAAAGAAGGTCACCAGTTGAGCCCCGGTGGACCAAGCAACAGCAAAGTAGAGAAGTAATACAAAATGAAAAAAACAACTTTTTCCCATTTATATAAAATGCAAACAAGAACGTGTTTTCAAAGACAGGAGTGAGCCAAAACCCCGTATTTTAGCTGGATAAACAGCTCAAGTTTCAAGGCTAATCAGTGTTACTGAGTAACTATGAAAATATAAACAATTCTAGTATAGATCGTCATTTTTTCCACATTATGATGACTAGCCATACTATTTGTTTTAACATAATCATGCTCCTGTATCTATTTATAGCTTTATCCAAACATTTAGGATATGAAAGTTTGCCATCTCATAAGGACAGAAAAAAGTTGAAGAATAACCTATTCAAAGAATGGATTGGCTAGCCATCAATTACTGGACAGTTTACCAATGCTAAACCATATTCATTCTTTGTTAGTTCAATGGCCTTACTTTCCAAATGCAAAACATTCCATTGTTACGTCATATCCCACCATTGCAGGCTTAGGGAACACAGCTATGAAGTCGTTGTGGATGATTGGACCATAATCAGAAGACGCTGAAAAAGAGTACAAATGTTTCAATAGAGATACCTTAAACCTGCAAAACAGTGTCGTTTCAAAGCTATTTCAATGTTGTTAATCAGCTGGTTTATACATTACTATACTATTTATTGTATGGACTCCCCAATTTTCGAACCTGAACTGATGGCGGAATGGAGTGCACCCTTATCAGACTGATTTTATGCTACTAACAGACTAATATTGTGTTTTACACCTTTATAAGACTGCGATCGCCCATTTCATATCTTTAAGAGACATACATCGTCTGTTTTCATTATCTTTGTTAGACTGATATCGGCGCTGTTCTACTGAATCATATGCATATAGTCTGTATGTTGTATCTTTTTATGAACCCATGTCTTTTTATCAGACTGATATCTTTGGCTTTTATTTCGTTTTGAGACCGATATTGTCTGGGTTTTTTTTTACATCTTTCTCACGTGTATACTTTACTTATATTTCGTCATCTGAAGTTACATCCAAATACTGGTGTGGTTGCATGCTTAGTTTTACTACCGACTGCCCCAGATATGCTTCTATTGCAATCATTGGGAGTTTGTTGTAGTAAATGTGCGGTTTGGTTTTTCCATTACAAGAATCCCCTCTCTCGTTCATTCAATGATTTTTGTGATTGTAGCTTTCCTTGGTAATTTCACTACAAACAAACGTAGTGCCGAAAACTGATTTTGGTCCAACCTTAAAATCTGATCGAGACAATAGAAATGCAGTCAAAACAGCTCAGATATCACGGCTTATATTTTAACCCTTAAAGCCAGCGCCAAAATTAAAATTGTTGAATTGGCAAACAGTGTAGATCCAGATGAGGTGGCTCATAATCAGCCACCTCATCTGAATCTACACTGTTTGCCCTCTAGTGTTCGAATTCCCAATATGATATCGCTTGGACGAAACATTTTTTTGAAATTCTGCGGACGTAAATTTTGTCGTCTGCTTTTTGGCGCATATAGGGTTAAAAGGCTATAACCTCATTATTTTCCAGGTCATCTGCTTATGCTCTTGCCAGGCTGTGCAGTTTGCATATGAGCCACATCCTGTGATTTCCAACAATGTAGCAAGTTTGTCATGTGATATTCAGTTCAACATTCTTTCTCAATCACACATGGTAATCATAGACCTCGCTGTTGGCTGTATGGCTTGGGCCACTTCCATAGATAGCTGCTGTGACAAGCAAAGGCTCTGATCAAACTGTACTTTGCTTGTCACCAATGTCACATTGTTGGAAATCACACGATGTGGCTCAGTTATGTCTCACGGCCGTTGTTTCAAGAAATGGCTAAAGTTCGTACTTACGACTCCCGTCTACACGCAGTTCGATACCCTTGCTGGACCGACTTGGAGGCTGGGTAGTGGAGAGTTTGCCCCCAACTGGAGCACTGAGGGTAACAACACAGAAGTACATTCCAACGTCTGAGTACTGGACCTCAGAGAAATACAGGTTGCCGTTGTATGAAATGAAAGTGTAGGTATTGAGAGCAGGACGGATGAAGTTGGATGCAATGTATGTCTTAGTATAGACATTTGTTCTTGTAAGGTTTGTGTCGGCATCTTTGTACCACTGGAAGTTCAAGGCTGTTAAAAAGAAAAAAAACAGCATGTTTTTATTCTTCAGCAGTTAGACATAAAGTGTTTTATAAGATAACCTGAGTTCCGAATTAAAGTCCTGAAGTCAGTTAAAAATGGTTATTATTATTTTATAATTTCATGTTCAAATTTCTACTAAGCTAAGGTAATTAAGTTCCAAAACTGAGCTTCCTGTGTTCAGGTATGAAAACCAAAGAAAACATGTAGATGTGTGTCATCTTATAATTGAATCTGACCCGATATTCAAAGAATAAATTTGTTTAGTTCAGAAAATAACAGAATTTTTAAGTAAGCATGACTTTACAAATCGGTCAACATAGATCTTCCCCAAAATCACGGTATAATTTAAATTTATTCTGGGTCTGAGGTCATAGAACTTGAGTATAATCTCAATCTCAAAATAAAGCACACTGATTGGCTACTTCCGAGCATGTGCTCGGCAGCAGCCAATCAGTGTGCTTTATTTTGAGTTTGAGAATGTACTCAAGTTTTATAACCACAGGGCCTGATTGCAGAGACTAGGTAAAAATTGCAGCATTATTTCAAGCAGAAATATTTTAGTAGTCAAACCTGACTGTCTAGATACTGCACTGTAGCAGAAAACAAGGCAGCAGAAATTATGATTAACGCACATTAAGTCCTTTCGGAAAAAGACGATATGATGTCATCGGTTCAATATGAGGGCCTTGTTCAAGGGTAGCCTACATATACCATATCCTACCTGGTTTAGCTGAGGGCGGATTGCACTTTATATATGTTCCTTGATTAATTAAAGCCACAACGGCTCCAGGAGGGTTGGGACTAAAATCGAACAAATCTGAAAAATATGAAATAAAACTCCCTAGTCAATGGGCGATTCACAGCATCGTCTGATACCTTGTGAAAATTATTTGTTTCCATATAAAACCGGTGTCTGTCAATGGTAGCAAAATGCTTTTTAGAGTTTTATCTAAAAGTGTGACAACCTAAATGGTTAAACTGTGAGTAAACTTTTCCTTAAAGTACATGTAATAGATTATGTAAATTACTATAGCAGGCAGCCAGTAAATTTCATCATATATTTTATATGTCATACCTTTACATCAGTTTAAATAACTGGCCAAGTGGTCACCTTTCAGGCAGGGAGGTTGCGGTTCAGTTCCCAACATGTGACATATATGCCGTCACATCTTTGAAGCCAGTAGACCACTATATTACGTATACCCTGAGCTATAAAACTAGCATCAAGGAAAGCGGTCGGTGATTGCGGTGTCGCTGAACATAAGAGATGGTGTCCCTCTTATCAAACACATGTACCCAGCGTGCACTTGACGTCAAAATGACGTCGTACTAACGTCGATGCGACGTCATTACGTCGCATCGACGTCGGTACGACGTCATTTTAAGGTCATGTGCCTGCTGGGTATATGCTCGAAAAATTCAACAAATACCAACGCACTGTACTTTCGTACCCTGGGACTGCGGCATCATTTAACAAGCAAAGCTGCAATAATAGTTTTCACTTACATCCAAATGACAGAAACAGCGGTTCTGAAAGTATGGAACCATACTTGTTTTCAGCTCTACACTGATATGTCCCTGTGTCTACACTTTCTCTTGGTGATTGGATTGTAAGTTTGCCATTAGTGAATGTATACCGGGAATCTTTTGTTGACGTAATCTCCTGATATGAAGAAGTGTGGTGGAATCTTTGGTCAATGGTAGCGGTGGTACTCTCAAACCATTTGAAATCCGGCTGCGGATTTCCGGTGGCTACGCAGTCCAATGTCACATGCTGACTCTCTACAACAACTGTATTGTTAGGTTGAACAATGAACTCCGGTCCTCGTTGAAACTTGGCAGGCATTGTTTCGTTGGTACCGAAACCTGAAAAATGATAATTCAGAAGTCATGTGTTTCAGTTCGGCATAAGTCTTAATCTTTGGAATGTTTCATCAGCAGCAGTAGCAGCAGCATCTCACTCTTTCTGCCACACAAAGGGGCGTAAAGTAAAAAGATAGGGCAATTATCAGGAATTAATACAATCAAATCCCACATTCCGCTCTCAAAACCAACAGGGAAAGAAGCACATACACACAAAAAATGACACAAGTTCACGAAAGACACGCACAGTAAACCGAATGAGCAGCTCTTTCCCAAACAGATGGTCATTCAGCTACCCCAATAACAGCATCAACATCTATTCTTACTTATTTTATTATTTTAATTGTAAAACAAAACAAAACAGAAGGCAGATTGGGCTGCAATACAGGTGACCAAACCGCCAGAGACCATAGACAAGCGGACTAGTGCACAGCACAATATAGCATCAAGGGACCGCAACAGAAGTACCGCCTTGGAACGGTCAGCAAAAGATTACTGGGGGCTTAAACTAGTTTTACCGGACCTAAACCTCACCCTTAGTTTCCGCAACGGTTCAATCAAACAAAAAAAAACGCTTATACCACACAACAGACTGTACAAACTATATGGAAAACATTTAACCATTATTTTTACCTATTTTCTATTCTTTATTATAAAACAAAACAGGAAGCAAAGCGGGCAGCTGCGGAATTACCAGGTGTAACTAAGAACAAGAACAACAATGAACAACCACAACAGAAGTACCGCCTTGGAACGGTCAGTAATAAGTTACTGGGGGGCTTAAACTAGTTTACTCTGCCCAAACCTCGCCCTCTGCTTTGCAGTGGTTTGAAACATATGTAGATCAACAAAAACTTTCTATTTATCGGGTGCGGGTGCATTGCAAATAGACTATAAGTGACAGATTGTGATATGTCGCCGAAACATTCCTTTTCTGGACAAACTCAATTCAAAATACTGTTTATCAAACATTCGCCACTGAATGAATGTAGATATTCATAAAGCGAAGAAAAACGTGCCTCAGAAAACCACACTCTGGACAGAGTGTCACAAAAACGTGGTTGATCAGGTTAGATACGTAAGAGGATTAGATTTGAAGGTTTAAGACTGGAGACCACCCAGATAGGCATCAGTATGTTTTGTGATAATATAGAAAAGCAGAAGCATATACATGTACGAGTAATTATTAGAATCAAATATACGCACTACGTGTTTTCGTCAGACCATTTCTTATTTAGAATGGATATATTAAGTACCTGATATGATAAGGGTCAGTTTAGTATGCATTCAAACACTTAAAATTGCATGGTTTTGATTAATTATCATTTGAGAAAAAGAGAACATGCAGAAAAAAACGTTTCTCTTTTGTGAATTTTAATAATGACATGTTTTCTGACATTGACTTTAGAACACCAGGCCCTTATATTTTTTTTTTAGTTTTTATGGCTTACATTTATTAGTGTAATCTATCCTTGCCCAAGAAGCTACTTTGAAGACATACGCAAAAAAAAAACAATGTCATTGCATTGACGTGGACCCGACGTGATTTCAACGTTATGACGTTTTGAGTCCGAAAAAGTTTTTCCATCAAAATACATATTTCATGCTCACCAAAATCTCTTTTTTGTTGTATAATTCTTGTCATTTCTGTTCTCGGTATCTCACAGACATAGTAGAGAGGAGTACTAGTTGACACCATGGTCCAGCCATAAGTCTGATGCAATGCTGAAATAGAGTATACAAAGTCAAAGCTGACGATAAGAGAACAAATGAAGATATTATAAGAGCCGCGCAGATTCAGATAAACCTGAGCATCTGTCACATAGTGCACTTGCAATTAGATTTTCAGCATTTTTTATTAGGACTAAGAACTCTTTGCACTTGGTCTGTCTGAGGAAACCAGTATATTTTTAAGTAGCCTAAATGGGTCGTTGATTCATAAGTATAACTTGAGCCAGCTCATGTACAATTTCCAAGAAATAGCGATTCAGGTATATGCCGTGAACTTATTTGGTAATAACACTTTAGGCATAGAGATAACATGTAATACGTAAGCAATATCACCATGGAAATTGCTCTTCGAACTTTATGATAATAAAGTCCATGAACTTTCAGTATATAAAACAGAAGCACATCACGCTCGGGGGATTAGGATTTTGGCTTTTGATTGGGTTTAAGGTTGTAACTAGGAAATAACGAAGAAGCAACAATGAATTTGACTTATTATGAACCTGGGTAGTTAGTAGTTGCGGAAATGTTAACTTTAATAAACTTAGAAAACTATACGATCACTTGACTTATCATTAAAGATGGCTCGATAGTATGACACATCCGCTTAGTTTGATCAAACTCTTCGATAGGTGCTAAAAAGGTAGCTAAGGGTCTAAGCTACCTCCATGCGGACAGCGAAGACTCTGATCAGACTGGGCGAATGCCCAGGCTGATCTGAGTCTGCGCTGAACGCACAACCACATTGTTGGTTTTCTCATGTCGCGGCTCATATATTAATTAAAAAAACGTCATCTTGATCAACCGAGACTCAAATGGATGTACGATATACTTTGAAAAAGAACACATTCAGACCTTGCCGAGGCAATATAGTTATTGATTAAGGCATATTGTAGTCCCTTGTGAATACAAATGAGCCACGTCATGTGACTTCCAACAATGTGGCAATTTTGTCACGTGGTATTCAGATAATCAGAGACCATGGCTTTGGCCTCTTCCATACATGGCTGTTAGAAATCACATGATGTGACACATATAAGCTCGCTTCTACACATACCTACGCGCATGCGCGCGCAACAGAACGCTTTCATGCACGCATGCAAGGACAACACAGTTACACACATCCTAAATTTATCAAGGTCTTTGTTTTATATTAACGACTACATATTTTTTTATCATTGCAAAAATGACAGTAAATTCAGGAAATGCTCTTCTTTCTTTCTTTCTTTCTTTCTTTCTTTCTTTCTTTCTATTATATTGCTAAATCCTCTCTCAAGACTTGTGAGCTTTGTTATTTACCTGGCTCAAGCTTATTTCATTCTTAGTTTGAAGACAACCAGTGTATTCTGTTGAATAATATAAAGATTTTACCTGAACGTTTATAAACAATGTGTGTATACTGAAGGGCTTGGTCCTCCGGAGAATTCCAGTACATGTTAGCTGTATTATTCGTGTACGTTCCATCACCATTCCACTTGACAACACCACCCATATACACTCCGCTTGTGTACCATATTCCAGAACTGTATCAATCGTTCCAAGGTCACTAACTACCCACAGGGCACACAAAATTGAATCATCATTGACTCAACATTGATTCAACGTCATGACGTTGGATCAACGTTGCTTCAGTGTTGATTTAACTATGTGTGCCCAGTGGGTACAGCGAATGCAGAAGAAAATTCATTGAAGATATCAGCTTGTTACAGTAAACTAATCATTGACATCATCATTATCCATATTTTTATTGTCATGAGTGGATTTTTTCGGGGCCAACAGCTATATATATTGCGATGACCAAAATATATTGTCATTAGTGGCCATTGCAACATCAAGGTATTGCTAAGATTGTATTTTGCATTTCCAAAAGTTTGTCTCACTATTGGAAATGTATTGTCATGAGCAATATTCTCATGCAAAAGGCATTTGTCTTGATTGGTTTTTGCACGACCAAACAGATGAGCGTTTTTTTGCAACACGTAAAAAGCATTACAAATAATGGCCTATGCATAGCCAAACGTTGTTGCCATGCTTGTTCTTGTACAACCAATGGTATTGTCATAAGAACCTTTCTGAAATTAAAAGTGTCCTTTTTTGTGTGTGTCTTTTTTCTGCTAAAGTAAACACGCCGGGTAGGCGGCGATCGAAAACGCTCATGCAGTCGACGAACGCGGATCAAAAACCATGAGAAACAGAGTTTTCGATTGCAAATTGTCGCCAATTTGCAATCAAAAACGCTGTTTCTAATGGTTTTTGATCCGCGTTCATCGATTGTTTAGAGCTTTTTTTTAGATTGCCGCCTACCCGGTGTGGTAAAATATATTTCAAGATTGAATAGCCTAAAGGAACCTTTTTTAATGGTTCTTACATAGCCGAACTATACTGTCATGAGTGCTCATTAAATATTCAAGATCAGGATCATCATTAAACCTCTTCTACCAGGGCTGCTTCCATTGGTCTGTCTAGCCATACAAATAGCATGACCGCGATTCCCTCTTTATTTTTCAACCAGTTTTAACGAAGCCATCATAAAATGGTTTTGGTTTAAACGATATTTTATTAACTATAAATAACATATTTATTTATTTTTATTTATTTATACAATATTTAAAGAGGGTGGCACAATTGGCTATCAAAGCTAGTCTACCTTGTGGCCCTCTATTAAAAACAATAAAATATTAACAAGACATGCAGGGGACATTACAATACACATTATATACAGACATATATACAACAGAGGAGAAAACTGATGTATCATAAAATATAGGACAATTGATGCCAAGCTCTTAAAAATAAACTTCACATATAATACGTCAGAAAAACATAATGAAATCTGACGAATTAAAATACATCAAAGGGCACATAAAATTTGTTCCATACTGAATGGAGCTTAAAATACAAACACATGAAAAGGTAATTAAAAATGTATGATATGTACACATGTATATGTCCATCGCAAAAATGACGAAAAAATCAAGGCAAGCTGTAGTTTTGTTCTAATACTTAACAGAAAGGTTTTACATTTCTCTTAAAAGAGTTTAATGACTCTGAATTTCTGACAGTGGGTGGGAGAGAATTCCATAGTCGGGGGGCCGAACATGCGAAGGAGCCCCTTTAAAGTGCTGTGCGTGACAACGGTATATATAATATGCCAGTGTCTCCCGATCTTAAGTTTAGAGAGTGTGTCTGTGATATCGGTTTTAGCATTGTGGAGATATATTCAGGAGACATATCATTAAGAGCTTTATATGTTAGTACAGCTTTATTATATCTTATTCTACTCGCCACGGAAATCCAACCAAGCTCCTGGAACATATGTGTAGATGGGGTATCGAAATCAGCTTTTAGAATAATTCTTGCGGCTCGTTTTTGCAATTTTGATAGTCTTTCAATATTTGCAGTAGACGTTGACCCCCAAGTAACAGAGCCATAGTCAAGTAAAGGGAGTATATACCCTTGATAAAATAATTTTGGACGCGTTTGGGAACATATTCTGATAGTTGTCGAAGTAAAGATATTTTAGAAGTAACAGCAGCGCAAAGCTGGTCTATATGGGTACTCCAGTTTAGGTTTTCATCAATGTTAAGTCCCAAAAGTTTTTGGTTATTAACTTGTTTAATGTTTGTGTTGTCTGCCTTGATATTCAAGAGATGTGAGCCGGACAGTCTATGCTTTGTACCTAAAGTTATACATGACGTTTTTTGGTCATGAATATACATTTTGTTGTTTTTACTCCCGTTTTTTGCATTATTGAAATCGGACTGTAAATTGTTTTCGACAGTTTGTTTATCTTTACTGTGGGTGTGAATTGTGGCATCGTCGGCATATAAATCCGAATGGCAATATTTGAGAAACAACGATTTATAAATAACAAAAATAACATACATACATACTACAATACAATTTCAAAAGTAGCAGGATTTGACAGTAAGGAAAATGCTTATACATAAAGTCATTTCCTAGGCTATGGGTTCAATCATGTTCAGTGGATAATATTTCACAGAGGCTTTGGCCTGGTGTTTTCTGCCAGCCTTTCAAGTTAACTCTTTAAGCCCCAATGACGCAATTACCAAAATTTGCAAACAGCGTAGATCCTGATGAGGCGGCTCATAATGAGCCGCCTCATCTAGATCTACACTGTTTGCCCTCTAGTCTCTGAACTCTCAATATAAAAAGTCTTGGACAAGGCATTTTTTTAATTTTTGCAGACGTAAATTTTGTCGTCTGCTTTTTTGGTAGTGAAAGAGTTAACAAAACGATTGAAGTATTGCAACAGTGCCTGGTAAGAGGTTTGCAAGTGCATATACGCAGACCAACTAGCTCTTACATAATACATGTAGTGCACGAAAATGTAGTGATAAGAGGCGTACGTACCTTTGTGTTCCGTGTCTATTCAAAAACTGTGAGATATACATGTGTTCTGCATTACTGTTCACACTCAAGAGAGCACTGCCTTGGGTCTAATAAAAACAGAATCGGAGATTCAGATGAGGATGAGTTTTGACGATTATTGATGTAGCCTATGTTTGTCTCGTTTCTGCATTTATAAAAATTTAAGCAAAAGACATATCGTGTTCATCATTAGAATCAGATTTTTTATAGAACGTGCTACAGCATCACAAACAGAGACTATCTAAAACCCACCATCAACACCAAACTTTTTTTGAGCACTGCGGAAGATGTACATGTAAGTATTTATTAATATAACAGCTAGAAATTTCACTTAAAGACATATTGCATTCATATAGTTCTATTGAATAAAACGCTCTTTGGTGACCCTAGTCATATTCGTATTATAGAATGTTATGGCTATTTTTTTTTCTTTTGTCAATTTTAGGAGAAACATAACTCAGTGGAGTTCGGAGCTCCGGATAAAGACAGTATTTGATGATATTTCTGTGACAATTATCCTAATTTTGTCCTACG
Organism: Ctena decussata; assembly: GCA_963989385.1. Taxonomy (NCBI): domain Eukaryota; kingdom Metazoa; phylum Mollusca; class Bivalvia; order Lucinida; family Lucinidae; genus Ctena; species Ctena decussata. The sequence goes on along the minus strand of OZ022503.1, from coordinate 84,927,371 downwards.
ATAAGGTCTTTCATCTGATACGCGTCAGTGAGTCAGCTACAACATATGGTTAGGAAAAATTAACAGATTTTTCACTCACTCTCTTTTACTGAAGTTTGGACTTAAGAAGGAATCAGTCTATTATGTTTCTCTTACCCAGCATGCAGTGGCAGCTTCCTTGTAAACACGTGGTTCGTCAAAGTAAAATCTGTAACACTGACTCTCATGTAACACCCATCCTGAGGGACATCCTGAAAATGAAAGTTCTACTTGTATTTACTAAAAACGCAAGACAGGACTATCCGGAAGGCTGAAAATTAGAGCTTTCTGAAAAGTCCCCAGTGTACAGAATTAACTCTGCAAGCGTACAGCTACATGTATACAGTACAGAATTTTGAACAGACATAACATTTTATGTATTATTCTGTGACAAATATGCGGTCCAATATTCTCTGTTACATTTGAACACATTATATGCCACTAATTCACATCAAGTACAGAGAGAGTGTGGCATAATCAGTTTGTAAAACGTGCATTCTAATGGCATTAAGTGTATATGTGTATATGGGCAAATGCTGAGTTAACCCATGCATGTAGGTACAACTGGGAGTCAGAACTGAATTGATAAAGAACAGATCAGAACAGTAATTTATTAGCAAATTCCAAAAGGCTACAAGCCCATGTGGATACAATCATTTACATATGTTATGGCGAATAGTTGAAGATGTAAACATATTAGCTGGTGTGCATCGTTAATAATATTACACCAAATCAATGCATTACGTACATACAAGTTAAAAAAAGGTTAACGGATATGAAACAAATTATAATGTTGCAGAGAAGGTATGTTAGAAATACAAATCTGATATAAAATCATGCGGTATTTGGAACAAATAAAATATAGGCAGCTAAATGAAATGAATTCCTAATACATTATTAAGGCTATATCAACACCCACGAGATTAAAGAAAAAAAGCAATCAATTCACAATTTCGACGTTATGATTGATGTGGACCTGGTGCATTACAGTGCGAAGAACTGCCTCCTGGCTCCGGCGGCATGGGGACATGTGGTGGAGCCAATGTCCAGACAAGCATGCATGTTCCCATCGTCGGTCCATAAAGCACTACTAAGAACAAATGATACATTTCAGGCATAAGAATTATACAATATAAAAACAGAAAATATATGGAATTTATTTTCAAAAATATTCGGCTATATTAACGCCGAAGAGATTAAAAGATATACTCATACGAACAGAAGTGATGAATAAAATAACTCACCGAAACCAAACAACTGTTCTGTAGTTAGTGGCACCCAGGATAACAAAATTAGAAAAATAAAAGAGTAGTTTTCCATGTCTCTTCATACCATCTGCAAATATCGAAGAAAAGGTCAATGTATTTCAATGGTCCGGTCTGCAAAGAGTTTCTTAACTTTTTAAAAAGCGTCAGGACAAAAAATATGCTTGAATGCAAACAGCATAGATTTACATGAGATGGTTCAGCATTAGCCGCCTCGTCTAGATTTACACTGTTTGCCCTCTAATTCTTGAATTCTCAGTGAGATACAGTCTATATCAAACCTGTTTGTTTGTTGTTTGCTTTTTATTTATTTTTTTAATTTTGCGGACGTAAATTTTGTTGCCTGCGGTTTTTGGCGCTTAAGGTTAATTTCTAATTCAGGCATAAGAATCGGTTACTATTACATCTTTTTCCTGTATCTTGTATGTGATATTTTTATATTTTTCTTTATTTTCTTTTCCTTTTCTTGTTTGTTTATTTTTCAAAATGACCCGTTCACATTTAATAATTTATTATTATGAAACTTGACGTATTTCAGTGAAATATACGTAATTTGAGGTTATACCTGCGTTCACAACGTCAGCATTTTACTTGTGAGATACATTAGAACCGTGGAAAACTTGTTGACGGGCAAATGCAAACTTGCTGCGCATACCCTAACTAGCCTGTGCAAGCTGTTTAAGGCCTCATCATTTTGCATTATGGACTTCACAAGGCCGAGATATTAGCATGGTCAATTCCGCGTGCTCTTGCCATGCTGCGTATCTTCACTTTTGTAGGTGAGTGTCTGAGATTTTTTCAGCCCGACGCTCGAATTAGACATTTCTGCGAAATGTGCAGTTTAAGATGAGGCGAGTTGTAAACAGTTATTATATACACTGAACATCAAAAGAAACGCATACAATGTATACGCCCAATTTATTTGAAGGTATAGGTATATGCTCTTATTTAGACATTTTAAGTTACTTTGTTTATTATATTCCGACAGAATGAGCACCTTAAAGATTTACACCCACAATATTTCTATTAAATTTTAAATTTCTCACAAAACATTATATTCTGGGCATGATAATGCTTGCTGTTAAAAGTACATTTATCTGCCTAATTTATGATTTGTGATGCTCACTGAAAATAGGAGAATTTAAGGAAATACACAAAAAGAGCGGCAATAGCGGGTCACCATTCCCGCCAAAATTGAAGACTTGATACGCCCAGCAATCATAGTTAATCAGGTTAAAGTTATATCATGAATAATTTTAAGCCCTTTCTTTACTCAACTTTAGACAGTTATTGGCTGAAAACAACTCACGTGCACAGATTAGAGGTTAATGCTATTGTTAAGTTATTAACTCCACCAATCATAAAATTCAAAACATGCTTGCAGAAACGCCTGTGGGAGTCACTCAATTTATGACGACAAAATATTCGTGAATATTCAAGAACGGTACGCATTGATATATCGTCTCTGCCTCCGTAACAAAGATGTTTTAGCTGAAGATTTTCTTAACACATCTTAATTATGTTGCATACAACTAGCCAGCTTCATAGTTTTGTGATTGTTTCATAATGAAATACGAGGGAGTATACCTTTAACGCATCGCTATTCCATAAACTTTAGAGACTAGAACGCTTGCTTTTGTGACGGGGTTAAACTTAAAGTCACAAAATTTTCAAAAGCTGAATTATTAATTCTATAAAGTGCTCAGCCAATTATTTTCTCTAGACATAATGTCCGCAGCAAGGTTAAGTAACAGCGAAAAAATCAAAGGAAACGAGCCATGCGTTTTAGAGAAACATTCAGGTGAAAGTTGAGAGTAGAAACAGTAACACTGGCTTACCATTTGATTTCCATAGACCCTTTAACACCCAGTATTTCTTGAAAAGAACAGAAACCATTCATACGAAAAGGTTAAATGAATTAACAAGATTTGCAAAGAAATTTTTCGTAGCACTGCAGAACTTTTGATGTTATTGGACTTCCCAATTTGCTATTTGTTTAATTGCAAGGGAGATAATTTGACAAGTGTTTAACTTCAAACTGCTTTCATGTTCCTGAGAAGAATACCATGTTAATAAAACCGACGTTTTTTTTTTTCATAACCACACATTAGAATCGCGTTTTGAAAACAATTTTGTATACTGCCAAAGGAAAGACAACTCTCACAACAACTTTGAATGTTTCACGATAAATTGAGATAACTCTTTAATCAAGGTTTAATTTCGCAAGAAGCTAAGTTTATATTGTTGGCAGATGTCAGTAGTATTTTCTGCTATATGTGATTTAAAACCATAAATCAGCTGACAGAAGAAAACTGGACCTAAACTTCTAGGCGTTTCTTTTGATGTTCAGTATACATCAGTAGAATAATTGGTATCTACCGGCGTGCGACCAGTGGCGGCCACCTATTGTAACACATTTTTACCCTGTAAACTAATTCAGTTATTTAGTTTCTCTATATTTTGATTAAATATTAAACCTAGGGTAACTGTTGTTATTATACCAACATTTTTTAAGTAGACTGTAATATATGCCTGTGACAGGTCCTTAAAATAGGTCACAACAACAGGGGCGTAACTAGGGGCAATTTCATAATACGCACAACCATGTCTTATTCTCTACTTCTTGAAGGGAAAGCTAGTATTTCAGCCACTTTGGTAATTGGTATTGAAATCTTGTCTAATTTATAAATTTTCAGCATGCAAATATGCAGATGCGTTTTGAAATTTTGTCAATTTTGACAAAATTTCAATACGCACTTGCGTATTTGCCGTATAGGTAGCTACGCCCTTGAACAAGCAACAAAACCTACACGTACGTACTGTACGCAACAAATACGAAACTGGCGTGAAAACAACAAATACGGCCAACACCGGTCTCCTGCCAGTGTAATTCAAATAATGGATATCTATAATTTAGAATATGGATATCAATACTTGAATTATGGACATCCAATGTTCAAATCATTGATACCATAAATTCTATTAATTCATCGATATCTTAAATTCTACATATCGATTATTTGAATTATAAACATCAATAAATCCTACAAACTTTTGGATATCTACAAATCTAATTAGAATCTAGATATCATATAGTCAAAAGTATAATGGGTATCATTATATTATTTGAATAATCGATATTTATAAATGTATCTTCTTTAAAAAATAAAGCTGAATAAATGCTTCTTTTTAGGTATCGATATGTCCTTAAATTATACAGATAACTAAAATTGATAGATATCTATGAATAAGCTTAATCTTGGCTATCTGTTATTCGAATTTTGGCTAACCAGCTTCCAATAATAATGATTCCAATAAAATTGATATTTCGAATTATATGTATAAAGATATCAAATGGTGAACTCTGAAAAGGTTGCTCAAGCAATCATTACAGTCTTCATATAAATTATCCCAAGTAGAGGAATTATAACACAGTTTAATGAATGTCACTCTGTTACTCAATATTTCGACCCCTTCTGGGGTCTTTTTCAAGAGAAATGAGCCAAACTTCACCCTTACATCAACTCTGTTGTTTCTTTCCACCATTTACAAAATGTTAGATTGTTACTTTCCACCATTTACAAAATGTTAGATAACATTTTGTAAATGGTGGAAAGAAACAACAGAGTTGATGTAAGGGTGAAGTTTGGCTCATTTCTCTTGAAAAAGACCCCAGAAGGGGTCGAAATATTGAGTAACAGAGCAAAAATCATTACAGTGTTTGGGAGTAGCCTCGGGTTTAAATGCTGTGCCATACTAGCTAGTCTGAGCTAGTGCAGCCGAACCAATGACCTTCAGAAGTGATCTGACAGTAAAAGAGAGAGAGAGAGAGAGAGAGAGGTTGCAATAGAAGACAGAAAAACAAATACATGTACTGTGGCTGACATTTTTGAAAGGAATAATGCATAATACCCATTTGAAACAGAATGTGCGTGGCTCAACACAGCTCAGCATGAAATTTTCTAATGTTGGCATTTTCCATATTCAAAAGCAGAGAAAATTTCATACTCCGCTAAACTGACCAAGAAAACAAGTGTACTTATCAATAATTTGCTATCTATTAGCCGGACACCGTAACAAGCTTCAAATACCTTGGAGCAGTTGTCTGAGATGATGGCTCCAAACCGGAAGTTCTCTCAAGGATTGCTCAAGACGCTGCAGCTCTTAGAAAGCTGAAGCCAATTTGGAAAGATACGAACATACCTTTTGGATCAAAAGTGAAACTGATGGTCGGCAGTAGACTAACATTTTTATTAAATACCCCTTAAAAGGAAATCGAGCTTGTCCAATTCTAAAAATGAAAGACTCCATTGTACGATTGTGGCCGCTTGGAAGTTTACAGACAATTTTCCCGCAATGTATTTATCTCAATCTAAACTGAATTGGTTACCTTTAAGAATACAATGTAGTTATCTTTTTATCCTTACCAGACTTTGAAGGTCTAAGAGATAACCTGCCATCCTTAAATATTTCCTATGACAATTTGTAATCAATACACTTAAATTCTATACCTTCAAATACTTCAAATCTTGTTCAGGCTATGACAGTAAATTGTATGCTATACAGGGGGAATCCTGCATGTTCTTTGCAGAAAAAATGGCTTCAGCTGAATTATTCATAAAGCGCTGTAAAGTATGGTGTACCAACGTAAAAAATACGGATACAGCTTGGTCTGTATGTTTAAAAGAGTGAAAAGTGTTGCTGAAAAGACCGAATGGACCACAGCAGAACCAGCGCGAGTAAAATGAGCCGCGACACGACAAAACCAACAAAGTGGCTGTGCGTCCAGCGCAGACTCAGATCAGCCTGGGCATCCGCCCAGTCTGATCAGAATCTTCGCTGTCCGCATGGAGGTAGCTTAGTCCCTTAGCTACCCTTTAAGCGCTAAGTGAAGAGTCTGAGCAGACTGGGCGCATGCCTAGGCTGGTCTGAGTCTGCGCTGAGCGCACAACCACATTGTTGGGTTTCTCGTGTCCCCTGGCTCAAATAAATTCTCAAGGATGATCTTCTGGAAGCAAAGAAGACATCAAAGAAACGAAAATAAAACTGGTTTAACCCCACCACCCCCACCACCTCCACTTCCCCCGCCCCCGCCCCCTCCCTCCCCTCACCCCAGTAATTATTACTTCCGATCCGAGGCGATGCTTTTGTCGTTTATTAGTATTATCATTGTTTGTAGGCTTTCCATCGGTCTGATATTTAGTTTATTAGTTCGGGTAGCCTGGCAGCAACCTGCATGCTGGGGGAAAAGCTGACCTATTGACTTTTCGCGCTGTTTTGTTTTAGTTTATGTAGGTCTTTATTGTTTTCCTTTCCTGTCTGGTGTTTAGGGCAGAAGGTGGACATCGACTGTGTCGGCTCCTGATCATTGCCTTCTTGTTTAATTTCCAACAGAAATGCTGTACTTTTGTCTGGAGTTGATGATCACTGTCCCATTTACAGTGCCCTTAAATTTGATAAAGCTAAGACTGAAAATCTGTTTAAACCCAACAATAAATAGGTACCTATTTCGAATCAGGGAATGTTAAGGCTGCGAAATGAGAGGGGTTGGCTCCGTCTTTCATATCCTGTGCACAATCTAACACCCACTGCCCCTACGGGCACAAAACTACGGGAAACCTTTACCTTTATTGCCAATTTTCATCATTTGAGGTAGTACAAAACTCCGTCAAGTTAGGAGCAACGCTGTTATTTCGACCCGATCAGGAAATCGGCTTATTGATTCAAGTGAATAAAAACAACACCGCCAGAGCCTGATTCGAACGCATTGCCTCTGGATTATTAATGTACGGCCCTTGGCCAAAATAACCGGTTATAATGCCATTCCCCTGTTCTTTAGAATGATTTTCTTGTACGAGAAAATCTATTCAAAGACAAAAACAATAATATTTACTCTGGCCTTAATATCTATTGATTCACCCGCTTATCAGTCGTATGGTGAAAGACTAAATCTGTCTTACGCCTAGAGTGGAGCATGCCCAGGTCAGCCCAGTCAGCGCGGGCCAGATACATTTTGCTTGTAAAATATATGGTAAGAATCGATTATTGTCTGTGCGAGTTATATATGCTCAGACCAAACTCAGACCAGGCTGGTCTGCGCATGCACAGTTCGCACATGCCTTTAGACAGATTTTGACGTGCCTCATATTAACAGGTCCCTTAGTCACCGATAACGCATTTGGTATGTTGAAAACACACGGACAAGATAATTATACCCTAACTTCCGATAGAATGTGTAGAGAGAAAAGCTACTGTCTAAAACTGGAAGGTATACGGAAAACGCAAGCCTTACCATGGCCTCCGCTATTTGTTACATATTTTAGCTGCAAAATTACAGAAGTTAGGAACTGTGAAAGGTTTCAAGTACTTTGAAGCAAATATCTCAGATATTTGCTCCAAACCTAGATTCTCTCAAGAAATGCAAAAACCAACGCAACCTTAACAAAGCTTAAGCAATTTCGGTGAGATACCTAAATATCTTTTAGATAAAAGGTGAAACTGATACGCTCCTTTGTCACATCCGTATTTCTGTATGCTTATGAAACGTGGACCTTGAAAGCAGAGTTAGAGAAAAAAAACGGACCTTCAAAATAATCTGCTAACGAATGCTACAGAACATCTCGTACTAGGACCATGTAACTAATGAGGCTATTCACAGAAAGTTCGAAGCAGCCATTGGAGAACATGACGAACTTCTGACCATGGCCAAGAAAAGGAAGCCACACCTCAAGGTATTCTGGCTTAACTAAAATGATCCCGAGGCAGACAATAGAAGATGTGGGAAGACAATATGAAAGAGTGGACATGGCACAACTAGGACAGCTGGATGGAAGACTTGTGGTGCTACAGCCCTTTCAACAGTATTTCAGTCTCCTCAAGTCGATTGATGAAAGGCTCTTTGCAATGGAACCCTGTTTACGGTTGGAAATAATCCCACCATCAGCCAGACTCGTATCCGGACCGCTAGCTTAGACCAGCGTTTAACCCAGTGAGCTACTGCTGCTCCTAGCTGAAAACAAGACAAGGGTGACTGAAATCTGTGGTATCCCAGTGACCTTGCAAGGTTATGGGATAGACTGGACTAGATTTAATGATGTTGGCTTTAAATTATAGTCATTAGAAGGAAAACCCGTGTTCGGGCATATCAGAATAGCACATGCCCAGAAACAGACTGCGCAGCATGCTCGTAAATAGTAATGCTAACAGATTCTTGCAGATTACCACTTCGTACAAATTGTTTGGATGAAGTCAGACTACTATCATGACTATGCAGTTAACAACAGGGGCCGTATTCATAAAGCCACTTAAGTCGTTGCTATGCTGTTGCTAAGGCCAAATATCTATAAAGGAGATTCCCTACAACTATGAAATTTGGTCTGGAGGAACAGTCTTTGTAAGACTGTTCCTCCAGAGCAAATTTCATAGTTGTAGGGAATCTCCTTCAAGGAAATTTAGCCTTAGCAACAGCATAGCAACGACTTAAGTAGTTTTATGAATACGGCCCCAGACTTGTTTAGAATGTACTTTATATCATGGTGAGAAATATAAAATTTTGTCTCAGGTCCTGCACATTCACCTTGAACTTTCGACTTCAATGCAACCTCAAAATCTCCTTTGATTTAGCTGTCACTTTCAGATGTTAAACAGCGTCCTAAAATGGGCCTTAAGGCAGGCACCATCGGCGAAGACTTATATGTCAGTCTACGCACCTACAAAGACTGTTCAGAGTTTTCACTTTTAAGCAAATGAATTCATGAAGAGCTAAAATGTTTATTTCAACAGGAGGACACTGCTCTTATTGGATGCGCAGATCTTCTCGATATTCGCTGTCTGCACAGCCTCTGGCAGGTGCACCTTTTCCGAGTAACTACATTTGTTTTCTAATTTGTCTGTCTTGACAGTTAGACTTGTTGACATGTCTGTCCGTTGCTGTTAAACCGATCCAAGATCGAAGTTCGGACAGAATGATCTGTAGGAGTGTTTAACAGTATCTAAGGAGAATGGATACACTGTCAGGGGAAACAATGTTTTCCTTTTCATATTTGCCTCCCATCTCAGTAGGGATCAACTCTTAAAGGAAAGAATTTGCTCCTAATTTGCTCAATTCATTCCTTTAAGAGTTGACCCCTTTTTGGAAGGGTTTCGTCGTCTAGGGAAACAAAAAGGTCTCGAAAGTTGTGTCCCTTTGTAAGATAGTAAAGAGACATGGAGGTGTACCCATACCCCTTAAGCCGCATTGTAAAAATTTAAGAGCAGTGGCAGTATAGTGGATAACGCGCTGGACTAAATCCAGGCTTGATAGTTTGATCCCCGACTTTTCCGGTCCTTCGGATGAGACTTGAAACAGAGATCCTGTCTCTATTTGACATATGTGATAGCGGGACGCTTAAAGCCGAGTTCACTCATTCACTTGTGAGAATATATACTTTGCGACACCTGTAAACAGCAGAGACTCAGAGCAGCCTGTGTATATGAGCAGCCTAATTAGAAGAGTCACCGTTCGTAGCGATCTGTGAACCCTATCGAATTTTTACATCCAAAGGGAAACCAATGATATTTCTGTGGTATTTCGAAAAATATTTCAATATAATATCCTCTCTACGCCAACAATATCCTCAGCATTCATAAAAGCAGATGATGTAAACAGGAAAAATTCTGCTGTGTTGCCATTTCATAGAGAACATCCATTTTTCTGTAATTTTCGGGAAATTGGTTCAGACTGTCCGGCACATGAACTTTTTCTATATGTAACGCTGAGTTATTTCAGTTTGTCATCCGTTAGATTTCAAAAATCAGACATTCATTTGTTATATCTCGAGAATCATATCCCGCTTTTACGTAATCTGACGATAAGTGAGGGTGATCCACCCCAGGGTTATTCACCAGGGTAGATAAGAGGCTTCCGTAAAGTATGCGGACAAAAATTATCCACTCGTCAGTCATGAAGTATGATACCGTAATCAGTTACCCAGAAAAAAATGATTTTATTATCCAACAATGTTTCAAAGTATGCGACAGTGGAGACCAGATTAAGGGCACATATAGTGAATGGATACGCTTTCAAACAACGCAAACCACCCGGCACACAAAGTTGAATCAACCTTGATTCTACGTCATGACATTGAAGCAAGGCTGATTTAATTTTATTTATCGCTGTTTGCCTGCCAGGAACCTAGTCATTTTTTTTTTCTATTTTTTTTATCTCTCTTCTTAACTTATTTCCTATTTCCTTTGAGACAGTTTACTTTAGTGGTGCTAAGATTTTAGCTGGGTTTTTTTTTTGTTGTTGTTTTTTTGTTTTGCTTTAATGCAGTGGTTTGATGTATACTGCCAGCAGGGTGGCAAATGATGCAGACCAAGATCATAGTGACAATGATACTTGTTCTGCAGTCTTTGTCACTTTCTGTTTCAATATCTGGGATAGGTGAGGTTATTTTGGTAATTTCTATGTTAGATATGTGAAGGCATGTGCACGAAAATGTGTGAAAAAGTGTGTGCAAGGAAGTGTTTTTTTTTTTTTTTTTTTAACAAAATCTTTGTTGCATGACTATCGTAAATATGTTATTAGTAGAGAGCCACATGGAAGATTAGGTTCTACTAAATGTGTTTTACCCTCTGAAAAGTAAGTCGATTATTATTATTATTATTTTAAGAGTCGACCTCTCATTGCCTAGAGAAGCAACCAGAATTCCACCAAAGCTGTCTCATTTTGACAAAAAATGGTGGAATAGCTTGGTGGCGAACCCATACACCTTACTGATTTGGGTCATTATGACTGATTTTTTTTTCACATTTTCAAAATAATGTGGTGGCGTCAGAAGCTCAGATGGACGGTATAATGTATGTAACATTATACCGTCCATCTGAGCTTCTGACGCCACTACATTATTTTGAAAATGTAAGTTATAACCAGCCCCATCGCCCGACCCCATATCTCAGGTCTTACAAGATCATTTTCATTTTCGTTAAATTCTTTTGTCTGTCGCAAGGGACATAGAAGTAACTTACCAGTGATTTGCTCTGGCTCTAAGATAGCTTTTCTGAAGTTTCTTATCAATTGGCTTACTTTTTATTCTTTTTATTATTGGCACTTGCTACAAAGGACATTAATTATTACGGGGTTTGTGCAAGCATATCACAAAATTGAAACCAGCCTTGTAATAGTGAGATCTATTATTTTTTCATCATTATTATTATTCCAATGACCTATTTTCTTTCTTTTTTCAGTTTATAGTATTCACCGTATTATTCACGTGACAGTGAAGCAGGTTATCCACCATGCAAACACAGTCGACTATGGTCTATAAGTCTGTATGTCTGATTACAAGCCCGGATCCAGCCCACCACGTACTGGTGGGGCTCTGGATAACCGTTGGACCTTGCAGGTGCCGAGATGTATGTGTGTGTAGGTGGGGTGGGGGGATGGGGGCTTGAAAATATATGACATAATTAGGGATCGATTTGATGATTTTGATAATATCTTTTTTGCCTTGAAATATATGTTTTGATATCTCATTAGAATCGCCTCACCGAGGCGATTCTAATGAGATGTCACAACATATATTTTTATATTACCATATGGATAAATGATCTCATACTGCCATCAGATACGCTTTATTAGGGTCTACATATTATACATAACACAGAGGCCCAGATGGCGGGGCTGAAGCCCCAAAGCCCACCCCCTGGATCCGGGGCTGGATTATGGCACCATACAAATTACACAAAACTGTTATGCAATGGCATACCACTGAGCATCAGAGTATTTAATACTGCACAAAGCAAACATTGCTGCAAATATGTCACGAGAGATATAAATTTGATAAAGCTAGTAATCTAGAACAACATGTTTGCATTACATAACACAAACAGAGAATTTAGCAACATAAATGTGATTATCTTCTGCCAGCAACTAGACTAGAGGGTCTTAATAATAATTGTTAACATGATATAAATAACTGTTATAGTAATGATAATGCTGAAGACTAAATTTGCAGTATATCACTATTTCAATATATTACGTAATATGGCCCCTTTTCAACACAATTTATTAAAAGAAAGCGTTTTTGCTTCTTCCTTCTTGTATAATCAAATCTGATAACAATTTTTTACTTCCACCACTGCTGCACGTTTCGCAGAAAATTCCCTGCAGTCTTACATTGCTGACCGTCCCAAGGCGGCACTTGAGGTTGTTTTATGTGTTGTTTGTTGATATGTCTGTTTGTTTTGTGATGTTAAGGCTAGCCCGGTGACTACCTACATGGGAAAGAGCTGGTCACCTGGCTGCCGCTGATATTGTATTTTGGTGGTGACTAATTTTGTGCTGTCTTTTCCCACAAGTGTCTTGGGCGTGGGATCTGGGATTGAATCGTGTCAGTCCCTGATAATTTTCCTTCTCTCTCTCTCTCTGTCTCTCTCTAACAATACGATCAATTCATTTATGAACTACCCAGCCATATTATTTTCCTTACAGTCATCCATGCCGAGTACTTTTTATAATTATCAATATTAATATGACTTAAATCTTATTCACAACAAATAAAAATTTAGAAGTATGAAAAAAATCTCCCAAATGAAAAGACGTTTACATACCATTTTAGGCATTATTGCGTTTATATCATTTCCTCTTCATTCTGTTTTATTTGATTTATTTCCAAGCACTTTTTATGCTAAAGCAGCACAAATATTAGAATAAAATATTTTATTGGACAGTTGCATTTGTAGAAAACTATGAAATTTTTAAATTGTTATTACCTTTATCATGAAAAAGTGGCAGCCATATTATTACATCCTTTATTTGAACATTTGAACATAACAAATAACTGATAAAGCCTGGCCGTTATCAGAACATGAAAATCCATGGTGTCTCTTATACAGTGTCGTCCCGTAAACAATCGCCCTTATCAGACTAATTTAAGCCATTGTGCTCTAGGTTACAGGTTTTCCCATAAAATTGTTTTCAGAAGTCAGTCAGTCTGCTAGAACATGGGAGAGTTGTTGTCTAACTGCGCGAAACTAAACCGTTTTGCACACACACGCAGATTAAGCATGCGTATTTCGCACATATGATAAATTGGGCCTTCTGTAAGTTGTAATGTGTATGCCCTTCATAAGCTTCGCATGCCCATTTAGTCACATATGTGCCAAATTTCAAAATATATGTCACCCGAGTGCATAAATATCCGGTGAGTAAAACAATTCTACTTGACGCAAATTTGCTTCCGGAGTCAGTTTCCGAAGGCTGAGAAATTTACGCTCTGGTCTTGCAATCAAGAATCCGCCCTATCTGGCCTTTGAATTATTTTATCTATCGTCACCTCCCAAATGTCCAATCGGTTAAATTAACTTAATACAGTTCACCCTCGTTTTCTCAAACACCGATATCTCAAAGTATCCCCTTATATCAAAGAATATACTTAGATTGGACACATTTCCTATTTTTCTTTACATTTCAACTCCTGTTAATTCCAACTGCTGGTATCTCAAAGTAAATTTTCTAACCCCAGAAAAGGACCTCTGACGGTTGTAATGTTGATTTGCCTATAAAAATAGTCAAAATTAAATTTTTGATATACCAAAGAATTTCTCTTGAAATTTGTTGCTCTCAACTTCCCCTAACTGGCCATGAATTTAATTTCTGATTACTTTGCACATAGACTTCAATTTTTGGTGGAAAAAGCCAAATTTTGTAATTAAACGTAATGGAAACAGGAAAAGTTTTTTAAAGATACTTTTCCCCCCGTGCCTCAGCTAGCCACTTTGCATGTATGTGTGTACTATCATAATACACATTATATGTGAGTGGCTTGCTGAGGCACGGGGGGAAAAGACAGTCTACAGCTGAAAAACTGAAAAAGTGGGTGGGGTACTTACACCCTTTATATCTAAAAATAGGCTAAAGTCCTTAGTACTGAAAAAATATTGCATAATATCAGTAACAGAAGTGTGAACGTCAGTTTTAGCATAGTTATCAATTAAGATTTTGATATCTTAGAAAACCAAATAAATGGACTTATTTTCAGAGACAGAAAAATTCACATACCCCTCTTGATAAAATTGGTCTATGTTAGTCTAGAGGCATGATAATTTTTCAAAATCACTGTTAAAATGTCTTTATAGTACACAAGGCTACATATTAATGCCAAATATTTCAACTTTTGCCGCCCGAGGAAGGTGCAGTAATTTGTCGAAAAATGGGCAAATATGCATAGATACTGTCAGAGGTCCTTTACTATGAAATATTAGTAGTTTGAGATTAACTTCGACTTCGAGATGCCGAAGGATATGTTAAGCTCCTATTGTTTCTGATAAGAACAGAATTATTTTGTTCTATTACACGCCATCTTTATTTATTTATTTGAGCCGCGACACGAGAAAACAAACAAAGTGGTTGTGCGCCTAGCGCAGACTCAGATCAACCTGGGCATCCGCCCAGTCTGATCAGACTCTGTACTAAGCGCTAAAAGAGTAGCTAAGGGTCTAAGCTACCTCTATGCGGACAGACAAGACTCTGATCAGACTGGGCGGATGCCCAGGTTGATCTGAGTCTGCGCTGGGCGCACAACCACATTGTTGGTTTTGTCGTGTCGCGGCTCATTTATTTATTTCAAACAGGTGGGGTATGCACAGTTTTGCACTGGCAGCAAGTAAACAATAAACCGGGATACATATCTTGCCGGTATGACGACGTATAACACGTGACAGGTATCTGTACCTAATGTTTGCTTTTGGCTTGCCGTCTCGGCGGCAAGCCAGTATTCAAGTGGTTTTGTGATACCGAGTTATTTTCGGAAGAAACGATACGTCACACTTAATCGGAAAATACCTGGAGAGTATGTACTGCAACGATTCGTTCTAAACTTTTTTTCGGGCCGCAATATTAAGCCAAAGAGATTGGAAAGCTCGTTCTGGTTTGAGACTGCATTTCTTCATTATTTTCTTCACAGACATCACAAACAAAGATCTCGTCCGATTTTGTCTATTTTTATCCATATCGGATTTACCTCATCTGCTAAAAATAACATGGAAACTTTATTCTATTTTTGATAGTACATGTACCTTTTTTAATGTTTCCGTTAAAAAGCATGTTTTTCTTTTACAAGTGCCTTGAACTTGGTCACATTTCTTTTGCTTTTTATAAACTGATTGCATTACAAATGAAACTCTGAATTTAATGTAAAGTATTTGGCTTTGCATCCGAAGAAATATACAAAAACCTGTGTAAGAAACAGTGTTTATATATAGCAATAGCGCAAAGCATTAGCTTTTCCAAAAATCATGCAGCAGCGTCGCGAAAAATAGGCCTTAGGGCATCGCATAATCTGACTGGTCAGAGCAGCCGGCACACTGTCCAGCGCCGGTGCATTCATGGGATCAGATCAGTCTTTTTCGGCATATATATTCTTCATGATGATCCATCATGAAGACATCTTTTATGCTGAGTATAGACTGATAAGACTGTGCTTATGCCGGAGAGGGCTGATCTGTGCATCTGTAAAAACTGAAAGAGCAGAGTTCAAATTTATTGTTTAGATTTAGAAACAAGCGCTTTTGACGATTTTCGTCCCTTATCACATTGACTGAAAAAAAAAATATTCCATCCATTTATGTGTGTGGCTTGCTTATACGTAGAACTGACCGTGTTATGTATGTAAAAGTCGGTAATGTCGGTGAGTACTTAACGCTTATGCATTGCAACAGGACTTTCCATGGCACAAAGCGACATATTATGTACACATTTTTAGCATCTGATAAATTTCCTTTTGGCCATCAACATGTTCATGAATAGCCTGAACAATGATACAGAAAAAGGGGACAATTCAGAATTGTTAATATTTGAAACTCAGAATTGTTAAAATTTGAAACTGTTAGGGATTCATTGACAGCTTTATGACAACGGCGGGATTGGTTGGCTGGGGAGATGATGCTGGGTATAACTTCCAGTGCCGGGGTGTCCTACTTATTTGGATTATAGTAGAACAAGGGCCTACTGTGCTTGCAGTAGGTGCGGGTTGGGTTTGTGGACATTTTTCTTGCTTTTATAACACTCTCTAATGTTGCCTTCTTAGTTCAGCTACAGAAATGTACAGAGAAATATTTACACTCGTCGACGATATCCTTAGATGAACCTATACGCGCGCGCGCGCGCGCGCGTGTGTGTGTGTGTGTGACTATTTCCTCCATTTGTTTTTCAAATAAATTCTACACTTGTTTTTACCTTACAGCCGTGGATAATGCCATCATTCAAGAGGCTAGAAATTAAATACTTTGATAAATAAAAGTAAGCAACTGAAAGTGCACTTACAATCGGGTTTACTTCAATAACAACTCATGAAAATTTCACTGTTTTAGCTGTGCAAGCCTTCCTTTTAATAGGAAATTTTATCTTTCTTTCTTTTTTTCTTGCAAATATATAGTGGTTAAACCTCCGTCAGAGCCATGGCATGAGAAAAGACGGCCTCACGGACTATGCAGTTTGTGCCAATCCAGTCTTGCTAGAATTTTCATTTTCCGCGCGAAAATCTGCGGGTCCAGTGGAACTTATTTAAGAAGCAGAACACTTTTTTAAATACATACAGATTCACACGTTTAACATTCATTCATGCTATAAAACACTTTTCACGTGAAACGATCCATTAAGTCTTTTGATGATCTTAGTTACACTAGATAATAAGGATGCCATAAATACAAATCTGTCGAAACAAAGGACAAATCGGGTTAACTTCGCAAATATTTATCAGGACTTATCAGGTTTTAATCCAATTTTCTCGAGGACACATGGGGGTACCAAAACGTCCGTAGACTTTCTTAATATTCATCATATGCAATGGTGTCTGGTAAAACTGGGTGTTTGTGTCGATACACAAAGTTGTTTTTTTAAACTGAACTGTCGGTCCCTGTAGTATAAAATTATATTTTTCTGAAAGCAAATACCCAGTGTTCTCACAACGTTCGTTACAACATTTTATCTGAGGATGATGAATTTTCGTTAGACTTTAAGTTACTTTATTTTCTATTATTTTCTGAACTTTTCCTGCAGCTTAACTTGTAAAAATGCCGGAAACCAATGTATTAAAGCCGCAACAGCAACTCCATTCACTTTGATATATGAGCCGCGACACGAGAAAACCAACAATGTGGTTGTGCGCCCAGCGCAGACTCAGATCAGCCTGGGCATCCACCCAGTCTGATCAGAATCCTCGCTTTGCGCTTAAAGGGCAGCTAAGGGACTAAGCTACCTTCATGCGGACAGCGAAGACTCTGATCAGACTGGGCGGATGCCCAGGCTGATCTGAGTCTGCGCTGGGCGCACAACCACATTGTTGGTTTTGTCGTGTCGCGGCTCATATCACTGCAAGCACCACAGTTTCGTCACTGTAAAGCCAGCTTATTTTTCTCTTAAAAAACAATTTTTAAAATTTTAGTGGTTATGGTTGCCGATGTTTAGTATTTCATATTTTAGAGAAAGAAAGTCCACGGTACCACCGTTTGCCTCCCTTCTCAATTGGCTACAACTTCTCTAGGAGCAAACATTTCCCTTTCGAGCAGGCCCTACTTTGGAAGGGATTTTTAATCAAGGAAAAAAAACGTGGTAACAAAAATTGTTTCCCTTTGTAAAAATGTCAGCAGATGAACATTGAGATCCACAAACCTTAATCTATTGTGAAAACAAAATGTACAGTCACAACAACAGTTTCTGTTGCCAGCAATAATTTCATATGACCCACAGGCCCGGATCAAGACCACCACCTACACTGGTGGGGCTCTGAATAACTGGTGGGGATGGGAGGTGCCGAGCTGTATGTGTATGTTGGGGTGCGGGGGAGGGGGTGGAGGTGGGGGTGGGGGAGGTTGAGTGGGGCTTGAAAATGTATGACATAGTTAGGGATCAGTTGATGAGAATTTTTGATAATGTCCTTTTTGTCTTGAAATATTGTTGTGATATCTCATTAGAATCGCCTCGCAGCCTTTTCTTTTTACAGTGTTTGAGAACATGGAACTTGTTACTGACAATGCCTTTATATCTTTCGTGTTGTGGAACGATTTATTCTAAACATACAGGGTATAACGTAAAGCAAATGCTTCGACGCATTTGACTTTGACATGCTAAAATACTATAATGCAATCGTGGATGTCGCATCATATGAATGAAATTACAATTATTTCGTTGTTAATTACATGCACTGTCTGAGAGAATACATAATTGTGAAAAATACTAATAGTCTGCTTTCTGACGCTTTAGGGCTAAAATGGCACCAGTGGGACAGCATATGCTGCTGATATCAAAGCAGGCAAATAAATTAAAACTTATATTTGACAGAAGGAAAAAATATGCAATGTTTATAGTGGTCTAGTGGGTCTGCATCTCGCCGCTTTACTAGCACAGGAAACAGAAATACGGTCTGAAAAGACTTATACTTTGGAAGCAAGGAAACGCAACAGAAAGATACTTTGAAATATAAATGTACTTTTACCACATGTAGTGTGATAGATGAGCATTTATGCATTTTATCTTCTTTAGTATTGCAACAGGCCAAAATCTTTGTACAACGTAATCGAGAAAGCCACGTTCTGCTTGTAAAGGATAAACTGTTTTTCCACGTGCCCCGAACGCAATGCGCAGGACCATTGTTCCTGTGCCTTGTGTCCTGGGCATGACTCCAACATATCATTGAATATTAAGACAAGTTTATTGCTTTAGTTACTGAAATATGTGGAAGAGTGCTCCGGAGGCGATGCCTGTGGCACAAGAACATTATTCCTGTGCTTCGCGTCCTGTGCATGACTCCAGCATAATATCGATATGAAATAAGCCAAGATACTGATAATGATAAAAGGTTGTTGAATTACGGGGAGTAGGGCTCCTGGTGCAGTGCATAGGCCCGTTGTTCCTGTGCCTTGCATCCTGAGCGCTGCTCCAACATACCCAGTACAATTGAAACAAGTGGAGATGTGCGTTTTGTATTGGATGTTATACAAGTATCTAATGTCCTAGTATAAAGCTGGCGGATATATGTGGAGAGTGCCCCGAACGCAATGCACAGGACCATTGTTCCTGTGCCTTGGGTCTTGGGCTGAACTCCATCATATTATTGAATTTTAGATGAAAATTAAATACTCAAGATTGTAAAATGTTTGGAAACACATGGTCGTGTGCTTCGGACGCAGGGCACGAGATCGCTTTACCTCTGTCGTGCGTCTCAAGCACAGTTTCAGCATAAATTTCGAATTTCAAATGAAATAAGATATTCATGGCGATAAAAATTATAGAAATATTCGGGGATGGGCTCCGGGTGCAATGCGCAGAGCTTTTGTTCCGGTGTCTTGCGCCCGAGTGCAGCTGCAGCGTATTTCCGAAAGGTACTTCTGAAATGAGTCGTATGTAACATGCTTACACTGTTTCCATCTTAGCTCTTGAGCCTCTTTGAATCATGATTTATATTTGATCTCATATTGCCATTTTTGTACAATGGATTGAGAGAATAAACGATCTGACTTGACTCGACTTGACTTGACATGACGTGTATTTTCTAGCTGATTGTTAGAATATCAGTTCTTGCTTTCTTGATGTCAGTAGCTTATATTCTGC
Organism: Ctena decussata; assembly: GCA_963989385.1. Classification (NCBI taxonomy): domain Eukaryota; kingdom Metazoa; phylum Mollusca; class Bivalvia; order Lucinida; family Lucinidae; genus Ctena; species Ctena decussata. Next base: position 84,907,499 of record OZ022503.1, on the reverse strand, counting down.
ACTATTCTAATCTCTGAAGGATATTTTCTCGTCAGAAGCTTTGTTAACGTCATCATTTAAAAAATATGCAACCTTTAAACAGATGCATTTCTGTAACAAATCAAAAATAGACAGAAATACTTAGTATATAGCATGAATTATTTAATTATAAATTAGTGCAATTTTTTCCTGATTGTATCAATTAGGCTTTTCAAATAATCAACTTTTCGGTAAAAGCGGAAATGCACTGATCTTAATGATCACATCTCGATTCAACGAGCACTTTTTTCCACCATCTGATACTTGATTCAGTCTTATACAGTGACTTCACATGCATTTTTGCTACCCCGGCCGGTCACACCCATATATAAGCTCAATTTAAGGAGTGGTTTCACTAATGCTTTGTTTTGGAGAGCGATTCTACCAAACTAATTCACCAAAATTTCTGTAAGAGTTATACAAACAATCCTTTCCAGAGTTCTGGCTCACCCCAGCAGGCACATTACGTCATTTCGACGCCATATGCCGCTGGGACATTTCGCCGATGCAGTCCTGGTTTTAAACACTTTACAAACGCTTCAGGCGTCCTCATTTATTGTGTTTTGCAATGAAATGTGCATGCCATGCCGTTCAGTGCTAATTATTGCTCGCAAATAACTTGTACTACCTGAACTGATCTGATTTACTGTCCATTACATGGCTAAAATATATCCTTTAGATAAAAGTTTTCCAGTACTATGAACAAAAACTGCTGGCCAAACAGTCTGGTTCACAAAATCACCTTTTCTGTCATAGTAATTAAAGAAGTCTGTAAGAACTCGCTCAGTCTGTTGTTGCCAGTATATACGCATGGCAGGATTCTGGGCGGTCATAAGCCATATCACTTCCACAACTTTCTCTACGTATTTTTTCATTTCTCGCTTAAGGTCAGCCGGGTCAATGATCATGCGCAGTTTGGTTTCCATAAAAAGCTGAAAAAGAATGGAAGCAAAAATAAGTATTGCGGGTTCCTTCCTTATCTTACATGATTGAGCACACCAGTGCAGTCCCTCATGCGCAAGAAATTATGTCAGTAATAAAACATTTTCAGTACCGTTAGACTGCGTATGTTTATATGCTAAGCGTCCGCGCACACGTAATTTTTAAACCTAATTCTTTTTGGAAACAGATAATGATGATATTTTCGGAATTGCAGATATGCCTTTTTCGAGTGCGAGTTCCTTTTTTCGAGTGCTATTTTGGCTCCTATTATTCAGAAAGAGGTTTTGCCTCACGATTTTGACGTGCTCATTTAAACTGCGAGCGAGAAGATAAATTGCGAATATGTAGGACTTAATTATTCTAATGTTTAAGAGTAATAAAGGAAAATAATCCCGATAAGGGAATATCGAAATTTTGGTAATGTATAAAAAAAAAAAAAAAAAAAAGATCACTCTGACCATACATGTACATATAAATGTCCCTGAAGCGGGTATATTCTGTACCTTTCGCGCTTATGACAGACGTGGATGAATCATTAATGAGCCGCGACACGAGAAAACCAACAAAGTGGTCGTGCGCTCAGAGCAGACTCAGATCAGCCTGGGCATCCGCCCAGTCTGATCAGAGTCTTCGCTGTCCGCATGGAGGTAGCTTAGACCCCTTGCTACCCTTTAAGCGCTTAGGGAAGAGTCTGATCAGACTGGGCATTCTCGTGTCGCGGCGAAAATTTTTCAGATCAGACGGGAGAATGTGTATGTCTTGAATTGTAGTTAGAAATGTTGTTCACTCTTTTCGCCGTGATCGACATGGGATCATTTCAAATATGCAGGGATATCAGAATTAACGCCACTGTGCATTAGGGCTAAATACTGTCTATCCAGTTTCAGTGTACAGAAAATTTCTTTTCTATGCTATCCCTAAACATTACAGAAAATTTAATTTATATTAGAATGGCCATCTTTATAGGTCCTGCATATATCTCACCTCTATGACAGCGGGGACAGATGCCTCCGCTCGTTTTCTTCTGTATTCTAATGCGTATTTCTCCGCTACTGTCATTCCGTCAGTATATTTAAGATTTGGACCTTGATATAACTGTAAGCATATCAAAGGGAAAATATCATTACTCAGTGAATCCCACGGTCGTAACGGAGGCAATTGAACGACACGCAAGCTAGTGTTTTAAATCTGCCTCATTTCACCTTATTATATCAATATGCAGTAGATATTGAAATCTTGTCCTAGTTACAAAACTTCAAAATGCAAATATGCAGGTGCATGCTGCAATTTTGTCAGCAGATAAAATTTCGGTACGCATCAGCGTATTTGCACACATGTACATGGAGCTACGTCCTAACCATTACCCGATGAACCTGTCGGCCTTAAATTAACTATCACCAAAGCAAGTTGACAACAATGTCAAAATCAAAATGTTTTCAGCAAAACAGCGCTCAGAGAGAGAGAGAGAGAGAGAGAGAGAGAGAGAGAGAGAGAGAGTGAGAGAAATGGTTCAGTGAATTATATTTGAGATTTTTATTTTTGTACATGTATTATTATTTGTATTTGTGATCAGAACTATAACAGTCAAAGAACAGCCAGGCAGGAGCGGATTAGTTACGCCGTCAAATGCACATCTTGCTTTAAAGGCGCTCAGAACCGCTGCACACACTTTTATATTCTGAGCCAGTAACATCTTGCACGGCCCAGTCGAACAACAACCATTGAGCAAGGACGGTAAGGAAACATATAACTTTTTCATGAAACATAGCTATTGGTAATGTATGCCCGTATCTTAAGCAGTAATACCTGTTTGAATCGAGTGTTGCTGCCATTTAAAGGGTTCACCACAGTATTTTCCATATTAACTAACAAGTTCTCCAACTGGTCTGTAGCCAAGTTGTAACAAAGGTCGGACGCACTCTGCAAGTAAAACCTATTTGTTAATTTGGCTACACATTCCTGCCATTTTAACAAAGGGAAACAATTTTTGTGATGCTGTTTCAAGCTTTTCTGGAAGACGCAGACCTTCCAAAATGGAACATTAATTTTCCTTTAAGTGTTGATTCCCATTGAGAAGAGATGCAAAATGAAAATAATAAAGTTGCTTCCTCTGAAAGTGTATCCATTAAAAATGGCGAAAAATAATGGGTTTTTACCCTAAACCGCGAAAATATGAACCCGCGAAAATTACCGTATATGCGGTATTTTTTGCGGGTTCATATTTTCGCGGTTTAATATGAACCCGCGAAAACTACCGTATGTGCGGTAATTTTTGCGGGTTCATATTTTCGCGGTTTAGGGTAAAAAAAACATTACTTTTCGCGATTTTTAATGTTTGCGGCTAGCAACATGCACGAAAAGTAAAATAGCTTCTCTTTTATTTGAGCCAGTTTGTTCATTAACCTGAAGTACCAGAATTTACCGACAGAAACAAAATATATGTACACTGTGTCTACTAATTAAATGCTAATTATTTCGTGAATTTAATATTCGCGGTTTCTATATGACCGCGAAATACCGCGAAAACTATCGCGTATACGGTATGTTCTTTGGCTGCCTACGTTATACATAAGCAAAGCCTATAAAATGCCATAATATAGTAGCCTACGATATATACAGTTTATTAATGCAAACTGAATAATGATATATTTGTTTAATATAGAAACAGTTAACAATTAACTGCACTGTTCAAAATATAACATACCCATTGATTTTACTTAGATGTAGCCCATATTTCAATAAAGTGATATTAGAGAAATGAAAGAAAGCAATCAATAATAACAAATGAACAATGTTTCCCTTGTTCGAAAGCTCGTTGTCAGCTATTTATTCAGTTTATTTCAAATTTCCCCTTCTCCGCTCTAATAGGAAATAAAAACATATTAATAGCTTAATATACCGTATACGCGATAATCTTCGCGGTGTTTCATTTTTCGCGGCATTTCGCGGTCACTTAGAAACCACGAATATTAAAATCGCGAAATATTTTCCCGTTTCTTACAAAGTATTTACAGTAGGCACAGTGTCCATATATTTAGTTTCTGTTTGCTTCGGTAAATTCTGGTAGTTTTCACTTGAGCCAGTTCTTTCATGAAACTGCGGCCTTGCCGCAGGTTAATGAAAGAACTAGCTCAAGTGAAAATGAAGCAACTTTGCTTTTTGCGCATGTTGCCCTCCGCGAAAATAAAAAATCGCGAAAATAAATGTTTTTCCCTTAAACCGCGAAAATTTGAACCCGCGAAAATTACCGCGTATACGGTATATGAAACTAGCAAGGGACCTCTCTAATAAGTCGACAGTCGAGTATCCAGAGCCACACCATATGATATTAATTCATTTAAACATATGTTACGGTAGCTCATTAGTGAGGAGATTCTCATGATATGGCAGGGAAGAACTTCTATGAAAATTAGAAAAAATGTAAATCAATAAGAATAACCTCAGAATCGCCTTAAACTTTTAACCTGCTGGATAAAGACAAAGTCTGCTTGGGGTCTATTCTGTCTGAAAATCTCGTTTCTTCTGCCGGTGAAGACCCCTCAAAATTATCAACTGCATGATTAGACCCAAATTTTACACCTGTAAACTCATCAGCAACGTTTACCCTTTTTAGACAGGTGGCGTCTGACCAGAGCAAACACTGTTTCTATGCAAAACACAATAAAAGTGAAGACGTTCACCAGAAACTCCTATAACTATAATTGGACTCATCCAAATAGTACGAATGCAAAAGTCCATTGGTCAGGAAACTCGCCATGACTGGCTGTTTGGCGTCCTTATTTTGGACGCAAGATATGGGGAATGTTGCGTAATACTGTGTTTCAAACTTACCCTTACAACCCTCATTAGAGAATATATGCATTCAGCATCCTTCCATCTAAGAGTGTCGTACAGTTCACTATACGCCATGCGCCACTCTCTGTCATATATTGCGTTAAACTTGGTGGCGAGGTCCATTCTAGCCTTCATATCACTGTGGTCTTCAACTGTTGGCAGTGGGTACTTTGGAATGTCGCCATGACTCATACTGTTTACTCTGAAAATTAAGTTCAATTCCTTACAGGAAAACTGAGCACAAACTAGATTTTCGTGAAATATGTTAACTGAATAGTTCCTACATGTCTTTATGCTTTCTGTTGTATGAACTGCAAAAGGTATACCTGTCGTGTTGGGTTAATGCTTTGCGTTCCTGTTCAAGAGGCAGTGGGTGTCAGCCTGACCAAAGTCGTGGACCTTGTCTAGCTTTTGTATTTCATCAGCATTTTATTTCTATTTATTTATTTTTATTTTTGGTTGTTTGTTTTGTTTTGCTCTCAACTCGAAATACGTAAACTACTGTTAAAATACTGTTGAAGGTGTGTGTGTGTGTGTGTGTGTGTGTGTGTGTGTAGGGGGTTGGGTAGGTCGGAAGGGGAGGGGCGTTGTACGGTGCACGTAGCATTGTCCCAGTCCCTTCCTAATACAGTCTACAGCTACATGGTTAGAGAGAGAGAATAGAAGAAGAAGAAGAAGAAGAAGAGGAAGAACCTGATCATGACTTATATATACCAACATTATTTGTAGCTCTGGATATGTTTTCAAAGGTCATTTTAAACCTGCTGAAGGCAATTTTAATATCGCCAAATGATGGGGATCTAAAAAATTCTCGAACAAATATCTGAATGGAGAAATCTAATATGCCAGAGTTATGTGTAAATTATCCCCTTATACCTTTCTGTCACTTCCCGTAGTTTCTTGTCCTGATACTTGATTATTTCTCTCATATTCTCCACCTCGTCTCTATGCATCGTCACCATCTCCCATTTGGGAGGTCGAGAGTATAACTCATCTAAAATACCCTCAAACTCACGTATTGCTGCGCCTGCTACACTGTAAAATACAATAATGATAATGATGATATTTGTATCGTTTTATCCTTTATTGGCGCATTATAATTGGAACAAATGCACGAACCATTTTGCCAAAAGCCTTATTAAAGTGCTAATGAACCGCTACTCAACATTTAAAATCACTGGAATCGACTGGTATTGTTAGATCTGGAAGAATGTCGAAAACTGCAAGTAAAAAAATCCAAAGAGTTAAAAAAACAAAAAACAAAAAGAAACCAACGTAGCAGTGATGTGAAGTTCTTAAATGAAGGGCGTCTACTCTGTCAAGTCTGTAGAACAATCGCTTATAGAAGTTGCATTTCTTGATTTCAGAGGACTTCATACTGACGGAATAAGTTCTGTATGAATTGTGACTCGGATGCCTGGCACCAATGAATTTGAAACACTTACCGTTTTTCAACTACATTTCCCGCGTAAGCCCGCTGCAACACGTTCATAACCCTGCTCTTCTCACCGAAGTCCATGTGTAGATCGATCGGCAGAGGTGTATCTGAAGATACAGGCATAAAATGGTACGAGACTGCTCATGGACTATACAAGATGTCTTTACACAGAAGATATTTGAGCCAGGACATTACAAAACCAACAAAGTGTCATGTGCACCCAGCAAGACTAGAATCAGCCAGGGCATCCGCCAGGTCTCATCTAATTCTTTGCTGTGTGCTTAAATGTTAGCTAAGGGCCCAAGCTACCTCCATGCAGACGGCAAATACTCTGATCAGACTGGGCAGATGCCCAGGCTGATCTGAGATTTTGCTGGGCGCACATGCCACATTGTTGGTTTTGTCGTGTCGCGGCTTATTTTTCATAAGAGTGCAGATTAATTTACTTTAGCAGAGGCAGACCTCTCAGGAAATGTTTCAACAGTTTATAGCAATGTGTTCCAAGACAGGTCAATGTATTACATCTATTACATTGTATGTCTAAGGCGAACGTCAGTCCTAGTTATCTCACTAATGTACAGGATGGCGGGGCGGTGTTTGTTACGAGCTTAATTGCAGTCTCAGCCACTGTACTTAAATCGTTCCCGACATGAAAATTAAAACAAGTAATATAGGCACTCCCCAACCAAAGTCTGTTTAAATTTTACGCAGAGATCAAGGTCTTGATTTATCAGTTTGCTCATAACGCAGGTCTGCTGATATAGGACCTCACGGTCGCACGCCAATATCTGCCATGCTGCACTATATTGATTTTTCCTTCGTGCAAGCTTCGAATTCTCGAATTGGGACAGCTTTTAAGTCGAAATAATTGAAATGCTGTTGAAATGCAGTAAACCTCCAATCAAAGCATAAGAGTACTTAATAATAATGAGATATATAGTTTCTTTGGACAATGTTAGAGTTCATAAGTGTCCATTTGGCACTCTTTGATGTTTTGATCGGTCATATCAGGGTAATAACCTCATGATAATATTTACAAATTGTATAATAAGTACAGTGTATATTAATAAAGGATACATTTAGGCTTGTATGCTTAACACTAGCACCAGCTAAATTATCTAAAATTGACAGTGCCACCAATTATTTTACGTAAACGAGTGTATTTCGGGAACATGAATTGATACATAAAAATGCTTGTTTTGTTTCAGATTCCTATTATGGTCATTTTGAAATTTATCTGTATAGTGAAATACGAGACCTTACTAAATATCGATGCACAGTAAGGTGAGCATATTTTAAATCAACAAGAATGATAATTAGAATGATAATTAAAAAAATAATCCAATAAAAATGATACAATGTTAAACAATAACAAAAAATAAAGAGAGAGAGAGAATTTTAATATCTAGTCTAAATATTAAGACAACAATAAAGGGATAGAAACACAATAATAATAGTACGCATTTGAAGGCTTAAATAAGGAATGTGCATGTTATACCTGTTAAAAACATTAAGCAACTTTAAATCCAATACATTTCCAAACACAGAAATAAATAAAACATACCCTTTTTAAACCGTTCATATCTATGCATAATTTATTAGATCCGTATGCTGAACATGTAACTTTTTAAATGGAATACGAAAGGTAAACATTTACAGCCAGGAGCATAATGGCCCATCTATACTCACAAATATTATTAAGGCGTAAGTCCCGTCTGAATGCCGATTCTCTTTGCAAGGAAGCATGCATAATGCACTGAGGTTTTCAAACTTTCATGAAAATTTATATCATGAAAATGCAATTAAATCAAGTTTTTGCCCTCCAATTTTTGAGAAACTATTTAAACTAATGTCAAAACATTAATCAGTAAAACATGAGACGTGAAAGGTTGCAGGTGCCCTTTTACTCCTTATTGTTTTATTGCAAAAAAAAACGAAGAAAGAGAGGAAGAGAAAAACTAAACTGAAAATTCTGAACTGCTTTGTTAGCAAATACTCCATGAAATGTATCAATAGAAATGATTGCAGCATAGAATTGATCATGGATTATATTTTTCGGTGCGACATTCTAAAAAAGGTCGTTGGAAATCTTATTTTTCTTTTTCTGTTCTTGATTATGTCGATAAAAGCCAATAGGATATCTGATGATCAAAGTCCCCCGTCTTATTGCGGGTAATAATAGTGTGCCTGTTTTGAAACCAGTTGTAGGATTTAAATCAAATAGCAATTGAATAGGTACATAAAGTCCTATGTCAAGTTCTATGAGTAGCACACTAACAAGACCTTGAACAGTAAAGAAGTAATTATTTTTCTTCTTTTACTGTAATTTCCTCTCTGTATTCTTTTGTCTGTGTCTTTATTTTTTTTTTTTCAACTTATGGCCACAATTTGAATTCTGACATGTATATGAGATTTAACTAAAAGTACTTCGGGAAACAAGAACATAAAGAAAAGAAAAAAGAATAAACTGCAGAAATCTGAAAATGTGTCTTGTTAAACTGCTGACAACATGTATCTTGAAACAACTGTATCTTCGAATTGAATCATTTTTCATTTGAAATGATTTCATATTCTTCACCAAAACCCCCATGTATATGTTATTTTGAAGATTTTTTTTTCTGTTATTTCACAGTAGTATGGATTAGAACACCGAATTTGAAACAGCCTCAAATAATAAATCGACTATTTCGGTTAGGCGAGACCATTATGCAAATTAGCAGGGTTTACTAGACCTTTAGTAGTTTCACCAGTCTTGTAACAGACTAAATGTTTTCTTTTAACTGGATACTGGAACAACAATGAGTATTTTGTGTTGAAAACCAGTTTAATAGGTTAAAGCATTTGATCAAAATCTTTTCATCCAGTTTAATGTAGGCGACTAAAGTTGATTTTATCGATTTATAATGAATAAGTTATTGAAGGCTTCCATCAGCATATATAGGCAATATTCATACCAAGGTTTACTACCAACTATTGATATATGATCAAATAATGCTGAACTAGGTTGATATACTGTTTTGAAACATTTAGTGTCTTTTTTTCACTTATTCATTTTTTTCTTGGCGCAACCGAGTATAATTTCACTTTTATTCCACATTTCACAAGATTTCATTAGCCAGTTAACGAGTATGTCAAAATTTAGCAATAATATCAAAAGTCAATCGTTTTTCCCCCGCTGTGCTGCACGGCGTGAATACTAGCGCTCTGTCAGATGTTAATTCAAAATGTTTTTCTTGTTTGTAAATTTACAATGGAAATTTTATCGAAAACTGACGCAGATATTCAAAACTTTTTTTTTTCAGTGTAGATCTACTTGCGATTTCTACTTTCGTTTTAATACACACGATGAGTCAGTACGTGATGGCTCACAGGATCGGTCTTTTGGCTCCTTTTGTGTGTGTGGTGGCGTACCACGAGTTTCTTCGATCGGATTGCTTCCCTGCTGAGTTGAGCGTGTGATAGACTGTATATATCTTTCAGTAAATTTTAAAATGATGATGCTTGTAAATAAGTACTACTGTGATAAGTCTCTTATAATTCTATATTGAATGGCTTGGTGTATTTTATTTTGTAACATGTATATATGTATGTGATGTTGTACACCAGGATGAGACTCTAATAAACTAATAAACTAAACTAAACAAACATTGCATTATATTGGTAACTGTTTTGGAATCTGGTCAATCTCGAGATTTACCGCGCGGTCCATTTTGGAATTCCAAATTGGACAGCTCAATCTGTCGCTACCCAACGTCAAAATTACGGTTGCGGGTACCTGCCGACAGAGCTCACTTGGGTCATATTCATGAAACTTACTGTCAACTCTTCATCCAGAGACATACAACAAAACACACAAGTTTCCATTTAATCTGCGCCGGTTATCTTTCTTTAAAGATTTTTCTTGTTTGTTTTGTTTTTGGTTTTTCGTGTTGCTGTTAAAGCAAATGGAAACCTTAACCGAGAATTGACGTCATGCCTGTGCTTAAAGGGTCTGTCACTTTTTGGCGAAGTCAGCTAGGTTACCTCGAAAATAATATGTTCTGTAAAGAACCATGCCTTCTAAAAAATTCTTTTTTTTTTTTTTTTTTTTTTTGTTAAGTGACAATTTTATCACTACTCTCAGATGCTGTACTGTTTTTAACACGTTCAAAAGTCATTTTGTGAGTTTTTATCATGTTAGCACAACTACATTATTACAACCTTGTGACTACATTGTTGCTGCCCATGCACATAGATTTGCCGAGTCTGACACATGTTAGTTCTGATATTTAGGAGCAATATTTGTTATGTTGCAGCGATATTTTACATACTGTTTGCAATGTGTCTGCAACATGTGACATCATATTCTTTGTTGACATTATGAAAGCATAAATGATGATGCTTTTTGAACTATAGAATAACATCACACGTTTATATTGAATAAATATTTTATGTGTTTTCGGGATAACACATTTCCCTTTTTTGTCTAATTCTCATAACGATGTTCCCCAGAACACTCATGATCAGCTGAACGAATCCCTGGTTGCACACTCCTGGCTGCAAGTCTGTCTACCTGTCCCCTCTCCAGTGCGAAGAGGAGAGATCCATGCAACAATATTATATAATTCCGCTAGATTTGTGAGTTTATATAAACTTCTTACAAAATGGTTAGAAGTCTAGCAAGGAACGCAAACACCGGTTTAAAAAATAAATAAGTGAATAGATAAATAAATAAATGAATAAGCGACTATCTTTGTTTCAAGTAAACAATCAAATCCAGACTTTATGTACTAGTTCATATATATACAAACATATGTATTTTTGTAAAAATTTAACTATTCTAAAGTAAAATAATAATAATAATAAAACATTTACCATTTTTATCCGACCTACTATTATTACTTCTTTTCTCTTCCGTCATTCCTATCTGGATATTTTCTCTTGCAGTTTTAAGAATTAAAATACTCTGACAAAAACACAAAAGCTTTTGTATACAGTGTGTGCAAAATATAAAGGATTCTATAAAATATATCTATTTGCTATTGTTGTATGTTAAAAATTGGTAATATCAGCTTTCCCATTTAGTTTAATTATTAGAGCACCTGCTTAACATTTTGCATTATACCGAAATACCAAGTTATGAATAGCGTATTTAAGTGTATGGAGGTGAAAAAGCATTTATAACTTTTATTTGCTGCCCTCGGCGATGAAGCATTTCCAAAGCGGAATCTGTAAGGAAAGAAATTGTTTCTAGGAGTGCAACTTCTCAGTTTCTTTAGGGAATATGAGGGGCGATTGAAAAGTTCAAAGCGCCACCATGTTTTGAAACCTTAGTTATTTATAGTATTCCTCAAAATTATTGAGAATTTTTCGCAAAGTGAAAATTAAGCAGTGGTAGTTGACAGATCATGTATATACTTAGTATCTTTGTTTACTTAGTTAACAACATCCCTCTGTGAACTTTTCAGCTTATCATTATTACTCATATGTTTGGGTCACAAATATTATCTCCCCTTGAATCGGGCCACCCAGAGATTTTTTGTCCGACTGAAAAATTATGTACCCTTACCAAATAAGACCGATATTTGTGGAAAAGATAATGACAAATCAGTTAATTTGTTAATGGTTTTCTCATCTAGAGATAAGGTGTTGGCGAACTGAAAACAGAATTTTGTGTGAGCTTGTCAGCTGTAGATGGTGCTGGCGTTCAAACACGTGACTTCATTTCGAAAAAGTGCCCGAAATTGGGGGAAATTGCAATTTTGACAGAGGGTATGTTGCTCTGATTCAGTCTTATTCTATACATCTCGACAGAAACCGCACAAAAACATATTTTTTGTAAGGCTTAGTAAACGTGCTTTAAGGGATATGAGTTTTGACATGATTATCTATACCTTGCCAAAAATATTCCGTTCAGATCACTAACAGATCAGATTTTTTGCTGTTTCCGATACCTTCAATATTCTTCCTAAAATATAACAGCCAGTCGCTGACTAAGAAACTGGAATTAGTAACTTTAAATTATACAAAATATTAAAGGCCACATCAATAATGTAGATTATGTTGAACAATAGAGAAAATAAACTATTTCACCTGAGATAGTCTATTTCTAGCAAAGGTAGTATAGCAAAACTCAGTCGAAATCAAGGGACATATTTTTACAGGGGTGTACCCTAGCCCATCCTTACCTACCACTGACAAAAGAAAATGCATCATACTGTCATTTTTATATATCAGACTTGAAAAAGAGGTTCTTTTATTGTATTTTACGGGTTTAGAATATTGTTGAACATGTATGGCTGGCAACTGTTTGCCAAAATGCAATTCTCAATAATTTAGAGGAATACTGTATTTTAAGCGGCCATTATGCAGAGCAACAACCACCAAATTTCGGGATTTTATCTTCTATATCAATCGGGTGACACTTCATTTTTACATTTATTCCATTAGGGCACTATGTAACTCTTTGACCGACCATAACTTTAGCAGAGTCAACCATATTGCAATTGTTTTTTTTTAAACATGTCTCTTACAGCATCCCTGTAAGTGATGATGTATGCAAACATAAATTTATTCCAATTCAGAATAAAAAGCCAAATTTTAATTTTTACAAAGTATCTATATTGAGAGTTTCTGCAGATAGTGCACAATCGGAGTCGCATGCTCTTCGTGAACAGGAGTGGACATCTTTGTGTGTGTGTGCGTGCGTGTGTGTGTGTGTGTGTGTGTGTGTGTGTGTGTGCGTGTGTGTTGGGGGAGGGGGGTACTTGACTTTTATATTGGCACATACTTGCTGCTGAAATAGTAAATACCTGCCCTATAAATATATATGCTGGCTGTCAAAAATGTATACCTATTGATGTATAAATTCCTTTATTTTAATACCAATATTATGGTTTAGGGGTTGATGGATTTATGTCATTTATTTGATTGCTGATAAACATCTTCATACAACTAAATCCACAAGAGAAGCAGAGAAATTTACAAAATGTATACAGATAACATAGAGGTGGGTTTGTGTGTGGAGGGGGGGGGGGGGGGAGGGGGCGCGGGGGCGGGCCCGGTGGGGAAGGGTTATCTACATAATACCTTATGGATTTCTTAGCAAATGTATGAAGGTGCGGAATTTCATTACCTTTTGATGTTTAGCCAGTCTAAATAATGGGGTTTATACCAGCGGCGCATATATGTACCATACTTCTAAAGGAAGAGACCAACCACGCCCCCACCCCACCCAGTGCTGGAAACTCGCATGATCAATGTGGTGGCCCAAAAGCTTAACATGCCTAACTATCAGTGGTCCAAATTATCCACTACCTAAAGTTCCCATTCATTTAGTATTGCCAGAAAGATAAATTTGGGCACTGAAGGTCATATTTTGGAGATTTCTGGTGGCCGGAAACAAAACTTAGGCGCATTTGGCCATCTGATCACTGGCCTTTCCAGCACCTGAGATAGTCTATTTCTAGCAAAGGTAGTATAGCAAAACTCAGTCGAAATCAAGGGACATATTTTTACAGGGGTGTACCCTAGCCCATCCTTACCTACCACTGACAAAAGAAAATGCATCATACTGTCATTTTTATATATCAAACTTGAAAAAGAGGTTCTTTTATTGTATTTTACGGGTTTAGAATATTGTTGAACATGTATGGCTGGCAACTGTTTGCCAAAATGCAATTCTCAATAATTTAGAGGAATACTGTATTTTAAGCGGCCATTATGCAGAGCAACAACCACCAAATTTCGGGATTTTATCTTCTATATCAATCGGGTGACACTTCATTTTTACATTTATTCCATTAGGGCACTATGTAACTCTTTGACCGACCATAACTTTAGCAGAGTCAACCATATTGCAATTGTTTTTTTTTAAACATGTCTCTTACAGCATCCCTGTAAGTGATGATGTATGCAAACATAAATTTATTCCAATTCAGAATAAAAAGCCAAATTTTAATTTTTACAAAGTATCTATATTGAGAGTTTCTGCAGATAGTGCACAATCGGAGTCGCATGCTCTTCGTGCACAGGAGTGGACATCTTTGTGTGTGTGCGTGCGGGTGTGTGTGTGCGTGTGTGTGTGTGTGTGTGTGTGTGTGTGCGTGTGTGTTGGGGGGAGGGGGGTACTTGACTTTTATATTGGCACATACTTGCTGCTGAAATAGTAAATACCTGCCCTATAAATATATATGCTGGCTGTCAAAAATGTATACCTATTGATGTATAAATTCCTTTATTTTAATACCAATATTATGGTTTAGGGGTTGATGGATTTATGTCATTTATTTGATTGCTGATAAACATCTTCATACAACTAAATCCACAAGAGAAGCAGAGAAATTTACAAAATGTATACAGATAACATAGAGGTGGGTTTGTGTGTGGAGGGGGGGGGGGAGGGGGCGCGGGGGCGGGCCCGGTGGGGAAGGGTTATCTATATAATACCTTATGGATTTCTTAGCAAATGTATGAAGGTGCGGAATTTCATTACCTTTTGATGTTTAGCCAGTCTAAATAATGGGGTTTATACCAGCGGCGCATATATGTACCATACTTCTAAAGGAAGAGACCAACCACGCCCCCACCCCACCCAGTGCTGGAAACTCGCATGATCAATGTGGTGGCCCAAAAGCTTAACATGCCTAACTATCAGTGGTCCAAATTATCCACTACCTAAAGTTCCCATTCATTTAGTATTGCCAGAAAGATAAATTTGGGCACTGAAGGTCATATTTTGGAGATGTCTGGTGGCCCGAAACAAAACTTAGGCGCATTTGGCCACCTGATCACTGGCCTTTCCAGCACTGCCCCCCCCCCCCCCCCCCCCCCCCCCCCCCCCCACACACACACACACACCCTACCCCTGGGTTTGGGAGGCCTCTTTTCTGGTAGTTGTACATGTAGATTTTCAATTTTTGTACTTCTTCGTAAAAATAATCCAAAAAAATGTTTGTAATAAGTGTCATGTCACAGTAATTGCTCTACAAAGCCAGGAAAAGTTTTGATAGAAGCTAATACTTGTTTAAAAACTTCTGGTACCCGCCTTTTATTTTTCTTTACGCAGATGAAAGAAGAACCAGATAATAA
This sequence comes from Ctena decussata, assembly GCA_963989385.1. Taxonomy (NCBI): domain Eukaryota; kingdom Metazoa; phylum Mollusca; class Bivalvia; order Lucinida; family Lucinidae; genus Ctena; species Ctena decussata. Next base: position 84,892,198 of record OZ022503.1, on the reverse strand, counting down.
ATATGGCTTCCCTGGGCAAAATGTTTGCAAGATCATCAAATTCTTTTCGTGCATATGTTCAACTGAACAGTGCAAAGACCTTTTCTAGTATGTATATGTCTAGATACATTTCAGTAGCATTGTATCCGCATGAAATCGAAGGTTGTCATTGCAATACAACTGCGCAGTGCATTAAGTAAATTGGCATAAAGATAACTGATCAGCCTGATGACCTTGGCTTGCAGTTTTCCACTCACTACAGTTTTGTTCCCAAAACTGCATATGTCTCTCTGGGTGATTGTGAGAAACGATGACATCGGTTATTTATAGAAAATGAGACACTGTTTCAACTTGTTCCATAGACTGAGTGATAGGCAGATAACACCTTAATAAACAGCTGATCAACCATAAACTGCTGACCAATCAAATTGACTTATGTGTGACACACCTTCAGAAATGTAAGTTACCATACTTCCTCTAATAACACGGTGCAAGATGTGTGCAACTTTGGAAATGTTCCGCTGAGCCACCTGGGGAACATTGTTAGGAAATATGCACAACAACAACAATATTCCTCTAGTAAACGCCCCCGGGGGTGTCCTCATGAGACAAAATTTGAACAATAAGTAATATGTTTTGTTGGGCTAATGCCAGTCTGTGACTCTTTGAGATGAGATGCTACCAAAAGTAACATAGTCTGAGCAAAATGGCCAATATTGGTGGAGTTTAGCAACATTTTCTCTAAAAAGTGATAGGGAACATTATGCCAATTGAAAGAGGCTTAAGGTAGTGATTTTCATTTCTCACAGGGATACAGGCTTATAGCTTCAATTTTCCATAGTAATTATCCATAAATCCTTAGTTCTGGGTGGGTATCTGTGATACCTAATGAGTTTTAAGTGAGATTTGGGCAAATAAAATGAGACTCGCAAAAATTTCTTCCAAACTTACCCCAACAGTATAAACATGATAAAACGTCCTGTACGGAATTGTCCAGCAGGACAGTAGCAGTATTCCTGCAGTAATTGTAACAGGATTCTTGGCAGGAATTAATCTGGACATAAAAAGTTTTCCAATGGGTTTTCCATGTGAACTTTTCACTATAATATAAAATTCCAGCAGGACTCAGTGGGGAATATTAAATGAAATATTTAAATTAGCAGGAATTCAGGCAGGAATTCAGGCAGGATTCCCACCAGGAATATTCAAATGAGCAGTATTCTCGCTGTGAAATTTGAAGTTCCTGGCAGGAATCCTGCCAGGAATATGGACAGGATTGTTGGCATGAATTTAGTCCAGCTATAGGTTGTGTTGCATATTACACAAAGACCTTGACATACTCTTTCAGCATGCTATTTCAAACTTTCACATACACAACTTGGCTTTATAAAACACAACAGAACACATATCTTGTCAATTTCTTGGGTATTATGATTATATTATAGACATGGATCAGTACTGCCATTGCTCTTTAACACAGTTTTATGACAGAAAGTAATTCTGTTACCACCACACATATATTGAACTCATTTTCATTTTTATGGCCAGGGATGTGGGTGGGGTACATGAAATTATGTATAAATTGAATATTTTACCCCTAAACTTAAATATGCCTTCAGAAATATATGCATTAATGATAAAAAAAAAATAATTAGACTTACATTCTCTTCATACTAGCTGTTATTAATTCATCCTTAAAATAACACAGAAAACTTTTTAATTTGTAGTACAAACAAACGGCACGGCCAGTCTTCAAGTTGAATTTGTCACTTATGATTCACTGTGTAGTTGAAGTGTACCGCCAAAATCTTTATGCTAGATTCAATTAATTTTGCAATATTTTCAGCTCTGTTTTCCTGCTAGAATTCCTGGCATGAATTTTTCAAATTTTCCTGCTGGAATCTTGAGTGGATTTTTTTTATCATTTTCAACTTATTGTTATAATTCAGCCTGAAAAAGAAATTCCTGTCAATGTCCAGCAGGACTCCTGCTGTAATCATGTCAGAATTTTCGTACACTGTATTGGTTTAAACAATATTTTATTTCAACTAACAATTGATTCACATGTATAGCATTTACAAGTGACAAAACAGAAAACAGGATTTGATAGCAAGGGCGAAACGCTTATATGATCATCCGCCAAAAAACCTGCATTATGAAATACGGTATCAATGCTGCATGCAATTCTTGTTTTTATTAAATATGCAGAATTAGCATGATTATAGGTGGAGTATTCCATCCAGTTTTACACTTATATTAAAGAAATAAATAACTGCTGCTTCTTGAAAAACAAGTGAGATTTGATAATCTTTTGAGGATCGGCTTCCAGAAGGCAAATATGTTTAAACTAACTAGAAGGCAAAAATGGACAAATGAGGAAAATAAAATATCTCACAATGTTTGTATCTTAATAGCTCAAATTTATGTTTGTTTCTATAGGGTTACCCATAGGGTCTGTAACTGAGAGTTCCAAGGACTTTCTGATCTAGAATTTTGGAGTCTTATAATAAGATATAGAGGATATTTGACTTTTTCAATGTAAGATCGGTTTTTATTTCACCGAATGAACACCAAAAGTAGTATTTACACAAGTGGCAACGCCACGAGTGAAAATACCACTTTTGGTGTTCATGAGTGAAATAAAAATCGATCTTACACTGAAATAGTCAAATTTTCTGTTTCTTTTATGCTTTAAAAATGCAATAATTTAGGTTATTCCAGTGTGTTAGTCATCAGGACAGAGACACAACATTTTTTTCTAGCCGTTTTTCGCCATATTTGATGCTTCCAGCATGTTTACTGGGTATGATATTGGTTGTAAACAAGGTTTGCAATTGAAAAATAGCTTATCATTTCATTTTGATAAACGGATCTCAAGAAATTTGCTAAGAAAGAATGCCAACAGGAGACTTAGGCGGCCCGTCGTTGCATGCGCTAACAATGTTATGTTGGCGCATTTAGTGACGTCATTAACGTCATAGTGACATGCAAACATGCGTAATCTGTCAGGCCGGATAAGGTTTAGTCAGTTAATCAACAAATAAATGAGACTATTTCACAAAAATTCTATTTTTGAAAATAGTGAAATCGAAAGTGATAATTTCACTGTTTGAAACAGTGAGATTATCAGTTTGGATTTCATCAAGAAATCTCTGTAATTCATTGAAAAATATAAAAGAAATCAGAATCTTTGACTGTAATAACACAGACATACATGCCAAGTCACTCTAGGTGAGACAAAAACTCACATAATTTTGCTGGTCTACAAGCATTTTCCCATAAAAATATCAAATTTCTCTACTTTCACTCAGCAAATGGCAAACTTCTTTTTAACCATTTTTACACATGATAAGAGAAATAATAACCATGAAATGTAGCCTAATGTGCTTAAGTGTTGGGACACCTAAAATCATGAATTTTCCATTTGCCCCAAATGGAAAATAAATGGCTTGTAGATGTCACAATATTTAAGCACATTAGGGTATAAAGAAATGTCTGTTTTGCACAAAAGCACAAAGTAAAAGGATATTTTGTGAGAATCTTATTTAATTTGACCGAATCTTACTTAAATTTAAATATTTCATCAGATCTCACAATTAAAGTCCAGAGCTTATAGCCTGTATGCATAGACTTTCTACTGCTCAGATAATAGGGAGGTTAAGATTTTTAACTTGTACGTGTACGTGTACGTCTAGCGATGATTTGTGTGCATACGTCATCAGAAATTGCATACTCTCTACCAGTTAGAAGTAAATTCTAGACGTTTTCTACTTCTAGGAGGCCGTTTACACGTAGCTTAATAAACGTGTGCTTTGAATTCATTTTTCGGATTGAATTTGTAAATGTACATTTTAATTTATGGTATCATAATTGAGAGCATATATCTGAGAAATGATTTAAAACGTTCACTTAAAGGTAGGTTCCTGTACTTTTGAATGCATCATAATTTTGATGATCTTTCATCCAAGTTGTTGGAAAGCACTTATAAAATGGAATGAATAAGTTTCACTAAAAAGTGTAAATCAAAAAAATATTAGAAAAGTTGTTTTGCAAGGGATTTCCTAACTCTGCTTCGCACACCAGTTAGCGCTATTTTTAGTTCGCGCCCAAAATAGATAACGCAGCTGAGGTCATGCTGCATTGCATTTTGGGATAGTTTTAACCCATCCACCATGCCAGGACCTCTAGTAGAGCTCACGACAAGGGAAAATTGACCTTTTGAGAATGGCATCAGAAATCGCGCACTTATAGACATAATAAACATAGTTATTTTTAGAACTGGAATTCCAACGAAAGAAAATAAACCAAAAGGGAAATTGACTATTTTCTTCAACATCTGACGAGTTTCTCAGTAGCAACAAATTCAGAAAAATAAGAGAATTCAATACTGCTCAGAAAAAGACGAAATTATTTTGTGGACATAATTGTTATCGCTAGTACAGGAACCTACCTTTAAAAATCAGTGAAGCGTAAATAAGATAGACCAATGTTTACAGTGAGGGTGGTACATGCAAGGCATAGGCAGGATTTGTTGCTGATATCCCCGCAGCTGTAAAGATGCATGGACGAATGATTTCGGGTTATACGACCCTTTCAACAGTATTTTAGTCATGTGGGGCATATTAGGAAATATATGAGATATGGACGACGCTGAAATAAACAAGATGCAGAAGAGAAACGTGACCTTAACTGGAATCAACCTCGTGATCATGAGTCTAGAGCATCAACCCCCCAGCCAGCAGTTAAAATAATCATGTGACTGGTCACATGTAAGCATCATAAATGGTACTAAGTTGGGAAGTGTGTGTTTCTCGATTCTCGTAACGACGTCTGCCCCTCTCCCCCTCCCCCCCCCCCCCACCCCACCCCCCCACCCCCCCCACCCCACCCCCCGCCACGCACCTAGCGATACAAAACCATGGCCGCAGTAACAGGGCGCCGTGCGTTTGTCCATTTGATTTGGGAAAGCTGGTCGGGATCATTTATGCTCCTATTAAAATGGGGAAATCAGACTGTAAGATTGGTGGGTATGGGCTACATTACCGATAAACGATAAAAAAAAACATAAGACATAGGGAATTCTGTTGGTCGTTGTAATCAATGAAAGCTTTCGAAAAAAAAAAGATCGGGGAGGGTGGAGAAAAAAGTGAGTGTACGCAGGTAGTGAACTGACGATAATACGGGCTTTCCTTTACTGTATAAAGTACAGGATAGTACCATAAATTTCTAGGATGGAAACTGACTGCACTGTGTAAAAACGCTGTTTTCCGCGTTTGGTTGTATATTGATTATATATAAAGAAATTAAATGCGGATTTAAAGCAAGGTTTTTACACAATGCAGTCGCGTTCCATATAAAAAAATTTAAAGTAATATCCTACACTTTTATGGTGAAAGGCCTGGCAGCCAGATACCAAGTCTTTTCCCGTAGAACCTATGGGCCTTTGTAACAGTTCAATTATTAGTGCAATTATTAGAAAAATGTGGTGTGTATAAGATGGTCGCCGGGTGTGATATTGGTGACGGGCCTGTATGCTTTCTTTTTGACTCCAAAATAATTAGAACATTAAGTTTCGACAAAAACCGACCGAAACAACTGGTACAGAGGAGATAATGTTAGCCCACAAACGTACACAGGGACGAAAAGTCATGCAGATAGCTTTTTTTCCATATTTGCTTCGACCATCCAAAATAATTCGCCGCATTTATTTTGGTTACACGTACACGTACATGTTACATATATCTTAACCTTTAATAGTTATAATTAGAACTTCTATGTGTACGTGTGGCTACCAGTAGCAGTACGCATACAAGTTCTAAATCTTAAAATCTTAACCTCCCTAATAATAGGTTTAAATCTTTAGTGAATTTCAAACCTGTTAATAGAAAAGTTAATTTTAAATTGATCATGATTCTTGTGACATCCCTCAGAGTACATTTGTCTAATAATTTAGGGTCCCTGAGATGGTTTTTGGGGGTCAGATAGTGACAGAAAATCCTTTTAAAAAAATTTAGAACAAACAAAAAACAAAAAAATAAATAAATTAATAAAAATGGTCCCAGAGATCTTTTTTAAACTGTACTAGATAAGTAAAGTAAAAACAATAAAATAAAAAAAACGGTAAATTTTGGTAAGACTGCAAGTGTAAATGTTTGACTATCCTTGTTCACATTTGTTATTTATTTTGCAGCTAGTACTTCAGTATGGGTAAGTGTTTTGTTTTTTCATATAGTTGCATAGTCATGTTGTTTTCTATTTTTGGTGTGTTTTTTTTTTTTTTCATTTTTTAATCTACCATATCAGATTTGTTAAGACTTTGTATCATATTGAGTCCTTTATATACAGTAACTAATTTACCTTATTTATCTGCATATTGATGCACAGAGGTAGAACCGAAAAATCTAGATTCATCTGACTCTTGTAAGACTGATCTAGATTTTTCTTTTTTCTTTTTCTTTTTAATCTTTGGAAGAGAAACCCCATCTTATGGCAAAGTTTAAATACTTGGCCCAGAGGTTATAAAACTTGAGTACATTCTCAAACTCAAAATAAAGCACACTGATTGGCTGCTTCCGAGCATATGCTCGGAAGTAGCCAATCAGTGTGCTTTATTTTGAGTTTGAGATTATTCTCAAGTTTTATAACCTTGAAACCAGGGCTCATACTCCATCTTTTAGCTGAATTAAGGCAGAGGCTTATCACAAAAACCATTCATTGCAACACTAGTTTGGATATTATACAGTCAAGTGTTGAAGTCCATGATATACATTCTAGTGCACTTATAATTTCTTATATGAATATAACAGGATATTTGACTGGATAACATTCAGAAGCTGCAACAGTATGTTCTTTGATATACCATGTATGTTTTCAGAAACCTGATGTCATTATGAAATGTCACGTATTGGAATTTGATGTTACGTCATTTTAAACACAGACTTTGGTTGACATGCAGTATGCAACATTGAAAGATAAAAATATGAAAAATTGTGTCGGAATGAGGATAACTGGTGAAAGTTGTCATTTGGGGAAGTAAGCTGCCTGTTTTAGGGTCACAAATCGTGTTTTCCAGCTCCATCTCAGTGGAGCCATAAAACAGAGTTTGCAACCATAAAATTGCAGATTTACCTTCCCAACTGACAATTTTGAGTACAGTTTTTGGACTTTTCCCCTAAGTATTTATGGGGAACAGAGTAAATATACTCACTTTTATTACTCAGCTCCCTGTCCTTACTATACATAAGATTTTCTCTTTATAAGTCTGTAATGAATTCACTTACATTTTTTTTTCACTAATAGACACAAGCTTTTTCAGGCAGAGAAGGTTGGCTTTGTTGGTCTTGGCAACATGGGAGGTCACATGGCCAAGAACTTGCTCAAGAAAGGCTACCCATTGGTTGTTTGTGATGTCTCGAAAGATTCTGTTCAGAGCTTAAAAGAAGCAGGTTAGTGCTGTGGTCAAACTACATGCGGAAAATGATGTAACCACCTCAGCAAGGAGTGCAGATGCACAAAGCATACTGTATTACTCCTAATAAATGACCCTGCGTCTTTTCTGAAAATAATGTTACATCAGCTAGCTTGCATAAATTTCTGTTTGCTACACTGGATGAGGTAGCTCTTTGAAAAAGGGTCTACTCTTAAAGGAAAGAATTTGCTCCTAGAGGAGTAAATTCTTTCCTTTAAGAATTGACCTCTTCTGAGAAGGGAGGAAAAAATAGTAGATTTACTTCCTCTGAAAGTATTACAATTCACATTAATACTGTATTAGAGGTGTTTTGGCAGTGACTGATTTACTGCAATTTAGACTCTAAACAACGTCGCCCTTTTGTAAAATGCAACACCCCAGGGCGTTAAATAGGCTTAATATGGTATTCTTGTTAGAAGCGGTCTAGTTTAACTTAGTGCACTGCAATATCTAGTAAGACTAATATAGCTCAATAAGCTCATACGTGCTACATGTGTAAGTGTTTGACCACAATCTGTGAAATCTGAATGTTTCAAAGATTTGATCAAGTTTAAGTGAGGCTGTTGTTAATATGCCTGCCACACTGATAGAGAGACAAAGATTAAAATGTTTGACATTACGTTTTTGTGCAAGATGCATGTATACACAAGTACCGGTATATAAAGTTGGATGAAATGAAAATTAAATGAGAATTGGGTATCTTATGGAAAGAGAATTGCCAAGCCTTTCAGAAGGGCCAGAGAAGGTGAGAGTTTATCTCAACATAGTGAGACTTGGCAATTATAATAGCTGCATACCCACTGTCAGCAAGCCAACAACAACATTGTGACAGCATTGCATTCATCACATCATTAATACACACTTCCCAGTAAAGTGTCGCTGACTTTGCAAACAGTGCTGATCCAGATAGGCGGCCCATGAGAAGCCATCTCATCTGGATCTACATCATTTGGCCTCTTGTCTTTGAATATAGTGTGGATGTAACTTTTTTTTTTTTTTAAATTTGCAGACATAAATTTTGTTGCCTCCTATTTTGGCTATGTTTGTGAGGCTTAAATGAGCTGTTGGAGGTTGCATGACAGCAAAAAATTGTTTCACAGGTCACCTAGGAGGCTAAAACCATGACAAAATTATATTCTCTAGGAGGCTGTAACCATGACAACATCATATTCTGTAGGAGGCTATAACACTGACAACATTTATATTCTTTGGACTGCAGGCTCTGTTACAGTAAGATCATCAGAAGAAGTCACTTTATCAGTCATAAAACTTTAATATTGTAGCCTTAATTGGCAACAATTTTCAATGGGTTTCAGGAGCAGATGTTGCAGGGTCACCAGCAGAAGTAGCGTCACAGGTCACAAAGGTCGTTACCATGTTACCAGAGAGTTCTCATGTGCAGGAAGTGTATGCTGGAAGCAGTGGGGTATTAAGGTAATGAATGTTCGTGTTTACAGCAATAACATTACATTAAATGACATTGAATCACTGTCAAATACATGTACAGGCAAATTTATAAATATTGTCAAAAGCAGGATCAGTCATCTACAAGGCATCAGTAAGCATCATGTTCTGCCATTGCCAACTTTATTGGGCAGAAACAGAGTATGATGTTTGTGGACGATTGATAACATTTGACACTATTTACCAATTAAATGAAGTTTTCAATTGCCAAATAATGGTGTCTGTCCTTTAATACCTAGTCACCTGTAGTTGCTGTTATGGGGTTTAAAACAATACACTATATGCCCAAATTTTTGCTGAAACTAGGAGCGGCTGTAGCGTAGTGGATAACACTCCAGACTACCAATCCAGGGGTCGCAAGTTCGATCCCCCACTTCTCCGGTCTTTCGGATGAGACTTTAAACCGAGGTCCCGTCTCCATATGACCTCGTTGTTGGTGGGACGTTAAACCCGAGTTCACTCACTCACTCTGCTGAAACTATTACAGAAACATTTTTCTCTTTTTTTTTTTTTTTTTTAGGAAGTCAAAAGAAGTCATATTGTCATTAAGCCTTCTTTACGAAGCAGAAACAATTCTTAAATATAGACTGACCAAGAGGTGTTGTCATGTGTCATGTATTCAAAGATCTCTGATTGCATCACATCATTTAGGTGTCTTACACAATGACTTCTAGGTACATTGTATTTTGAAATTGTTGTCTTTCATTTCTATTATGGCCATAAAAATTTGGAAAGAACAACTTGAGCAAACAGTGTAGAACCAGATCAGACTGCTTCTAAATGATCTGCCAGCATTTTCAACATTTTGCTTAAAAGCGATATCAGCTTGTTCAAGTTGCAGGACAGCAACAATACCTTGAAAATTCTAAGTATTGTGACCTCTTGAAAATTATAAGTATTGTGACCTTGAAAATTGTAAGTATTGTGACCTTGAAAATTCTAAGTAAGGTCTCAGCAAACTGTGTGGACCCAGATCAGACTGCTCCTTCAAGCAGTCTGATCAGGGTCTACACTGTTTGACATTTCTTCTGCATCTTTAAGGTGCATTGCTGCACTTAAAAACCAAACTGTTATATCATAAGGACGGTTTCAATAATTATTTAAAGTGTCCCAATGTTCAGAATTTTTACATTTATAATTATCAAGGAGGCACCGTGGCCGAGTGGTTAGAGTGACTCGGGTATGGTGCAGAAAGTCGCCGGAAGGTTGTGAGATCGGGCTCAGGTTTCGCCATCCAACAACTGGACAACTCTGTCGACCTAGCAGTAAATGGGTACCTTTTTCGAATCAGGGAAGGATAAGGCAGTGAAAGGAGAGGGATGGGCTCCGCCTTTCATCTGCTGTGCCCAAGATACAGTGGGTCTCTAACCCCCACTGCCCCTACAGCAATTAGGCTATGAAAAACCTTTACCTTTACTTTAATTATCAAAGTGCCCCAATACTTAAAGTAATGCATGATGTTTCAGTTCAGTGAAGAGTGGCAGTCTTCTAATGGATTGTAGTACTATAGACCCCACAGTATCTCAGGCCATGGCAAGTCTAGCACAGGAAAAAGGGGCCACATTTGTTGATGCTCCAGTGTCAGGGGGTAAGTTCAATATCAATGAATCATAGTTTTACACATTGTGTTGCCAAACCATCCATAATAAAAGAGTGAGGAAAGGATTTTTGTCACAGATTTACACAAGATTCTAACAGGACTTTGGCAAGAGATTCATAAAATTATTATGGAACACTCTTTTGTCATGTGATGCTAATTCAGTCCTATATTTTCCCCTGCTGTGCTTCCAAACTGTGGAAGTAAACAAACACATTTGCCTGTTAATCCCCATTTGATTATTGGTATTTGGGGTCAAAGGTTATGTTTATGCTGGGGAAAGTGAAGTACTGAATTGCTGTTGTTGGCACCTAACTTTATGACATTAGAAATGTAATCAACATATGATGGTAACATGTCTATCTTCCAGAAAAAAAAAATCAGGTTAGAAATTTGTGCATATGTTTTACAGGAATACCGTATACAAGGTAATTTTAGTGGTGTTCCATTTTTATGCCCCCACATCATATGATGCCGGGGGCATATAGTGTTCCGGTTGTGTGTACGTGCGTACATGTGTATGTTATTACGTAAGTACGTATGTCCCTCCGTATGTCCGTCTGTTCGTATGTACGTGATCCTGTTAGACTCAGGTTAACTTTTTTGTAAGAGGTAGATTTCAGGGTTCCTTAGATTGTAGCAACCTGAAATTTTGTATGAGGATATACACCTTTCCTAGTAATCGATAAAGTCGCGCCCGAGTTATCTACCCAAGTAGACTGTGACGTCATCTATAGGAACATCCTATATTCGGTACAATTGCAAGCACACATAACATGGATAAAGCAGACGTTTTGTAAATGTGAACTGCTAAAAATACATTGAAAGACCAAATTAAAGTATAATTGCCCTGTTGTCATGTGGCATTTTTTATTTATATACCTTTTTTTTATTTCAATATCATATTGAGAATCCCGACAAATCGCTCATGATTTTCATGACCCCTTTCATCGACGCCTTGTTTTAACACCCCGGCAATACATTCACGTTTGTTCAATATAAAAGAGGTACATTTCGTATAAATAAGTTTCGTAAATCTGAAAAGTTATTTCCACTTTTCCGACAGGTAAAACGTCAGCATTCAGGTAGTAACTACGCAACAATACCAGACAGATTATAGCGCTGATATTTATGGTGTTTTGAGCGATACACTGATCTAAAAGCATCAGCATCCAGACACAGTGCATCCAGACAGTTTTCCATATGTTTGAACCCGAGGTTGAATTTATTATTCTTTCCATCTCTTATCTTCGGTATTATTTATTTGATCGTTTCCAATTCACGGTAGTTTGTTTTTAAAGCTGCCTTCGGAACACGTGTCTAGATAATACACAATCATAGGTGTCTGTTTATTGCGGCAATGCGCGCGATTCGGTGATTACACAAACGAATTCCATGTCAGCAAACTTTGTTGTCATTTTTAGAGTGTGTCGATCTGCTTTATAATCAGCTAATCGTTCGTTTTGTATCTTTGGTAAAAACGCTCTGAACATCTTCCACGATTTTCTTTCTTTTCCGTATGTTTTGAAGCTGTACTGATGATACTGTACATGCTCTTCATTATGGTAATTTTGGCCCGAAATTTTAGTCGGAAATCTTTTAATTCTATGTCAAATTCCCATATGCTACAAGTTATAAAGCTTATTTTCCGACAAAGAAAGAGCTAAATATAGTTGGAACAAAATAGTTGTCTTAATCTTAACCTTTGAATGTTAGTTTTGAATATACGGAAAACCGGCATTTATTTGGTTACACAATGAAAAACAATAGCCTATCCTATAGATGACGTCATAGGCGTTGCAAGGGAGAAAACTCGAACAGACTCTGAATTATAGGAAAGGTGTATATATCAATAAGTACAAGAGGAATATACAAGAATCGGGGTATGATGATCCATATGTCACGGTCCACTGACTTCGGACTTAGGCTAATTTTGCAAGGTTAAGATTTTTGTAAGAGGTAGGTTTCAGGGTTCCTATTATTGTAGAGCCTTGAAATTTTATATGAGGGCTTATGTCTATAAGTGCAGGGATCAAGCTAGGGGGCGATTTGGGCGAAATAATCGCCCTAGGGGCTGAAATTTTGCCCTAAATTGGGCTTAGGGAGAAGTGGGAGTCTCCCTAAAAAAAAAAAAAAATTTTTTTTTTTGGGGTAGAATTTTCATCAAATCATTCCACAGACAAGCTGTTATGACAATTTACCCTATAAACCCATTGCAGCTTATTAATCTTTCTTAAATTAAGTGCAACAGGAATACACAAGAATTTGGGCATAATGGTCTATATGTCATGGTCCACTGACTTAGGACTTAGGCTAATTATGGAAGGTTAAGATTTTTGTAAGAGGTAGATTTAAGGGTGCCTTTTATTGTAACAACCTGAAATTTTGTATGAGGATTAGTATCTATAAGTACAACAGGAGTATACAAGAATCAGGTCAGACATGAAGATCCATATGTCATGGTCCACTGACTTTGGACTTAAGCCAAATTTGCAAGGTTAAGATTTTTGTAAGAGGTAGATTTTAAGAGTTGCCATTATTGTAGTAACTTGAAATTTTTTATGAGGATTAATATCTATTAGTACAACAGGAATTTACAAGAATCAGGCCATGATGATCCATATGTCATGGTCCACTGACTTGGTTTCTGACCATGTTCTGTAATATGCAATATTTTCTATTTTGGCCATACAGTGACTCTAAAACTGTATAAGGGCTGCAGTTTGTGTGACATTTCAAATATTGGGCAATGCTTTGCTTGTAGCCTTTTATATTACACAAGTTTAACTCTATGAACCTATTTACCCTTTAAGTGCCAGTACCTTAATCAAGGCACCGACTTACTCAAGGCACTAGGCGAGGGCATCTCTGTACTGTGGACACATTTCTAGTTCATGGTATTCCGCAGTCATTTAGAAACCGGGAATATAAAAATAGCGAAATAATTTCCTGTTTCTTACAAAGTATCTTCTGTAGATACAGTGTTCATATCTTTTTTTTGTTTGCTTCTGTAATTGCTGGTACTTTTACTTGAGCCAGATCTTTCATTAACCTAGGGGGGCCCTGCCGCAGGTTAATGAATGAACTGGCTCAAGTGAAAAAGAAGTAGTTTTGTTTTTCGCGCATGTTGCTAACCGCGTAAATTAAAATTCATGAAAATTAATGTATATGTTTTTGACCCTTAACCGCGAAAATTTGAACCTGCGAAATTTACTGCATATACGGTACTGAGTAATCTGCTTCACAGCTGACTTCCCAACTCAACAAATCACTGTTAGAGTAGACCAACTTCTATAAATTGGAAAGATTATAATAACTTTGTAAAGGGTTCTTGAAGTTTTTCTATTTGTATATTTGCTCAAGTTCAGTGGTGGTGTATGTTTATAAAACAGCTGCCTGATTGGCAAATAGTGTAGACACTGATCAGCTCAGTTCACTTTTTACTTTTCAGCAGCCCTTCAAATTGGGGTATTAGTCAAATTTGTAGAGAACTCTAAATGGAGAATTATTTTGAACTCCTTTTAACTTCAAAATTCTTTGTCATCATCTGAGACTCAAATGCCTCAGAGCTCCAAGAAAAACAGGAATACTATTGGGATAATTTTCCATATTTCTCAGTGAAAACATATGTTGTGGGTACTAGTTAGAATTACCTCACTTTGTGGGTGCTCATTAGAATTGCCTTATTGAGGCAGTTCTCACATTTGCCAACAACATAAGTGGGAGAAAATTATCCTATAATAAAAACCCATTACCCCCAACCCTCATCCTGTTATTTATTCCGCTATAAATAAATGATTTCATGTTTAAAATTACAGGTGTAAATGCCGCCCGAGATGCAATATTGACCTTCATGGTTGGTGGACCAGAGGAGGCCTACAAAGCAGCATCAGAGTACCTCAGCTGTATGGGTAAAAATGTGGTCCATTGTGGCCCAGTGGGCACTGGGCAGGCTGCCAAGATCTGTAACAACATGTTACTGGGCATCTCTATGATAGGAGTCTCAGAAACTATGAATTTAGGGATAAAGTAAGTACCATATACACATACACAATATTAACTACAGATTTTTCTCTTTCTATTTCATAGCAAGCTAGTTGTAATTGAGATACACATACAGAAAAACATTTAAGGAGAATAAGTACACTTTTAGGGGAAGCAACTCTGCCATTTTTATTTTCTCCTTTTGCAGTGGGGGTCAACAACTCCTAAAAGAAAGAAAATTTGCTCCTGGAGAAATAGATTCTTTCGAAAAAGAATTGACCCCATTTTTGGAGGACTAAGTAAGTTGTCCAGGTAAGCAAACAGGAAGTCACAAAAGTTGTTCCTTAGTGTGAAAATGGCAGAAAAACATGGAGGTGTATCCATACACTTTAAGATAGTTAAACATAGTGATTTTTCCTGTGGAGTAAACCTAGAAGGCTCTAATTATTATCACTCTCTGCTTTTACTGAGATACATGTATATTGTTTTGAACATCTTCAGATACATATATTCGAATTCAGCTGACTGACGTACAGAAATCAAGTTAGAAGTTCAAACAGTCAGTGTAAACTTTGTATTTCATACTTCAGTTTAACATTCAAGCATGCATACATGATTATACTGTCCTGTTTTGGAATGAAAATTTAAGATGCATATATATTTAGACTATAAACAAATAATATTTAAGGGTATTAAAGTCTGAACTTATACAGGGTGTTAAGAAAGTTCGCAGACATTACAATATTGCTTATAACTTCAGAAGTTACATTCATTAAATCTTAAAACTTTACAGGTTTCAGGAACTATTCAATATTTATGGATCCACAATGTAACAACTTTTACAACCGCACTTTAGGGTAATAGAATTAGCAGTTCATATGCAAGGTGTCAAAGTGGCTTGTTATTTATTACAGATTTTAGGCATAAGGATGTGGCATATTAAACTGTTATTTATTCTTATCCCTCAGTGAATCATCATTTAAAAACTAACTTAAATGATAGAAACTAAGCCAAACAGTATTTTAATAGTTACAGCTTGAAAGGAATCGTAGACAACATGCACATTTTGACAGATGATTTATTGACATGAAACAGCAGATGTGGCATTAATATTTTGCAAAGGGGGTGGGGGGTAATGAATTAACATCTGAAACGAAACTTGAAATTAAAAGTTGACATAAAATCATTTATATCATGTAATGGGTCTTACAGATAAGGGAGACAAGAATAAGATTTCAAAATATTTATGGTGTATCTGTAAATTATCATATCTTTGAAAAATTACCACCAAAAAGTCAAATTATGCGAATGTGTATATAAAATAGCACTTTTACGACAATATGTCATCTAAGTGACAAAAAATCTGTTAATTACAGGGGGTTTTCCCCCAGTATAAAATATTTCAAGGATTTCCTAAACAATTTTATATTCTTACTTAATGTGTTTCAGAACAACAAAGTTTTTGCGCAAAATTCAATGAAAAATGAATTTGAAGTTAGATCTAAAGAGTAATTTGTTAAGAGTGATTTTACAAAACAATATGAAAAGAAAAATCAGATCAAACGTTTGTGCTCGATGTGAGATCAAATCTGATAATAAGAGACTAAAAGAAATCTGCAAAATGCCCCTGTGTTTACAAATACTGATATAGATTCTATCCCTACCCCCCTAAAATTTAAAGTTTCAATCAAGAATGGGGGTGCCCTTTCGATATAGTCAGAAATTCCGTAGTAAACTGTCGGAAAATAATAAAAACTACAGTCGAACTTCACTGGCTCGAACTCGGAAGGCTCGAACACCATGTTTCGGTGGAACTGACTTTCCAGTCCCGGCAAAATCCCTATTCATTTTAACTAAACATGCCACACTTGGCTCGAACAACAATGGCTCGAACGCTTGAACCCCAAGTCTGGTCCCTAGGAACCACTTTCTATGTAAAAAAACACCGATGGCTCGCATGTATTTCCTTGTTAGCTCACCTGAGCCTTTAGGCTCAGGGTGAGCTATTGTGATCACCAAGTGTCCGTCGTCCGTCGTCCGTCGTGCGTCGTCCGTCGTCCGTCGTCCGTCGTCAACAATTTGCTTTAAATGACATCTTCTCTGAAAGCGCTGGGCCTAGGGCTTTGATATTTGGTATGAAGCATTGTCTAGTGGACCTCTACCAAGTTTGTTCAAATGGTGGCCCCAGGGTCCAAAATGGCCCTGGGCCAGGGGGTCTTGGGTTCGAAACTAAAAAATACTTAAAAATCTTCTTCTCCAGAACCGCTTGGCTCAGATGCTTGAAATTTGGTATGTAACATTGCCTAGTGGTCCTCTACCAAGTTTGTTCAAATGGTGGCCCCAGGGTCCAAAATGGCCCTGGGGCAGGGGTTTGAAACTAAAAGATACTTAAAAATCTTCTTCTCCAGAACTGCTTGGCTCAGAGGCTTGAAATTTGGTATGAAGCATTGTCTAGTGGTCCTCTACCAAGTTTGTTCAAATGGTGGCCCCAGGGTCCAAAATGGCCCCGGGGCAGGGAGTCCCAGGTTCGAACCATAGAAATACATAGAAAAATATTAAAAAATCTTCTTCTTCAGAACCGCAAGGTTCAGATGCTTAAAATTTGGTATGTAACATTGCCTAGTGGTCCTCTACCAAGTTTGTTCAAATGGTGGCCCCAGGGTCAAAAATGGCCCTGCTGCAGGGGGTCTTGGGTTTGAAACTAAAAGATACTTAAAAATCTTCTTCTCCAGAACTGCTTGGCTCAGAGGCTTGAAATTTGGTATGAAGCATTGTCTAGTGGTGCTCTACCAAGTTTGTTCATATGGTGGCCCCAGGGTCCAAAATGGCCCTGGGGCAGGGGGTCTTGGGTTCGAAACTGAAAAATACTTAAAAATCTTCTTCTGCAGAAATGCTTGGCTCAGATGCTTGAAATTTGGTATGGAACATTGCCTAGTGGTCCTTTACCAAGTTTGTTTAAATGGTGGCCCCAGGGTCCAAATTGGCCCTGGGGCAGGGGGTCTTGGGTTTTGGAACTAAAAAATACTTAAAAATCATCTACTTCAGAACCGCAAGGCTCAGCTGCTTGAAATTTGGTATGTAGCATTGTCTAGTGGTCCTCTACCAAATTTGTTCAAATGGTGGCCCCAGGGTCCAAAATGGCCCTGGGGCAGGGGTTCTTTGGTTCGAAACTAAAAAATACTTAAAAATCTTCTTCACCAGAACTGCTTGCCTCAGATGCTTGAAATTAGGTATGTTACATTGCCTAGTGACCCTCTACCAAGTTTGTTCAAATGGTGGCCCCAGGGTCCAAAATGGCCCTGGGGCAGGGAGTCCCAGGTTTGAACCATAGAAATACATAGAAAAATTTAAAAAAATCATCTACTTCAGAACCGCAAGGCTCAGATGCTTGACATTTGGTATGTAGCTTGCCTAGTGGTCTTTTACCAAGTTTGTTCAAATGATGACCCCAGGGTCTACAATGGCCCCACCCTAGGGGGTCTTGGGTTTGAACCATAGAAAAATATTCAAAAATCTTCTTCAGAACCACTTGGCTCAGATGTTTGAAATTTAGTATGTAGCATTGCCTAGTGGTCCTTTACCAAAACTATTCAAATGATGGCCACAGGGTCCAAAATGGCCCTGCCCCAGGGGGTCCAGGGTTTGAACCATAGCAATACATAGAAAATATTCAAAAATCTTCTTCAAAACCATTTGAAAGTGGTTGCAAACTATCAGGTTTGTTAAATGATGACCCTTGTTTGACCTTTAACCTTTTTGGTCATGTGAGCGATTCAGGGCCTCTTGGCCCTCTTGTAAAACATTTCCAAGCTTAATGACCGGACTAAATGTAGATCATACCGATTACAAGTATTGGTCATCAGGTTTGCTACGTCCATGCTTATCTTGATCTTATCATATTGTAAATAAAATTATAAACATATGTTTCTGTGTTGTTTTGTTTTATCTACCTGAAAGTGCAAAGGTTCAAAGAGTGACCAATCAAAATACAGGAACTTGTCCTAGTTAAGATAGAAACACATAGTACATAAAGTTGGATCATGTTGATTTGGTCTTCAATGGCTCGAACTACCGATCGTTCGAACTTTTTTCGGTGGTCCCGGCGAGTTCGAGCCATCGAAGTTCGACTGTAAATGAAAAAATCATGAAAATATTCCCTGCAATACCAGTACTTTTACATCTTAAATATTTGTATTAGTTTTGAAAAACCAAGCTCTTAAGATGCCGAACTCTAATGCAAATCAAATTTTTGCCTTTACCATTGTCAGCCTTGTAGAGAGTATGTCCATGGCAATTCAGGTTTTCCCGTCATTTTGAAATCAAAAAAGAATTTATATGTTGCATATCTTTGCCAAAATCATAACATTATAAGCTTTCAGTGTACGTTTAGATACTGTCTACGAATTCTCTTAACACCCTGTAGACAGAACTACCAGAGCAATGTGTAGACCAGGATCACAGCGTCCCATAGGCTGATGATGGTAGGCAGTATTTGCCTTTCAGCTGAACAGGCTTTTAAAGATGGGAGTCTCTGTTGCAATATAAATAGGGAATATATACACACAGTTATTTTGTTGTAATGTTACATGTTGGGATACTAAAGGATTGTCTCATTGTTACATCTTTGGATACGCCCCAACTGGGTAGTGCTCATCAGTAGGTTCAATAACCCAGTAAAATTAAACACTTTTCAGGCTAGGTTTAGATCCCAAGATGCTGGCCAAGATCTTAAACATGAGTTCTGGAAGATGTTGGTCCTCGGACACATACAATCCATGCCCCGGGGTAATAGAAGGTGTGCCATCCAGCAATGACTACAAAGGAGGTTTTGG
This sequence comes from Ctena decussata, assembly GCA_963989385.1. Taxonomy (NCBI): domain Eukaryota; kingdom Metazoa; phylum Mollusca; class Bivalvia; order Lucinida; family Lucinidae; genus Ctena; species Ctena decussata. The sequence goes on along the minus strand of OZ022503.1, from coordinate 84,872,874 downwards.
AACTGCCCTTATGACTAAGGTAATACATATGACTTTATCAGCAAATTGAAATTTGAAAACTTGGAGCTTCTAAGAAACCTTGTCTGACCGTGCCTATTATTTTGCCTTTAACCCATTCCATGCGGGATAGCCCTTTAGGGGTAACTGCGCAAGCAGTTTGGATCCAGATAAGGCCCCACAAACAATCTGAGATCCAAACTGTTTGCTGCCTATACATCATTTCTTCAAGAGTTGGTTAGACCAATATTGTCAAAATATTCTTGATTTTTGATGCAGACGACAATTTCAGCAGACAACAAAAAATACCCAGAATGCAATGGGTTAACGAATTTGTTTCCCTTGCATGAATAGTATTTTTTCTTTAGATCAGTTTACATTTCTCTTTAATAACAGAGAGAGTAGAAGGACAGTGACTTTGAAGAATTGATGTAGGTTTTTGGGCATACTGCAGAGCCCTAGATAAGAGGGAGTATTAGGTGATAATTAGGGATAATTTTTGTTAATGCTGGATAAAAACATATGTTGTGACCCCTCATCTGAACTGTCTTGATGAGATGGTTCAGATGAGGGGTCACAACATATGGTTTCAATGAGAAATTAAGAAAATTATCCCTCAATTATCATCAAATACCCCTCTTATCTAGAGCTTTGATACTGTCAAGAGAAATCATTGATCTTGAAGTATTTGTCTCCTTTATCACCGAGTGCTACTTTAGACTTAGAAAGTCAGAGCTCTAGATAAGAGGAGTATTTGATGATAATTGAGGGACAATTTTTTTTTTGATTGAAACTATATGTTGTGACCCCTCATCTGAACCGTCTGGTCGAGACAGTTCAGATGATGGATCACAACATATGTTTTTATGCAGAAATAACAAAAATTATCCCTATTTATCACCAAATACCCCCTCTTATCTAGAGCTCTGGAAAGAGCAATTTCCTTTCTTAATTTAAGCTTCTATCGGAGTAGCTGATACTATACATCCTTGAAAAAATGTTGGCCAAACATTAATACTGTACCTTACATTATCTGTTGCAATCATAACCCTGTTAACATAGATGTATACATATTTCAACTCCTCAGCCATTGCTGTGAGGGACATACGAGGGTCATCCAAAAAGTTCTGTCACTGGCTTATATCTCGAAAACGAAAAGTGCTATTCACCTAAAATAAAAACCATTCAGAAACCCTGTTTTTTATCACATAGCTGTAAAAAACTGATTCTTGTATAAATGACATAACATTCACAATCTGCATCAAAAGAAGGGTACCCTCACCCTACTGGCAAATTTGTAGATGCAACTCCGGCAATAATCAATGAAGGGATGTTTATTATCGCTGCCCGGTGCCTACGATATCTCAGGTGCTAATAATCACAACGAAAAAATCTCCCAAGTGATTATGTCCATTTTAAAGAGTTTACAGCATTTCGTAACTTCAACTTTATCCAAACAACGCCATAGAAAAATCGACTAGGTCATGCTGTAAGTTCAAAAGCTGCATAAACATATAATATTTCAATTTCTGAAGCATATCTTGACTGCAATAGATCATGACAATGTGTTCTCAATCAAAATTTCAGAAAAGATCCCTACAATGAAGGCACAGAAGTTCCTTGAAAATCACGTGACTGTGAATTTCACCAAATTTCATATATCAATATTTTGCATCGCATATAATCGACAAAAGTCGCTGATTTTTACGTAGTGTCCCACAAAATGCAACAGACAGCAACCCTGAAACTTTAAGAATCCTGCGATATGTATTTGACGAGATATGCAGCATGAAGCAAGCCAGCAGAAAAACACAAAATCGTGAAAATAGGCCAGTGTCAAATATAAGGTCTGTATCTGATCTTATAACTAAATCAGATGGCATGTTTTCACCGTTTACCTGATATCAGTATAGAGATAAAAGATTGTTCTTTTGATTGTTGCAAACCGTGGTAAGCTATCACGTCTGTGAGGAAAGTTATGAGTCCAGTGACAGAACTTTTTGGACGATCCTCGTACTCTCTTTGAATTTGGACAAGTCTATTTGTCTTACAATATCAAGAAGACTTGTCTCATAAAAACATTTGGCCAACAGTATATAGACTGGCTACCCCTGAGACACATTCTGATCTGGATATACATTATTTGCTTGGGACATTTGTTTCACAGACAAGGTGTCTGAATACTTGGAGTAAATGCTGTACCGGTATATCACTTTTTCAGGATCTTGGGCTGGCCCAGAATGCTGCTACGGCAACCAAATCTCCAACACCTCTAGGATCATCTGCCCATCAGATCTACAGGGTGATGACCAACCATGGCTTTGGTGGCAAAGACTTTTCATCAGCTTTCCTGTTTCTACAGAATCAGAATGAAAAGAAATAAACTGAAAGGATGATAATTTTCAAATGCAGCTACATTACTTTGACAACCAGATGAGCTACCATGGAAACATCTGACTAAGCCAATATGTACAGTTGGCCCTTGTTTGCTAAGAAATTGTATCAAGTGCCTTTATGATCAAAGTGATTTTTCATTGTTTTGCCTGCAACTAGCAGAAGTGAGGTATAGGTATAACTTTTCCAGTATCAGGGGCGGTATCAACTTTTCATCGGGTGGTTTAGGTCTGTTTTGTGACAATGCACAGACAGGCGTAACACAGCATTCCATGTAACTTTTTTTCATTTTCTCATAGATACTAGTATACGCCAGAGGGCCAGAAGAGAATTGGTTTTCTTACTGCTTTGGCTACTCATTTTAGTTACAGAGAATACAACACGCGTGAGGGTAAACTATACATTAAAGATATCCAGTGACAAAAGTTCATGATCATGTTGATAGTATATATTGGAATTGCTGTAATAAGACAAAATAACATACATTTAGTGATAATGAACAGAAACAAGAAGAAAAGTGTGTCAGCAGTATCAAAAAACCCTAACTTGCCTGGAGTTCTACATTCAAAGTTTGATGAGGACCTCTGCTGATCGCTTATAGTTTGATGTACAAAAAAACACCACACAAGTAGCAATGGTTGCCATTCCTACTGCACAGATGTCTTCAGTATTAGTTACATACTCGTAAACATACAAGTCTATCATGGTTGTCAAGGTGATTTGACTAAAGACTATCATTGTATTATGATTTCTCAGGTGTGCTTGTAATTAAGGTGTGTGGATACACCTCCAAGGGAGATAACTCTGATATGGAACTAATTGCCTCCTTTTTCACATGGGGCTACTCATAAAGGAGAGAATTTGCTCTCTGTGAGAGCAAATTCTCTCCTTTAAGAGTTGCCCCATTGAAAAAAAGATTCACCTGTCAGAGAAGTAAATACTATTCTGTTAAAAGTTACTTCCTTTGTGAAAATGGTGGTCAGACCATCAAGGTGTATCCATACACTTTAAGAAGAAACAAATATGGTGCAGTGATGTTTTGTGCATAATATCTATATAGTGTGTTAGTGGGAAAAGAAGAATGTGTAATGTGAATTCATTGATGTATTTCTGGTTCTGAAGTATTTCTCATGTTATAGTGACCAGTATACATGTACTAGCAAACTGTTGCATTTGCAGCTCTGACAGTTCAAATTGTTCTTTGCTTTACTTAAGGTCATATATCTTATCACATTGCAACACATTTTTAATACTGGTTCTTTTATTTTATTGTTGTTGTTTTTATAAGAACCTTCATGTTGGTAAAGTTTCCAAAAATAAGTTGTTTTAAGAATATCTCATGATTTACAGCTCTTTTAACTTTAATCAGAATTGAGATAGGTTGTGAACCTGGGTCATATTTATAAAACGACTTAAGTGGTTGCTATGCTGTTGCTAAGGCTAAATTTCTTTGAAGGAGATTCTCTACAACTATGAAATTTGCTCTGGAGGAACACTCTGAAAAAGACTGTTCCTCCAGAGCAAATTTCATAGTTGTAGGGAACCTCCTTTATAGAAATTTAGCCTTAGCAACAGCATAGCAAGCACTTAAGTCATTTTATAAATACGGCCCCTGCTTTTCAGTTTTCTATGGTACAGACATAAACTTAGATGCCTTGGTATTGCACAGTCATATTTAAAACAGTGCAAACTTGATGAAAAGCAAGGTCTGTTTCAGATACAGAAGAATTTCAGTTTTGGAAATCAGACTGTAATCAAAGAATAAATGTATGCAATATCAAGGGAGATTAATCTGACATGGAAATATTTGCTTTCCTATTCATAGAAGGCTTTCTTCCATGTAATTCATGGCAGTGTAGTCGTATGTCTTAATGTGAATGGGTAAGCCTCCAAATCTGCTGTCAAATGTAAACAGAGCGTTATCTTTCCTAGATGAAGAAGCTCTTGATACATGGGAACTACTCTTATAAGAAAGAATATGCTACCAGGAGAGCAAATTCTTTCCTATAGGAGTTCACCACTTCGAGAAGAGGCTGAGAAGAAAAATGTTAAGAGTTGCTTCCCTTGAAAGGTTAGCCCTTTACCAGAGGAAAGAAATGTAACAGATTCTATGTATAGGTGCTCCTGAGTCAATACCTTACTACAGTTATTATTCTGATTCTTGGGACAGTTAACCTATAACTTTAATTACACTGAAATTTTAACAAGTTGATTTTTCTAACTGGAAATGCGTTGAAAATTTGCTGATGGGTTGATAAGCAGTGCTGACCCAGATCTGAGGCAATGAGCTGTCTGGTCTTGGTATACACTGTTTGTTTAGGCTTCTGTCCCAATTTTGAGGATGACCACAGTATTTGCTGTAAGGAACTCTCTGACTTTGACTTTTCGAGGTTTCTTTTCCCTAACAGGAGATACCTGAATGTGCTTAAGTATTGGGACTCCTAAAACAGTTAATTTTCCATTTGTTGCAAATGGAAAATTATTGGTTTTTATGTGCCCCAATATTTAAGCACATTAGGGTATCATACAACTTATGGTTAAAGGGCGAGCCCTGCAAAATCTGATCAGACTGCTCTTTTCAACACAGTTTCCTTGGGCATGTCTGTCCCAATATTTTGGTACCCTAAATACTGTAGGTACCCTAAAGTGCTTAAGTATTGTGACACTTAAAATCATCAATTTTCTGTTTGTCCCAAATGGAAAATCAGAGGTTTTTAGGTGTCCTAATATTCAAACACTATTGGGTATAAAGCGCTTAAGTATTGGGACACCTAAAATCATTAATTTTCCATTTGTCTCAAATGGAAAATTAATGGGGTTTAGGTGTCCCATTATTCAAGCAGCTTAGGATACATATTTTCCTGAAAACATTAATATTTCCTCAAGATGTTTGGTTTTAAACAGCTTTATTTATTTTGTTTGGGAACACAAAATGATCACTTGTAATAAATAGTGCAAGGTTTGTTTTGTTTCATAATGGTTCTGGGCACATGCTAGCAATATAAACAGGTATATGTTTATTTTTGATGCATATATTTGAATACAGGATATTACTCTTTATGCAGATTTACATTTAGTGACCTTTTTATGTTGATATTTATGCTTTTTTTGCAGTTGATTGAGTACACATACTTGTCCAATCATGAGAGTGAAATTTTCCTGAATGGTCATTGGTCAATATTTCATCTATTCTTTCACAGGGTACAGTTAAGCCAGAACTAGGGGATAAAACTTGGTAGTTTTATCATTTCCCCTAAAAACTAACAACATAATTGAGCCGAGGCAAGGCAAAACCAACAAAGTAACGTGCCCCCAGTGAAGACTCAGATCAGCCAGGTCATCTGCCAAGTCTGATCAGATTCTTAGCTACTCTTTCAGCACACAGCAAAGACTCTGATCAGACTGGGCAGATGCCCAGGGTGGTCGGAGTCTTCTATAGGTGCACATGCCACTTCGTTGGTTTTGTTGAATCGCAGCTCATATGTTGCTGTAGGATGTTGTTAAGATTACTCCAGCAAGGCAATATGAAAGAGATGCCACAGAATATGTGTGGTTTATGAAGAAATAAAGACTGATAAGGACAAGGATTCAAGGTGTCACCCCAAATTTCATTTTAAGATTATAGGAACACCTCCATGTTTTTATTTCCATTTTTTTGGCAGTGGTGGGAAATGAAGTCTACTCTCAGAGCTTGCTCCAAGGAGTGCAAATTCTTTCCTTTGAGAAAAGAAACCCATTCAAATGGGAGGCGAAAAAGAAATGGTAATGTTGCTTCTCCAAAGGTGTACCTATTCACCTTGACATTTGCTCTGTGTTTCTACCAGCATGGGGCTTTTAATAACCTTTAACCTGTTGAGTTAATTTATTCATTCTTCATGAAACCATATAAACCCTGACCATCTGGCAGAATATTCGTATTTGATACTGACCATGGATTTCTTACAGCTATACAGGTAGAATCTCCGGATAACCTTCGGCAGTTTTCCGTAACTAGACGACAACAGGCGATAATCGCAGGTGTCAAATTAATCCCTAAGGCTAAATACTCTTATCTCCGTCATGATAAAAATTTGACCTTTATGGCTTTAACTGAATTTCATTCCCGAGTCAGTTGATGAAAAATCTAATTTCGGTAGGTATAATACATGAGTCAGTCTTACAACTCAACTTCTTTTTTTTGTGGGGGTTTGGGGGGGGGGGGGGGGGGGGGGTAGATAATTCTAAAACTATACGATAGAAGACAACTTATATACTGTGATTAAAGGATTTATAAATCGAGGAGTATATGAAAGTAACCAAGTGATAAATAAATTAACCCATTAATGCCTGGCGTCCCATATATAGAGCATAGACAAACAGTACAGACCAAGATCAGACGCAGGAAAACACGGCAACTTAACAGGCTCTACACTTTTTGCATTACACAAATGGGTATTTCTCCTATAAAAATAATAAGAATAAACTAAACCAGACACCCCTTTACTGACATATGGACCCATTCATTAGATAGGGATAGAACATTCCACTGAGCAAAAATGGGTTAATCAATGAAATAAACAAATTTTCTATATTTGATGTCTTAATTTCAAAGTAAAAAGATAAAAATTCTGTATTTTAATTCCTTCATTTCAACTTAAAACAGTTAATTCAGCGTAGTCCCGGTTGCACAGTGGGTTAGGCGCTGACTTACTGATCAAGCGGACCCAGGTTCGAGCCCCGCTTGAGGCGAGAATCTTTTCTACCGTTAAAGGGGTTCCATTGCACACAGCCTTTCATAATCACTCTGCCATCGTCTTGATATGACTGGAATACTGTTGAACAGGACGTAAAATCACAAATCATCCATCCATCATCAGTTATTTCATGATTTTTTTATACGCGCTCTGACATATAGTTTTGAGTATTATATATTAATCTCAAGCCATTCACACTATTAATTTCAATGTAATAATAGGAAAATAAAAGGTAAATTATCATTCGTTTCATTTACCCCATGTTTGTAAAATCTCGCCATTTATCGAGATAAGACGCATTATTTGAGCGTTAGGCGCATGGGCGGAAACAATGTGAAAAAGGTCTTTTCCCATATTGCCTTCATCATATTTCAATTCTCATATCGACGTTACCCCACCACCTCAGCGGAACGAATCCATAGCCGCAGTAACGGGGCGCCGAGCGTCCGTCCATTTGCCATATTGCCTTCTTCGTCTTTAGACACTATATATTTGACCGCGACAAAACACAATATACAAAGTGGCCTGTGCGCTGAGCGAAGACTCAGATCAGGCTGGGCATCCGCCAAGTATGATGAGTCTTCGCTGTCGGCATGTAGGTACCTTAGACCCTAAGCTACCTTTTAAGTGCATAGCAGAGACTCTAATCAGACTGGGCGAAGGTCCAGGCGGATTTGAGTCTTCGCTGGTCGCACATGTCACTTTGTTTGTTTTGACATGTCATGGCTCATTTATTGCAACACGGTACTGTGGACGCGTGCCGTGTCATTTGTATTGTTTATTTAACGATGAATACCCCAGTTACATAAATCGACAAAGAGTAATAATCGAATTTGAGCCTTGTTGAAGTATTTTCACTTTAAACATATGAGAAAACAAAAACGTGTTAACATGAAGACCGTCTGTGAACAAAAAAAATAATAATTTAACGCTACATTTCTGGTTCTTACGAAGAAAACTATACTACATCTTAAGTCCGCAGAATGTTCATTTCCAAACAACAAATAAGCAAAAATAAAGTTCTTCTTGTGTACCAAAGCAGGCATCCCTTGCAAAGAAATTGAGAAATAAAAATAGATACTGAAAAATAACATAACAAAAATAAGAAATAAAAAAAGAAAAAAAATGACAATAAATAAATTATTAGCTTGTTAATGTAAAGACAACTAGATAATACTATTTCATAAAGTTCATAATAAACAGAAGTAGTAAAACTGTTTTGCTACAATACTCCTGATTTTAAGGCGAATTCAGACAAATGATTTCAGATGCATGGCGAGAGAGAGAGAGAGAGACATGGAATGAGACAGGGAGAGAGAGAGAGAGATACTTAGTGTGGCTCTTTGCCCCGCAAAAACAATCGTTAATGAGCAACTACTGAGCAAAAGCTAAATTTCGAAACACACCGAAATTAATTCACTAATTGGCATTATACAATCATAAGATAATTGTCTTTCAGTTCGGCACCAGTGATATAAATTATTTCACAAGTTAAGGGAAGTTTGCCGATCGACTTTTCGTCTTCATGTAAAGCTAATTGGATCGGATCAAAGACTGAAATTTGAATATGTTTGCATCAATTATTTTTCAGACGCACGGCTTCAATTTCATTCTTACATCAGAAAACTTTGGTCTACATTATAGGGCAGCTCTGGACCAGAAAAAATATTCTTTCACTTTTTAGTTTCCTGCAGGCTGGATGAACCTACATTTGCATAATTTAGCTACTTGACAATTCATTACTACAATATCCAATCATAAATTGTGTATCATACTCTTCATAAAAATAATCTTTGCCCAAGGCTATTACCTAAAGCCGCGTCGTCTATCGCCGAAGTTTTGACGGAAACGCACGGAAACGACCGGCATACAAAAATCATTAATTAAAATTTTGAACAAATAATAAAAAAAGACCATTTTATCATTTAGCTAGACTAATAAAAATTACATCAGATAAAAATATATTCTTTCTTCTTATCTGATCCATTTGTGATGCATAACTTTTTGTATCAATTTGATTCTAAATAAGTGATCGAATTCGTGTGCCCTAGTTGTTTTACGGAGATTTTGTTATTTGTTTAATTAAATTATATACCTCTTGATAATCACCCCAAAAAGACCATTTTGCACTAGTGCTAGAATCAAAATTTAAACACGAAATTAAAGATGAAGAATTTTACTTTCTGATTCCGTTTGTGATGTAAAAATATATTAAGAATAATAAAAGTTATTAAGTGATAATGAAATTTCCCCATATTACCCGTGTATACCAAATTGGTTCACACCTGTAGAAGTACAAGTACGCAGTTTCTTCACTATGACAACAAAACCAATAAAATGGCATATGTGCCCAGCAAAGATTCAGATCAGCCTGGGCATCTGCCTGGTCTGATCAGAGTCTTCACTGTCTACATGAAGCTAGCTTAGAGCCTTAGCTATGTATCCCCTTTAAGTGCAAAGCAGAGACTGATCAAACAGGGCAGCTGCCCTGGCTGATCTGAGTCTTCACTGGGTGCACATGCCACTTTGTTGGTTTTTTTGTCATGTCACAGCTCATATAAGTTTGAGGTTTTTCATTTGAACTGTTTCACTCAACTGCTTGATTGAGGCAGCTCTAATGAGAAACCACAATGTCTGTTTTTTATGGAGAAATAGAAGGAAATCCTGATGTCATCAAAACCTACCTTTGGCATGAACCATGAATATCTACATTTATGTCATTATTTATTTTCTGAAGTTCAAACAAGCCAAATTTAGAGGAGAATTTTTTTAAATTTTCATATTTGGCCCCAAAACTCTTTAGAATTGCCTTGCTGAGAAAGCATGCCACTACATGTATAGGTCACAGTTTTGGCTAATCTGAGATTGTGTTATGTAATGAATATACATCCTGATACATACTCGGATACTCTGTATTAATTTTATTTTGATGTGGAACGTCAATAAATAACAAAATTAAAGTATAACATTTGATTCGGCAGTTCTTTTTATTTCATACCAAACAGGTAAAACTGCAAATGGTGACAGTCAGTTATAAATGGTCAGAAAACAGTTATATCACAAGTTTTGTTTGTTATGCCCTTTCGAGGCATGGTATGCCCCAGCCAGGCATGATGGGGGCATTTAATGTTTAAGTATGATGTTATGTGCGTATGTGTGCATTTGATGGTCTTAAACTGAGATTAAATCCAAAATGAACTGTGATACAACAAAACCAACAAAGTGGCATGTGCACCTAGGGAAGACTCAGAACAGCCTGGGCATCTGCCATGTCTGATCAGAGTCTTCACTGTCTGCATTGAGCTAGCTTAGATTCTTACCTACCCTTTAAAGGTAGGTTCCTGTACTTTGGAATGCATCATAATTTTGATGATTTTTTATCCATGTTGGTGGAAAGCACTTATAAAGAGGAAATGAATAAGTTTCACTAAAAAGTGTAAATCAATAAATCGTAGAAAAGTCGTTTTGCAAGGGATTTCCTAACTCTGCTTCGCACACCAGTTAGCGCTATTTTTAATTCGCGCCAAAAATAGATAACATAGCTGACGTCATGCTGTATTGCATTTCGGGATAGTTTTAACCCATCCGCCATGCCAGGACCTCTCGAAGCACTCACGGCAAGAGAAAATTAACCGTTGGCAAATGACATCAAAAACTGCAGACCTGTAGACATATATACATATTTATTTTTAGAACTGGAATTCCAACAAAAGAAAATAAATCAAAGGGAAAACGACTATTTTCTACAATATCTGACGATTTTCTCAGCAGCAACAGTTTCAGAAAAATAAGAGAATTCAATACTACCCAGAAAAAGACAAAATTATTTTGTGAGCATAATTGTTATCGTTAGGCCAGGAACCTAGCTTTAAGCACACAGTGAAGACTCTATTGCCTAGGGTGATCTGAGTCATCACATGATGCAAGTGCCACTTTGTTGGTTTTGTCATGTTGCGTCTCAAATGTCTCTTTCAGCTTGCCAAGTCTCACTAAATGAGACACAGTCTCAATTTTTCCTCTTTGGAACTAGCTCCCGATGCCAGAATGTTAATATTCTTATATTACATTTGAAGGAGAAACAAACAAAGGCCTTCATAAAGTTTTATTTGTTTATTTGTTTTTTGCTTGAAAACATAGTAAATGAGCAGTGACACGACAAAACAAAGTGGCATGTGCGCCCAGTGAAGACTCAGATCAGCCTGGGCATCCGCCCAATCTGATCAGAGTCTCTTCTGTTCGCATGGAGCTAGCCTAGATTCTAAGCTACCCTTTAAGCACATGGTGAAGACTCTGATCAGACTAGGCAGCTGCCAAAGTTAAGTGATCTGTGTCTGCGCTTGGCGCTCATGCCACTATGTTGGTTTTGTCATGTGGCTCAAATGGTTCCTGTTTACATGAGTTTGGAAGAGACACTTGTAGAAAACACTTAAAGACAGGAGTGGTACTATATAAGGAGGATTAACTTCCACAGTGTCATTTTTGGATGGACACACGGCGCCAAGTGTGTGCAACTATGGTTACGTACCGTTGAGCCACTTGGGTAGCGTCGATAAGAGAACTGAACTGAACTAAACTGAACAGTGTCATTCTGTCTCTTGATCACATAGTGTCAACATCTCCCTTCAGCCAATGAAATTATTATAACTGGTAATTCTGGTCCACTGATTGGTTGAATAAAATTTCACACCTTTACCTGTACATATAAGATATGCTATTGCTGGGAACCAGACCCCCCAGCAGAGAAGTTCTGTCTTGAATTTTATTAAACCTCATTCAAAACTGTCTTAGAGCTCTTGGACTGCAACCAGAGCCTTTGTCTTTGATGTAAATTTTGATGAGGTTTCAATCAGATGAAGTATTCAAATAGCAGCATCCTAGGATAGAGTACATGTAGTTCTCTCCCATCATTTGATACTGCTATTTTCATTTTTGCCTTCTTCCTAAATGGAGATTAGCTCTTAAGGAAATAAGTTGCTCCCCTTGGTGCAAATTTTTTGCTTTAAGATAGACCCCATTTTAGAAGAGATTCTTTGTCCAGGGATGCAACCAGAAAGTCACAAAAGTTGTTTCCATTTGTAAAAGTGGCCATGAAAACGTTCTACTGGTGTCCACTCATGTTTAACATGCAGGGTTATCTGAATGTTTGATTCTGTGGATTGTCAAAAGGTATGTTTACTCATAATGTTGTTTATTGATGGTGACAAAGAACTTTGGACATTTCATTCTTCTTGTATATAGAGTTTCACTTGGTCCTTCATAACAGACATTGACAAACAGTGTGGATGTAGATGCAGTATCTGATCAGGGTAAACACTGTTTGCCTTAGACACTTGATTTTTTTATGATTATCAAAAAAAACCTGTTACCCCTTAAATTAGAAATGGAATTGTCCAAAAAAAGCCAGATTGAAGAGTCCACTCATCATAGATGGGCTATATAATGGAACAGTAAACTAATGGCTGTAAATATCACCCCCCCCCCCCCCCCCCCCCCCCACCTCCCCCACCCCCATCTAAAAATATATTTAACTGTCTGGAAATGTGTCAAAATAAAAACAATCATAGCAAACCATGCAGCCTTTGTCAGACTGTTCTTTTAAAGGTTATATAGGATCACCTCCCTGTTGTACCACTATTTTTACAAAGTGGAACAAAGTGACTTGTTTACTTCTCTTCACTTGGAGGAATGAATTTTGCTCTCAGAGAAATCTTCCTTAAGAGTTGGCACCCATTTAGAAGAATTGCAAAATAGAAAAAAGTAGAGTTGCTAACCCTGGCGATGTGCCCATTCACTTTAATTGCTACACTTTATGTCATATAGTAAACCATGCAATTACTGAAATATGTCTAAATTTTGGGACACCTAAAATGATTAATTTTCCATTTGTCCCTAATGCAAAATTCATTATTCTAGGTGTCCCAATACATAAGCACATTACGGTAACTTCATTTTACTGTAGAACTTCGCTTGTTCCCCAGGCAGATTTTTACAATTAAGATAATTGATTATCCATAATAATGGAATACCTTAATTACTATAATTATCCTAAAATCTGGAAGAATTGAGTTCTAAATATTGGGACACATAGTTCTTAGGAGACAGTGCATACTTAAGTCACTTGAGACAGCTCCTGAAATGATCAGGGTTACACTGTTTGCCCAGCGAATTGTGTCTTAAACTTCCATAGTTTGCCATTCCATCTGCATCTTTTAGAATATTAATAGAATTACCGACAACTCGCCCCAAAGACAACTCGCCCCAAGACAACTCGCCCCACAAAAACCTCGCCCCAAGACAACTCGCCCCACCTTCAGGTGACAATTCGCCCCACATTCTGAGACATCTCGCATCAAAGACAACTTGCCCTACCTCGTAAATATGTGAAAAAACCCTGTCCCGTTAGGCGCTTAAGGGGACAACAAATACTAATAAGCATTAATGAATATTTGTAGCATGCCTCACAGCCACAGTTTGATAACAATTACGCTTCAAATAACATAAAAACGATCAAGTCATTTTCAAACAAGGGGTGGGGGGGATGGGGGGGGATGGGGTTCTAGTTTGTATCCAGGGAGGCTGGTTTGGGGTGGTATGAAAGGGGTTTGGGGTGGTTTGGGATGTTTTGGGGTGGATTGGGGTGTTTCCACGGACCGGTATAGAAATAAGCCTATTCATAGGCTCAAGTGACAGGTCGACTTCCCAGTGTCCAAGTTTAATTTCAGGACGAAGTATACAAAATTAGGGCGACATCTGTTCTGGATCTGGGACAAGAACGTAGATATTCAAGTAAGGTGAGTGTCTGATAATGTGGGGCGAGTTGTCTTCTGAAAGTGGGGCGAGTTGTCTTGGTGCGAGATTTTTGTGGGGCGAGTTGTCTTGGGGCGAGTTGTCTTTGGGGCGAGTTGTCCTGATTCCTATTAATAGTAGTCACATTGAAAAAAAAAAAAAACTGTTCAATTTTTAAGACAGTTACAGTAATTAGTTTAGGTGTCCCAGTTTTTATAACTCTTACGGTATGTGGCAGTTGCACCCAGTCTTGGACCAATTAATGTTTTAGCAGGTGCCCGTTTTATTGGTGATTGATGCAAGGGGGAAAATAGCAAAAAAAAAAAAGGTAAGGTTCTACCGAGATTTGAACTCGGATCGCTGGAATTCAAAGTCCAGAGTGCTAACCATTACACCATAGAACCATCACATGTTAAACGACTTCAATTTACCGTATATTTATAGGTAAATGTTGCAAAACAGAGAACAGGAAATTGATAAAAATTTTGCACATGCGCATTATAAATAGAGGAAATCATGGCGGTGGTGATGGTGCAAGTTCGAAATATTTGATATTTACCAAACAATTTCATTATGGCAGCTGAAAATCAGGTAATAAGTAGTATCCAGAGTTCTCAATCTATTAGCTTGACAAATTATCAGTGAACCTTCTTGCTCAGTTTGTCTAAACAATGCCGGTAAACAACAAGATCAAGGTCACAAGCCAATCGCTCAGTCCACGACAGCAAGTTTGTGGGAAAAACAAACATCCCAAAGGAATAATGGAAGAAGTGCTCACGTCAGATTTTTCATGCATTTATGTTCCTAGCCAATTTCATGTGATAAAAAATAAAACTGTAGTTACTAAAGATGAGGTGATTGGCCATAACTCCATCAGTTTTAGTCCTATTTTTAGGCCTCCCTTAAAAAAGTGTTTGTTTGCAGGGGGTGTTTGCAGTGCTCCCACAGACTCACAGAAATGGCTGCAACCCATTCCTTCCCACCACAACACACATTCTATGTGGTATTTGCCACAACAGGTTAGGGAGAAGCTCAAATGGAGCTATGGTCAATCACCCAGTTATCGGTGGTTATCAGTTATCGGTGCAATCAGAAATAATCCAAATATCTTGAGTTCCCTTTGGTTTTCTTCCACTATAATAGAAATAAACATGAACAAGAAACTCCTGCTCTAGTTCAAACTAAAAACTTGTTGAAAGTAAGGTCCCTAAATGCGACTGATGTTTCAGACCAAGAACATAAATATTTATCAATCTAAACAAAGCCAAGCATACATAAATTTCATGTACCTACAAACAAACATGGAATTAGCATTGTGATGCTTAAATTCGTCTGCTGCAAAGCTAGTTCCCTAAACTTGAGGTCATGTTACGTCATTATATGGCAATAAACGGTGCTACCACAAAGTTTTAGCATGGATAATTAGTCTGTATTTACTACTGCACCGATAATTGGTACATCAGACATGCGGAGTCAGATGTGCCCCAGGGCATAATGTCTGATCTGTTTATATATTAATGGTCATCGGTGGCTATAATTTAGTTGATAAATTTAAAGACAACACCCAACTAATTGCTGTGAAGCTTTCATTTTCATACTCTGTTATTATTCAAAAGCTAGATTGCAAGTGAAGTGTAAGACCACCGATAACTGGTAAATCGTGCATATATAGCCCGATCAAGCTATATAGCCCGATCGAGGTTTGAAAATGACATTATAATTGGGAGATTCTTCACCTGAATCCATTTTGAATATAATTGCAAAATTTTGAGTACTGCGCTTTCAATATTGATGAAAATCATGTTGGAATGCAAAGCAATTTGATTTTTCTGCTGTTGCGTTTTTGTGAAAGAACCACATGTTTGTGTAAACATGTTTCTTCCCATTCCCCTGACATTTCTATAATTGCAGGCCAATTATACCTCTGAGATAATCCCAGCGTAGCAGGTATGTAAACCATGACACAAAAGTGGATATATCTGTCCAGTTTGAGGGGGCATCTCAAAGATATTCTTGTATTAAATTCAAATTTTTCACAAAATCATAAAAGGTTTGTCATCCTTAATACTGTTGTTCATATCAAATTTTGCAGTTCAGCTTCATTGCAAATGCAAAAGTAATAATGCTTTAATTTCCACTCATTTTTATACCCTGATCAGGCTTTATAGCTCAATTGAGCTATGTAGCTCCATTTGAGCTTCTCCCTAACCTGCACAAAGCGCAGTAAGTAGGGCACCTGACTTTTAAGTCACTGTCAAAGGTCTGGGGTTCGATACCCGGTCTGGCCACACATTTTCGTTTCTCCTTCCGCTGATTCAAGAAGGGCAGTTGCAGTGTCTATTCTATAGAGAGGGGGATGGGGGGGGATTCACCCACATTTCTGACAATTTCTGACAATTCCCCCCTAATTCTTAGCAGAAGGGGGGAATTATTTTCTTTATTTTATTTATAAATATAGATTTAAATGATATCTAAAAGCATTGTGTGTACTCATTGATACTAAATCAAAGCTAAAATACAAGTTACAATGGTTTTTATGTAGTTTAAGCCAAATTTTAGAGTTACAAGTGTGAGTGATACCCTTTTTCTGTCGAAAATCCCCCCTAATTTTTCAATCCTCAGGGGTTTTCCTAGGGACCAAAATGCCATTGGCCTGCAGGGCCACCTGGCCGGAAAATCTACTGGCCATCCAAATTTTCAACTGGCCCGACTATTGGAATATTCAGGCGAGCTATGCTGTCAGGCGACAGCTCTTGTTATGGTTAACATTAACACACATAATCCATTAATCTAAGTTGCGAACAAGAAATACCAGTCGCATTACAATATTGCGCAGGCTGATCTTAGTATTTACTACCAGCGTATGGAATTAGATTGCGTTTCAATATGACATGTGTCCAGTTTTGTGCTTTGAGCGGCGTCCTTTGATATCTCACAGTCTGGGATAAGGCACGAGACTGACCTATAAACGTGCTCTGTTTACAGTATTTTAACAAATGCTACCTTCGTTACGCTTTTTTATGGCGAAGGCCCTGATATGAATGCGTAACTCGCAATAGTCACACAACTTTCTGACACCATATTAAAGGCCCCATTGCTCTATCAGCATGAAATATTTTATCATGAGGTATCGCTGCAAACTTCTCATAAAAGTTTCGCCATTCATTATTATCGTGATTGCCTGGCTTTGAAAAATCAAAACTTCCTTGAGTTTACCATAAAATAGATTTGAAAAACTAACTAGGTCATTTTAGTTGCCAACCAAAATGACCTACTTTCGATTTCGTAAGCTTTATTTCACGATAAAAATACAACGTACAGGCGGTAAAAATATAAGGTACAGGCGTTTAACAGGTGATAAAAATACAATGTACAAAAAAAAATAGGCAAGGATCCCATTGATTGAGCCGCTATTGCATTTTTGCATTGCTTAACGGGGAACCAGAGACGAAACCCATGGAGAGACTTATCATTTTTTCAAAATGCCTTGTTCCTTCTTTTTTGCCAGTTCTATGCTACAAAAACGCACATCAACCGACATATTTTCATCAATTCTGAAGGCTGTACAAGTTTCATAATGATTTGTATTTTGACGGTTTTTACCTTTGATAGGACTATGGAGACTTTAATATACACATACTTTATTACGTCATTATAATAAATCTTGGCGGCTTCAGAAGAGCAATTAGTTCACTGACAAATAATTTTCAAAGACTACCAAACTGATGTTGACAAAAACGAAACACAGTTCCGATCACCCTTCAGCTTTTGTTACCAGTAATGTTAGGGCCATGAAACTTGGGTCATGCATTCATCTGGAAGAGAAGAGCTCAAAGTCATTATCAACATTTTACTGTTGACTGACTTTGCAATTTTGTGTTAATTTTGTAATTTTTGGTCAAGTTTTCACGTTTAGGTCTGTTTCTCAGAAACTATAAGGGCTAGAGCCAAGAAACTTGGTTTGCTGATTTAGCTCTGTTTTGATGACAAAGCACCAGCAGGCGAGACACTGCATTCCGTGGAATTCTTGTTATAGAATGCAGGGAAAAAGGACAGCATTTTCAGAGCGGGGGGTGGGGGGGGGGGGGGGGTTGCTTGGAACCCTGTGACTTTGTCCCTGGAATTTGTTGTTTGGAGGGTCATGGTTGGACGGTCATAACAGGCCGGGCTGGGTAGCGCAATTGGTAGGGCACCTGACTCATAAGTCAGAGGTCCTGGGTTCGAAACCCAGTCTGGCCACACACTTTAGTTTCTCCTTCCACTGATTCAAGAAGGGCAGTTGTCAGTTACTGGCGAAAGTATGTGCACTTAGTACTGGTTAACCGCTTAGGAGGTCTAAGCCTGCCCAGGAATAGTGTGGTTAGGTTAACTGACAGTCCCGACATGACCATAGCTGTTTATCGTGGATGTTAAGCATCAAATCATTCGGTCATAACCATATTTTTTTTCTGATGCTCAAAACTGACCATAAGAAAAATTATCTATTTCCTAGGCTGAGTAGTCAGACTAATTGTATCGCCTGCGAAGCAGAAGCGAGACATATGTATTGCTTTTCCGATGTTGGTGGCGGCGGCGTAAACTTTTGTTGAGGATTTGCGTTTAGGTCAGTTTCTCAGAAACTATAAGGGCTAGAGCCTTGAAACTTGAGTTATACATACATCTGAATGAGTTAAGCTTAAAGCTGTAATCAAATATGAGTCTTGACCTACATTTTACGCTTCACTGTCTTTGCAAGTTTTTGTCGAGTTTTCAAGTTTAGGTCCATTTCTCAAGATTTATAAGGGCTAGAGCCATGAAACTTGGGTCATACATACATATGAAAGCGTAAAGCTTAAAGCTATCATCAAATATGAGTCTTGACCTACATTTCATGCTTTACCGACTTGGCAAGTTTTTGATGAGCTTTCAGGGTTAGGTCCATTTCTCAAGTACTATAAGGGCTAGAGCCATGAAACTTAGGCCATGCATACATCTGGATGAGTAAAGCTCAAAGCTATCATCAAATCTGAGTCTTGACCTACATTTTACGCTTCACTTACTTTGAATTTTTTTGTCAAGTTTTGCGTTTAGGTCCATTTCTCAAGAACTATGAGGGCTAGAGCCATGAAACTTGGCACTTGCATACATCTGGAAGAGTAAAGCTCAATGCTACCATCAATACTGAGTCTTGGTCAACATTTTACTCTTCACTTACTTTGCAATTTTTTTTGTCTAGTTTTTGCGTTTAGGTCCATTTCTCAAGAACTATAAGGGCTAGAACCATGAAACTTGGGTCATGCATATATCTGGAAGAGTAACCCTCAAAGCCATCATGAATGTTGAATATTGGTATTACTTTTAAGGTGTCATCAGTCGTGTATACTTTGCATCAGGTTTAGCTCCATTTTGTAACAAAGCTCCGGCAGGCGAGACACCGCATTCCGCAGAATTCTTGTTTTAAAGTACTCAACATTGTTTCAGAGTTTCATGTTCGGCGACTTTGATGATTTGACGCCAGATGAACATGAGAGGATACAACACATTCTTCATGGCTACAAGGAGCCGTCAGCAAAGAAGGTCGAGGTGAGCATTAACCTTAAGGACAAACAATATATACTACAAAGAAAACAATCGAAAATCAGTGTCATTGAGCTTGCTAGTCTGAGTTAATTGGGTAACTTAAATCCTTATGCTAGAATGGCTTCAGATCCATAGTAATTAAAAATGACTAAAATTCATTCCTGACTTAAAGTTAAAGAGACCACTGGCATAGAAATATTTGTTTCCCTTTTCATACTCGATGGGACAGCTATTTAAAAGAGGATTTGCTTTCTATGGAGAAAAATTCTTTCAAGAAGGGCTTCCAGTGGGCCTCGAGGGAAGCAAAATGTAGTGCTAAAACAGGGCTGTGGAAATATTATGCCCGACTTGTCCCGTTTCACTCCGGATAAGTGAGAAATTTCAGTTTACTTGTTCTGGGACAAGGGTTCAAAGTGTCATCAGTGGAAGCATTTCAGGATAATTTTATATTTTTCATATTGTCTGAAATTCTCATAAAAACATATGCCTCTTTGAGGCAATTCTAACAGGTACCCACCACATACGTTTTCATGCGAAACTGTGTGACAGTTATCCAAAACTGTCATCAAGTTTAACTCTTCCTCTATTCATTATCTATTATTCTTTTCTTACTTCATGTGAACCTTTTTTCTGGGCAAGTATAAATTTGATTGGACAAGTTAATTTTGTCTATCTACTTGTGAAGTTCTCCATGGACAAGTAGAAAATTTTGCTATTTCCACAGCCTCGGCTAAAAAATTGTGTTCTTTGCAAAAACAGGATGCCAAACTATTTCATACTCTTCATTTACCGTGAATGGATTTTAATGAGAAAAAGTCCCTTTCATATTGCATTTTTGCAAAGGGAAACGGCTTATGGAGCCATGGTCTATGATCTATGAATCCTAAGAAATCTGCAAAGCAAGAAATTGAAGACTGTGATCAGTTTGTGCAGAGGTGATCTAGAAGAGAAGGGGTAACAAATAATTTAGGCATATAATTTTCCTTAATTTTTCATTATAACATAGGTTGTGATTAGAACCTTCTCTCACTGAGATGGTTCTAATGAGGGATCACAGTACGTTTTCATTGAGAAATAAGAGAAATCTGAATTATCCCTATAACCCTTTCATATCTGGAGTTCTGTGTGCAAGCCTGCAGGCTTTTCTGAGTCTTGGTTGTTCAAACATATATTTAGGCACTTTCTCTCATTTAACAGAGCTGTAGATAAGAGGGAGTATTTGGTGATAATTAGGGATAATTTTTGTTAATTCTGCATAATAACAACATATGTTGTGACCCCTCATCTGAACCGTCTCAACGAGACGGTTCAGATGAGGGGTCACAACATATGGTTTTGATGAGAAATAAAAAAAAAATATCCTTAATTATCATCAAATACTCCCTCTTATCTAGAGCTCTGTTTAATTTTGTGTCTGTTTTCAGTTTCCATGGGATGACAGTGCCCTGGAAGGAGCAATGGCTGGTAAGAGTTTTAATAGTGTTCATGTCACTCACGATTACCATAATTGAGCCGCGACATGAGAAAAACAACAAAATGGTTGTAAGGCCAGCGAAATCTCAGGTCAGCCTGGGCATCCACCCAGTCTGATCAGAGTCTAGCGAAGACTCAGGTCAGCCTGGGCATCCGCCCAGTCTGATCAGAGTCTTGGCTGTCTGCATGAAGCTAGCTTAGACTCTCAGCTACACTTTAAGCGAGCAGCGAAGTCTCTGAACAGACTGGACGGATGCCCAGGCTGATCTGAGTCTTCACTGGCCACACAACCACTTTGTTGTTTTTTGTCGTGTTGCGGCTCATATTTATTGGGGCATTTTCCTCTGGTTGGTTCAGTAAAAAACAGCAATAACCATGGTTTTTCTTCCTTGAACAGCCCTTTTTAAGACCACACTGTCATACTGTCTTTGCCGCTACGTCACTGGGTGTCAGTTACTGGTGAAAGTAAGTGCACTTAAGCCTGCCCAGGAATAGTGTGGTGAGATTAACTGACCATCCCAACATGACCATAGCTGTTTACCATGGACGTTAAACATTAGCACAACAACACTCCAACAGCACGAGGAAGGTGAAGCATGTCCGAGTTTTGATGGAGGCATTCTCCTTTTCCAGAAAGAACCCAAATATATATGTCAGTTGTATTTATTCTGCTGTAAGATTTATTTTCTTGTCCAAATCAACCAAAAAAATCTAGATGTTAGCATGGTTATTGCTAACAGCAAATGTACAGATAATCTGAGCTTTTGCTGTTAACGTTATTAGCATGATACAATATACAGAATCCTTTTCCTGGTTGTGGCCCATTAATGTGTAAACTATCATTTTATCTCTGACAGATGTCAAGTCTGTCCTTTGGGAATGTTTACAGAGAGTGAGGATGTATTGAGTACAGTACATTTTAGTGAGTTCTATAGCTGAATTCAACCAAAATCTTCATGCTTCTATAAACTTAGAATGGGTTTGAGGGTAATGGTACAAATAATCTACAATTTGCGCCCAGAGCCTGGGCTGCTACTCGTACATAATAAAAAACTTATGAGAGGGAGCATATTCTTCCCTCTAAGAGGACCATTTCACAGCCATGGAAAGAACTTGAGATTATCCATGCTAGTCCATTTCATTCCATTCCATTTCAGGTTTTAAACAATGCCTTAATATTATTGATACATTTCAGGGCCTGACGTGTATTATGGGTCTCCAGAAGTGGAGTATGGAGGGGTGTATGCAGAGATGCCCCCATACCCCATGGAGATGACCACGCAAGAAGAGGAGGCACAAACTTACCAAGATGAACAGTATCAATTTTACACTGACTCTGGCAATATAGAGAGAAGAGACAGCGATCAGACATTCAGTGAAACTGTTAACCCAGGAATGGGTGACATGGACACTACGCAAGATTTGAGTCAAAACCCTTCTAAGCTTCAGGCTAGTTTAAAATCTTACGAAAGGAGAAATAAAAAGAAAAGACCCCCAGGTTACTACAATCAAGGAGAAAACAGCTCCACTGATAATTTACAGAATATGGTGAGGTCCGAAGTTCATGTTAGTCTGTCTAACAAACCAGAAGGTGCATATTATTCCGAAAATGACAATGTAGAAACAAACAGAAATATGAATGACCCATCTGGACTTCAGTATAGTGCCCCACCCTATCAGAACATGGGGGATGTTCATTATATGCAAGGTGCTTCTGTTACGAGTGCCCAGAATAGT
The DNA here is from genome assembly GCA_963989385.1 of Ctena decussata. Lineage (NCBI taxonomy): Eukaryota > Metazoa > Mollusca > Bivalvia > Lucinida > Lucinidae > Ctena > Ctena decussata. The sequence continues at coordinate 84,850,195 of OZ022503.1, read as the reverse complement.
GCAATAGATGCAGATGTTAGTACACAGTACAGTGGTACTAAAATGGAGGAATTAAATGAAGTGATTGTAGAAAGTGTTCCTTATTCTAATACACATGGACATCAGGAGATGGATTCTAAACAGATTCAGGACCATGATCGGACTACAGGGCTTGCTCAGCCCCTTAATAATAGTTCAAATTCTAATGCTTTTACACACTCCAGTTCAGTTTCCAGTGATACAAATAATGTTTTTGTTTCAAAACTTCAAATTCCCAACTTAAGTAGCCCTAACAAGATAGAAGTTCCCGAGAATGACAGTATGGTGCATTCAACAAATTCTAGTCAAGTTTCAGAAAGTTTTCAAACGTCAAATGAGGGAAATGAAAAATTTACCAATAATGAATTTTCCTTTGGTACACATCAGCCTAATTTAGATTATAGTGATCATTCAAGTGATACTAAGATAGTGGATGTAGATGCAAGTAATTCAGTGGATTCTTCAGTAACTACAGCAACAGACACAAATAAACCAGACATAATAGACAATAATGTAACCGTGGCAACAAGTGAGGAATCTCCCAAACCACCTCAGCCCAGCCCTTGGGGAGCCAAACCCACCTCTTGGGCAAGTCTGTTTAAATCAAGTAGTGCTAGCAGTAATGCGGCTTCATCTGTTCAGACAAGTGATCCTGTCAAGGAAGAGAACTCCAGTGAAAAAGAAACTGATGAAAGAAATGAACGAGAGGTGTCTCCCATGCCTGTGTCAGCTGCAGAAGACAAAGAGGCCAAACAACTTGGGGGTAAGTGGCTCTGAGCTTAGACTGCTGGATAAGGAAGAATTTTGAGGGATATTTCAAGGATAATTTTACATATTTCTTGAAAAAAGCACAGATCATGACCTCCCTTATAATCGTCTAGCAGTGCTCCAGATAAGAAGGGGTAACAGGGATAATTCAAAGATAATTTTTATTATTTCTCAACAAAAACATATGCTGTGACCCCTCGTTAGAACCGTCTCGATGAGACGGTTCTAATGATGGGTCACTAAATATGTTTTTGTGGAGAAATACGGATAATTATCCCAAAATTACTGTTACCCCTTCTTATCTGGAGGACTGGTCTCGGCCAGATGATTCTAATGAAGGGTCACAACATAAGATTTTTTGGAGAAAAATATTGAAATTATTTTATGTTAGAAATTAATCTTCAAATACCCTCACTTACCTCAAGCTCTGAGGTGATTCTAATGATACAGAGTTACTGGATATTAAAGTAAAGATTACTGTATTCAGTTATAAGACGGGAGTGTTTTCCTTTCAAAACAGTCTCAAAGATCTAATTCCGAATTGTAAGACAGCTCTAGATCTTTGACATTGTTTTGGAAGAGAAAAAGCTCATTTTATAGCTGTCAAGAATGGTTCACATTTTGGAAGGATAAACTTGTATCTTATAACCAAATAAACATGGAAAATTAGCACATTGTGAGACTGATTTTGATGGCCAGAGTGAAATCAGTTTGAATATATGAGTAAGGTATTCATACAACTATGTCAGTAATGGTATTCTTTTATTTTATAAATAAAATCAAGTGTTTGAGCTGTTAGAAAAGCTGCTGGTAGCAAGCCAACTCTGCAGTAATTTTGTTAAGGCAAATTAAAAAAAAGTGTGGTTCAGGTGACAGCTTGAAAAAAAATTAGGAGCTTTTTTCTCGGAACGCATATGCCTTCAGTTGATAGTAAAACAAATTAGAAAAGTGGCAAGTTGTCATTTGAAGACTCGGTTGTTTTTCTGCTAATATCAAAGAAAGAAATCCTTTAAAATGCATGCCTTGTCTTCCAGTTTCTCTTTTTTTTTGATAAACAGTTTGACAGCTATAACATCAAGATATGTGTGTGTGTGGGGGGGGGGGGGGGGGGGGAATTTACAATAGGAAGTAAATTTCAGAGCTGTAGATAAGAGGGGTATTTGATGATAATTGAGGGATAATTTTTTTTATTTCTCATTGAAACAATATGTTGTGACCCCTCATCTGAACCGACTCTTTGAGACGGTTCAGATAAGGGGTCACAACATATGATTTTATACAGTATTAACAAAAATTATCCCTAATTATCACCAAATACTCCCTCTTATCTAGGGCTCTGCAGTAATACATAGGATAGGTAGGGTCAGGGATCACGCTAGCCCAAAAATTTAGGGAGAAATGACTTCTCCCTACCAGAAAAATAGGGAGAAGTTTTCTGAAGACAGGGAGAAGTTAGAATCGGGTACAGAAATGCTTTTCGGTGTTCCAAATACTGTTGAAAGGGCATTAAGTCTGAAGTTATTAGGAATGACTTCACGTATGACTATTCTTTCTCCCACTCTATTGAACTTTTTGGTTCTACCCTGTTGTGTGCGAATAAGGATGACGCAGGGAAGCCTGAGCATCTGTGCATTCCTGTTTGTTTAAACAATCCATAAATCATGAGTATTCTGAAACTGAGGACTCGAACCAGTTCCGATGGCAGGAGATGTTTCAGCCTGTTTTGACAATTACCGTATACTTAACGGTACCCAGATTGCATAAGTACTCACGCGAGACATATGGGCCGCGTCGCAAATACTGTGACTAACGGAACGTATCAATTCGGTTGTCGCTAGGTAGCTCATGAAACATGTAAGCTGCGAACAGGAAAACCGGTCTGACAGGTTTTTTGGCGCAGGCTGATATAAGTAACATGTATTAGTGTGTGAGTCCTGAGGTGTCCTTATCCATCTCACGGATAATTGGCACGCTTATATTCACCGCGGCGTCTTCTGATCTACACATCAAAGACAGAACGTGTATTGGTCTGACCCATAAGCGGATAAGAAAATGGTGAAATTGACGCTTCCGTTATCGTATTTAAATTGTTCTATTCGAAACAGTATATTACAAGAGCCTAGACCATAATGCGTCGGGAATTAGTATGAACAGTGTCTCTTCGCGTAGGATCTACACTGTTCGTTGTTCGCGGAGGAAGTTTGTCGTAATCCTAGAGACTCCATTTCCGACAGAATAGACCATAACAAGTCCATCCGTTTTAAAGGCAAAAGTTAACATGAATTTTGAACTTGTAAGAACTGCAGTAAGCGTTGTGATTACATTCACAAACTTTTTGCGGTTGGTCAGTTCATCATTCTATGCCTACGTGCACTGATTAACTAAGCCGAATCAGACACGTGCGTCGGAGGATCTTCAAAGACAAAGACAACTTCTTAGAGTGGCCGAAAAAATCAATAGCTGACCGATAAATTATCTGAGCCTTAACACACAAAAACAGTACTTTGTATACATGCAAAAGCGAAAATTCGGAGACTGTCATAGTCTACTTAAACTTTTATATATTTGGTGCCTTCAGATGCCTCCGTTTATTTAAAAGCGAAGACTGACCAGACTGCAAAGATGCGCTTGCTGGTCTAAACCTTTTTGCCGTTCGTACTTCAATTAAGACACAATACCCTTATCATTGTTAATTTGTGCCACACTCTTGTCGTCGAAAAGGTGTGAAGGATTAAAAGTTTATTATACCACCGGAGGCACATTTAACAGGTAAGGATTAAAATGATGTATAATTAGGTCGCTTTAGGTGCTGATTTTGACATGTGAATATCGGTAAGAAAATTTAAAGACAACTACCGCATGAATTGAAAACATTTGCGCCGAAATTTTAGGGCGAAGAAACTTCGCCCGGAAGACTTTCGAGGGCGACATCGGGCATGCCAGGGCGACCACGTCGCTCCAGTCGCCTAAAACGACATCCCTGTAGGGTGAACCACACATTCTTTCGGGGGGCCTTAAATCTGATAAATTTGTCCTGAACTTCAGTCTCTACATAGATCTGCATTATATATCACAGATTTTCCCATTAGATTTTGTTGACGATAGATCAAGATTGTGTTCATTACTTTTCAGAGTTGCTGTCCAAGATGACCATCAGCCATTCCTCAGTAGCTTTACAGCCCCGAGGTCTAGTCAATAGAGCTAACTGGTGCTACATCAATGGTGTATCCTTTACAAATATCAGCAATCTAAAAATGTGCATCATTGTATGGAGATTATTATTTTGGTAGTTCAGAAAAATATATTCTTTATATTACCTGCAAAACATGATAAGGGGGGATACCCCTTTAGGGGTATCTGGGCAAACAGTTTGGATCCAGATCAGGCCCCACAAACGTGGGGCCTGATCTGAGATCCAAACTGTTTGCTGCCTAGACATCATTTCTACAAGAGTTAAGTTAGACCAATATTGTCAAAATATTCTTGATTTTTGATGCAGGCAACAAAAAATACCCAGAATGCAATGGGTTTACCGTTAAGATGAATGGATACACTCACAGAGGAAGCAACTGTTTCCAGATTTGCCTCCTTTCTCAATGGGGATATACCCAAAGGGAATTGGCTCCGCTAGGAGCAGATTCTTACCTTTACGTGTAAACTCCATTGCAGATGTGCTTCTTTGCAGTACTCCAGGTAAGAAGGGGTCAGAAGGTTCTAAAAAGGGGTCACAAGTTCACAACATACAGTCGAACTTCACTGGCTCGAACTCTGAAGGCTCGAACGCCATGCTTCGGTGGAACTGACTTCCCAGTCCCGGCAAAACTCCCATTCATTATAACTTAACCTGCGACCTTTGGCTCAAACTACGATGGCTCGAACCCCAAACCGGGTCCCTAGGGTACATTTTCTATGTCAAAGCCCATCGATGGCTCGCACTAATTACCTTGTAAATAATTTCCATTTTCAAAAAGGGTCACTCAGACGTTTGATCATTGTCATAAGGCACATTGATATTGACAAAGCGTTTGCCAAAGCGTTTGCCGAAACCACAGGTATACTTAATTGGCTCGAGCTCAATTAAAGCCGCCCTTTGATCAACTGATTAAACACGTATAATCATAATGAGGCGGCATATTAAAGATGGTAAAATATTTTTCTTCAATTAAAATTTCACACCGAAATTGATTAAAACTGCCAAAATTTACGTCTTTGCCTTTATATACGTAACAAACTTAGGGCCCATCATTTGCTTGGACGGACGATCAGCGCTTTGTTACTGCGGCTATGGTTTCGTTCCGCTGAGGTGCGGGGACAACGTCGATATGAGAATTGAAATACTACTGGCCCATCATTCACTCCTGCAGCCATGTCAGAGAGTACGTCAGCTTCCGAGCAATCTGGTGAAGGACCCGGCAACGGGAGGGATACCCAGATCGGAGATTTCTGCTGGCACCGAGTGGCTTAAATTATTACCGATCATTAAACAGGAAGTCACCCTTACTATGATAGAAAAGCATAATACACACGGCTGGACCTTTTTATGTGGAGCTCTGGATGAGCTGCTCTGTCCAAGGAAAAAAGTAGGGACTCAAAAAAGTTGATTCTCTTGGTAAAAATTAAAGGAAAACATGGGGGTATGCCCGAAAATTGTTTGAAAACATGGAGGTATGCCCGAAAATGGTTGGAAAACATGGGGGTATGCCCAAAAATGGTTGGAAAACATGGGGGTATGCCCAAAAATGGTTGGAAAACATGGGGGTATGCCCAAAAATGGTAGGAAAACATTGAGGTATGCCCGAAAATGATTGGAAAACGTGGATATGCCCGAAAATGGTTGGAAAACATGGGGTATGCCTGAAAATGGTTTGAAAACATGGGGGTATGCCCAAAAATGGTTGGAAAACATGGGGGTATGCCCAAAAATGGTTGGAAAACATGGAGGTATGCCGGAAAATGGTTGAAAAACATGGTGGTATGCCCAAAATGGTTGGAAAACATCAGGGTATGCCCAAAAATGGTTGGAAACCATGGGGGTATGCCCCAAAATGGTAGGAAAACATGGAGGTATGCCCGAAAATGATTTGAAAACGTGGATATGCCCGAAAATGGTTGGAAAACATGGGGGTATGCCTGAAAATGGTTGGAAAACATGGGGGTATGCCTGAAAATGGTTGGAAAACATGGAGGTATGCCCGAAAATGGTTGGAAAACATGGGGGTATCTCTGGTATCCTTAAGTCTTTTACAAAAAGCAAATACTCAGATCAGCCTGGGCATTTCCACAAGCTTTCATGAGTGTCATCTTTACACTATATGCAAATTTCCCAAATTCTAATGAAAGCTCTTCACTGAAAAAGTAGATAAACTTTAGATTGTCAGATGCTGGAAGTGGGAAGTATAACTGAGCCGTGACACGAGAAAACCAACAAAGTGGTTGTGCACCCAGCGCAAACTCAGATCAGCCTGGGCATCTGCCTAGTCTGATCAGAGTCTTCCCTGTCTACTTGGAGGGCGCTTTGACCCTTGGCTACCCTTTAAGCGCTTAGTGAAGAGTCTGATCAGACTGGGCAGATGCCCAGGCTGATCTGAGTTTGCACTGGGTGCACAACCACTTTGTTGGTTTTCTCGTGTTGCTGCTCAGTTTTGTTTTTGTGATCAAGTTATAAAAGAGCCTTTGTTTTCATCTTTCGAAGTGTTTATAGTATAAATCATGGCTCATCTGCATTCTGTTAAACTGAAGTGTCATTTAAAACCTTAACTTACATTCTAGACATTGCAAGCCCTAGTTGCTTGTCCACCATTTTATAACTTGTTGAAGAAATTACCAAGATACCCAGCTCTTTCAAGAGGACCTTCATCTACACCCATTCTGGATTCTCTGTAAGTTTTGAGTTAGTGGTATTGTTTTGGGTTTTGTAGCTTGTCAGCACAGTGATAATTTCACATTGATCTGTGTGCTAAAGAATTAGTAAAAGTTATATTTTAGTTCTGATTTGAGAGGAAATGTACCAATTTTATCTTAAAAGCATAACATTAAAAGAAAATGATATGGCTCAGCCTACAAGGCGACTTGGGAGAAATAGTCTCCCTAAACTGGCTGACTTCTCCTAATTTTGAGCTGAGGGAGAAGTGAAAATTTATAGAACATATAGGGAAGTCCAAAATTTGGGCCAAAACTTCTCCCTAAAGTCCTGAAAATGTTGCAGAACTTCTCTCTGTCTGAAAGCTCTAGGCTGACCCCTGATTTCAACTGTGACATTGATGTCTGATTCTGACATAGTTAGGGTTGTAACAATACATCAGACTATCGATATATCGCAATAGTGACACTGGCAATAGTCACTATCGATAGGGAAAGCTGCAATGTCAGTACTATTGGCAATAGTGTTTCCAATATCGCAGTAGTTTCAATAGTTTCTAGACATGCATCTTTTTCTTGAAGGAAGTATTTTTAAACTAAAAGAATAATAGGAAAGGATGTGTTTTAGCTTGTATCCGATTTCAAAGAATGGAAAATATAATATTTTCTTGTATTTTGTTGTCATGTTGGGCACATTGTGAAATGACAGTCATTAAATAATGCTTTTTCGCCACAACCTTATGTGAACAAACAAGATTTTATACATAAAAGCGGAATTTCTGGATACGAATGCTGTCTCCAATAGTTATTGCAATGCATTGCAATAGTGACCTGCAATAGTACGGTAATAGTATTGCAATAGGGATTTCTGCAATAGTAATAGTATTGCAATAGTCATTTTGGCCTGCAATAGTCACCCCTAGACATAGTGTTGAAAACATTCTGCAGGTGAAAACATTCTGCAGGTCAAGGATCTTTATTCTGTGTTTGGTTGTTTGTATGCATGGACTCATGTCTCTGGCTGTCAGAAAAAATGCTTTCTGAGACTAAAGGTTATCTAGTGACTACAATTGAACGTCTAACATATTCAGGGATGTTAACATCAGTACTCAAGATTGGAATTTCAGCACTCTTCTAATTTTAAGTGTAAAATTATGATAGCACCGTACTGACCCTAAAATTTTGGACACCCAAAAGTCTGACAATTATTGTTCAAAAATGCTTAGAAAGTGGATTTTACACTCCTTAATGCATCCAAATGATGCTTTATAGTGAATCATAAACATTGTAGACCCTGATCAAACTGCTCCTTGGTCTGGGACTACAATGTTTGCTCAGACCTGTCTGTCCGAATATTTAGGGTCTTTACGGTAATGCAGAAATTAAAAAATTATGCAGGAATTTTCTTTTGCTGTCAATGTAGAGTGTCTACATGGTAATTTGGAAGCAAAGTTACAAATGCACAACTGTGCATGTGCAGAACATGTAAATGTAGAATCTAATGAATTTTATAAGTTAAGTCGACTGGAAAAAAAGTGCACATTATGTATATATTCAACAGCAATATACTGACATATATATCTAATTCCGAAAATCCTAGGAAGTTGAGTGGGAGTGACCCAGTGCTCCAGATAAGAAGGGGTAACAGGGATAATTTTGCATATTTCTCCATAAAAACATATTTTGTGACCCATCATTAGAACTGTCTCGCCGAGACGGTTCTAATGAGGGGTCACAACGTATGTTTTCGTTGAGAAATAAGAAAAATTATCATCAAATTATCCTCATTACCCCCTCTTATCTGGAACTCTTAGGAACTGACAGAAAAATAAGAGACGTCAAGTTCCCTCTTTTGCCATGTGCTGTATATGCTTTTTTTTCGTTTCAGTGTTGAATTTGTCCATGAGTTCCAGCCGATGTCCAGAAATATGGACAAAGGTAAGGTTAGGCAGTCTGTGGTTTAGTTGCCATGTATTTCAAGGGAGACAACTTTAACAAAATAGTTTTTGCTTCCCTTTTGCCACAGTCAGGTTAAAACATCTGGAAAATGATTTTTGCAGGTCGGGGAAACTTTGTAGAATTTTATGTTTGGTTATAGAAATTTTGAAAGTACTTCGCATTGAAAGTTGGGTAAAAAGTCGGTGAATTAAAAACTAACGGCTGAAGCAGTCGTCAGAAAATACAGTAACTCTTTCTGGAATTATAATTTGTGCATAGAAGAGCAAACTGTTTCTTTTATTTATGTGTAACCCCCAAATTCCAAGAGATAGTCTTAAACAAAAAATAGTCAGCATTTGGATATGTAAAAGGGTATGGGACATTTGAAAACACCCAGGAAAAGTAAGGGAAAAGTCAGGGAATTTCAAAGTGGAGAATGAGTGGCAACCCTGTGTGAAATAGTTCAACAACAGATTGGGGGAATACATATATTTTTCAAGGTTTTGAAGGGCATTGAAGATTCTGTTGCTCTGACATTACTATTATGCCGCTCTAACATGTGCATCGTTGACATATACAGAGAGAGTTGTTATTGCTGAGAATATTCTCTTTTCCCATACTTATTAAATGGTTAAGTCCAGAGCAGAAATATTGATATTATCAGTTTCTGCAAAACTCATAGGTAAATGAAGCAAAGTTTCTTGGCAAATAAGATTTCACTCCACACTTCTGTTCATAGATTTACCCTTTTTCGACTGGAAACTCATTTTTGGGGCCATAATCAAACAGACCAGACCCAGTTCAGACTCTGCAGAATGTGGCATCTGATGAGGATCAACACTCTTTGCTTACAGGATTGTCTAAGCAAAATACAAGGAAAGTGAAAACATTTTCCAGAAACCCTTAAAATCAGAAATGGACTCACCCAAATAATAAGAATCGACATGTCCACTGGTCAGAAAAGTGTAAATGTTTGTTCTTGTTCTCAAGTCCTAAGAAGGGTGTACGTAATGTCAACCCAGGCAGCCCATTTGAACGGAGCTATGTACGTAGAATGTCTTAGGCTATTCAAGTCAACCAAAAAACTCCCCCAGACAGTCTAAAATCCACCCTGTCTTCTGCCAATGAAATGCAGTATTAGATTGTAAAGCCCAGTGCAGATTAAATACCATTAGTTTCTACAAAACTCTTGTACATAAATGAAACAAAACTAAGTGTCTTAACAAATAAGATTTCCATAAACACTTCTTTTCATCTACCGGTATTATTATTTGTCCTTGTTCTTAGGTCCAAAGAAGGGTGTACGTGATGTCAATCCAGGCAGTCCATTTGAACCAAGCTATGTATACAGAATGTTACAGGCTATTCAAGTCAACCCGCATTTCAAGGTGAGTAGCTGTACCTTGTCTTGATGAGATCTTTTCTAACTGCACAGTTTGGTATGTGTTTGTTGTAAGTATCACCTGCCAATTTTAACCAGTAGCATGCTGAGCATTTTCAAAATCTGACCCTTTGGAGGGGATACCATTGCCTTGGAAGGCATTTCTTTATGCTGGACTCAAATTTGCTTATAGCTTACACACTTAACCCATTGCATTCTGGGGCCGGGTAGCGCAATCGGTAGGGCACCTGACTCGTAAGCCAGAGGTCCTGGGTTCGAATCCCGGTCTGGCCACATACTTTCGTTTCTCCTTCCGCTGATTCAAGAAGGGCAGTTGTCAGTTACTGGCGAAAGTATGTGCACTTAGTACTGGTTAACCGCTTAGGAGGTCTAAGCCTGCCCAGGAATAGTGTGGTTAGGTTAACTGACCGTCCCGACATGACCTTAGTTGTTTACCGTGGACGTTAAGCATCAAATCAACCAACCAACCATTGCATTCTGGGTATTTTTTGTCGTCTGCTGAAATTGTCGTCTGCATCAAAAATCAAGAATATTTTGACAATATGTGTCTAACTAACTCTCGCAGAAATGATGTCTAGGCAGCAAACAGTTTGGATCTCAGATCAGGCCCCACATTTGTGGGGCCTGATCTGGATCCAAACTGTTTTCCCAGATACCCCTAAAGGGGTATCCCGAATGGAATGGGTTAAGAGATCTGCCAATATTTGTGATGAACCTGATATTGGCCGCCTGGCTTCCAAATATGGAGGTCACATGATTTGATCGAGAACTGCTTAGAACAATAAAACACTTCCAAAGAATAGGGCTCAGTGTTTGTTTCACAGGAAAAATTGTTTCAAAACAAACAAGAAATTATCAAAGTTTGTCCGTCTAAAAATGGCAGAAAACCATGAAGCTTCACCTATACACTTTAACAGGTTAAAATAATTTATTTATTTTTCTTACAGCTGGGTAAGCAAGAAGACGCAGAGGAATTTCTCACCTGTATCCTAGACGGCATGCATGAAGAGATGTCTGCAGCAGTCACACTCCTCAACAAGAATGATAAAGCAGGTGGGTAAACAGTTGGCTTATAATAGCAGTGTTCTCCCCAGAAATTTCAGAAGGCATGTCGCTTTTAGAACAAATATCAGATTTGACTTGTTGATCAATTTTTAAAATCCTTAATTTTGCAATATTTTGTCAAAATTAGCCTAAATTTACATTACAAATAATTTATTGATAATCCTTAATGCATTTAAAACAATTTTACTGGCTAAGAAATGAAAATAATGGCACTTTAATGAATATTCATTGGAAATTAAGGCTTGTTGCAAAGGTAATTTAAAGAGGAAGGCATGTTGTAAGCGACATGCCTTAATGGTCTGGGGAGATCCCTGAATAGATATATCTGACATCATCATTACTGTATTCAGCAACATGACCAGCAATTTGCATATGTGAAAATGTGTTCCTTTCACCTTTGTTTCGATTCCCATTTAGCTTATAACCATGTGATATCATACTGAAACATCCCTGTTGGGCTGTACAACTCGTGAAATTTGTGACTTTTCCTTTGGCGATTATTTACCTGTCCATTTCTCACTTGGTTGCTGATATGACATAATCAGCAATAAATCCTGCTAACTGCCATAGCATGGAACTTATGCTTACATGCATAAAGGGTTGTAAGCCTCGTTAGTTTCCATAAAAACCAAGAAACAACTCGATGACAATTGAATTTCCCTCTTCCATGAGCGCCGCCATTTTGAATCAGTCACATGACTCGCTGCACCTGACGGGGAGATAATCCGTCTTTGCCATTGGCGGATCGAACGGCCAGCTACGGCCAGCGTTTGCGCACTCCCTCTGGCGGGCTGCAGATGCTGCAATCAATCAGAATTCTCTGTCCGTGCGGCCAGTCTCTGTGATTGGCTGAAATGACTGCCACTTTACGGCCACTGAATTTGGCCACCCGGGTATAAGACCGCTGCGTCCACCTAAAAATATCGGAAATTGTGGTCTTGAGATCTTGCCCCCAGCCTCCTTGTCAGACGTCATCAGAAATTGTATTGTTAAAAGAAAACTGAGATCTAGCCTAGTTGTTGATCCAAGTCTAGCAGAGACTACTAGTGAGTAAGTTAACCTTGCAAAATGGGTTTTTAACGTTCACGGTTCAGGATTCGAAGACGCGGTTAATCTCTAAATTTGTTAAGACTGAAAAGTAGATTTGACCTTTATTTAAGTTCCTTATAAGAGGTACCCGGTAGTCTCCATAGGTGTTTTTTGACTATGGTGAGGGTGCATGGTTAAATTGTAAACCTCAGCGGCGAGGTGCTTCACATGATATTTTAGGCGGTGGAGTAAATTAACCAGTTAGTAGTTGGGTTATTTCCAAGTCTGTGTGTTGTGGCTTGGTGCTTTAGTTTTACCGTGTCAAGTTTCGTGGGTTGATAGGCGCGAAGTTGTGGATTCAGCTACCTCGGCCGAGGCCAGGTTGCCCAAGATTCACTCAGAGTAAACTCACATGGTGGGTCAAAAATACTTTAGCTGTAAATTTAAGTGTGTTTAAATGGCCATATTCACACTGTGGATGTATTTGTAAGTTGCGCTTCGAATCCTGGGCAGTCTTGTTACGTTACCCTGTTATTCAGGTTACACTCACTACGCTGGACGTTCCCATCTCCATCCCCTAAATGGCCTTCAAGTCCCCTAGGACCAAAACAATGACCCCTCCCCGGTCCTTGGCATAACAGCACAGCAAAGCATAGTTAGGCACCGTGGTGCATAGTGGATTGTAAGTTAGTTACTCCTCTTTATAGCGAGGATTTCTTAGAGTGAATTTTGTTAAGTGTAATTACGACCCCATACCGTCTTGTCACGGGGTGTAATCAGTATGTAATAGGAAGTTGATAGATGTTGTAAGCCACGTTACAAAATCTCCAGTACTGTCATCATCATCATTCATCAATCATATTAAGCTAATGAATCATCTTTCATACTATAGTTAAGATCGTCTAGTTAAGTTTGCAATCATTCTTGTTAGGGTCTATCAGGGATAAACGTTTAAAAAGCAGACTATTCTTATTAGTATTTTACTTCCCAGTTGTTTACTTAACGGTTGTCCCCCGTGTTACAGTAATATAATTACCAGAGGCATTAAATTGGTCCGAATGGAGTGACTGCACGAACTACGGGATGCTACAATACCATCGTCTTGAGCAGACAGATAAACCAGGCATCATTTGACATTATTCTCTTGCCTTTTTTGTGACATTACAAATGATAATGGAAAGCTGTTATTGTTATTTCTGGTGGGGGACATATGACATAAATGCCGTCAACACTCCCATAAATCAAGGCGGGGGCCCTATTAGTTACCATGTTTCTAGTTAGGCAAAGTGTTAGACACTGTAGTGGTTGAATTACCCTGTTTTACCTTCAAGGCAATTTAATGTCAAGCATAACAGACAGCATAATATAATGTGCTTTTTGTTACAGCCCTCTTTGTTAACCTGTATCAGTATATACCATAAGATACTAAAATCTCATTGTGATCAGATATAAAAATCTGTAATCATTATTGACTGCATGGTGGTGAAGTAAGGAGCATTCAATGAGACTGTGATACATAATAATTGCACATTGACTGCAGATTTAATTTTGATTTTCACTTCCCCATTTTACTTGCACAAAACTTGAGTATCTCAAGTTAACAAGGAAATAAATTCATCTTCAGGGGATGAATACAGAGTTCATAGTGTCATCATTGAAGAACCTGTTGTGAGATAACTAGCTGTTCATGGTGTTTTCCATTTGGAATAAATGAACAGCAGTTGTGTATAGGGTTTGCTCTTTGGAAATACATACCACAGTGTGGAAAGTCTTTACAATTTGTTGGCGACTTATAAAGCTTTGCACCAGCTGTGGCAGAATCCTGATAGCTCATTTGTTTAAGCACTGGCCTGCTAAGTTAGTGGTCCATGTTTGAATCCCTCTGGAGGCAGACTTTTTCACTGTAAACAGGGACCCATTGCACATAGCTTTTCATTACTACCCTTCCATTGTCTCAGTATGACCGGAATATATTGTTGAAAGGGCTATAAATATAAGTCATCCATCAACTGATACCCAATGTGGCCAAGCTCAGGATGGATTGTTTGGGGCAAAGACCATTTGAGGTGCATGAAAATACACTTTGTTTTTCTGCCATTTTTTCAAAGGAAAATATCTTCATTGTTAAGTATTGGCATCCCTGTAAGAAGAATCAACACTTAAAGGAAATATCTTGCTCCCTAGGAGCAGGGGAGCAAATTCTTGCTCCTAGGGGAGCAAATTCTTTAAGAGTTGATCCCTGTTGAGAAGCAAGACAAAATTGAAACCAGCCCATGAAAGTGTATTCATCCACATTAAATTTGTGTTTGCTTCTTCAGAGCCTCTAGAAGATGGCTACACCAATGGCTATGCTGCAGGAGAAACAGACGAAGATGAAGAGATGGTCGCTGATGCCTGGGAACAGGTTGGACCTAAGAAGAAGTCTGTGCAGACTAGAAGGGTAGGTTAAAAGCTTTTGTTAAGTAGATTACTTTGATCATTTGGCCCACCCTCTCACCCCTACAGGAGTAGGGGTATTTTGTTTAACATGTGGATTCTCTTGGCGGCGGCATTGATGTATCTCCTGAAAAGAAATCTGATTTTCAGAAGCATGTTTTAGGGGACAGGAAAGTGCTATTTATATTTAGTTTCTGATGACCATGACCCCATATTCCATGTCACAGGAGGTCGTAGAATGCTATAAATGGCTTGTTCACAGCCCTTTCTTCTGAACAAAATATTTGATTCTTACCTGAAATAAAGCAAGCATTGATATGGATAAATATTATTTTTTCATAATTACCATCAGATAACCCTTGTAAGAACCTCAGACTTCGAAACCTATACTAAGCACAACATCTAACAGACCACTTGCTTTGTCTTGAACACTGTCATTGTAAGATGGTATCTGGACATAATTTTCCTATATTCAGTACAACCAATTAGTCGTGTAAACGTTTTTAAAGATTTGAGCTCAATACCTTTACTATCTTTTTCCTGGCAGCTGAGTATGCACATGTTACCTCATTTTCGAACTTTGCAAGGATTAGGTCTGTGGCTGGGAAGGTTTTGAAATTGTGACTGATATTAGAATGATGCTTTATGATGCATTCTCTAGTTCAGTTAATCATTTTCTGAATATTCGCACAAGTGATAAGCATATGCTGATAAGATTCTGAAATACAGTTCTGTCCGAATCATGACAAACTGCTGAAATGTTGCGATTTTGGAAAACAAGGGTACCATTATCTTCCACAAATTTAATGGTATACTTATAAGATTGTAAGTGTTGCCTGATTTATTTCACCTATACATCAATTTGATTAAAGATGAACACATATGTTCCATAGTACTTTTTATAATGCGGAAAAAGGGATGGAAGTTGGTTCTATTATATGTTCAGAGCTCTAGATAAGAGGGAGTATCTGATGATAATTTTTTTTATTTCTCATTGAAACCATATGTTGTGACCCCTCATTTGAACCGTCTCGACGAGACGGTTCAGATGAGGGGTCACAACATATGTTTTTATTCAGAATTAACCAAAATTATCCCTAATTATCACCAAATACTCCCTCTTATCTAGTGCTCTGGTTACCCTTTATTTTCATTCTTACAGGCTGAGTTTGCCAAGAGCCCAATAGCAGACATTTTTGCTGGTATGATACGTTCTGTGGTGTACAAAGCCACGGCTAAGGAAACGGCCACCTTACAACCTTTCTTCACTTTGCAGCTTGACATACAGGTAACTTTTGCTCACACAGAAGCTTTTTGAAAGTCAACAATGTAGTTGTTCCACAAGCAAAGAAAAGATGCACTGTGGCAAGAGATTTAACCTTTGCATTAGAGCTTCCTAACCCTAGAAAAATGAATCCCGATACAATTATGACAGAAGATGGCCTATACAATACTGTTTTATAAAAACTTGCCTGGTTGAAGCAAAAGCTAGACATACATATTGCCTCAGTGATGTGGTAAAGAATTTGGCTATTGTGATGAATGCCCTTATAAAACTGGGGCCGTATTTATAAAACGACCTAAGTGGTTGCTATGCTGTTGCTAGGGCTACAATTCTATGAAGGAGATTTCCTACAACTACGAAATTTCCTCTGGAGGAACAGTCTTTTTAGACTGTTCCTCCAGAGGAAATTTCGTAGTTGTAGGGAATCTCCTTCATAGAAATTCAGCCCTAGCAACAGCATAGCAGCGGCTTAAGTCGTTTTATAAATACGGACCCTGGTTGATTGTGCTAAAGTCTTGTTTTAAGTTATGTTTAGGGTCCATAAAAAGGAATAACAGTTAAGTGAATAATGTTACCTGAAGATGAAACTGTAAAGGAACACAATGCCAGTGAGCTGCTCATTTGCCATATCTTCCTGTGATGTTTAATTTCAGTGGGGGTCATGATAATAATGAATTATGAAAATGTATCCAAAATAATTGTGTATGGTTATTTTATTCTTTATTTGTAGTCAGAGAAAGTATGGACATTGAAAGATGCCCTTGAAGGATTTGTGAGCAAAGAACAGATCAGTGGATATAACTGTACGAAAACTAACACAGAGGTAACAAACATTGTAATATAGGCAACTTACACTACTGTAGGTGAGAGGTGTACAGTTCATTGCTTTCTTTTAGCTAGTGTTTATTTTGTAAATTTCTTATCTCGTTATTGTTTTCTGGAATTCTAAATCTAAGTCAGATCTAGAAACACTGATATGACAGTCACATATACCTGCACTTGTGCTCTGAACTGTAAAGATGTGAACACACAAAATGCAATTATAAATTCGACCGTCTGCTACTGTCGAAGTATACCGATATATCATTACACCCTGAAACATACACTTATGTTGTTAGCCGTCACTAGAATTTCTTTTGCAAGACAGTTCTAACAAGGAGTGACATATGTTGTCACTCCTTGTTAGAACTGCCTTGCATACTTCTTTGATGTTAAACAGAAATTATTCTGATTGTTGCCATATTCTCCCTTGACTAGAACAAGACCTCTCTATTTGTAGGTTGAGGTTGTAAAGAAACTGTTCCTTGAAGAGCTGCCCCCAGTGTTGATTCTCCATCTTAAATTCTTTGTTTATAACAAAGATGGTGGCTCACAGAAACTCATGAAGAAAGTTGACTATCCTGTAGAACTAGAAATTACCAAAGGTAAGTTCTTTCCTGCTTAAAGATAAATGAGCCGCGACGCGAGAAAACCAACAAAGTGGTGTTGCACCCAGCGCAGACTTAGATTAGCCTGGGCATCCGCCCAGTCTGGTCAGACTCTTCGCTAAGTGCTTAAAAGGTAGCTAAGAGTCTAAGCTACCTCCATGCGGACAGCGAAAACTCTGATCAGACTGGGCGGATGCCCAGGCTGATCTGAGTCTTCGCTGAGCGCACGACCACATTGTTGGTTTTCTCGTGTCGCGGCTCAAATGGTTTTGGCTTTTACAGATCTTAGAGAGTATTTCAGTCTATATCGAGCTGTCTCCCAAAAAGAGGGAGTAAGGAAAGAAAATTGGATAGATGAGAGTAAGATAATCAAACAGCACCCATCCGGCGCCTGCTGTGAGGACATTTGGCCCTTGCCCTCTTATAACTCTAAATAAAAACACACCCAGGCTCTGAAAGTAACCCAGCCCCATTGCCCGACCAAACCACTCCATACACATACAGGATAGGCAACTGTCGTCATATTCATTTTTGTCTCATCTAGGACCAGAGAATTGAAACTGGTGATTCCACATCAATCAAGAAGACATTAGGCACAATATTCCTGTGTCTGCAACTTGACGTGGAAATTAACTCAGACTAAAAGTCATACAGTAAACACATCATTACAACAGTATGTTGATCTGACCCTGTCTATTCTGGCTTGTGGATGTGCACAGATTTCTGGATCATCTGCCAAGCATCTCATGAGTATGTGATCTTGGCCTATCCTTCTCATAAGTAATTGGGGTTCCTTTGTGCACAGCCTTTAATTATAACCCTAATGTCTTCTTGATATGACTGAAAATCTGTTGAAAAGGATGTAAAATCACATGTCATCCATCCATCCATCCATCATGGCCTATCTACTTGATGTGATACAAGGGTCTGATCAAACTACTGTAACAATAATGTATTGTAAAAGCTGCTATTTTAGTTCCAGATAAGGATGGGTAATGATCATAATTCTGTCAGATATAACTGTTGTTCATTAGCTCACCTGAGCCGAAGGCTCACAAGGTGAGCTTATAGTATAGGGTTGGTCCGTCGTCCGTCGTCTGTCCACACTTTTAAGCATTAATATCTGCTAAAGTAGCTGACCAACCTTGATCAAATTTTATGTGTAGCATGGTTGGTTTAAACATATTTTATTTCAAGAAATTAAACATTCATGGCAATAACAATATTGTTCTATACATAAATATAATAGGATTAGAACGAAAGCATGGTTGGGGTGGGGGATTGATTGCATATAGTTTTATGGACAGATTGGTTTAAAACTGTGGTTACCATGGCAACAAAAAGGTCCTGTAGACTTATAATGGGGAAAATGTTGTCCGGGCCCTAGCCTCTTCATTTTTTATCACAACTTCTTCAAACTTGCAGGTATCCAGGACAGCTAAAACATCTGGGACCAGTTCGAATTTGGGCCTGGTTGGATCATTCTTTTCAGAGTTACTTGCCCTTGAGCTATAAAATATTTTCCCATAGACTTATAATTGGGAAATGTTGTCCGGTCATCATTCTAGTGCCTTCATTTATGGAATAATTTCGATTGTACTTCACACAAGTGAAAAGTATGACAATATCTTGGACAAGAATGTGTTTCAGCTTTATTGGGTCAAGGTGAAGGACACAGTGGCTATTTTTAGAAAAACTTTGTCATCTCTGTAGCACCTTCAATTTGTGGGCTGAATTCAATTGGATATCACACAAGTGATTAGTATGACAATATCTTGGACAAATTCGCGTTTCAGCGTTCTTGGGTCAAGGTCAAGGTCACAGTGGCTATTTTTAGAAAAACTTTGTCATCGCTCTAGAGCCTTCATTTATGGACCGATTTTGATTAAAACTTCACACAAATGTTAAGTATGACAATATCTTGAACAAGCTCTTGTTTCAGCATCCTAAGGTCAAAGTCAAGGTCACAGTGGCTATTTATAGAAAAACTTTGTCATCGGTCTTGCGCTTTCATTTATGGACCAATTTCGATTTAACTTCACACGAGTGATAAGTATGGCAATATCTTAGACAAGTTTGCAGTTCAGCATTCTGGGATCAAGGCCACAGTGGCTATTTTCAGAAAAACTTTGTATAGAGCCTTCATTTTTGGACAGATTTTGATTTAACACAAATGTTTAGTTTGACAATATCTTGAACAAGTTTGCATTTCAGCATTCTAAGGTCAAGATCACAAGGTGAGCTTATAGTAATTAGGCTTGGTCCATCGTCCGTCGTACGGCCACACTTTTAAGCATAAATATTTGCTAAAGTAGCTTGCCAATCTCGATCAAATTTTCTATGTAGCATTGTTGGGATGGGGGATTGATTTCCTATAGTTTTGGGACAGATTGGTTTAAAACTGTGGCTACCATGGCAACAAAAAGGTCCCATAGACTTATAATGGGGAAAATGTTGTCCGGGCCATAGCACCTTTAGTTTTGACTGCAACTTCTTCAAACTTGCAGGTATCTAGGACAGCCATAAAATATCGGACCAGTTCAAATTTGGGCCAGGTTAGATGATTCTTGTCTTTTTCATTTTCCACCCTGAGGGTCACAGATATGATACCACCTGTGTTCATTGTGTTCTATTTGCCTTAGAGTAACTTACCCTAGAGTACTGAGGCTGAATGGACTCAGGTGAGCTACAGGACCAATGGTCCTCTTGTTCTACTTACTGTTGTTCATCCTTCTTACAATGTAGCCTGTTGTCACAAGCCCCTCACTCTGTCAGTTCTATTGAGGGGATTTATTATATATGTTTTCATTGAAAATTGTAGCCTTGAGTTTCTGTCAAAATACCTGCTTAAATATTGCAAATTTTCTGTCAAGTAAAATTCCTGTAAAACCATCTCTTTTGACTTGTTTCAGAGTTCTTATCACCAACTGCCAGAAGTAAATTAAACCAACAACAACGATCATATAAGCTTTTTGCAGGTAAGGGGGTTTATTCTTAGTTTTAAATGCCCCTGGGCGTTGCATTATATGAAAGCTTGGGGGGGGGGGGGGGGGGGGGGGGGGGTGCGATTGGGAGTGAGGAGAGAGCCTAAAGTGTAGTAAATCAACCACTGCCAAATACTTCTAATAAACAGCATTAAGTTAAGGTGAATAGGTACACTTTCAGGGAAGCAACTCTACTATTTTTGCCTCCCTTTTCAGTAGGGAACAACTCTTAAAGGAACAAATTTGCTTCTTTCCTTGTCAAAGAGCTATTTGATACAGAGAAGCAAACAGGAATTCAGACAAGTTGATAATAAATTATTTTCGGAAAAGAGGCAGGGGGTGTTTATTAGAGCAGGGGTGTTTATTAGGTTTATTAGAAGAGGGGTGTTTATTAGGATTAATACGGTATATAAAATATTGGGACAGAAAAGAGTGAGCTTACAGTGTTGACCCAGATCAGATCAAGGAATACGCTGTTAGCTATTCTGCATACCCATTGCAGCTTGTTCATTTTAAGATTAATTAAGGAATATTTTTTCCTTAACTGTGACTTATCGCGGCTTAACATGTTAGAGGGCAGATCACGAAATAATAAATCAAGATAGCCACAGGCTGAAGTGAATTAATATTTGTATCTGCCCGACAACACATGTTAATCTGTGATAATTCACGGGTAAGGAAAAATTATTTCGCTTCTAACATTATATACGATCAAATTGCATGGATATTGCAACATTTTCTAATGGACTCTTTTGAGGCGGACATCGCCAGAAATTAAATGTTTACGTTCGACTTCATCGCGAAATGTGCATGAAAAGCGTTAACAATGTGATTTGACACAGTTTTCACATGGCGCTGCTTCCTATAGGCTCAGTGGAGAAAACGTTAATGTCATGTTAGAATTAATCATAGTTCTTAGCTAAACATTCCAAACTCTATTAATAATCACATTATAGAAACATTTCTGGCACCCTACACCTTAGGGTCTTGACATTTTTCTGATGCCATAGATATTTGCATGTATGCTTTGCTTGTGAATTATCGATTTGTTCTGTTTACTTTTCAGTTGTATATCACCATGGAAAAACGTCTACCGGCGGCCATTACACCACCAGTGTATTCCACCCAGGAATTAATGGGTGGATCAACAGTGATGACAGCACTATTAAAACTGTCTTTGTTAGAGATGTGCTCAAATATACACCCCAGAGGGTTCCTTATCTATTGTATTATAGAAGATTGGACAGCCATTGAAGTGTTGATAGTGAATTGCTTGAGCAAAGGGACAGGCATCTGGGGCCGTATTTATAAAATGACTTAAGTCGTTGCTATGCTGTTGCTAAGGCTAAATTTCTGAAAGTCTGAAAAAGACTGTTCCTCTAGAGCAAATTTCATAGTTTTAGGGAATCTTCTTTATAGAAATTCAGCCTTAACAACAGCATAGCAACGACTTAAGTCGTTTTATAAATATGACCCCTGAATTGTATTTCCTGACAAGTACAGCCAGCAGAGATCCACACCAGTCTGCAAAACATGCACTCTGGCGCAGGTCTGTCACATTGCATATCTGTAATGTTACTTGTAAACAGCTTAGATTCTGATTAGCACATGCTCATCTCAGTCTTTGCAGATTACCGTAATGTGCATATATATTGGGACACCTAAAAATAATGAACTTTCCATTTGGGACAAATGGAAAATTTATTATTTTAGGTGTCCCAATACTAAAGCACATTAGGGTATGTATTTATGAGAACCCAGAGAGACCATAAGTTGTGCCTCCTTAATAGAACTGCCTCAGTGAGATATTTCTAATACGGGGCCACTGCTTCTGTTTGTATGGAAAATATACAGAGAATTAAATTATCTCAAAAAATACTTTACACTTATGGCTCTGCTTGTTGAGGTGGTTCAGATTTCCTGGTTCCTGGCTCAAATGACAATATAACGGTGCAGATTTATTATTTCAAATGTACAGCAATCAAGACATTGATACATATGCAAAAGTTGTGTTTATATTTTGTTGAGTTTAAATTATTCAGAGTTTCATTTGCGGAATGTTTGCTTTTCACGAATAGACATTGAACAAGAGCCGCAGGTAAGGAAATATTTCATGACAATTGGGAGATATTTTTTGTTGAATCCCTTTTGTAGGTAAAGCACTAATTGACCTGGGATTTTGAAGATAATTCTTAGATAATTTTCCATATTTTTCAAAGAAAACATATGTAGTCAAACCTCATTTGCCGGGCCGCGTACCGCAGTCAGTAGGGCGCCTGACTTGTAAGCCAGAGGTCCTGGGTTCAATACCCGGTCCGGCCACTTACTTCCATTTTCCCTTCTGCTGATTCAAGAAGGGCAGTTGTCAGTTACTGGTGAAAGTAAGTACACTTAGTACTGGTTAACCCCTAAGGAGATCTAAGCCTGCCCAGGAATAGAGTTGTTAGGTTAACTGACCGTCCGGACAGGACAATAACTGTTTACTTTGGATGTAAAACAATAACACAACATAACACTACCCTCATTAGAACCATCTCGAAGAGATGGTTCTAATGAGGGGTCACCATAACTGTTTTTATGCAGAAATATGGAAAATTATTCCTACATTATCTCTGTTGTCCCTTCTTGTCTGGGGCTTTGATTAGGTACATACGAGCTGCGACACGAGAAAACCAACAAAGTGGCTGTGCACCCAGTGCAGACTCAGATCAGCCTGGGCATCGGCCCATTCTGATGAGAGTCTTTGCAGTGCACTTAAAGAGTAGATAAGGGTCTAAGCGACCTCCACGCAGACAACGAAGACTGATCAGACTGGGCGTATGCCCAGGCTGATCCGAGTCTGCGCTGGGCGCACAGCCACTTTGTTGGTTTTCTTGTGTCGTGGCTCATATTGAGATCCCGCATAAGAGCTGCTAAATCAGTGCTTCAGTTAAGAATGAGTAACAGGGGCAATTTAAGGATATTTTTTCCATATAACTGCATAAAAACATAATAATGTTGTGACCCATTAGAGCTGTCTCGCTGAGATGGTTCTAATGAGTGGTCACAGCATAAGTTTCCATTAAGAAAAATTATCTCAACATTATCCTCAAAAAAAATCCCACCTAATCTGGAGCTCTGTGCAGCCTTGGTTAGGTAGTTCTAGTTAGAAGTCACATGTAGAAATAAAACTATCCTAGAATTGTCATCAAATAATCGTTATCTGGGGCTCTAAAATTTGAACATTGGAGTGATGTATTCTTTCATTGTTCAAGGTGTATTTTTATATACATAATAATGTTAAAGTACAATTGTGTGATATAAATGAAAAAAAATCATGTAAATTATGTGCTTGTGTGAAAATGAAGGACTTTACAATACCTGCTGTGTGGTAAATTTGTTATTCATACTAGTATCTTGTGGTAGAGGTGAACGCTACCATATTTAATTGGCTATAAAACAGTGTTTTTCCAATCCTAGAATAACCCAAATATCTAAGTCTTATGAGATTCAGCTAGGAGATGTTTTTTTCTCTTCCAAAACAGTCCCAAATATCTAGGTCCATCTTACAAGATATATCTAGATTTTTGGGATTGTTTTTGAAGGGAAAAACCTTATAAAATGCTTTTAGGTTTTTGGGATTGTTTTAGATGGGGAAAACCCCCATCTAAGTCTTATAACTTAAGAAGTACTGTAAGAAGTTGTGATACCATCACCCATAATCATTTCCTTAATTTCGCAGCACCCATGTGGGCGAATGGTTAGGGTTCCCAACTCAAGATCCTAAGGGACCAGGTTTGAGTCCCACTGGAGGCGAGACTGTTCAAACTTAGACAGCATTTCATTGTACAAAGCTTTTCATAGTTGCCCTCAAATTGGACATAAATCCCCACGTCATCTGTCCATCCTTCATCTTTCAAGAATAAATAGTACAAAATTTAAGCCTAGACAGGTTTTGATAAAGTTCTTTCTATACTACTAGTTTTGAGACATCTTTCTTTTTTTCTAGCAGAAAAAACATTGTGATGTTTCAGTAGATTGCCTTATTAGGCAATGCTTAAAATTCCACAACATATAATCAATAGAGAATTAAGGAACTCTAATTCTATGTGTATTAATCAATGGAGAAAAATTAAAGGAACTCTAATTCTTTGTGTATATGAAGGTGTGAAGACATACTTGGAATTGGACTGGGACTGCAGGTAGTCAAGTTCTTTTAGTTAAGGGTTAATACACTGGACTCATTTAATCAGAGGATAAATCTGTTGCCTATGATACAATTTTTCACTGGCTTTTGGTTTTCATCTTCAAGACCCCTTGAGCTCACTGAGATAAGAGCTGGGCTGCTGAGATGGAGTTGAAACTCTTCTTAATGATGAAGGGGGCTCCATTGCACTCAACCTTTCATTATCACTCTGTCATTGGCTTGACATCACTGAAATGAGCCGCGACACGACAAAACCAACAATGTGGAGGTAGCTTAGATCCTTAGCTATCCTTTGGGCTCTTAATGAAAAGTCTGATCAAACTGGTCGGATGCCAAGGCTGATCTAAATCTACGCTGGGCGCACGACCACATTGTTGGTTTTGTCGTGTCGCGGCTCAAATCCTGTTGAAAGGGCTTGGGGTCGTCAATTCATCATCTTTATTATGATCTCACCAATTTTCCCGCTTTGGTCTGAAATGAAATTTTGTTAATGGGCCACAAAATGAGCCCTGACACAACAAAACCCACAACATGGCAAGGTGCCAAGCAAAGACAGATCAGCCTAGGCATCCGCCCAGTCTGACCAGAGTCTTCACTGTCGGCATGGAGATAGCTTAGACTCTTAGCTGCCCTTTAAGTGTACAGTGAAGACTGATCAGACTGCTCACAGGGCCCAAATGCTACTTTGTTTTGCTGTGTTGCAGCTCAAGTCATCCATCATGAGCTTCAGGTTTGTGACTGAGATTGTAATTATCCCATCTCTATCATTACTTATCCCATCTCTATCATTAATTATCCCATCTGTATCATTAATATCCCATCTGTATCATAAAACCCTTGTTAAAATGGAGGAATAGAGATGTATCCTGTCATCTTCAGGACTTTTATTTTCATTTTGAATAGTATTGTGTGTGGTTTGCCAGTGTCATTGCAAATGAGCCACAGCACGACAATACCAACAAAGTGGCATGTGTGCTCAGCATGGACTCAGATCAGCCTGGGTATCTGCCCAGTCTGATCACTCTTCACTGTCGGCATAGAGATAGCTTAGACCTTTAGCTACCCTTTAAGCGCACAGCGAAGACTCTGACAAGACTGGGTGGATGCCCAGGCTGATCCGAGTCTTCACATGGTGCACATGCCACTTTGTTTGTTTTGTTGTGTTGCGGCTCAAATATTTTCATTTATTGCAACCTTTTCACTGTAAACAAGGTAAATCATTATAAATCTCATTTTGTAAATCATTTGTATATTTTTAATACAATTTTGGTATTGATAAAACTATAAAACCATTCACTTTTCAAAACATTGCTCTGTGCAGAATATTGAAACAATTATTTTTTTTAAAAGAACTATGTTGTAGCATCTTATATGGGGAAAAGTACATGTTGTTGTATTCATAGACCATGAAATATTTTCAGACTGATTGTTCAACTTTTGGAATTTGTCACTTTAAAATGAATCACTATGTTTTGCCTTGGCAACTTAATGAACTCAGCCGAGACATGACAAAACCAACAAAGTGGCATTTGTGCACAGTGGAGTCTCAGATCAGCCTGGGCATCCACCCAGTCTGATCAGTCTTTGCTGTGCACTTAAAGGATAGCTAAGGGTCTAAGCTACCTCCATGTCCACAGCTAAGATGCAGATGCTCAAGCTGCTCCGAGTGTTTGCTTTGTTGGATTTTGTCATGTCAAGGCTCAAATTGCCTTGATATGGCAATTCAAATGGGACACACCACATTTGCTTTGTGAAGAATAGAAAGAAAAATCAAACAACAAACTGTTTTCAGCCATATTAATTCTGGTATTACTGGAGCTGTTGAAACCGCCTGTGGATATCATATGCTTTCTTTGATCAGATTCTCGGCAGTTCATTCGGATGATATTGTCTCAAAGACCTGCCATATTTTGCATATTTTGATTTGATACTGAAGTAGCATGCATACAAGGTTAGAAAGGAAAAAAGAATAGCAAAATCCTATAGCTTGTGCCTGCTTGCATATCACGGGCCGTATTCATAAAACGACTTAAGTGGTTGCTATGCTGTTGCTAAGGCCAAATTCCTATGAAGGAGATTCCCTACAACTATGAAATTTGCTCTGGAGGAACAGTCTAAAAAGACTGTTCCTCCAGAGCAAATTTCATAGTTGTAGGGAGTCTCCTTTATAGAAATTTAGCCTTAGCAACAGTATAGCAACCACTTAAGTCGTTTTATAAATACGGCCCCATATCCTTTTCATTTCCTAAGTAGATGTGTATTCATTGAATAAATAGTAATGACAGTGTGCAGGCTGACCAGGGCATGTACATTTGGCTTGATTATGCCATAAAATGTTTTCTTGAATTCTGCTACAGTAATAATTTGGCTATATGAAGGGGTTTTACCCCACTTGAATAACAGCAAATTTATAACTCGCTGTTGTGTAAGTTTGCTGTTAGAGGGTTTTTCCATTCCACAACAATCCCAATTTTCTTGATCCATCTTTTAGGATGGATCTGGGTCTTTGGGATTGTTTTGGAGGAGAAAAATCATGTCTTTCAACCAAATAAATGTGCTTTTTTGCAGATCTCCAGATAAGAGGAGCATTTGAGGATAATTCTTATTTCTCAATGAAAACATACAGTCAACACTCCATATCGCAAAGTCGAAGTATATCTCAAGCTACCGATATCACAAAGTAAATTTTATGGTTCCAGAAAATTTACTTTAAGATACCAGTATTTTTGGATAATGTAAATTAAAATTGGAAATATGTGGAAACTAAATCCTTTGATATAAGCTGGTACTTTGAGACATCAGTGTTAAAGATATCCAGAGTTGACTATGTTTTGACTTAAAATTATATGTTGTGACCTCACATCAGAACTGTCTCACAGAGACATTTCTGTTGAGGGGTCACAACATATGTTTTATGGAGAAATATGGAAAATTATCTCTATCAATCCTTCGTATGTGGAGCTCTGGTATGTGAACACTAATTATAAGTGAGGAGAAAAATTGCTTCTTCTGAAAGACATGACAGATTAAAAGAGGGATGAAAGTAAAACAATAGTTCTTACATTAAATGTATTTTATAGATATTGAATATAGCATATATTTTTGAAGAAATCGTGATGACAAGAAAAAAGTATTGTTAATAAAATAATGATAAAAATTAACCATTGTTAAAATATACCAAACTGAGAGTCTGCAGTGGAGAGAAATGCCAAGAAGAGGGGAAGATGCCAGAATAGCAAATGCCTGGACAAGTTCATTGCACTTGTGCTGCGACATGTCAAAACCAACAAATTGGTATGTGGGCCGGTCAGCCTGGGCATTCACCCAGTCTGATCAGAGTCTTTGCTGTCCGCATGAAAGTAGCTTGGAGCCTAAGCTTCTCTTTAAGCGAAAGCAAATACTCTGATCAGACTGGGTGGATGCCCAGGCTGAACTGAGTCTTAATGTGGCACATTTGCCAATTTGTTGGTTTTCTCATGTCACGGCTCATTTCTTGGTTGGACAATGGTCTGGACTGTTTGCTATGTTTTATCTTCACGACACAAAGATTTTTTGTTAAGTGGACAGTGTGGGCCATTACAAGACAGTGTAAGTGGTTAAAACTGACAAATGCGAACAAGTGTGGTTCATTTCTGTTTTCCTTTTTTCAGTTTTAACCTTTGGATAAGCCAAAATTTTGTGGAAAAAATGTTTTTTTTCTTATCTCTCATTTTCTCATATTTGTTTGATTTGCCTTACTGAGACAGCTGTACTGAGATACCACTACATTTGTTTTATATGGAGACATTTAGTGTCAGCATTGTGGGTTCAAGCCTCAGCTGATGCTCGAGGAAGAAAGCAAAGTTCTGGAAGGTCAGGGCCCGGTTGTTCAAGACTAACGATATCGTTAGTTAACGTTTCGTTAAAATTTTAAATGTTAATATCTCAAATACGCCAATATTTTTGTTGAAAAAATGTGAGAAGCTTTTGCACAAAAGCTTCTCACATTTTTTCAACAAAAAATCAGTATATTTGGTAATGAAGTTGTAAAACACTTAACGAGTTGACCTCTTAACGAGCTCGTTAGGCTAACGATGCTTTGAACAACTGGGCCCAGGTGTTTTTCCCTAGAAACCCATGTTGTCTTAATGATAGGCTTGAAATAAGTGAAATGAGCTGCGACACGACAAAACCAACAAGGTGGCAGATGCCCAGTCTCATCAGAGTCTTCACTATTGGTTTAAAGGGTAGCTTAAGGTCTAAGCTAGCTCCATGTTTAAAAGCAAAGACTTTGATTTTAGTTGATTTGATGCTTAACGTCCATGGTAAACAACTAAGGTCATGTCGGGACGGTCAGTTAACCTAACCACACTATTCCTGGGCAGGCTTAGACCTCCTAAGCGGCTAACCAGTACTAAGTGCACATATTTTCGCCAGTAACTGAAACTGCCCTTCTTGAATCAGCGGAAGGAGAAACGAAAGTATGTGGCCAGACCGGGATTTGAACCCAGGACCTCTGACTTATGAGTCAGGTGTCCTACCGATTGCGCTACCCTGCCCGGCAAAAGCAAAGATTGACAAGACTAGGCAAATTCCCAGGCTGATCGGAGTTTTTGCTGGGGGAATGTCACTTTGTTGGTTTGTTATGTCATGACTCAAATATATTTGACAGGGCAGCAAAACCCATATAAGAAATAAATAAAATAGAATAAAAGAAAACTAAAATAGAATAAAAGAAAAAAGGAGATAGAAAATTATGACTACAATAATTTTGGCTAGTCTAGTGGTGCTGTGTACCCCAGGCAGTGGCTGGCTGAAGGAAAATTTACGCCTTCTGCATTGTAACTACTTGTATATTAACAGTGGGAATAAATTTCATAATACCTTGTACAGTCTTCTCTGTTGTTTTATCTGTTCCCCTGTACGTTTATATGTAATCTGTATCTTTTAAAGGCAGGATTCCGAACCCCTGGTAGAGGATTAGCTATTTGTATGAGATAGTAAGTTGGCATGGCTTAGCTACTGTGCAGATTAGACTACTCTCCTGTTTAGCTGATAAGAGATAACCCTCAGACAATGTGTTACCTTGTCATAAAATTGGTTAATTTTTATAATATTTGAAAAAAATACTATGAAATTTGAAGGCTTTGTAACTTTATTGAGAATAATGTCATCAACGCAAAAGTAGAATATTTTTAGTTTTACTTATGAGACAATTTTTTTTGTCAAAATACTACTTAATGATATTCTAAAATTAGTAAAATAAAAATCATTTTGTCTCGAGTTCAAACTTTTTCTTTCTTTTATGAAATTCAAGTAATGATAATCACTAATAACTTCACTGTAACAATAACTTTTATCTAAATGGTATATGAAATTTCTATTTTTCAGTGTCAACAAGAGTAAAAATGAAATCAAATATATATTGTGTATACTGATATGCTTTCAATTTTTATACGCCCGTTTAGAAAAAACGGTCGTATTATGTCATGGCGCTGTCCGTCCGTCCGTCTGTCCGTAAACATTCTTGTGCGCACCATAACTCATTAACCGTTTGGGATATATTCATGATATTTGGTAGGAATATGTATTAGGTTGGGGGAACGTGTCGCGTACAAAAATGGTTGCTCCCCCTTCCTTAGTTTCCAAGTTATGTCCCTTTGATTAATTTTTTACCTGCAAGTCTTGTGCGCGCCATAACTAGATAACTGTTTGGGATATCGTAATGAAACTTCATAGCAATGTGTATGAAGTCCCAAGGATGTGTCGCGTACAACACTGGTTGCTCTCCCTTTCTTCGTTTTAGAGTTACATCCCTTTCATTAGTTCTTGTTGACTATTTTTGTGTATACTTACATTGTGCATTCCATAACTTGGTAACCGTTTGGAATATCATGATGAAACTTTATAACAATGTGCATGATCACAAGACGGTGTGTCACATATAAGAATGGTTGCTCCCCCTTTCTTAATTTTGGAGTAACCTCCCTTCGATTAGTATATTTTAGGCATTTCTCATTCACTCCATATCTCCTTTAACTTTTGAAATATTAGAATGAAACTTTGTAGGAATGTGTATAATGTGGTATTGTATCCTGAGCAAGAACCACAACTCTGGCTTACTTACTGAATTACCTGCCCTTGCATAAATATCATGTTTACTCTGTAACATTTCAACTGTTTAAAATATTGTTTTGATGTCAAGGGAATGTAATGGAACCAAGAATGTTGTATCTAGTATATTTAGTTTATCTCCCTTGACTTGGTATACTCTAACAGTATATTTAAATAATGTTGAATTCATTCATTATAGAGTGGTTGCCTCTGTTTGTCTGTCTGTCTATCCTTTTGTAAACAGTCTTGTTCATTCTGTAACTCCTTTATGACATTTAAACGGGCGTATTATGCGCCGCTTGCGAAGCCCTTGTTTTTTAATGTATAAAACATATCCAAATAAATTCTAAAAAAAAAAAAACATCATATTTTGTGTGGTTTTTGTCTCAGTTTCCTAATTATTTATCATATTTGCATGAGACAAAACAGCATAGTCACTGAGCTGATAAGAACTGTCAATCATTTCACAGGTAAATACTCCAGCAAATTAACAGCCAATCAAATTAGAGATAAATCTACAGGAGCTACTGCAGTTGTTTACCCTTTGATGGCTATTGGAAAACAGAATAGTTCAGATCAGTTCAATTCTCCTATCGACGTTCCCCAAGTGGCTCAACGGTACGTAACCATAGTTGCACACACTTGGCATCGTGTGTCCGTCCAAGAAAACTGAGAATAGGTAGCTAATTTTGCCTTTTATAGTCCACTCCTACCTTAATGGTGAAGGACTACACTATCAAGGGAAGTAACTCTACCATTTTCATATTTACCACCATAATGAATAGGGTCAACTCTTCAAAGAATTTGCTATCGTTGGAGCAAATTCCTTCCTTCAATGAACCCCATTGTGGAAGGTCTAGTCATCCAGGGAAGCAAATAGGAGTGAGTGAGTGAACTTGGGTTTAACATCCCACCAACAAGGTCACACAGAGACGGTACCTTGGTTTAAAGTCTCATCTGAAAGACCTTAGAAGTGGAAATTGATCTTGAGACTTCTGGAAAGGTAGTCCAGTGTGTTATCCACTACACTACCCTGGCTCCAGCAAATAGGAAGTCACACAGGTTTTCTTTTACATTTCGTAAAAATGTCATAAATATGAGGTTTTACTTTTAAACTCTGAATTGTCAGTATATCAACAGACTTCAACATGCTGTAAAACAATATGGTCCACATTAGCCAGTTCCAATCATTGAGGCCTCATCAGACTTCACACATGACCTAATTAGTGCACATGTCCCTTTAAGTGTACATCGTGTTCATTCTTGAGGTATATTACTATAAGTGCACATATTTTTACTGGTTTATCCCTGGTTTACTTGTTTACAAGAGCTGAAAATGCTTTAGAATCTGTAGTTGATTTATTCTAGAGTATAAGGTGCTAATTACAAACTACTCAGCAGCGAAATATATCTCCATCAAAAACTTAGCACATAGTTTTGGTATGCAGTACTAGCAAATTCATTGTCTTATACGATAGATAGTCCGTAGGTATTCAAATCTTAAACTAAAACTACTTCATAAAATGTAAGGTTTACGAAGATGGCAAAAGCGTAAAGAAGAAAACGAATTTTTGAAAAATATTGAACGGCTTTTAAGAATTTTCTGACCATCCCTTGTAAGCAAGATTGAGGAAAGGGTTTTCCCGCTTATACAGGGAACAATCCCTAGCACTTGAGGATTAGTCTCTCTGTTCCATGCTCATTTTCCAGAAAAGCAGGAAGAATATAACAATCCATCATGAGTGTCCATGTAGGATAGGGAAATCTCACCCGAGGGGTCGGAATTTCAACCAGGGACGAGGCTTGCCGAGTCCCTGGTTGAAATTCCGACCCCGAGGGTGAGTTTTACCTATCCTACATGGACTGGCTCATGATGGATTATTTTTCTCCCACTGTTAGCGGATTTTAAACCTCAAGTCGAATTAGACTTCAGAACAGGAAAATTCTAACTTTTTAACCAATGATCTGAAGTAAATTTTGAGCAGCCCAGTGTGTTTATCGGGTCCTAAAATGGGTGTAAACACAGTTTGCACCTCAAAATTAGACGGAAAACACGATATGTGGACTATTTTATCTTCCAAAGGGCGAAAACAAAATGCAACTTAGCCTCTCACGTCACGCGCGTCAAGTTAGCTAGCGACGCTTTTAATCAGTTTTAGTGACGTCATTAAAATTGAGTGACGTCACAAACCCATGATCTGCTATCAAACGTCATCCGACATGCTTGCGTGTCCATTTTGTTCATTTAAAATTAAAATATTAGTCAAAAAATGAAAAAGTCTGGTTGCCAATATAAGAACATGTTGCCAGGTATAAGATAAGAATTTCTTATATGAGCTGAGAGCCTATCTTATATAGGCAAAGGTGGGAGAAAAGCAGACGACTGCAGTACCACATTGATCTGAAGTAGCCCAGATAATGACGTAAAACGACAGAAACTTGATTTATTTGTGGAGAATCACCTTTTGGTCTTTTCTATCACTGCAAACATATTCTTTTTAACAAGCTGGTAGATTTGACTGCTTTAGTTGTTTTACATACCATTTTGAATATGACGACATTGCTGCTTTTTTAGCTCACCTGAGCCAGAGGCTCCGGGGGAGCTTATAGTATGGTCAGGCTCCGTCGTCCGTCGTCGTCCGTCGTCCGTCCGTCCGTCCGTCCGTCGTCCGTCCGTCAACATTTTCAAACGACTTCTCCTCTGAAACCACTGGGCCAATTGTAACCAAATTTCATATGTAGCCTCCTGGGACCGTAGGAACGAAAAGTTGTTCAAACGGTCCTGGTCACATGACCAACATGGCCGCCATGCCCATATATGGTAAAAACCTAAAAAAATCTTCTCCTCCAGAACCAGTAGGCCGATGGCCTTGAAACTTGGTATGTAGCATCAGGTACGCGAGTACTACCAAGATTGTTCAAATTATGACCTTAGGTTGACCTTGACCTTTTTTACGGTACGGTCAAATTTTCTTCCTTGTGCTTTTCTATGGCAAAATGCTAGAACATAAGATATCTTGGAAACTGTTGAAAATTTTGGGCTAAAAATTGGTATCTACAGTCATCTTAATGAGGACATGAAGATTTATGAGTACAAGAGGTCAAGGTCATTCTTTGACCTTTGACCCAGAACTCTCATATTTTGACAATTCCAAACAATCTCCTCAAAAGCCCCTGGGCCAATTAAAACCAAATTTCATATAGAGCCTCCAGGAGTTGAGGGAACAAAAACTTATTCATACGGTCCAGGTCACATGACCAATATGGCTGCCATGCCCATATATGGTAAAAACCTTTGAAAATCTTCTTCTCCAGAACCAATTGACCGATGGCCTTGAAACTTGGTATGTAGCTTTGGGTACTCGAGTACTGTCAAGGTTGTTCAAATTATGACCTTTGGTTGACCTTGAACTTTTTTACGGCAAGGTCAAATGTGGGAAAATGCTAGAACGTAAGATTTCATGGAAAGTTCTTAAGATTTATGCCTAAAAATTGGTATATACAGTTATCTTAATGAGTACATGAAGATTTGTGAGTACAAGAGGTCAAGGTCATTCTTTGACCCAGATCTCTCATATTTTGACAATATCAAACAATCTCCTCAGAAACAACTGGGCCAATTGTAACCAATTACATATAGAGCCTCCAGGGGTTTGAGGGAATGAAAATTAGTTCAAACGGTCCAGGTCACATGACCAACATGGCCGCCAGACCCATATATGGTAAAAACCTTCAAAAATCTTCTTCTCCAGAACCAATTGACCGATGGCCTTGAAGCTTGGTATGTAGCATTGGGATCTACAGTACTATCAAGATTGTTCAAAATGATGACCTTGGGTTGACCTTGGCTATTTTACGGCAAGGTCAAATGTGGGAAAATGCTAGAACATTAGATTTCATGGAAAGTTTTGAAGATTTATGCCTAAAAATTGATATCTACAGTCATCTTAATGAGTACATGAAGATTTATGAGTACAAGAGATCAAGGTCATTCTTTGACTTTTGACCCAGAAATCTGTCATTTTGACAATATCAAACCATCTCCTCAAAAGCCACTGGGCCAGTTTTGAAACCAAACTTCATATAGAGCCTCCAGGGGGTTGAGGGAAAGAATTTTTTTTCAAATGTCCAGGTCACATGACCAACATGTCCTCCATGCCTATATATGGTTAAAACCTTTAAAAATCTTTTTCTCCAGAACCAGTTGACCGATGGCCTTAGAGTAACTTACCCTTGAGTACTGAGGCTGAATGGACTCGGGTGAGCTACAGGACCAATGGTCCTCTTGTTTAAAAGACTCAGTAAAATCGAATCTACTTAGTTCGTTTCTTCTGTGTGTTTCTTTCTACATGGAATCCACATTTTATAGATTTTCAGAACTGATCATATGCACGGTCGCTGGGGCTGTGTGGAGGCCGTTCAAAGCAACTCCATATTTCACTGTAGTAAAGTTTATTTTTATTGTCTTCCGAGATCCATTCACAGTCATCTTAGTTAAACAAGGGTGGTTTTGCTCGGCAGTTACAAGAGTGTATTAGAATCCATCTTTTAAGAATTTACTGCTGTGGTTGGTCACCAACTTTCGAGCACGGACGTGCCTTGTAAATAAACGCTCTTCTACTGCTGCGTTACTTTACGGATGGTAAGACGAAGTTTCATATCATGTTTGATTAATGTCCACATGTCATCGAAGGGCTCAAATGAAATTCATTTTATGTAATTGGTGATAAAACTTTAAAGGTGCTTTGTTGATAGAAAAATATCTTATTTGTGACCTTCAGCATTGTTTTGAGAGAGAAAATGGCTTCGACAAATAAAAAAGAGATGTGCATAACAGAACAGATTTATTAGCATTTGCCCTTGAAGAAAATATACGGAAAGGAAATTAATGGTCTCCTTATAAATTCTTTTATTTCTTGCGATGCTCTATGTGTTAGATTTTATGTTATTTCGGAGTCGGATGATGGCTTGATGATATTTCTTAGTCTTTCCCAGAAAACAGTATTTTCTTGTGAATCATTAGGGTATTCAATATAATAGCCTGATTGAAACAGCTTCAGAATCTCTAGTGGAATGTCCTTATATGGCACAGATTCAAGCTGTACCAAGTGGATACTCTGATCACCACCCGTTCTATGCAGTTGTTTTGTACTTGCCATATTGAACTCAAACAAACAACGTTGATTCTTTGTGTATGATTTAGTAAAAAGAATAACTGTTTTGCGGCTATTTTCAATTTTGTTCACAATGGTAGCATACATATTACGCCCCGCCTTGCAATCTCGTTCGAACAGATATAGAGAAAGACCGTGTGAATTTTCAAGTTTAGGGGCCAGTTCTCCATCAGCAAACCGTTGATCATCCTCGGAATAGGATATGAAAGCATCGTAACGGTATGATTCTCCGTCATCATCTTGTAGTATTTGATATCTTCCAAATGTCGTGTAATAAATATAGCCAAGTTTCCATCTGTATCGGTTATACATGCCATATAAGACGACCAGCAGGAAACAGCCTATCAAGATTGAAAGAACGGTATTTAAGTACGTATAATCGGCACAATCATTCTTCAGATCACTAATTATCTGCTTGATATCAGTCAGATTCAATGTTCTCCAGTGCTTGTCTCTACATGTATATTTTTCTCTGTCAACAAAGGTTATATTCACAGTGTAAAGCCATTCTAGAAATTCAATATTGTCACATTTGCATTCTAGTGTGTTTCCTTTCAGATTGATAGACACAGGTCGTCGTTTAGCAACCTCTGACAGGTGATCTCTCGTTGCTTTAGGAAAACCATCTATGTTGTTACCTGACAGATCTATAGTAGAAATGTTTGGCATATGCCCTATCTCCACCTCCCAGTCTGATATTGAGTTTTCTGTCAAATTTAGAGTTTCTAAGTTTACCAGAGTAGAGAAGCACTTGGCTGGAAGCACGCGAATTTTATTCAGATTGAGATCCAATGTTACAAGATTTTTCAACGGCTTGATCCATGGACAAGTCTTGTTATTTTCTATAACATACCCGATGAAATTGGCTCTTGCACGTAGCGTTGTTATGGATGTTATTCCGCTAAAGAAATTATCAGAAATAACGTCACATAAATTCACCGAAAGATCAACATATTCGAGTTTATCTAAACCCCTCAAAGGCCCTATCCACTTACTTAAAGAATTATAATTCAATTCTATACGGCGTATTGAGTTGTTTTGGCTGAACCTGTATTCCGGTATATCATATGGGATGAGTGAATGCCGACAATATAACTCTTCTAACTTAGGCGGTAATTGTATGCGGACACGTGGATCGTGTGAAACATCCATTTGCTTTAAATATTCACTGTCATCTCTTTTTCTTCTTGAAGAAATACGATGATGAGAATCACCAAAAGGATGATATTTATTTAGATAGTCTGCTCTGAAAACTCGCAAATGCTGTAGACTATGAATTTGATACAAATAGTCACCAAATATAGGTCTGTTGTCACTTACATCAACTTCCTCTAGATTTTGTGGGAAAAAATTGATGCTCCCTGACCCGTAGGATTCTATCATATTGCCAGATACATTCAAGAATTTTATTTTCGTATTATTGCAAAATTCAAGATCCCGTCTGGTAATCATTTTCCCAGTACTGTGAGGGTCTTCCATGTTTGTGAACGTCAGGTTTGTTACATTCGTATATTGCAAGCCGTATGTTACGTTTCTGATAAGTTTCAATCCATCTGGCGCATTATATGAAATATCAAGGAATTCAAGATTTGACAAAGGGCAAAACGAACATGGATCGACCTTTCTAATTTTGCATCGTGCCAAGGCTAATTGTCTCAAATGCATAGTGTGATTAAATGTGTCGTTACGCACAAAAGTCATGTTGCAATATTCCGACGATAGTGTAAGACTTGTCAGGCTCATAAGATTGTCGTATCCTGGTCCAAAGGATGTATTTGAAAGGCCCGGTATAGTCAATACTTCCAGTTTCGAACACAGCCCGATCATCTCGTCCAAATACGCCCAATTATTGTATATAAAATTATTATCAATATAAAGTTCTCGAAGATTATCTAATGGCGCAAACAAACGTAAGTGGAACATTTTATCGGTGACATTTAAATTGATATAGCTAAGATTTAAAGTTATCAGTTTATTCAGTCCCTTGAAAGCATTTCTTTCCAGTATTGCAATTCTGTTTACACTTAAGTTGAGTTGTTTTAAATCAGACAGCTGTGCAAATATATCATTTGGAACTTTTGCGATTTTATTTTTGCTTAGATCCAGGACTATAGTGTCATTTGCTATGTTGTCAGGTATAAAAGTCAGGTTGCGGTTTGAACAGTCAGCAAATTTACCACTGGTCAGATTATGATAAACACAATTGTCAGAACGAATCACTTCCATACCAGATGTCAGCAGAATGGCAGCCACAATCCACACACCAACAAATATCTCCATAGTGAAGGCTTTTATTCTGTAATGCAGAGAAGTGAATTATAGTAAAACCTATTTATGCATTTCTCCCTTTCTAATTCTCATAACGATGATATTGCCAGGACGTTCTAGGGAGCAAATCCATAAATTGCACCGTCTGTTACCACCGAGTGTTTCTTATCTTCTCCAATTCGAAGAGACCAGACAGATAAAGGTTTTCATTCTGCATAAGTTAGAATCATAAGTACAATAACCATGTGTTGTCGGGCAGATGCGAAAATTAAGTCACTCCAGCTTTGCTACTTTGCGATCTGCCTACCAACATCAGTAAACCAGCAATAATTTATCGGTAAGGAAAAATATTTGTTCGAGCTAAATTAGTTGGTCAAATCGACTAAAATACCACCAAAAACTCAAAATTGCAAAAATAAGCTACATTGAGGTTTAAAGAAAACAGAGCTTCAAAATATTATGGTTTAATAAGGTGCGATGCCTAATTATATAAAAAGAATTCCACGGAATGCTTTGTCACACCTGCATTGCTATTCCACCAACCAGTGGTCATGGACTTAAGAAAAACTAAGCAATGTTTATAACTATATAAATAGAGAGAATTGACCATTTAAGCTAGGAATGATACAATTCTGGATGTAAAATTCCCGAACGTGTGACAAATAAGTAACATAGGTATAAGCTACATGGGTATAAAGTCATCTTCTAGCTTAAGAAATTTCTTCATGCCACGTTTGATGACTGTAGATGGTAAAGTTAAAAGGATAAAAGACTTAAACCCTAGGTATTTTGTGTAAGTCTGAAAGAACTCCGGTGATAAAGGACTCTGGCGCACATTGGTCAAAATCCGTAAAGCGCTTCTTGAGATAGTCAACGGTTATTTTCAGTCATCACTGTTTTAACTAACGGTGGATGGCAGCAAATTTGGATTTCAGGATCGTTTGACACGTAGTTTGCCCAAATACATTCTTGAGATATTGTCATTTTCATACTGTTGCCATTTTTTTACTAAAAGCAGTTAGTGGCCATCTTGGACGGACCTGCGGACAAAGTGAATAACGCACAGGAAACCGGGCGCCTATATCGTACCTTGCTACAATAGGTGTGGCAATGAAATAGTATTTTTGACATGCTTGAAATTTGCGATTTTACAAGGTCAAATCAATATGGATTCCGGAACGTAAGGCTATTATAAGTATTCAAACGTTTCGACGGCTATATACAACTGCTTACTTTACAGTGCATTTAAATGAAACGAGAGAGAGAGAGAGAGAGAGAGAGAGAGAGAGAGGGAGAGAGATTTCTACCTTTTAATTGAATCAATAAATAGATCTACATACCGTCAGTGTAGAGATCAAAGGAGAATTCCGTCGCAACTCTTCTGAAAGGTATGGTATACGAGAACCTTCTAAGCATCATAAATATTTCCCTAAAAGCTGAAATTTGAAAGTCAGGTCACGTAAAAGGCGCCTTACAGTACATGTAAGCGAACACCTAAGACTTGGATCAGACAATGCATCTGTGCAGTCTAATCCGCAAAGTCTTCCTCTCAGCAAATATATTTATGGAGTTGTGGAACCTCATCAGACTTTCGACAGTATGCAAGCTGCGCAGACTGATCTGAATATCTTTGTTTAATCATATCAACATGAATGTCTCCGGCAACGCGACGCCACTGTTTTCCTTGAAAAGAGGAAAATATTTGACGACTACAAAAATATTTACTTTAAGCACAAAGAGACTTCATGACATTATTTTTGTTCCGTATCTATTAAATTTCGACACCTACGGACCTTTCACAAAATGAGTTGAATCATTTTGCTTATGCCTCTTTTGATTTTCTATGTTTTTGTTCTTACCTTCGAAAGTGTGGTCTTCAGTTCCCCTTAAAGAGCAAAAACAGAGACGACAAAACTCGGAGATCTTTATTTTTCAAGCTATACCAATTCTGTGAAAAGGACAAAGCATGTAGATACAGATGAGGCGGTTTACGATGATCAACGCTGCATGCAAATTATTCAATTACATGTGTTTTTTTTTTTTTTTTTTTTTTGGCGCTTTTTAATATATGTTAATCTTAGAATCACGCCTATCAATCACTCTCATGCGTAGCCGCGATCAATACCAAAAATACATTGAGAGGACGGCCCGGTTGAGCATAAAAGATGTCAAAAATGCACACCTGTTCTTGAAATTAGTCAATAATTTTCTCTGAAACGTACGTATTTACGTAAATATTAGAATGCTGTATTGTCACATATAGGTTGTTTTTTCTCATATGCAAGGATTAAACACAATATGATCATGTATTTCCCTTGACATTCAATTGCTCCCACCATGACTACGTGTTTCGCCATAGTAACG
Source organism: Ctena decussata (assembly GCA_963989385.1). NCBI lineage: Eukaryota > Metazoa > Mollusca > Bivalvia > Lucinida > Lucinidae > Ctena > Ctena decussata. The sequence continues at coordinate 84,809,899 of OZ022503.1, read as the reverse complement.
AACTTTCTGGGACAGCATATGCCCAAATTTCTAATATTTTCATGTGCGAAAAGACCAGATTCTTTTAGTGGCCCGGCACAAGCATAATGAAAGCTCTGTCATCTTGCATCAACAGCGCGTGAAAACCCTTGTTGAAACACGGCTTTTCGCCGGTTGATGCACGGCTGTTAATACCTCACGGCACTGCTTTTTTGCAATAACACGGAATCAACGTTGATTCAACGTAACGACGTTGAATTAGGGGATAACTGTACTCAAAATTGTCATTTGGGGAGGTAAATCATCGGTTTTATGGTCGGAAATTTCGTTTTACGGCGACGCGCCAGCGGAGCCGTAAAACGAAATTTGCGACTATAAAACCGATGATTTACCTCCCCAAATGACAATTTTCAATTCAGGTATCTCCATTCTAATGCACTTTTTCACATCTTCACCTTTCATAATGTACTAGTTTGCACCCATTTCAAGCGCTGTCAGTAACGTAAAACCTAACGTCAGCCAATGAGAAGCGACGTTACTTAATGACGTCGGGTTTGCGACAGTATATCGCAGAGTATACTGTCGCAAATTTTTGACGTTATCCAATCAGACGTCGCGTTATATTTGTAAGTGCATTAATTAAAATCAACGTTGATACCACGTTGATTTAACGTTGTTAGCTAAATCAGAAACTCAGCTACAGTTTACGACGCCGGCGCCGACGACGACGATGTCATCTATGCCTCGCTTCTGCTATCGCAGGCGAGATGTCCCCATGGTTTTTCGCTAGTGCTGTTTATTTTGGTGCCGTCTTAGCTGAAGATGTTCTGTTCCTGTTTCCTTTTCAGGGCGGGATGTGGAATTCGATTAAATGCGTTCCTGATCATTGCCTTTTCTACTTCTCACAGATATGGCAGGGATGTTTTGCGCCTGTTAACAGTTAGATCCTTCGATAGTAAGAGACTCTCTATAGCATATCTTTCACACATAAAGAAGTTAATATGAGCCTTGTCACTACAAAACCAACAAAGTGGCATGCGCGCTCGCGAAGACTCATATCAGCCTGGGCATCCGCCCAGTCTGTTCAGAGTCTTTACTGTCCGCATTAAGCGAGCTCAGACCCTTGACCACATTTTAAGCGCAAAGCGAAGACTCTGGTCAGACTGGATGGCTGTCCGGGCTGATCTGAGTCTTGGCTGGGCGCACATGCCACTCTGTTGGTTTTCGTGTCACAGCTCAAATGTCAGACATCGGTACCTGGCTTTATGGAGTGTTTCAGCCTTTCCCAGAAAATATTATTTCCTTGTGGGTCGCGAGGATATTCAATGTATGAGTCTGAATTAAACAATTTAAGGATGTCGAATGGTATGTCCTTGTGCGGAACTGAGTCCAGTTTTACTAAATATATATTCATATCTAATTCCTGTTTGTCCACACGCTCCATGGTACTCGCCATAATAAGCTCAAACAAGCAACGTGGGTTCTTGACATAAGACTTTGTGAAAAGTACAATTATTTTACGACTGTCCACGATATTATTCACTATATTAGCATGTATGTTTCGACCACCTCTGCAATCACGCTCGAACAGGTAGAGTGAAAGGCCGTGCAAATCTTCAAGCTTTGGCGCCAACTCCCCCTCAGCAAAACGAGTGTCATCTTCAGAATAGGATACATAAGCGTCGTAACGATATGATCGCCCATCATCGTCTTGCAGTAGCTGATATCTCCCAAACGTGGTGTAATAGAAGTAACTCAGTTTCCATTTGTATCGGTAATATATGCCATACAAAGTGACAAGCATAAACCCACCAATGAGAACTGACAAAGCGGTGTTCAAATAGGTATAATCTGCGCATTTCTTCTTAAGGTCTGTTATTATCTGTTTCACGTCAGTCATACGCATCTTCTTCCAGTGTCCATCCCGACAGGTATAGTTTTCTTTGTTGACAAATCTTATACTGGCCGTGTCAAACCATTCAAGAAATTCAATATTTTCACATGTACATTCAAGCTTGTTTCCTGTCAGGTCAATAGTAACATTATGATGTTTCGCTACCTCTGATAAATGATCTGTAGTAGCTTTAGGAAAACCATCTATGCTGTTACCTGATAAATCTATGTGAGAGATATTTGGCATGTGCCCTATTTCCACCTCCCAGTCTGATATCGAGTTTTCTTCCAGATTTAGGGTTTCTAAGTTTACTAGAGTTGAGAAACATTCTGCTGGTATTACACGGATTTTGTTCAAATACAAATCGAGCTTCACCAGATTTTTCAAGGGTTTTAACCATGGACATGACAAATTTTGTTCTATCGCGAGGCCAATGAAATTTGATCTTACACGCAGCGAAGTCAATGATGTCATATTAATGAAAAAATTGTCAGAAATTTTGTCACAAAAATTTACTGATATGTCTAAATATTTGAGTTTATTGAGGTTCCATAGTGGCCCTTTCCACCTATTCAGTGCATTATTATTCAGTTCTAAGTGGCGCAATGAATTGTCAGCGTTGACTATGATTTCTGGTATGTCATAAGGAATCATAGAATGACAGCAATATACTTCTTCTAGTTTAGGTGGCACTGGTATTGGGAATGGGAAACTGCCGTCCAGTGTATTTGTTTTCTCATAGGTAGCCACAGCTCTGGTACTTCTTGATAAAGTCTCTAGAGAAAATACCTTGAAAGAGTGATAAGTATTTAGATAGTTCGCTCTGAAAATTCGCAAGGCTCTCAGCTTGTATAGTTCGACCAAAAAAGGGCCAAATATAGGCTTGTTATCACTAACATCTACTTCTTCCAGAGTTGGCGGAAATAGATCGAGGGAACCTGTCTCAAGAGTTTCTATCATGTTTGCAGACACATTGAGAACTTTTATTGTCGTGTTATTGCTAAACTCTAGATCCCATTTTGTTATCATTTTCCCAGCCTCATATGGACTTTCCATGTTTGTGAATTGCAGATTAGTGACTTTTGTGTACTGCAAGCCGTACGTTACGTTTCTTGTAAGGCTAAGACCACCTGGTGAATTATAGGACAAATTGAGGAAATCCAGTTGTAATAAGGGGCAAAATGAACACATGTCAATATAGCTTATGTTGCAGTTGGCAAGGTCTAGCATTTTTACATACTTTGTATTTGTAAACGTTTCATTATGTACTCTTACTATATTACATTCGTCAGCTGACAGTGTAAGGTGTGTCAAATTCCTAAGGTTGGCATATTCTTGTCCGAACTTCTGATAGGGAAGGCCTGGTATGTAAAGTACTTCCAAGTTAAAACATTGTCCAATTGTCTCTTCCAAGTACGTCGAATTCTCTAGAACAATGTTATTATCAAGATAAAGTTGCTGTAGATTTTCTAGAGGAATAAACAAATCTGGAGGAAATGTAACATTTGTGAGCAACAGTCTGTTGTTTCTGAGATTTAGAAGTACCAATCTCTTCAAACCTTTAAATGCATTTTCTCCTAGGTTTGTTATTAAGTTATGACTCAAGTTCAGTTTTTCTAACATTACCAGTGTTGCAAAGCTGTCACTCTGGACCGTGGTTAAATTATTATGGCTAAGATCAAGCACAACAGTATCTTTGGTAATGTTGACTGGAATTTCAGTGAGATTTCGATTTGAACAGTCAACCAAGTGTCCTCTAGTCAACGTTTTACAAGTGCAAACGCCACAGGCTGGCAAACGTTCTCCCAGTGTAGCTGCAACAATGCCCACAAAGACAGCAAACCAACAACAAAAGAGCATCATCTTTCTGCAATGAAGAAAGAGAGACAGTCTTTATGCTACCCACTTATACTGCCCACTTATATTACCTATAGAGGTAAAGTCTGCTGGCCGGGTGGATGACAATCCTTGCCTTTAAGCATCTCAGTTCTTTTTGTGGTCAATGTGCCCTGTCAAGAAATACTGACAAAAATGTAGAATCGTATCAGACTACTCCTTATAGAAACTTCCCAGCCCAGTATAAAGGGCAAATACGACAACACAACAGGGCTACGATGTGCAAGAAGCCCCAAAGTGCATAATTGAGCTGCGACATAAAAAAGTGGCACGTGCTCCCAAGTGATATGGGTATAACGACACATCAGCTAAAATAGGCTATTTCGCGCCGTAAACACTATAAAAGAATACGTTTCATATGTTTAAAGTCAGAAATGAATGCACAGTATGAAAATGAACTAAGTCGGGTATATGGTAAAATACACGACGACTCAGATTAGCCTGGGAATCCGCCCAGTCTGATCAGAGTATTCGCTGTACGCTTAAAGAGTAGCCAAGGGTCTCAGCTAGCTCCACGGATCAGCGAAGAGTCTGATCAGAGTGGACGAATGCCTATGCTTATCTGAGTCTTGTCTGGGTGCACATGCCGCTTTGTTATATTTGTTTGTTGTTATTTTTTTGTATAGCGGCTCATATGAAAATGGCAAAGACTCGCGAGATAAGGTAATTTATGGCACGTGCTTAGGGTATTTAATAAATGTTAAATTCCCCATTTTAACCCCTTTCTCAGCAATAGAAATCACAAGAACGAAACATTATGGTAGGTTTTGAATCCGTTTGCATAAATACTGTATGTAGCTTTGAATTTGAATATGCTCTCGCGAATGACCAAGAGCTATCCTCTTCCTTTTCAGTGCAATTTACTATATAAGCATGCAAAATAAGGGGCCATCTTTACAAACCAAAAATCCCCAATTTAATATTAACAAACACTTATGAAAAACATACAAAGCATTAAGGAAGATTAATTCAGCATGATCAGTTGACACTTTCAATATCGCGCGAAAAGTGTTTGTCCAATATAAGCCTATACATTTCTCGCTGCCGATTCTGTTCTACGTTTAGGAGCAAATGCTCATAAAGGCTGTGCTTGCACGCGCGCGCACGAGACAGGAGAGAGAGAGAGAGAGAGAGAGAGCGTACATACCGTGTTCTGTGGTAATCTCAAACTCAAACCCGTAGTCAGACAAAATTGAGATTGGTACACTTGAACTGACTGACTGGTTATTAAATTTTCGATAAAAAATGTCGTGTTTACTTAGATTCTGTTTTCCTCCTTGTTTATAGTCTCATTATTTTGTTCATCAAAGAAAATTTTTGAGCCGCGACACGAGAAACCAACAAAGTGGCTGTGCGCCCAGCGCAGACTCAGATCAGACTGAGAGTCTTCGCTGTGCGGTTAAAGAGTAGCTAAGAGTCTAAGCTAGCTCCATGACGACATCGAAGACTGAACACACCGGGCGGGTGCCCAGGTTGATCTGAGTCTTCGCTGGGCACACATGCCACTTTGTTTTGTTGTGTCGCGGCTCAAATCTTTTCCTGCCAGGAAAAAAGAGAACTTATAGCATACACGAACAGCGAAAAGTATGATCAGCTTGCACAAAATCTTCTTTCTTCGCTATATTGATTTCTTCAACATTCATCGGCTGTTCGGGCGAAAAGGAACTGTGATCAGACTGTGTGAATGCGCAAGCTGCCCCGAATATTCAATACGCCTTTAATGCACTTTTGCTTGTGCTGCGGATCAAATGATCTTTAACAAGTTTGAATGCATTTGCTTCCTTATTTTTGTCTGAAATAATGTTTTAGGTTAGCTCAACTGTAGTCCCTTCCTTATTCACGGTCTCATTATCACTACGGACAAGAAATTCCCCGTACTTTCAGGTATCAGGTAAAAAGTCAATGCTTTTGGGCTTATGTAATTTATTCGAAAGCGGCAAGGAAGCGGATGACAATCTCAGCTAACTCCTAGGGTCAAAATGCCCAGTGACGCAATGTACAACGCCGCTTAACCCAGATGCTTTAAATAGTACAGTTCAACTCTGAGGCCCAATTTCACGTCGACGAATTAAAACTGCGGTGGCGAATTCGCTGAACTGCCTATAAAACCACGGTTTAAATCGATTTCACGTGTGCAAAATCTACCTAATTCAGCAAAACCATGGTTTTGCCAAGCTGGCGATTCTTTCATGTAAGAAATCATGTAAAATTGATTCACCCACGATCTGATATGCAAAAAGGAATTAGAGAAATTTCAGAAGACACGTCTCTTTAATAGTGCAGCAAGATATCTCGCAGAACAAGGGTTGTCAAAGAAGGTACTTTGGTAGCGCAGGGTAACTAGCGCCGTTATGAAGACATCATCCTTAAGTGTTTTTGTCTCTCGCCTATCTCGGGACGCATTGGTTAAAGAGGCTCAGTGAAGGCCGCCTGCGCTCGCTATTTAATACGTAGGCATCTCTTACTTTGTGTCTGCAGCTACTGTGTCTATAAAAAAAGTTTCTGATAACATTAAAATATCTATACTCAAATATACTGTTTGGGACCGAAATACCTTAGGGGCCGAGATGACTAGGGGCCGAAGTGTCCGTGGGGCCCGAGATGACTGGGGGCCGAAGTGACTGGGGCCGAGATGGTTTTGGGCCGAAGTGTCTAGGGGCCGAGATGGTTTGGGGCCGAAGTGTCTGTTAATCAATTGGATTATAGTAGGACAAGGTCCTACTGTGCTTTCAGTAGGTGCGGGTGGGGGTTGTTTGGACGTTTTTCTCTCCCCTATCGTATCTCTTTTCTTTCTCCCTCTCTGGAAGACGGCTCGATCACAGGGTATAATCGATTCCGCTAATTTTCGCTTCCTGCAGAGACTGTACATCATATTTGGCTTCCGCCGAGACTGTCCGCGTACTCTTGCTTCCTGCAGAGACTACTGTCCTCGTAAAATGGCTTCCTGCCGAGACTGTCCGCGTGACTCTGCTTCCTGCCGAGAGCCTCGGCAGGAAGCAGAATCACGCAGACAGTCTCTGCAGGAAGCCATTTATCATGTACAGAAGTCTCGGCAGGAAGCAAGAGATCGCGGACAGTCTCAGCGGAAGTCAAATATGATGTACAGTCTCTGCAGGAAGCGAAAATTAGCGGAATCGATTATACCCTGTGTAAATATAGACTGAAAAACTGTTTCAAAGAGCAGTTAAACTCGAAAAAAAAACACCTGATGGGTGGTGTCTTCTTAAATAGTGCTTGTTCCGCTCCGCTACTGAAGGATGTTTTTTTTTACCTCCGAAGGAACTTCGGGTGGCATATCAAAATCGAAACGTCCGTCTGTCCGTCCGTCCGTTACAAATAATGTCTCAGCGATAACTTAAAAATACTGGAGCAAATTTGATGAAACTTAACAGAGAGATAAAGCATAATGAGAATGTGTGTCGCGCACAAGACTTAGGTCCCTATGCCCAAGATCTAGGTCACAATGGTGTCAGCGGTCAATTTGTGCCTCAATGTCGTGTCTCAACACGGTGTCTTATGAGCCACTCGAGCCTTCGCAGTTTTCTGTCTTTGTCAGGAAACAAAACTGTTTTGTAATCCACGTAATATTCAAAAGCGTGAAGTCTTTGAAAGTGATTTCTTGGGCTCTTTTGAACATAAATAAGCCGTGACATGGTAAAACCAACGAAGTCTGATCAGAGTCTTGGCTGTATGACTAAAGGGTATCTAAAGATCTAAGCTAGTTCTATGCGGACAGCGAAGACTGATCAGACTGGAGAATGCCCAGGCTGATCTGAGTCTTCGCTGGGTGCACATACATTTCAGTTTTGGTATGTCGCGGCTCATTGTGCATCACGAATATCAGTTATGTTGATAAAATCATCATAGTAATCATTGTTTCGCACAGAATCATGGTTCGGCAGTCCTTAATCTTCCATTTTTCGACGCTCAAAATTATCCGTAGTTTTATTCACAATTAAAAATAATCTTTGAAAGTGAAATTAATTCCGAAGATTATCTTCATGTAAATAAGCACCCAACAGCCTTAATTCTCGGCTTATGGGCGACGTGAAATCAAAGCTCAGATTATCTAGACCGTGGTCTATTTTACCGTAAGGCGCAATGTAAAATTTTGGTGGTCCGAATGCTAATTCGTGTACTAAGTTCGACGTGAAATCGGACGTTAGTGTTAGTTGAGTCACGCGAAGCGGCTTTACAATGTTGACAGGCAGGAGCTACGTGGCTCAGTGGGTTATGACCTACTGACAAAGCGGTCCCGCCGGGTTCGATTCCCGCTGGCGAACATCTTTCTAACCGTAAACGGGATTCCAGTGAACACAGCCTTTCATTATTACCCTCCCATCGTCCTGACTGAAATACTGTTGAAAAGGAATCGAAAAAGTAAAATCCGAAGTCAACCATATATACAAGGCAGGCAGGCAGAAAAAAAAAACTTTAACAAATAGCTTAACCCATTAACGCCTATCGTCCAATAAAATTAGACAAAAGCAAACAGTGCATGCCAAGATCAGACGCCACAGAGCGTCTGATCAGAGCCTACACTTTTTGCTTAAAATTTACAGCAATTTCTGTAAAAATAAGCCGCAACACGAGAAAGCCAACATAGTGGTTGTGCGCCCAGCGCAGACTCTGATCAGCCTGGGTATCCTCCCAGTCTGATCAGAGTCTTCGTGTTGCGCTTTTAAAATGGTAGCTAAGGGTCTAAGCTACCTCCATGCGGACAGCGAAGACTCTGATCAGACTGGGCGGATGCCCAGGCTGATCTGAGTCTGCGTTGGGCGCACAACCACTTTGTTGGTTTTGTCGTGTCGCGGCTCAAATGATAAATGGGCTCATCCAATGTATAAGAGAGGAGAGTCCACTAGGCACAAATGGGTATTTTCAGTATTTGAAACAAGAGGGCCATGGTGGCCCTGAATCGCTCACCTGAGCATTAATCAGTTCACTGGCTCTGGTGAAGATTTATAAGAGTTTTTACCATACATGGGAATGTCAGCCACCTTGGTCATGTGCCCAAGATCATTTGAAGAACTTTTAATCCTTTGACCCATGTGCAGGCTCCATATGAAATTTGAGTTTAGTCTGCCCAGTGGTTTCAGAGATGTTTGAAAATGTTTTATGGATGGATGACAGAGGCAGCTAACACCAATAATGTAAGGCTCAGGTGAGCTGAAAATGGCAGAGTTGCTTCTCCGAAAAGTTCCCGTTCATGTTGAGTTCCTTTGATGGATTTGCACTAGACTGAACTAAGCAAAGACAGATGATGGAATGGTAGCATCATTATCTCACTGTGGTGAAACTAATGTATTCCAAGGAGTTTGTGGCTGGCATCATTGCAGTGTTAGTTCTGATTCTTGCAGCATAACTTAGATTTGACCTAGTGAAACTAGCTGTTAACCCGACGTGACCCAGTTTCAAACTTGACCTAGATTTTATGGAGATAAACATTCTGACAAAGTTTCATGAAGATAGGATCAAAACTGTGCCCTCTAGGGTGTGCACAAAGTTTTTCTAAGATTTGACCTAGTTTTGACCTGACATGACCCAGTTTCAGTCTTAACCACGCCTGGTAAACTATCACAGGTACCTCCGGCGGAGGTACTGATAAAAAGTTGTGACAGGCATCAGGAGCTGCCTGTGACTGTCAAAAAATGACAACAAACGGTAGGTATTCCTCTTCTTTTGACAAAATATAAAATAACCAGGGACTTTATTAAAAATCAAAAAGTGCTATTCGACCCTTATAGACATAAAGTTTTGTCACACATCATATCCCCCAGAACTTTCCATATTAACCAAAGATACGACTTCTGAAGTGGCTTTGATGTAAGCCCACAGTACTCAAAACATAAAGAATTCGGCCGTTTTTTGGTCTTAAATGCAGTGACCTTGCATACGAATCTGTTTTTATCGGCACACTGATGTTTAAGTGACCTCCTTGCCCAAATATGAATGTCGATTGACAACAAATAAGGTTTGATTTTTCAAAACAACAGCTGGAGGTGCCTGCAATGGTGTGGAGGTGCCTGTGATGTAAGCAAATATAGTGAAAATCTGAATAGTTATTGCAGCTGGAAATACTGACGTCTTCTCTAAACTACTGCCTGGGAAGGATCATTCATTCCACGTACCATTATGCTATCATAATGCGTATATCATGAAATTCCATGTTAAAATTCCTAAAACACCATCTCAAAGAGTTATTGCCCATTTTGTTTCCGCTTCTGTTAGTCAATCATTGACGAATTTCACATACATGTAGTTGCTGAAAATCAACTGCCTAATTCAGTGTTAGAATCGTTATGAAATGTGCGCCTAAATAAGAGTCGACATTTTTGTGAATGGTGATGACTGTGATCGGGAGGTGCTGCCTGGGAGTCATTCCAACTCGTTAGAAATTGTCGAGGTCACACGGCATGCCAGCTACACGTATAGTGTGTCAAATGGGTCAAAATTGCCGAGACCCGTCAACAGGCATACACGTACAGGTATCTATAGCGTTGATCCTTTTGGTACCTCATATGCGTGTCGCTCGCATGTGTCGTATGACGCTCGCTGTATGTGTTAACTTTGTGGTAACTGGAGTGATAGGTGCTACAAGTGATTCAGTCTGGCTAGTTTTGAATTGCTGGCGCTAGAATCCAAATACATCCGTAAGGCCTACAGATTACATCATCGGCAGGGGACATATTCTCAACATTACACCTTTTAGTATGTTGAAGTGATCGGAATCTCACTGTAAATTATGTGTAATTCAAAGTCTCCGAATAGCCGCTGCATCAAATTTGGTAACAATAGAGCACTTTTACTACATAAAAGTCATCTTCCGAAACATTGTTGTTTTTGCAAACGTTTCGAGTAGCTAGCATGGCGTGTAACCTCGACAATTTCTAACGATTCGGAATGGCTAACAGGCAGTCATCACCATTCACAAAAACCTTGCCTCTTATTTAAGCGCATTTCATAACTATTCTAACACTGAATTAGGCAGTAAATTTCCAACAGCTACGTACAACTCGTCAATGTTTGACTAACAGATACGGAAACAAAACTGGCAATAACTCTTTGAGATGATGTGCTTTGGATTTTGGATTTCTGTTGTAAAGCATCAATGTTACGTGTTCTTAAGTCCGCTTGTCTGTAGTCTTCCAGCAATAAGGTAACCTGTACAGCTGCCCCTTTGCTTTCTGGTTTGTTTTGTAATTTAAAATATAAAATAGGTAAAACAGAAGTTAGCGTTGTTTTCATTTGGGGTAGGTGAATGACCACCTAACTGGGAAAGAGCTCTTTATATGGTTTACCATGCTTGTCTTTTATGAACTATTGTCAATGTATACTTACTTCTATCTTGGTTTTGAGAGCAGGATGTAGAATTTGATTGTATAAGTTCATGGTCATTGTCTGTCGTTTTAACGAAAATATGCTTGATATTCGCATTATGATAGATTGTTGCGACGTAGAATGAACGATTCTTTTAAGGCAGTGGTCTAGAGATGAAGAATACCAATATTTGCAACCGCAATAAATCTTCAGATTTTCGCTATATTTTCTTACATCACAGGCACCTCCATTTCGTCACAGGCATCTCCAGTTAGTTTTTTACAGATCCAACCTTATTAAGAGTTTATCGGCATTTATATTTGGGCAAGGAGGTTTACTTTACGTCAGTGTGTCCCGATCAACAGATTCTTATGCGGGAAAAGTGCATTTAGGACCTAAAACAACCGATTTGTTCTTGTTTTGAGTACTTTCGACTCACCTTAAAGCCACTTCAAAAGTCATATCTTCCGTATATATGTAAAGTTCCCTGGGATATATTGTGTGGCAAAACTTAATGTATATAAGGGTCGAATAGCATTCTTTGGTTTTCAATAAACTCCCTGGTTATAATGTATTTTATCAAAAAAGACGAATACCTACCCTTTTTTGTTTATTTTTGGGCCGTCACAGGTAGCTCCGGATGCCTGTCACAACTTTTTATCGGTACCTCCGCGGAGGTACCTGTGATAGTTTACCAGGCGTGTTAACTGGATATCGTGAGGATAAACATTCTTACAAAGGTTCATGAAGATTGGATCAAAACTGTGCCCTCTAGAGTGTACACAAGGTTGTTCTTATATCTGACCTAGTGATGTAGTTTTTGACCCGACATGATCTACTTTCAAACTTGGCCTAAATATTGGGACGATAAACATTCTGACAAAGTTTCAAAAAGATTGGATCAAAACTGTGTCCTCTAGAGCGTTTACAAGGTTTTGCTAAGATCTGACCTAGTTTTGACCCGACATGACCCATTTTCGAACTTGTCCTAGATAGTATATGGATAAACATTCTGACAAAATTTCATTAGGTTTGGATCAAAACTGTGACCTCTAGAGCGTACAAAAGGTATACCTAATATCTGACCTAGTTTTTGACCCGACATGACCCAGTTTCAAACTTGGCCTGGATATTGTAAGAATAAACATTCTGACAAAGTTTCATTGAGATTGGATCAAACCTGTGCCCTCTGGAGCGTATACAAGGTTTCCTGATATTTGACCTGGTGACCTAGTTTTTGACCCGACATGACCCAGTTCCAAACATGACCTAGATTTCATAAAGATAAACATTCTGACAGAGTTTCATGAAGATTGGATCAAAACTGTGCCCTCTAGGGTGTACACAAAAATTTCTAAGATTTGACCTAGTGACCTAGTTTTTGACCCGATGTGACTCAGTTCGAAGGGCTTAAATATACAGACAATAAACATTTTGACATAGTTTCATGAAGATTGGATTAAAACTATGCCTTCTAGTGCCTGCACAAATTTTTTCTAAGATTTGACCTAGTGACCTAGTTTTTGACTCGACATGACTTACTTTCAAATTTGGCCCAGAGTTTATGGAGGTAAACATTCTGACAAAGTTTCATAAAGATTGAATCAAAACTGTGTCCTCTAGAGCGTACACAAGGTTTTTCTATGATCTGACCTAGTGACCTAGTTTTTGACCCAACATGACCCTGTTTCAAACTTGTCCTACATATAATATGGAAAAACATTCTGACAGTTTTATGAACTTGGTTGAAAACTGTGCCTTCTAGAGCGTACACAAGGTTTTTCTAAGATTTGACCTAGTGACCTAGTTTTTGACCCGACATGACCCAGTTTCAAACCTGGCCTAGAGTTTATAGAGATAAACATTCTGACAAAGTTTCATAAAGATTGGATCAAAACTGTGCCCTCTAGAGCGTACACAAGGTTTTTCTATGATTTGACCTAGTGACCTAGATTTTGACCCGACATGACCCATTTTCGAACTTGTCCTAGATAGTATATGGATAAACATTCTGACAAAGTTTCATGAACTTTGGATCAATACTGTGCCTTCTAGAGTGTACACAAGGTTTTTCTAAGATTTGACCTAGTTTTTTACCTGACATGACCCAGTTTCAAACTTGGCCTAGAATTTATGGAGATAAACATTCTGACAATGTTTCATAAAGACTGGATCTAAACTGTGTCCTCTAGAGCGTACACAAGGTTTTTCTATAATTTGACCTAGTGACCTAGTTTTTGACCCGACTTGACCCAGTTTCAAACTTGTCCTAAATATTATGAGGATGAACATTCTGACAAAGTTTCATGAACTTTGGATGAAAACTGTGCTCTCTAGAGCGTACACAAGGTTTTTCTAAGATTTGACCTAGTGACCTAGTTTTTGACCCGACATGACCCAGTTTCGAACTTGGCCTAGATTTTATAAAGACTAACATTCTGACAAAGTTTCATAAAGATTGGATCAAAACTGTGCCCGCTAAAGTGTACACAAGCAAAAGTTGACGGACGTCCATCCGGACGTCCGGACGTCCTGACACACGTACGACGGACGACGGACATCAGGGTATCCCAAAAGCTCACCCTTCGTGCTCAGGTGAGCTAAAAAAGCAATGCCAAAACCACAAAGCACAGAGAAGATAAGATTGCAGAAACAAATAGCACATTTGGAGCAGCAGATACACTTTTAGCCCCTTATTGCCTAGCGTCCCATAAATAGGACATATGCAAACAGATCCCGCCCAGATCAGACGCCGCAAAACGCCTTAAAATAAAATCAAAATGTTCAAAATCAACAAAACCAGACCTTGTTGCACAACCAGGCCCAGAGGTTATAAAACTTGAGTACATTCTCAAACTCAAAATAAAGCACACTGATTGGCTGCAGCCAATCAGTGTGCTTTATACTGCAGCCAATCAGTGTGCTTCATTTTGAGTTTGAGATTATTCTCAAGTTTTATAACTTCGAACCCAGACCCAGTATTAGATTGATGCTGTTCCTTGCAGCAATATGCTGTGGAAATTCCACTTTAACATTCCACTTTAACTGACTGTGAATAAACTATGACTTGGGTTTTAGCTTCTTTTTGTCCTCCAACTCAATGATTTTCGACAGTCGAATTTACAGACGAAAAGTCATATTCATTAGATTTTATACGATTCAAAGTGGATTTAAAGCCTCATCTTTTCCCGATTAATTATTATGACTTGTTTTGTACAGTATACATTACAGATCTTGTTTAGTTTCTCTTAGCCCACTTATTCCCAGTGGACTCTTCTATCCTTTTATTTGAGAAGAGTCTATTTGCCATTTAAGGGGCTTCTGATTTAGTTTATTTTTATCATTTTTATTTTATTTTAAAAGAAATGCCCATCTTACCTAAGCAAATAGTGTAGACCCTGATCAGGCGCCGCGTTTGCGGCGTCTGATCTGGGTCTGTAATGTTTGCCAATGTCCCTTTTATAGAACACTAGGCATATATGGGTAAGGATAAAATGAGCCGCGACACGACAAGACCAACAAAGTGGTTGCTCGCCCAGCGTAGACTCAGATCAGCCTGGGCATCCGCCCAGTCTGATCAGAGTCTTCGCTGTCCGCATGGAAGTAGCTTAGACCCTTAGCTACCTTTGAGCACTTACCGAAGAGTCTGATCAAACTGGGCGTATGCCAAGGCTGATCTGGGTCTACACTGGGCGCACAACCACATTGTTTGTTTTGTCGTGTCGCAGCTGAAATAGGTGAGTTTTGAAATCTCCCATGAGAGATCAATAGTGAGACTAGTCCAGTCAAATTGTGGGAGAACCTAAAACAAATTGCAACAAAAGGTTTCTTTGCAGTAATAAGCTCCTAAGACCTACATTTTACCCATACTAAAAGTAGGACAAAATCGGAGAATGCGAAACTTGATTTTTTCATATGTCTTGTTTTCGAAGGATTTAAACCACTGCACAGCTACTTTTGGTCGGAAAGCCACTTCTAAACATCATTTCTAGACAAGTTAAATCCATAGAAGTCGTTGATAAAGCAGTTATATACTGTTCTTTAGCTTTTGTCTACCATTAAATTTTCTGATTATGCATAACCGGTCGATCATATTATATATTACTATTGGTTTACCCCACCCACTAGTGCAAATTTTGCTTTTACCATAACCTCTATTCAGATGGACAATATGGGTGGTAATGAAGATAGTAAACGGAATCAATGTTTTTAAATGAAGACTGTGACAGAACAATAGAAGAAAACAGCTTGATGTAACTCCTATTTATCAAATGATGGGACATCTGAGAGTGTTGTTTTGTTGCTTCACGTCCACGGTAACGGCCATGGTCATGTCGGGACGGTCAGTTAACCTTACGACACTATTCTTAGGCCGGCTTAGACCTCCTATGCGGTTCAGCAGTACTAAGTGCACATACTTTCCCCAGTAACTGACAACTGTCCTTCTTGAATAAGCGGAAGGAGAAACGGAAGTAAGTAGCCAGACCAGGTATCGAACAAAAGGACCTCTGGCTCTTGAGTCAGACGCGCTACTGACTGAGGTGATGACCTCCATGACATTTTTGCATTCGCAAATGGTAAAATGTTTACTTTTATGGTTCAAAATTTACAAATTATACCTCCTTCCCACCTAACAGCCACCTCCCCACCCTGCTCACTCCTCTGGAAAGAACGTCATTGTTTTAGCTCCCCTGAACGACCTTCAGGAAGAGCTATTGTTTGCACCCGCGTCCATGTTCACCTTTTGGGGTTTATAGGTTACATTAAAACACCCATATCTCTTTAACCCATTGATAGCCTAAGTTGATACTTTCACTTATGCTTACGTTTTACACCTTTGCCCCCTCAGTGACATTGAGGTCAAGGTCATGGAATTGGAAATTTCATGTTAAAATATGGGATGTTCTTTAAGGTTTTATCTCATCTGTCAAGGTGAGCTTATAGTATAGCTTTGGTCCGTAGTCCGTCGTCGTCTTCCACACTTTAAAACATACCTCCTAAACCATTTGCCCAATCTTGATCAAATTTTATGTGTAGCATTGTTGGGAAGGGGGATTGACTGCATAAGGTAAAAGAGCAGATCAGATTGGATCTCTGGTTGCCATGGCAACATAAAGCTCCCATAGATTTACAATGGGAAAAATTTAAAGAATCTTTTTCTCTGAAACCACGATGGCCAGAGCTTATATATTTAGTATTTAGCAATGTTTTGTGGTCCCCTACATCACTCCTACCAATCCATCCCCTGGGGTCGAAACTGGCCCCACCCTAGGGGCCCACTGCTTTATATAGGGCTTTATAGCTAAAGATCCTTCAAAAAATTTCCACTATGAAACCATGAGGTCCAGAGCTTACATATTTAGTATGTAGCAATGGTTAGTGGTCACGTACATAAATCCTGCAAACCATGCCTCTGGGATCCAAATTTGTCACCCCAGCGGTCATTAGCTCCCACAGAGTTATGACGAGAAAAACTTAAAAACTCTTGTTTTTTGAAACTATTAGGCCCAGAGCTGATATATTTAGTATGTAGCAGTCCTTAGTGGTCCCCTACATAAATCCTGCCACGTCCCTGGGGTCCAAACTGGCCCCATCCCAGGGGGATGGGCTATTTGTTTATATGGGGCTATATTGCTAAAGAAGCTTCAAAAAGTTTCCTCTTTGAAACCATGAGGCCCAGAGCTTACATATTTAGTATGTAGCAATGGTTAGGGGTCACCTACATAAATCCTGCGAACCATGTCCCTAGGGTCCAAATTGGCCACGCCCCAGGGGCATTGGCTCCCATAGTCTTATAAGTGAAAAACTTAAAAAATCTTCTCTGAGACCATGAGGCCCAGAGCTTAAACATTTAGTATGTAGCAAATGTTTAGTGGTCCCCTGCATAAATCCTGTCAACCATGCCCATGTGGTCCAAACTGGCCCCACCCCAGGGGTCATTTGTTAATACAGAGCTATATAGCTGAGAACCTTCAAAAATCTTTTCTCTGAAACCAGGAGGCCCAGAGCTTACATATTATTTAGTATGTAGCATTGGTTAGTGGTCACGTACATAAATCCTGCCAACCATGCCCCTGGGATCCAAATTCCAAATTGACCCCCCCACCCCATGGGATCAGTCATTGGCTCCAATAGACTTATAATAAGAAAAACTTAAAAATCTTCTTCTCTGAAACCATGAGGCCCAGAGCTTATATATCTATTTAGTATGTAGCAATGTTAAGTGTCCCATAACTCCCGCAATCCGGCGAACCAAGCCTCTGTAGTCCAAACTGGCCCCACCCCAGGGGGTCATTTGTTTATATAATATAGAGCTATATCGCTAGAGAAGCTTCAAAAATCTTCTTCTCTAATACCATGAGGCCCAGAGCTTAAATATTTAGTATTTTGCAATTTGTAGTTGTCACGTACATAAATCCTGCCAACCATGCCTTGGGTCCAAATTGGCCACGCCCCAGGGGTCATTTAGCTCCCATAGATTTATAATGGGGAAAAGAACTTGAAAATCCATCTTCCCTGAAACCATGAGACCCAGACCTTACATGTTTAGTACGTTGCAATGTTTAGTGATCCCCTTCATAAATCCTGCCGAGGAGATTTACAAAGACTATTCATAAGTATGTTGCACTGTTTGTGTTATTTTGCATGTAGTATTCTGCTCTTTGTGCCTTTGTTTCGGGCTTCTCATGCCTTCAGAGATCAGTATTCTAAACTGAAGCATGTTTATGCTAAGCTAAGTCATCAGTATGACATATTTCTTGTTGCAGTTCAGTTACTGACCTTCAAAAATTCACTTCAGATTTCAAGGCAGAATAAAGTGGGTGGGGTAATTTATACCATTTTAAGACCTAGATGGCTTTACATTCAACAACAAAATGTGTCAAATTCAATCTTAAGCTTCTGGATTCAATTCTGGCAGAGGCCGAATAGGTTCTTAGAAATAAAACTCACATCAATAATGTTCTGTCATATAAAACATTACAAATAATTGGTATATTTAAGATGCAAATAGGCGCATGTAAAAATACAGAAAAAATATATTTCGCATTATCTGATTTTATCCTACTTTTGATATGTCATATGTGAATGTTAGTCCTCAACAAAAATGCAAAAAAAGCTTTTGTTGCAATTTGTTTTGGGTTTAGGGAAAAAATCGCCAGTTTGCCTGGACTAGACTTGGAGTGTATCCTAAAGTGCTTGTGTTTTGGGACGCCTGAAACTATTAATATTCCATTTGGAAAATTAATAGGTTTTGGTGTCCCTAATCTCAAGCGCTTTAGGGTATGCAACGCAAAAGCAATGTATCAAACTAAATTCACAGAATATAGAACAAACAAGAGCTGTCACTAGACAGCATAGCTCACCTGAACTGGTGCTTGCCCATCATGAGCGCAAAGTTCTAAGGATGTGATCTTGACCTCCACAGTAAATTAGGAAGGTGATACTGCTACCATGTAAAACTCTGGGGCAGTATCTGTCATCAGTCTGTGTATAACTTTCCATCTAGGAAGTGTGGAACTATAAGCCGTCAGCCTGTGACCTTGACCTAAAGGTCAACGAAAGAGGTGAGGTTGGTACTGTGTAAAACTCTGGAACAGCATCTAACGAAATTCTAAGTATCAACTGAATCCATTCACACACTAAGAAAACACTGTGCCTTTAGGGAACTTTAACCAAAAATTTTAACTAAACATTTATATAAATTTAGACCATTATCTAACATCTGTGGAGGTATAAAGGAAACCTATCAAAGGGTTAAGGAGATTTAGCCAAGAACATCTCAAATTTCAATATAAAATTTCTGAGTCTGTGACCTTGATCTGTGGGTCATGTCCAGGAGTGGGTATGGTGCTGAACAAAATTTTGGACCAATATCTATCATCAAACCAAATATAATTCTAATTGACCGAAGGTTTTAGAAACTATGAGATCTTATATACATTAACGTAAAACTTACACATAAAATTTCTAAGTCTGTGACCTTGACTAATGGGTTATTGCCAGGGTGAGGATGGTGCTGAATAAAATTTTGAACTAATATCTATCATCATACCGAATATAATTCAGAACAATCAAAGGGTTTAGGAACTATGAGATCTTAAAAACTTTAACGTAAAACTTTAACATAAAATTAAGTCCGTGACCTTGACCTTTAGGTCATGACCAGTAGTGGGGATGGTGCAGAATAAAAATTTTGGACCAATATCTATCATCATACGAAATATTATTCAAATCGATCAAAGGTTTTGAAACTATGAGATCTTAAAATCTTTAAAGATTTACACCCTCAATATTTCTATTAACTTTTAAATTCCTCACAAAACATTACATCCTAGGCATGATAATGATTGCTATTAAAAGTTCATTTATCTGCCAATTTTATAATTTGTGATGGTCACTGAAATTAGGAGAATCTAAGGAAATAAACAAAAAGAGCGGCAATAGCGGGTCGCCATTCCCGCCAAAAATGAAGACTGGATACGCCCAGCAATCATAGTTTATCAGGTTAAAGTTATATCATGAATAATTTTAAGCCCTTTCTTTAATCGACTTCAGACAGTTATTGGCTGAAAAGAACTCACGTGCACAGATTAGAGGTTAAAGCTATTGTAAAGTTATTTACTCCACCAATCATAAAATTCAAAATATGCTTGCAGAAACGCCTGTGGGAGTCAATCAATTTATGACGACAAAATATTCGTGAACATTCAAGAAGGGTACGCATTGATATATCGTCTCTACCTCCGTAACAAAAATGTTTTCGCTGAAGATGTTTTGAACAAATCTTAATTATGTTGCATACAACTAACCAGTTTCATAATTTCGTGATTATTTCGTAATGAAATACGAGGGAGTATACCTTTAACGTAAAACTTTAACATTTTACTAACGCCGACGCCGGGGTAGTACAATAGCTCTTCCTGAACTTTCAGGCGAGCTAAAAAGTACGCGGAACCTGAAGCAAAAGCATCTATAACTATGTTATATATTTACCCTACATTTAAGATGTAACTGCGACTTTTCAATAACTTCCCTGTGTTTCTATTATATGTACTCAAGACACTCCACTTAAATGTACTGAGCAATAGAAATACAAAGGTTTTTAATTTTCTTTGTTGTTGAAGATGGGTGTATTTTGCACCTTGCAGCTATGTTCACCTGATAATCACACTGGTCTGACATTAATAACAGGCAATGAAAACAACGTAAAAGCCAACGAAAATCCATCTTCGCAAGACAAAAGTGGACCTAGTATCCTTGGCCCATGAGCGAAAAAACAAACTGTACGTATAAAAAATCTATCTTTTTCTCTTATTTTCAGATCTTCCCGTGAATACCGTTTGGTGTATCGCAGTGCTTTTTTCGGGTATTGGTATTTTCTGGTACGGAACGGAACAGAACGGATCAGAGACATTTTACGGAATAAGTTGCAGTGGAAAGGTTCATGTTTGACATTGGAGGTAATAAATGCGGTTTATACCGCAAGATAATTGCAAATTTAGCAATCCAGTTCATTTTAATAACGATTATTATTAATTTAAAGGAGGTAGGAGAATAGAAGCAACAACAACAGGCTGGATCACTATGGGTACGTTCCGCTGAGCCTACTGGAAAATATCGATCGTTAATAGAATAAGAAGAAGAACAACGGAGGATGTATATCTGTAGAACATCGTTATGAGAATTAGCATAACAAGAAAGGTGGGTACGGCGGTGGCTAGTAGCCGCTCCGTTCCGTTCCGCAAAACACCAATAGCCGCCATGGGTGCGAATATAGGCAGTTACATTAAATGCAGTTTATCTTGAAAGATATTTTGTTTTCCTCTTGTTTTCGATGATATTGCATATTCCATTGACATAAAAAATTCATTGTCTCCTAAAGGGTAGGATAAGATAAGATAAAAAAAATTAAGTCGGCAAGTTACATAACAATACAAAATAAGATCTTGATGACCTTTTAACCAACAGCAAAACAATTGTATAGAATAAACAAACCTAAAACAATCTGTTAGAATGAATAGTCAGGAAGATAATAATCTAACTGAAATGATTGCATTACACCTGGTCTAGCTGTTTGCATGACCGCATACCATGCAAACCACCATTTCAGATTCAACTGCAAGGAAAAATAAAACGTATTAGTAAAATGACATAATTATGCAGCTTAAGCACTGAAATATGACCGAACATAATGCCCAAATAAGGGAAAAGGTTTCCCATATGCATATATTATTTTAATCATATCTCTTAGGCTTACCCCTTCAGCTGATTCAAGAAGGGCATTTGTCAGTTACCGGTGAAAGTAAGTGCACTTAGTACTGGTTAACCGCTTAGGAGGTCTAAGCCTGCCCAGGAATAGTGTGGTTAGATTAACTGACCGTCCCGACATGACCATTGCTGTTTATCGCGGACATTAAACAATAACACGCAACCTCTTAGACACGATGTATAATAAAAGCGATAATAAGCCACACATTGACATGCATCGTGAACTACCACTGCCTACTTCGAGAAGTCGGCATGTACAGAAGACAGTGTATGTCGGTGGTTGCCCAGCAGACTAATCACGTCGTATTGTCAACGTCATATCGACGTCAATACGACGTAAAGAGGTTGCATCGACGTGAGTACGACGAAATTTCGCCGCAATGTCCAGTTGAGCCTATATTTGTAACTTTGACATTCGGGTATAGAGCTTTTTAAATGCTCAACCACTCCGTTGTCCATTGGATGGTATGGCATTGACGTTGATTCCTTGCTGCTGCCCAAATCACTCAGATGAACTAAGAAAGGAAGTAACTCTATGATTACTTGTGATAAGGTTAAGGTTCTTGTACTCTGCACTTCCTGCCAGTGCTCTCTATCAGTGTATTAAGTTTCATTTAGTTTACTTCAATACTTACAGATATATGCTCAAGAAAAGCAAACTACTCAAAAAAACTATGAAGGAAGGTAACTCCTTATCTACTTGTGATAGGGTTATGGTTCTTGCACTTCCCGTAATTGCCTTTTTTTAAAGTGTGAAGTTTCACTGAGTTCACTTTAATACTTTCATAGATAGGCTCCGAACAAGCAAATAACTGAAAATCTAGGGAGATAACTTGCTGATTACTTGTGACAGGGTTATGGTTCTTGAGCTCTGCACTTCCCCTCATTGCTATCAATGTATGACGTTTCTTGGAGTTCCCTAAAATACGATATGCCCTGGACAAGCAAAATACTGTAAACAAACTAGGAAGGGAGCAATCTTCGTTATTACTTACGATAGTTACGGTTCTTGCGCTTCTCCTCATTGCCTTTTTTTCGAAATGTGAAGTTTCATTGAGTTGCCTCTAATACCTTTAGAGATGTCCTCCGCACAAAGTGTGATTGACGGACGGATGGAAGGGTGGGCGGATGCATGCATGATAGTAGGACAGAAACACTGTTTAGACAAAGCAACAACTATATGCTCACCCTTCATGAAACATAAAAAGCTAAGGTATGGCCCAACTGGCTCATTTTTTTATTTCCATACTATTTCACAATTCCCAATTCTGAGTGCCCAATTCTGAATTCCGAATTTTGTAGTACAAGCCGAGAGCTTGAAAGCTTTAAGTGAAATGATTATGTTTGTTGAAACAGAAAAAAGATAAAAGAATAATACAATATATTTAAAAACAAGAAAAATCTTTAAAAATGATAATCGTCGCAGATTAAATGGAAGTGTGTTTTGTAATATGTCTCTAGTTGAAGAGTTGACAATAACATTCCTGAATATGACTCAAGTAAGCTATGTCGGTAGGTACCCGCAACCGTAATTTTAACACTGGGTAGCGACAATGACCTATCTCAAAATTGGGCTGTCCAATTTGGAATTCAAAAGATGGACTGCGGTCAATTTTGAAATTGACCTGATTTCAAAATAGTTACCAACATGGTGCACTGTTTATTTGTGTGCATTAAACCGAAAGTAGAAATCAAAAGTAGATCTACGTCGAAAAAAAAGAAAGAAAGTTTTGAATATCTGCGTCTGTTTTCTATCGTAAAATTACCAACAAGAAAAACATTTTGAATTAATATATGACAGATTGCTAGTATTCATAGTGCATGCGACGGGAAAACAAACGAACATTACATATACCTTGACCTTTGATATTATTGGCTAAATTTTGACATACGTGTTATTTGACCAAAGAAATCTTGTGAAATGTGGAACAATATCGAAATTATACATGTCTGTGAAGCGAAAAAAAAAAAACAACAACAACAATCCGAAACAACTAATTTCCTAGGAAAACAATGAAGGATCCCTGTGGCATGTAGAGGGACTTTAAAGTCATTTTGTGCACAATGAATACTCAAATCAACCTGCGCATATGCTCTCCGACCGATCTGATTCTTCGCACTAGAAAGGCTCTCTCTCTCCCAAGTATGTAGTCCCTTTTATCTCGCATCTCTTCATCATATAGTCTGTGTCCCATTCTGTTCTGTTTTAATTCTCATAATGATGTTCCCCAGGTGGCTCAGCAAACGTATCCATAGTTGCACACACCCGGCACCATGTGAGCCGCAACACGAGAAAACCAACAATGTGGTTGTGCGCCCAGCGAAGACTCATATCAGCCTGGGCAGCCCCTTAGTTTCACCAGACTCTTCGTTAAGGGCTCAAAGGGTAGCTAAGGGTCTAAGCTACCTCCATGCGGACAGCGAAGACTCTGATCAGACTGGGCGGATGCCCAGGCTGATCTGAGTCTGCGCTGGACGCACCACATTGTTGGTTTTCACGTGTCGCGGCTCATGTGTCTGTCCATGTCTTAGTCACATCTAAGGATTTACATTATGTATAAGCATATAAGCATTATGTATATCATTCATATAATTCAGAGGTCTGACAAAGTGTAAAGAGTCATTATAATCAAGCATTGAATATGTTCTACAAATTTCGGAATTTGGATTTCTGAATTCAGAATTGTGTACTGGGCACAAGTGGTAATAGTATATCTACTTGACACTGGGTGGTTGTTTAGTCTCGGTAGCTGGTGATTTTTTCTGACAATCGTCAACAATATTTTCTGACAATGGTCATGGATTTTTTCCATATTGTCAATGATTTTTTTCCGTAAAGACTTTATTATTATTTATTTATTTTATTTTATCATAACAGAAAACTGATGCAACAAAATGGTGAATTTTGCCAATTAAACCATATATACACAAATCTTAAGCGTATTCCTGGTAGATCGTATGCAGATTAGATAAAATACAAGTGTTTAACGTTGTCAACAGATAGATTAAACCCGAAAATTTTCATTTATGGTACATCTTGATGAACTGTCTGCTCTGTCTTAGTTTACCATAGGGTAAAACTATTTTTAATCACAAATCGGTGCTAGGAAACACATTATATTACTTTTTGACACTTTACAGTAATATAAATGGGTCTGTCAGCTGATTTTGATTTTTCATAAGTCCCGACTTTTTTCCTACAAGTCCCAGATTCGCTCCTATAATAGATTTTAAGCACCTGATTTTTTCTGACAACGCAACTACAAAATGAGTAGAAAGAGGATTATCTACTGAAAGGACAGAGTTGTTGTTGTTGCGATTCTCGTAATGATTTTCCCCAAGTGGCTCAGAGGTAGGTATTTCAAAAACTTCATCCTACTTATATATAGGTCTGTCTAGGCTGGACTCAGCCTAGTACCAGTACCAGAAGTCTATTTTCTTAGTTTTGTAACATGTGTGGACAGATTTTCAAGGTAAACCACTCTAAAGTTGATAGTATGTGTCTCCCTGATGACTGGGTGGGGTGGGGGTAGGGGTGGAGTGGGCTGCTCTTGAAAGGAAAAGTTTTTCTGACACAGAGAAAGGATTCTTGCTTTTAAGGTAGTTGAATACTAAATAAGAATATTGGTGGGGCATTCAAACCACTTTACCAGCCTAATAACCCACAGGGCTATAAAACATTTGGATAAGAAAAAAACTATTTTTACCGTTTCGTTTTCCAAAAAATCAAAATTTTGTATTTCTACACACTTTTTTACACAGTTTCTTTTTAATTTCAAATTTCTAGCATATGAATGCACTTTCGTTTCTGCGATTCATATTATCTATACTATAGGATGTTTAAAACAAACTGGTAAAAAAAAAAGAATACACTTATCTTGATAAGAAGTATTTATTTTAAAATGTTTAAAAATGCAAGAAAATTTGATTTCATAAAAAAAGTCATGAAAAATACATTTGATCGGTGGGGCATGCTCATGCATATCATTTCAGAAAAACTTACATTGTATGTTACATAATAAGACAAAAATACAAAATTTTCACCGTTTCGTGTCCTTGCAAAACAATGTTAAAGTTAAAAATACCCCAAAATCTGAAAAACCCAAATAAACAGACAACCCCCATTCCGCACCTGCTGCAACCAAAGTAGGCCCTTGCCCTACTATTTATTCCTCTGTTATTTTGGTTCTACCATAAAGTTATGCCACCAAAATGTGCAGACGGAATGGCAAATCAGACACGTTCCTAAGGAGCAGTCTGATCTCAGTTTCCACTATTTGTACAAACCTATATGCTCAAAAACTTTGGATCTTTACGGTAGTTAGTGTCATTGTATAGGTAGCTTACCACCAATTATTTCACATAGGCAACAGAAATAACGTCTGTACATCAACTAAATTGGTCCTGCATCTAAACTGGTCCTGGCCTCTATTCTGGTCCTAATCAGCCTCTAAATTGATCCCAGCTGGCATCTATTATGATGTGATAAGCAGTCTCTAAAATGATCCCGACAACTATGCGACAGTAATGCCTTCTATGAATAATTTTGGATAATAATGGATAATGTGAACCTAGCGAAGCTTCAGATCAGCCTGGGCATCTGAGTCAATCCTCATGAATGAATAAAAACGAAACAATAATGATAATAATAGAAACGTATCAGTCTTTTCTTAGACAACCGGAAGCAAAAATGGATTGGCACTTAATTACATGTACTTTGGAATAATTTGTCTTAAAAATAAAGTTGATGCACTGTCATGTTGTCTTCCCACCTCAAGCTATACCTTTAATGGCTCCAACCCCTCCCATCCCCGTCGTGCCTCGCCACATCCCACCTTCAGCCGCAGTCGCCTCACTGAATTTGTAAAATTATCAAAAAGATATAAACTTCTCATAGGGCCATTTTTAAATGGAAGGCGCAAACTAAGGCCCGATTTCACGTCACAGTTAGTACTCAGATTAACAAGTCCGTGGTCTATTTTACCGTAAGATGCATTGTATAATTTTGGTGTTCCGAATGCTAATTTACGCGTACTTAGTGCGACGTGAAATTGGGCCTAACTGTCAAAGGTGATAGTATAGGCTCGGTACCTGTCCCTGTGGTATTCTGCTATCATCTATAGACCACGTACGATCTCTGTCCCTGTGGTACTCTGCTATAACCTTTAGACCACGTATGCTCTGTCCCTGTTACTTTACTGTCGCCTAAAGGACAGCTTTATCCCCGTAGTATCTGGTCCCCCCCCCTATGGTACTCCACTCGATTATATTGAAGCTTTATATGTCTATCTATGGTATTCATATGCCCATGTCCACTGTTTGTCCCTTCGATATTTTACTATCGCCTATAGGCACATTGTTTGGGCCTGGGATACTCTACTGTCAATTATAGGCCCGGTGGCTATCCATGTGGGGTACATGTTCTCTACTTTCACCTAAAGGCCCTGTGTATATCAGGAGTCCCAGTAGCTCAGTAGGTTAAATGCTGGCCTACTAATCTAGCTGTCCTGAGTTCGAGCCCCGCTGGAAGCAGGAATCTTTCCAACAACAAACGGGGCTCTATTGCACACAGCCTTTCATTATCATACTAACATCGTCCTAGTATGACTGAAATACTGTTGAAAAGGACGTAAAATCGCGAGTCATACATCGATCCATCCATCACACATCACCGTTCATGATTTAAGTTTCACATTCTTCACTTTCCACATTTTATAACATTAAATTACGTGAGTAATGGTTTTGGAAATGCCTGGATATAAACGGACTTCTGGCAGGCCGTGAGAAGCAGTTTTAGCTGGTTTTGTATATAATTACGTTTAGCGCTCAGGGCCATTTTAGAGTCTGCTTAGCGCACCATAATAGATGCCAGTCGGAACCAGATTAGAGGCTGATTAGGTCCAAAATAGAGGCCAGGACCAGTTTAGATGCCAGGACCACTTTAGATGATTACAAACGTTTAAGCTAGTCACTAGAAAACTCGAAATTATTACATGTACCGCATTTTAAATAACGACTCTAGCTAATAGTTTAAAGAAGAAAAAAGCACATGTTCCCTGCTCTGGAGGCCGCTATTTCAACCAGAAAACGTAACCTCAGCGCATGCAGTAAATTTGGCGCGTCAGTTTAGTACTGGGTAAAGTTATAAAATTGTCTGATACTTCAGTGGTCTACAGCAAAAAAACCAATGTTACCATCTAATATTTTTCATCTGGGTCTGTTATTTTATTTAACGATTGTTTACTTTAGTTACCTGACTAATGGTGGCCATTCTTACCATTCTCTTCTTGACTGAAGCTTTTCCCCTAAAGAGGTGGTTCATGAATAATTAGTGGTACGCTACCCCAAGTTGAGCAAACAATAACTCTGTTTTGTTTGACAAAAGGAAATACAGAGTTCTCCTGTAATCGTCTACCTTACGGTCAATTCCTGCATGTTCAGGGAAAGCAACATTTTTGTTTCCCTTCTCGAAAGGAGTTAACTCTTGAAGGAAAGAATATGCTTCCCTAAGTAGATACCCACTTGAAGAGACTTCCTCCTCCATGGAAGCAAACAAGATACAAGCTCTTTATTACGAATTTTCAGCCCTCACAGGAGCATACATAGTCGTACAGAATGAGCAACCAAACAAATCAAGGAAAGAATTCCAAATGACAGAACGTGAGCAAAATAAGAGATACAAAATAATAAAGCATATCTTCCAACAGATGATACAAGTACTATGTATACGATACAATTAGGATAAACACATACTAGCCCTAAAGCAGTCTCAGTAATATGATATATTAACTACAATAGCAATTCCCCAAGATGATCATTCACTGCCTAGGCATGTCAGTGCAGTGGTACCATCATAGAGACCCATAGCAGGTAGACTGGTGCATGCCCCATCTATATAGGAAAAACAGGAAGTAAAGAAAGTTGTTCCCCTTTGAGAAAATGGTGCAAAACAATAAGGTGTACCCATCCACCTTAAAACCAGTCTATTTAACATGCTAAGAGAAGAAATTCATTTACCAGAAAACTACCTATTCATCTTTAATTCTCCTTTGTTTTTCACCCTTAAAAAATTACTGCCCAAACCATGCAGTGCAGACCCAGATCAGAAGCCACTTTGTGCAGCATCTGATCAGAGTCTACACTGTTTTTGCGTAAAAATTCACATCTACCATTATTTCTATATATATATATAAAAACGAAAAAAAAAAATAAATAGACCAGAAACCCCTGAAATGATGGACTCATCTAATTTATAAGGACAGAAGAGTCCACTAGACACAAATGAGCCGCGACACGAGAAAACCAAGTGGTTAGGTGCCCAGAGCAGACTCAGATCAGCCTGGGCATCTGATCAGAGTCTTCACTGCCTGCTAGCTTAGACCCTTAGCTATGCTTTAAGCACAAATCAAAGTCTCTGATCAGGCTAGACCGATGCCCAGGCTGATCTGAGTCTGCATTGGAAACACAACCATTTTGTTAATTTTCTCGTGCCGGGGCTCAAATAGGTTACATTTTCAGGAGAAAGTGACAGATATAAGACCAGCAGATTTGATTTAACCTCAGTAAATACTGGTAGCTACGGGTCTAAGCTACCTCCATACCGACAGTGCAGACTCTGATCAGACTGGGTGCATGCCCAGGCTGATCTGAGTCTTCTTTGGGTGCACATGCCACTTTGTTGGTCTATGATGTAGCGATTCAAATAATAACATAAAGAGTCGAGTTTACTTTTTATTCAGTTTAGTTTATTTATATTAATGTAACTTCTATTCAATAGAAGACAATAAATAAAAGCACTGATATACAATTAAACACTATATTGCCAGACTTAGTAAATTTTTATTAGGACTGATCTAGCTTAAAATTATGCTGACCGCATGATGTGACTGATATACATTTGTTTCCCATAACCTTCCACGTGTTTTTTGCAACCAAATTTAATACTCAATTCTAACACAGAGCGCCTATAGAAGCAATGGAAAGTTTAACTGTTTTATTCTGCAACAAGTCACCATTTCAGAGCGTGTGAGTTAAATTGCTTTCTTTTATACTTTTCAATGAATTATAGAGATTTCTCGGTGAAATCGAAACCGATAATCTCACTGTTTCAAACAGTGAAATTATCACTTTCGATTTCACTGTTTCAGAAATAGCAGTTTTGTGAAATAGCCTCAAGTTTTTTGTTGATTAATTGGCTAAATCTTATCTGGCTTGACAAAAATTGCGTCACGCATGTTTGCACGTCATTACGTTAATGACGTCACTTAAAGCGCCAACGATACACAGTTAGTGCACACGACGTCAGGCCGCCTAAGTCTCCTGTAGGCATTCCATCTTGTTATTTTTTTTTTGGATCTGTTTATCAAAATGGTATTTGATGTTATTTTTCAGTTGCAAACTTCGTTTCCAACCAATATCATACCCAATAAACACGCTGGAAGCATCAAATTTGATGCAAAACGGCTAGAAAAAAAGTTGTGTTTCTGTCGTGATGGCTGACGGTCCTGAATAAACAGAATTATTGCGATTTTCAAGCATAAAAGAAATAGAAAATTTGACTGTTTCAGTGTAAGATGAATTTTTATTTCACTCATGAACACCAAAAGTGGTATTTTCACTCGTGGCTTCGCCACTCGTGAAAATACTGCTTTTGGTGTTCATTCTGTGAAATAAAAATCGATCTTACACTGAAAAAGTCAAATATCCTCTCTGACTTCACTGTCAGTTACTGATGTAATTTTGTGACGTTTTGAGAAGTTGGACGGTGTAACTTCTCTTTTATTTCTAAAATCACCATAAAACATACATTTATCTTGGTTACAGTTTAGAATATTAGCAGAGGCATGAGCAAGCTGGCAGGAAGGTTGGGAGAATTTGAATGAAATGAATACTTTTTCAGTGCTTTTGAGTGTTAGAATCGAAATAGTTCAGCTTTAGCAGTATATTGTTGAGTAATAATTTACTGTTTGTCAGCCAGTTGTAAGTAGATAAATCACTCGCGCTCGGCACTCGTGATATAATCTACTTTACAACTGACCTCAAAACATTGAATTATTACTCAACCATTCACTGCAAGAGCTGACCTATTTCTTAAATAATATATCGTACATATCAAATCTCACAAATGTCTGACTCAATTTTGCCTTTCTGGGAGATAGTTCCTGTACTGGTTTTCAAATGTCGCTTATTTTTCAGTATATAGTTCTTCTTTTGTATTTCTCAATTTGTAGAACTGGATGAGGTTCCACATTCAATTTTATATTTGTTAAAAGTTCTTAACCAGAACTGCATACTATTACATGAGCCGTGATACGACAAAACCAACAAAGTGGAACATGCACCTAGCAAAGACTCTGATCAGCCTGGTCATCCGCCCAGTCTGATCATTATTTGCTGTGCACTTTAAGGATTGCTAAGGATCTAAGCTACCTGCATGCTGACAACAAAGACTCTAATTTGACTGGGTGGATGCCCAGGCTGATCTGAGTCTTCACTGAGCGCACATGCTACTTTGCTAATTTTGTTGTGTAGTGGCTCAATTTGTAGAACTGAACAAGGAGTCAAGGACTCCATTCAGTTTTACTTTCCAAGGTCAAATCAAGAACTGCAGATAATTATAATTGTTTCTTGTATATCAACACTAAACATAATTGTCCTAGGATAGCTCTCTGAATCACACCTCGTGTGAAGCCTCAGCTGTTTCTGTGCAGCTGTGTGTGTTTTTCTCTTAAACCCATTCTGTGTAATATTTAAAGCATGCCATGTTGCTATTTAGCACAAAACAACTGGTTCAAGAAATACCTCATTTTTAAGGAATACTCAACATTATCAGTCATCATTTGACCTTGAAATGAGGCCAAGATCATCAAAATCTAATCAATTCTGGAGAGTCCCAATGATACGAGGTCAATGTCAACAAAATCTAATCAGCTCTTGTTGTTGATTGTCCAGATACTTTTGTTTCACAAGGCTACAGTCCCTGGGCACAAACTATATCAGGCACATAACCTCAGGTTGTGTTGATGTTTTTTGCCTGCACATACAGTTTTGCTGGTTTAATAAGGTGAGTACTGCCCCAAATGTTGAGTGATACTGCAATCACAGACTTCCAATCCAATGCCACATTTCCAACTCAGACTAGGTGCAGATTTCCTGATCTATTTGACTGGAATATTTGAAGAGGGATGTGCTGCCCACAGAAGTCAGGACACCCTGCATGAAAAATGTACACCCTATCAGGCTATCAACTAGACCAGGCCCTTGTTTATCAGCTCTTTCCTTAGCCCAAGTCTTGGTGAAAATCCTTCAACTACTTATAGATACACTTGGGGCTAGAAACTGTCATGCAGACCCTGAGACTGACCAACAAGATCCACACTTTAATCAGCATGTCCTGCCCCACCCCCAACCTCATCTCCAGTTCACAAACTCACCTTCGGTGTGATGAAAAAAAAATCATCATTTCTTGGAAGTTAAAGTGAAGAGACTAAATGTGACTAGTAAAGTAAAAATACTTTTAGAGAGCATTATACAGGTAACTGACGTCATTCTTCATTAGGCATATATGGCAAGTGATATGTGTTTCTAATCCCTGACTTGTAAGGCATGAATCTTGTCACATCTACAACTGAGGCCTGATCTTCATAACTGGAGCACCTTCTGAAATACAAAAAGGTACAATTATTTAACACTAACAAGGAGTACCTTCTGAAATATACATAGGCACAATTGTTAAACACTAATAATTATGTTAATTCACAAGATGTTATATTTTCGAACATATTGTATGCAAAAAATATGCAAGTTTTTACTGAAAAAAATGTGAGGAGCTTTTGCAGTGCAAAAGTTCCTCGCATTTTTTTCAGCAAAAAAAAATTTAGCACACTTGATTTTATGTGTGCTGGAAAACGTAACAAACTCTGTAAAGCAAAGGATGCTTTGAACAACTGGGTCTAGTGTTTCAAACAAGCAAACCCTATGAAAACAATACCAGTTCAGTAATTAAACAGAAGGTATATAAACTAATATTTGTTATGAATTAAAATTTTCAGCAACTAGTCAATGCAACTGCCATTACCAGAGAAAGTAAATTTTGGTCAGCATATATGCTGAAGATATATAAATAGAAGATCTTACATGGGTGGTCATTTTGTATGAAAATGAAACCAGCCAAAGGGTTTGTTTAAAAAATTTCATATAAAGTAACCATGACTGCAAGTTTCTGTTGATCATGGAATTGATCACCTTACCTTAAATGTTTACATTATTTCAAAAGAAAACATAAGGTTGTCATTGACGGCAAAATGACATTACGCACCAGTAACCATGTGTTATAAGATGACATTAGTCACTTAAGACCAATGTAATATGATAAACTTCATTTGGTTATGAGCCGTGACACAACAAAACCGCATCTGCCCAGTCTGATCAGAGTCTTCACTGTCTGCATGGAGCTACCTTAGATCCTTTGCAACCTTTTAAGCTGATCTGAGTCTTCACTGGATAGACATGTCACTGTGTTGGTTTTAAAAACGTTGCTGCTCATATATTCTCTACAATCCCTATTCTCTTCAGAAAAGAACAATGATGGTAGACCTACTACAGTTACTACTGTTAATTTCATGTATATTACTATTTTGCAAATGTAAGGTAACAAGTAAGATACTCTCCTTTAGGAAACAATATCAAGTAACGTCATGTGACGTCATAACAGCAACCATGACAACGTCTGAGTGGAGTTAGCTACTGTAATCAATATGGAGTCATAATAAAGTGTACAGCTTAATTTGAGTGTTTCTGTGAATTTAACAATGGTAGCAGATGGACTAACTAAAATAATCTTAAACATGAGAATAACATAGTTACACTTAATATCAGTTCAGCTTTCAGGGAATAGCCAACGACCATGTTATAAATTATACAATATACACTGTAATTACTTGTTAAAAAGGAGAAGAAAACTGACCACATGAAAATAGCCAGTGGCATGTGGCATGCATTAACCCTTAATATGCCAAAAAGCAGACAACAAAATCTAAGTCTGCAAAATTTCAAAAGATGTTTAGTCCAAGCTATATCATCTTGAGAATTAAAGCACTTGAGGGAAACTGTACCTTTCTCAGTTTGATTACTATCTTCTATCACAGACTGTGTTTCTGGGTTTTTCACACTCAGAGATATGTATGTTGGCAATTTTCTATCTTTAAAAGGCACATTATCATCTTCAGATTCCTCGTCACTGGAGTCCAGGACCACCAGCTCTTTCTCCTTTGATGGTGCAATACTGGTCCAGGATGAAAGACGACCTGATCTACCCGTAGTACTATCTTCTTCACTTGTTGAGGAGTAACTGATTTTAAATGGACTAGCATCTGACTGTTTTATTTGTTTACTGCAAATAAATATCAGTAATTACTATAACATGGAACGTTTTTGTGACTGTTAAATGAATTAAGAAAAAACGAAATATTTGCAGAGATTTACATTTGTATGTCTCATAATGATCAGAATCAGAATCAGAATTGTTTACTGGTGATACGTCCAAGGACAATCATTCACCAGGACCTGTGAATCAGGGAAGCTAGTCCCTAGCCCTAAGAGAAGTAAACTTAGTAACTGAATCCTCTGCACCCTCAGCAGCAGAAATAAGTGAATCTTCCAGGGAATTCCAATCTCTAATAGTCTGGGGGAAGAAGCTGGACTTGTAAATGTCAGTCCCAGCCAATGGGGTTTGAAATGCCAGGGAATGATGATTCCTGGTATGCCTACTTGGGGGAACAAGGTCATTTATGGGTATACTGGCTGCACCCCTCAGACCTTTGTACAGCATAATGAGTCTACTATCTTTCCTTCTCTTTTTCAGGGATACCCACTTAAGGTTCTCCAGAATGCCAGTCATACTCCCAGTTTCATATGTGTAATTTCCCGGTACAAATCTAGCTGCCCTTTTCTGCACCTTCTCAAGTTCGTCTTGAAGAAGTATACTCTGAGGGTCCCAAACTGAACTGCCATACTCCAGGACTGGACGCACCAGTCCCTTGTATGCTGACTCTTTAACATCTTGTGGACATGCTGCCAAGTTACGTCTGAGGAAGCCGAGGGTCCTATTAGCCTTCGTGCAAATATTGCTGACATGAGTGTTCCATTTCAAATCATTGGTAATGGTTATGCCGAGATACTTGATAGTTTCTACATTATTGAGGACCGTTCCCTCTAAGGTGTAGGAAGCACTGATCTTCTTGATCCGTTTCCTTGTAATTTGCATTATGTTGCATTTGACAGGTTGAAATCTCATGCCCCAACTCCTTGCCCAACAACCTAAACAATCTATATCCTCCTGAAGTTTCACCGTGTCTTCAATATCTCTGATTACACGATAGCAAACACAGTCGTCAGCAAAAAGTCTTAATTCCGAGTCAATATTTTCTATTATATCGCTAATGTACAACGAGAATAACAGAGGTCCAAGCACGGTGCCCTGGGGGACACCCGACAAAACCGGGGCCCAATCTGACTTAACTCCATTTACCACCACACGCTGCTGCCTGTAACAGAGAAAAGAATCTATCCATTTCAGAGTCTTCCCACCAATACCATAGCCAAATAGCTTACATTTAAGTAATTCATGAGGGGTGATAAAGGTCAAGGATTTTGAAAAAGTTTTAGTTTTGTGAAACATTCACATTCATGGAATTTTGACTTTTACCGTTTTACGCAACAGGTTCCATTTCTCGTATGTGTAATACATCGCCATTGAAATCAGTCTGTGTGTGGCGCTTCCTTGCCAGGCACTAGGGCTGGGACGGGTAGAGATTTTGTACCCGGGTACCCAAGTCTCTATTACCCGCCAGTACCCAGGTACCCATAACCTTTTGCATCAATCTTTTGCAAATGTTTCCAATTAGAGGATAACTGTCTTGAAAATTGTCATTTGGGGAGGTAAATTGTCGGTTTTATGGTCGGAAATTTCGTTTTAAGGTGACGCGCCAGCGAAGCCATAAAGCGCAATTTGCGACCATAAAACCGATGATTTGCCTCCCCAAATGACAATTTTAAGTACAGTTATCCCCATTCTAATGCACTTTTTACATTTTCACCTTTAACAGTGCGCTACTATACACCCATAACAAACGCTTTCAGCGATGTAAAACCAGACGTCAACCAATGAGAAGCGACGTTACTTAATGACGTCGGGTTTCCGACAGTATATCCTGCGATATACTGTCCCAAATTTTTGACATTATCCAATCAGACGTTGCGTTACATACGTAAGTGCATTAGAATTTAGAATTCACCAACTGCACCTTTATTTAATGCTAGAAATTTAATCATGAGAAATGATATACTGTCCTGACCTGAAATGAATCATACCAATTAAGATGTGATGGATATAATCTTATGTCTATCCAAAAGCCATCCATGCAATTTGGTTTACAGAACAAATATTCTGCACAGAATACTGACACTATACAATCACTGACTACTGAAGCATGAACATGCACATTATACAAATGGTAGCAGACATGCTTATCAGCTTTCAATACAGGTATTCTCTGGTTGACATCACTTCATTTCTAATGACTCAAGAGTCATTGTTTTATCATATAATCCAAGAAACCATTGTACAGCCTTGATGGACAACTGAAATTCACCAACATTACAATTTGCATCTGTTCTTTACTTTCATGACATCAACTCCTGAAGTGTAGCTTAAAACCATAACTGATTCTTGGATCAATTAGATGAATAGCAGTGCCAAATACAGCCAACTTAAATTTGGAAAAAATCCAGGATATGTATTTGAAGAAACTAATTTCTTACTGGAGAAAAAACATGTTTATAGACATCAGATATGTTACGAGGTATAACTCACACTCAGCATCAATGGAAGAAATTTTATCTACAAACTATAAAGTAATATGTTTACCTGTGTGAAGATGTATCATCAGACTGTGTCAATTTTCTTTTCCTTGTTTTTCTGTGTTGAAGTTTACATTTGTTACCACTGGGGCAGGAACCAGTCTGAGCAAATACTGGACATACCAGAGTGTGCTTCTTTTTACACTGAAATTAAGCATTAAGAACAAGGTATTTAAAGACATGTGAATAATTATTTGTTTGAGAAAATCTGTAATTCTGTTGAAAGAAAGAATTTCAGATTGTAATGTTATTGAAAAATTGGTGGTGCATGGCATATATTGTTGTCATATATCTGTTACCATAGCAACTAAGAGTTCATATTGATGACTTAGCGACATCATCATGACGTCATTCTGCCAAGGTACTCAGCACAACAGTTGTTATTCCGTAGTTGCTATGGTAACAGATCTATGGTCCCATCTCACTTATAATTCAAGAGGAGCATGGCATACAATGTATGCCATGCTCCTCTGAAATTGTAAGTGAGATGCTACCTAAAATTCACACAATGGAAAAGTGTGATTTTCTCAAACCTATAATTCATTTTCAAATAATTTAGTTCTCTGTTTAAGGTGCATGGACATATCTCCATGACTTTGCCACCACTTTCACCATGAAGACACATTTACCAGGGCGTGATTCTTCAAACTAATGATGTCATTAGGTAATGAGATGTCAAAATTATAAACATGCTATACGCCAAAACACTGTCATGTTTTACCGAAAAAGTGTGAGATGCTCTTGCAGTGCAAAAACTTCTCACAATTTTTCAGCAAAAATATTACGATTTATTGCTTTAATACTGTAACATTTGATGGATCCTCAATTAATGACTTCAACAAGGTAATGATGCCTCGCCTCAAACTTCTCACAATTTTTCAGCAAAAATATTACGATTTATTGCTTTAATACTGTAACATTTGATGGATCCTCAATTAATGACTTCAACAAGGTAATGATGCCTCGCCTCAAACTTTTCACTTATTGTGGGAAAAACATGTACTTGCAAACAGTGCAAACCCAGATCAGACCACTTCTTATGAGAGGTCTGATCTTTCAGACCTCCCATAGGAAGCTCTCTTATCTGGTTCTACCCTGTTAGAAATATATTTATGATTTCTTTCTGACTTTGTGAAAGACCATAGTTAATACGAGCATATGCTATTAAATTAGGTGACTGCCTTGGTAAAATATTGCTGAAAAGGAATGTTTCATTAACATTTTTGGCACCTGGGGATCAAGGAAAAGTAGGCGGGGGATTTCGTATGTTTTCTATATAGTTCCTACACAAATTCCCAAAATATAGGCGGGGGGTAAGGCCTGAGTAGAAGGGGAAAATCCCCGCCTCCCGCCTCTTAATGACACCCCTGCAAATGCTTTTATGAAGCAATAAAAACAATTATTTCACAATTATCATTACAAGATTCCACAAATGTTGGTGACTCGCCTGTAAGGGCAATGTCACAAATCAGAGCTGAACAAGAAAACTAATTAAAGTTATGGCATTGACAATGCTAATGAAAATGACACTAGAAAAGTAACACATATGTCTTGCATCTCTCGTTACAGGAAAGACAAATTCACTTTTTTGGAATTATATGAGTACCTCATCTCCCAATGGGCAAAACCCATCAACAAAATCTTCGCAGATCTCAGCATCCCGACTAACATTCACATGAAGATATGGGCAGTCATCTTTGTTACACTTGCCACGAAGGAAGTAGGAACACACTGGCATCTTTTCTTTTGACACCTTGTGGGAAAATGGACAGTCCTTCACCTTACAGGTACCTCGTAAAAACCTGGACAGATCAAATGAATTCTTTTAATCAGTTGTTTTGTCATGGTAGTCAGGAGCATTTTCCTAAGTAAATAAAAATGACAATGCAACCATTACCCAATGTCCATTGTCAATGCTTGATATTTTGAATGATTGATTTGTTGCTTAACGTCCACGGTAAACATCTATGGTCATGTCGGGATGGCCAGTTAACCTAACCACACTATTCCTGGGCAGGCTTAGACCTCCTAAGCGTTAACCAGTACTAAGTGCACATACTTTCGCCAGTAACTGACAAAATTAATGCCCTTCTTGAATCAGTGGAAGGAGAAACGAAAGTATGTGGCCAGACCAGGTATCGAACCCAGGACCTTGATATTTCAATAATTGTAAAATACTTTTTTCAATGTGAGAATTTGCAAAAATTTGTAATAATGGTGGTTTTGGTTGTTACTAAACAAAAACCTGGGTCTCATAAGCTTAGATCTTTGCAAGTAAATTTACTTGCTCAAGCTTCAGAAAACAAACCTTCAGCAAATATTTCACATTTAACAGCCAAATTTTTCTCTCCTTCAACATGTACAGCTAATAACAGAAGAAAAAAAAAATCAAGCGATAATAAGTTTGTGTAACATACACTGGCCCCGCAAACTGCATATGATTGTTATTGCTTTAAAATTCTGTAATTCTGCAACTAAAACATCTTGTGAACAGTCTAGAAACTAAACTTTTCAAAACTTTCTTTTGCAATGATGTATCACATTACCTTGTACAAACAGCAATTTTCTCTGGGTCATGGATAAATGGACACTTCTCTTTTCTGTTGCATTTACCAAACCTGTTGTAAAACATGCAGTACTTCTTTTTCTTTGGGGACTTGGAGTTGTCTTTCTTGTACTTGGACATTGCCAAAGCAACACTTTTATTCATCAATCTCCTGTGAAGAACAAGCAATTATGGACAGTTATGGTGTTACAGAGTGTCCCTCATTCAACAAATATATGGTATTCAAAACAGCTACATGTATTTTGCTGAGAGGGTCACTCAACTTTACTGGCCGCTTTACTGCCTCTTTTTGCAATCACTACAATTTACCAGAGCTCTAGATAAGAGGGAGGATGTAGTGATAATTAGCGATAATTTTTGTTAATTCTGTATAAAAACATATGTTGTGACCCCTCATCTGAACCGTCTCGTCGAGACGGTTCAGATGAGGGGTCACAACATATGGTTTTATACAGAAATAAAGAAAATTATCCCACAATTATCATCAAATACCCCTCTTATCTAGAGTTCTGATTTACTGTATTTATTTGGCTGTAAATTGGGTTTTCCCCATCTCTATAATGACCCCAAATATCTCAATCAGTCTTATGAAATTCTGCTATAAGATGGATTTTCCCCTTCTAAAACAATCTCGAAAGCCTAAATCCAGCGAGACTACTTCGGTCAATTGGGACCTAGAAACAACCAACCAACCAAATCCACCCAAACGATGGACCTAGATTTTTAAAATTGTTTTGAATGAGAACAACCTGTTTTATAACTATGGTTAAGGAGGATAATTTGATATTTTGGTATCACTTTTTGGTGTAGTCCCTTCAAAATGGTTTCAAAACTTCACAAAATAGCCCTTGCAAAACAACACTGCTCAGCTGAAATAGTTAAAGGCAGTGATAAGGTGAATGTTTGATACATGTAGTACATGTAATTATGGGATATTTTTTCTTATATCTCCATAAAAACTTATGTTGTGACCCATCAATAGAACCCTCTCAAAGGGACAGTTCCAATAAGGGGTCACAATGTAGATTTTCATGGAAAGATAACAGAAGTTATCTGACTTATCTTCAGAAACTCACATTATCTGGGTCTCAGAATAGTGCATGCAAATCGTGAAGGAAAAGTTCTAAGTAACCTTAATCTGTATAAACTTTATGAAACTTCAGCATGATATCTAACATCAGTCCGAATAGCAACTTAATCCATACATGTGACATTGTCAGTTCCAGCAAACTTTAACCAAAACTAAAACTAACTTAAAAATATATATTATAAGTCTGTGATGAAAACACTAACATTAAACGAGACAATGAATTAGCTACATAAATTAAAACGACTCACGCAGCAGCAACTCTTGTTATAAAAGACGGAGCTTGCACTGAGACTCCTTGCCTAGCCTGTGTGGACGGTATTCCTGTTTCAACTCCAGATCCCTTTCTGACAACTCTTGTGGAGTCTGTATAATGATACATGTACATGTGAAACACTAAGTTAAGAGTATATGTAGACTAATTTTTCTGCCTTCTTTTTTTAATGGAAAACAAATTTTGTGACAACCTGTTTGCTTTCCTGGACAGTAACTTTCTAAAATAAGGTCTACTCTGAAAGGAAAACATCTGCTTCAATAAAAGCCAGTGCTCCAGATAAGGGGTAACAGGGACAATTTAGGGATAATCTTCCATTTTCTCCATTAAAACATGTTGTGACCCCTTCATTAGAACCATCTCATCGAGACGGTTCTAATGAGGGGTTGCAACATATGTTTCCATTGAAAAATAAGAAAAATTATCTTTAAATTATCCTCAAAGCCTCTCTTTATCTGAAGCTCTATTAGCAAATTCTTTTCTCTTAAGTGATAGGAAGACAACAATGCAAATGGAGACTTGCTTCCCTTGAAAGAGTACCAAATCACCTTAATTTGAGCAAATTTGGCCTCTGGGAAAATCACACTTGCTGTTCTGGCATTCCTTTCCATGTAACCATAGAAACAGCATGCCTGAACCAAATGTAAAGCAGATCTAGGTCAGCAAACAACACTGCCATTGCTCTTACAATATTATGATGTAAGCTTGTGTGATGTTCTATCACAAAAAGTATTTCGTGTGTGAGAAATGGAGCTAAACCTAAGGGCAGATGTAGATTTGTCTATGTTTAGCAAAAAGCTGAAATGTAGGTCTGCTTGTCTGAATACCTAGGGTTGGGTTGCCCGCCTTGTTAACATCATGTCATTGTCTTAGCAACAACCATGTTCTTTGCTGACCATGACCAACTTTGCACACTCTGTTGAAGATAGCAAGACAGGTCTTCCCATTGTATTTATCTCTATTTCTCAGAGTTTAATATATCTTTTGTGATGACACTTCACTCAAGCTAACTGACCATGACCTACTTTTCAGCATTGGAGGAAGTAAGTTGCCTAGTCTCTGAGACAACATACCAACAGTTATATTAAAGACCAGAGTAACTGTTTGTGCAAGTTTCACTATCAATATACAGGCTTTGCAGTTTTTGAATAGCATGTGCATGTGTACAGGCAGACTCAGTTCATGTCTCAATTTCCCTCAATCCGAGGATACCTGAACTCAAACTGCCATTTCAGGAAGTAAATTGTCAGTTTTACAGTAGCAAATTTTGTTTTATGACAATGCATCAGCAGAACCATAAAATGCAGTTTGTGACAATAATACCAATAACTTACTTTATTATATACCTAAAAAGATCACCATTCACTTTGCATTGGAGTAACTGTGCAATATTTTTTGCATATTGCACGGAGTCAAGTGCATATTGCACGGAGTTAAGGAGTCACGTTCATCAGAACTACTTTTGTTTTGAGAGGATATAAGTGTGGCAGCCATTTTGTTGTCGACTGCAATCAAAAACCGAGTAAAATGGTGACACTGCTGTCGGTTTCGCTCTACAAATTGCATAAAAGACAATTAGATATGATTTACCTTTGATCTGTCAATCTTTTAAGGCATAGTCTGCGAATATTAATAGAGAATTTCCTAAGAGATGCAGAGAGTAGGACTAGAAAATGGCGCCTACTTCTTGTTAACATCATAGTTTGTTTACTGAGTCACGTTCGATTCTATAACGTCATATTCACTTTCGCGCAGTCGGGCGTGGCTTTTAGCAGTATGAAGACACAAAACTGCATAATGATATTTCAAAATTTAAGAAATTGTGGTTTGACATGCTGAAATTTATTTTGATTTCTTAATTTGGAAGAACTGCTGAAACTAGCTGATTAATGATAAAGGTATATAATAAAAAGGTTATTGAAGTTTATATTGGGAAATATTCGGCACTCGTTCATATGGCAGAGACGCACTCGCAAGCTCGTGCGTCCTTCACCATATGAACTCGTGCCGAATATTTCCCAATATAAATTCAATAACCTATAAACCTCAAATGACAGTTTGCAACAGCTATCCCCCTAGTTATCCCCTTCTAATATACTTTTTAACATTTGCAACTTTCAAGTGTACTGCTGTGCGCCGCAAAAAAAGCTGTCCGCAATGGAAACTCTGACATCAGCCAATGAGAAGTGACATTGTGTAATGATGTCAGGTTTCCAATATTGTGTCCAATATCAGAATAAGTATTACACTGAATAAGTGCATTAAAATATGACTAACATGCCAGCCTGTGCTCCTAGTGACAGACCACATTCCCCTGTTTTGTTAGTCACTGCTGCTGGCATGTGCTCCTACTGAGAGAACTTACTCAGAGCTCCAGATAAGAGAGGTACTGAGGATAATGGATAATTCAGAGATAATTTTTCTTATTTTTCAACTAAAGCATATGTTGTGACCCCAAATTAGAACCGTCGCAACCTATGTTTTTATGGAGAAATATGCAAAATTATCCCTGAATCATCCCTGTTACCCCTTCTATATGGAGCATTGCTTACTTTTAACCATATTCCCCTGTTTTGTTTGTCCACCACTGCCAGTACTAATAGCCTTCACTAACTGACCTCGAGTTGATCTGTACACTGTGCCACTGATCATAACCAAACTGCCTCCCTTCTGCGGCCGGTGGTCTGTACGTAGCCTATGATACAAAGTCAGATTAGTAGCATTCAAAGTCTGCTTTACCTTCCCAACAATTTTGACAGATTATAAATTTTGTAGATTTTATTAATTTCCTTTATACCTTCTGTCAAAGTACCTCACTTTTAATGAAAATTTATCGATGTCCATTTAAAGTGGGCCTTTGAGATAATTCTTCAATTTTGATTTTTCTTATCTGCCATACAAACCATACAATGTATTAAACCCTTCTTAGAATTATTTTGATGAGGCAGCTCTAACAGGAGAATCACAACCCAGGCTCTTAAGGAGAATGACAGTTTTAACCGAAAACACTGACATAAAAGCTGACCAATAGACAGATAGTATAAATTTTTTACAGAAAGTGATGTCTTCCCTGTCCATACACTGTCACAAAACACAGCTAAACCAGGCCCCTAGGTTATAAAACTTCCATACTCAACTCAGCTGAGCATGAAATACTACCTGCCAATAAAATAGCAAATTACTGATAAGTACAGCTGTTTTCTTGCACAATTTTGCCGAGTATGAAATTTTCTCTGCTCATCAATATGAAAATGCCAACGGTAGTTGGCATTTTCATATTTATCAGCAGATAAATTTTCATGCTCAGCTGAG
The DNA here is from genome assembly GCA_963989385.1 of Ctena decussata. Classification (NCBI taxonomy): domain Eukaryota; kingdom Metazoa; phylum Mollusca; class Bivalvia; order Lucinida; family Lucinidae; genus Ctena; species Ctena decussata. The sequence goes on along the minus strand of OZ022503.1, from coordinate 84,766,383 downwards.
TTGAGCATGGACAAAGTTTTATAACCTCTGGGCCAGAAAACTTACAAAAAGTAGATGCCAAGGACACCATAAAAGCAATACCTATAGATGTCTCCCTTCTGCTAGTTGCAGGTGAGACAAAAACAAAATTGAGCCGTGACACGAGAAAACCAACAAAGTAGTTGGGTGCCCAGCCTGGGCATCATGAAAATAGGTGGTGTCTTCCCTCAGGATGTGTGGCTGCTTGTAAGAACACCCATGTAAAATGTATCTTACAAAGCAAAGGAAACTTTTGATCACGCACGACAGAGCTCCAGGGGCCGTATTCATAAAACGACTTACAGTACACGCAACGTGAAGACTTGATCTGACACGCTCTCGCGTGACACTTAAAATCGCGAGGAAGGGATTAAAATCCACGAGATTCTCTCGCAACTCTCACGCATTTCACACTAAACTTCCTCGCGTGTTTGAAAATCGCCACGTTCCACGCAAGAAAATTCCTCGCACCTCGCGTGAAATTCATAGAGTGATGTATGCGAGAAACTTTCTCGCATCACGCGTGGAATTTTGTCCAGGTAGGTACAATGTACATGTACAGTAAATGCAAGTTTCTATACGTATACCTTTACGATTCGCAATGCATTTTTTTTCAACGCTGATAACGGTTCAATTAATACATTGTAAGCGTGCGTGAATAACCTAATTGATCGCATCCTCAACGCAAGTATTGTTTGACGATTACGAATTAAGGATGTGTTGATAAACAATCATGATCAGCGTAATTTTGTTGCAGTTACGCAGCGAGTTAATTAGAGAGGCTTATGTTTGAAAGAATATTGTTAATAGGTTAGTTAGTAGCAAAATTCTAGTATGATGACACAGACAAAAATTTTCGCTCAGCCGCCACCGATAATAGCCCAATCCATGTCAAAACAGTCACAAATATCAAAGCGTTTCGATCAGCTTTTGAACTCAAAGATATACCGCTAGTGGCACGTGCCGAAATGTTTACTTATCAACCAATATAAACTTTCTGATGTAAGAGCTGTCAAGTTTCCATTAAAAGCGCACACGACAACAATGACTTGATTAGCAAATGGGCTGTCTCAGAGGTGACTGACGTCCACTTAACCACTCTCTGAAATATGCAAATTTGTAAACCTGTTGGTTTGACAGCTAAAAAAAAATACGTCACAGCTGCATCCTCTTATTAAATCAGTTCATTCAATATGATTTTGCGTCGTGGACCAATAGTCAAAGTGTTTGGATTTTAAAAATGCATCAAAATAAATGAAAAATAAGAGGTGAGAAGTTTGTTTTTTATTCCGATCTCCGCGTTGCAAAATCACATTATCTATATGAAAAAAGAAACTGATTCTGCTGCGCGGAAAAATTCTCAAAGTATTCGGACTAATAAACATAATATCTATATTCATATTTAGAGGTGACTGAACGCATTCAGGGCCTTCGCCGTAATAAAATGTGAAGACGGTAGCATTTGTTGAAATACGTAAACACAGCACGTTTATAGGTCAGTCTCGTGCCTTGACATCAAAGGACGCCGCTCAGAGCACAAAATGGTGAAAGGAATCTTATTCCATACGCTGATAGTAAATATTAGGACCAGCCTGAGCAGTATTGTATACTATGCGATAAACTGGTATGCTTTACGCGTCATAGCGTGAGCGGTTTATGCCGTCTATTTGTTCGGCACTTTCGGTTATTTCTGGAATGGCTGAAATTGCCGATCGTAATTTTTGCCGCTAAAAATTTTTTAGTCGGCGCCAAAAAAGACCAGTCAGTTGGAAACCGGAATCACAACTTTTTTAGGCCCAAAGTAAAAATATAAATGAATTACCTGTACAACATATAATGACCTGTGAAATTGACAGGAATCGTTAATCCTTTCCACTAGAAAACACGCGTCACGCGTGATTAAGTTTGACGCCGATGACTCACCTGAGCATACATGGAGTTAATCCTTTCTCTCGAAAGTTGCGTGTCTCGCGTGAAAAGAAATTGTTTTCTCGCGAGTTAACGTCACGCATCTCGCGAGTGTCTCGCATCTCCCACGCATTTCACACGCAAAAACCCCACTAAACTTTCGTGGAAAAGATTAAAATTACTCGCGAGAGCGTGTCAGATCAAGTCTTCACGTTGCGTGTACTGTAAGTGGTTGCTATGCTGTTGCTAAGGCTGAATTTCTTTGAAGGAGATTCGCTACAACTATGAAATTTGCTCTGGAGGAACAGTCTTACAAAGACTGTTCCTCCAGAGCAAATTTCATAGTTGTAGGGAATCTCCTTTATAGTTATTTAGCCTTAGCAACAGCATAGCAACCACTTAAGTGGCTTTATGAATACAGCCCCAGATAAGGTGGAGTTTTGAGGATTGTTCTTCGGCAATTTTTTTTCTCAACAAAAAAATGTTGTGATCCCTCATTAAAACCATCTCGGTGAGATGGTTTTATGAGGGGTCACAAAATACATGTATATGTATACTTAGAAATATTGAAAATTGTCCCTAAAGTATTCCTGTTATCCCTTCCTATCTGGTTGTTGGTTGTTTTGGGTTTAACAGCTCTTTGAGATAGTTCTTCAGTCTATATCAAGCCATCTCCCAGAAAGAGGGAGAAAGAAAAGAGATATGATAGGGGTGAGAAACAAGTAGCCCAAAGGGCAACAATTGCTCACCTGAGAGACACTGTAAACCTATAGGGATATTTAAGATGCTCAAGGGCAGCTAACTCCACAGTCAGTGGTCCAATCAGGCTGAAAATTAAACTCATCCAAAACATTATGTATGCCCTCATTTAATATATGCAAGTTTAAAAAGTATCCGATCAAGAGCACAATAGACAGAGCTGTCAAGGGCAGCTAACTTCGTAGTGGTTGGCCTGATCTGGTCAAAATTTGAACTTGTTTAAGATATTATGCATTTCCTCATTACCTGCAAGTTTGAAAAGGATCGGATCAGTAGAAACCAAGAAAAAGTGGCGACATTGATTTTTTGGATGCTCAGGGCAGGTACTCCATAGTCAGTAGTGAGATCTAGCCGAAATGCTAACTAATCCAAGCTTTTATGCATATCCTCATTACCTGCAAGTATGAAGAGGATCCGATGAAAAATGAAAATGTGATGACATTGTTTTCTCCATTATAAAAATATGGGATTTTTTTCAAACGCTCAAGGGCAGCTAACTCCGTAGTCTGTGCTCGAATCCGGCCAAATTTCGAACTCATCCAAGCTCTTATGTATGTCATCATTACCTGCAAGTATGATAAGGATCTAATCAAAAACCTTGATTGCAGCACCCTGAAAGTCAAACTTGCTCGAGATATTGTCATGCCCTACATTTGTGTGAAATTATTTTAGAATCCGTTGAGAAATGTAGGTGCTAGAGTGATGACAGAGTTTTTCTAAAAATAGCCACAGTGACCTTGACCTTGGGCACAGCATCCTGAAAGTCAAACTTGCTTCAGATATTGTCATACCCTACATTTGTGTCAAGTTATTTCAAAATCCATGGAGAAATGAAGGTGCTAGGGCGATGACAAAGTTTTTCTAAAAATAGCCACAGTGACCTTGACCTTGGGCACAGAACCCTGAAAGTCGATCTTGCACGAGATATTGTCATGCCCTACATTTGTGTGAATTTATTTTAAAATCCACTGAGAAATGTAGGTGCTAGAGCGCTGAAAAAGTTTTTTCTAAAAATAGCCACAGTGACCTTGACCTTGGGCGCAGAACCCTGGAAGTGGAACTTGCTTGAGATATTGTCATACCCTACATTTGTGTCAAGTTATTTTAAAATCCATGGAGAAATGAAGGTGCTAGGGCGCTGACAAAGTTTTTCTAAAAATAGCCACAGTGACCTTGACCTTGGGCACAGCACCCTGAAAGTCGAACTTGCTCGAGATATTGTCATGCCCTACATTTGTGTGAAGTTATTTTAAAATCCATTGAGAAATGTAGGTGCTAGAGCGCTGACAAAGTTTTTCTAAAAACAGCCACAGTGACCTTGACCTTGGGCGCAGCACCCTGGAAGTTGAACTTGCTTGAGATATTGTCATACCCTACATTTGTGTCAAGTTATTTTAAAATCCATGGAGAAATGAAGGTGCTAGGGCGATGACAAAGTTTTTCTAAAAATAGCCACAGTGACCTTGACCTTGGGCACAGCACCCTGAAAGTCAAACTTGCTTGAGATATTGTCATGCCCTACATTTGTGTGAAGTTATTTTAAAATCCGTTGAGAAATGTTGGCAATAGAGAGATGACAAAGTTTTTCTACAAATATGTGATGACGTCGTTTTCTCCATTATAACACTATGGGATTTTTTTCAAACGCTCAAGGGCAGCTAACTCCGTAGTCTGTGCTCGAATCCGGCCAAATTTCGAACTCATCCAAGCTCTTATGTATGTCATCATTACCTGCAAGTATGATAAGGATCCAAGCAAAAACAGTTGAGAAAACGTGATGACGCCATTTTCCCCATTATAACCCTATGGGATTTTTTCAAACGCTCAAGGGCAGCTAACTCCGTAGTCTGTGCTCGAATCCGGCCAAATTTTGAACTCATCCAAGCTCTTGTGTATGTCATCATTACCTGCAAGTATGATAAGGATCTAATCAAAAACAGTCGAGAAAACGTGATGACGCCATTTTCCCCATTATAACCCTATGGGGGCTATCTGTTGCCATGGAAACCAGAGTTCTGAGCTGATCGGCACCAAAACCTTATGCAGCCTTTCCCCCATCCAAATGATGCTTCAGATAAAATTTGATTGTGATCGGCCCACTGGTCTCTGAGATATTTATGTTTGAAAGTGTTGACGCACCCACCCACGCACGGACGGACGACGGCTCGACTCCCATCCTATAAGCTCACCTCTGAGCCTTCGGCTCAGGTGAGCTAAAAAGTCCAAAAAAAAAAACCACCTGCATAGGTCTACTGCAAGTACAGTAGGCACTGGTATTATCAAATCAGTAGGACACCCAGGCACTGAAAGTTACCCAGCACCATCACCCAACCACCCCTCCCCTTTTTCTTATTCTGAAATACTGGTATGAGCACATTTACAATCATCTGGTGAAAAAGTAATTTATTGCTTTTATGAAAAAACAAAAAAAAAAAAAAATGAGCTTACTTTGGATCAAACAGAACTGGGCTCAGCCTATTCATTCTCTTCTGTTGAAATCTGTGACCCATATTTGTTTGTGGATATCTATTTCTAAGACTAAACTGCTTTCTGCTAGTATGATAAACAGGAGGCATATATCTGGAAACTGAAAAATAAGTGTACATGCATTCAAGGACATGAAGTGAAGTATATGACATGAAAAGTCAAAATACCATGATATTGATCCTGATATGGATCTTGATAGATATGAAATGTGCCAGGGACCTTGCATTTTATGAAAGGGGGACATTATTAACAGCATGAAGAGTAAAAATCAACCGCTTGATAAGATGAAAATAACCAAGAAAGTTAATTAATAACATATGGTGCACAAACATACTAGCAGACACATGTCGTACATGCAGTAATATTGGGTAACATGCCTGTCATGTTTCTGATAGTCATCACAGGTTTCTGAAAGTCAATGCATTCATTAAAATGTTCTCAAATTGTGTTTCTTTAAAGCTGTAATCTTTTTCTCTTTAGCTGTGTTAGGATCAGTACTTAGCGGGAAAATCTTATAGAAAGCATAGGGGTTCCCTTTATACTATGTGATAGACTCTTTTTTTTTTTTTCTTTTTTCAATTTTTAATATAATCAAAATTTAGAAGAGACAAGTATGTGGGTACCCTTATCAGAATACATAAACAATTATTAGAAAAAAATTAATGCATTTACACACATACTAACCTTTATAAAACTGCTGATATGGCCATACCCCAAAGCTAGCATATCTTTGCCCTGCTAGAAATGGCCATTGCTTCTTTGATCTTTGGTAAAACTGTCTACTCTGGATAGCATATGGCTGGTTACTCAATTTCCAAGCTTTTATTCTATATGGATATGTCTGTGGACTTGGAAGGGTGAAATATCTCTTTTTTCTCTTGAAAAATTTTGGAGCAGTTTTGTTCATCTTATATTTACTCCTTATGACTCTTGCAGTCTGCTGACTGTGACTTCCAGCATTATTTCTACTGGGTACAGACTGTACTCTCCTCAGTGAGTATTTGGTCTTCCTAAAAAAAGACAAATCACTTTCCGTCCTTTTTAAGCTTATGTCTGTTTTATTTTCTATGAGATCTTTGTTTTCCTGAGAAGACTCCACATTTCTAATCCAGTATTTGGATTTCACTTTATGAGTCCTAAAACTTCTATCATGAGTCCTAAAACTTCTGTCAAAATTTAATTTCTGAGTACCAGATGCTGATGCAGGGCTTGTCTTGCTTTTAACAAGTTTATAAGGTGATCTGGAAATAAACTGATTATCCAGATTTGTAGATACTCTATCTAGATTTGCAGTCCTGACTACAGGTTTTATTTGAGGAGACCTGATTACTGATTTAATCTGTTGCGCTGGAGCAGTAGTCATTTGATTCTGTTTACTGAGGTGTGCTGGCAGTTTCTGTTTTTCAGATAGAGAACGTTTTGGTTCTGTTAAATTCTTTTTGAGAGCTATGAGTGTCTTTTTCTCTGACAGTGTTTGCTTCAAAAGATGAATATTTTCTTCTGTCTTTCTTAGCTCATCTTTCAGGCTGCTTGGCAAACTTTTTGATTTTTTATTCCCTTCTCTAACAGCTGATGAAGCTAGCAAAACTTTATCATTACCTGCTTTATTCCCTGCAATGACAGCTTTTTGTTTTGTTTGTACCTGCTTTGTATGTTCCCTTGCTTTTATCTGATTTTCTTTCCTTTCCACAGCTTGCTTAAGAGTTTCAACTGATTTGATGAAGTCCTGTGGAGATGAAGAACTTGTTTTCTGCTTGCCAGCTTCATTTTTCTTCAAACCTGTTCCCTTTTTATTCAGCACCATGTGTTCCATGAGATCAGTTTTATCACAATTTAGTAAAGCTCCTGAGCCTATATTTGGTGCTCTTGCTGGCACGTTCTGTCTTCTTTTACTGTAAGGTGAATGAGCTGTAGACCGTTCAGAAGCTTTAGAATCAGGGTAAGCAACAAGTACTTTATTTTGTAACTGAATTTTATTGGTAACTGATTTACTTGCATCACTGACAACTGGCATGGCTGGTGCCTTGTTTGTCTTTGTCCAGCTGTATTTCTTAGGAAATTCAACATGTCCCTGATTATTTGATTGTGACCTTGTATACCATTTCTTAGATAATGCCAAGCCTTGAAACTGTGTTGAGCTTCCAAGATACTGCTCCTTGTCATAATGTTGTGTTTTTATTTCTGAAAATGAAGTAACATAATAGGATAATAAATCAGTTCTGAACAGTAAGATCCCTTGGAGGTAAGGAATATACCAAAGAAATGAAAATAGCAAACACGGTTTAATTTAGTTTGTCCATGACCAGTAATGAAATGTGTGACACTAGCCATGCCCCCTAGCTCAAGCGGAACTCTATTTTCAGAATGACCCTCAATGTACTCAATGGTTCCAAAGGAACAGAAAATTGAGCCGCGATACGACAAAACCAATAGAGTGGCATGTGGGCCAGCGAAGACTCAGATCAGTCTGAGCAGCTGTCCAGTCTGATCAGAGTCTTTCCTTTGCACTAATAGGGTTGCCTAGGGTCTAAGCTAGCTCCATGCAGACAGCAAAGACTCTGATCATACTGGGTGAATACCCAGGCTGATCTGAGTCTTCCCTGGGCACACATGCCACTTTGTTGGTTTTCTCATGGTGCAGCTCATATAAAGTACACTATGATGCTGTACTGGAAGACATTTTGCAGCAGTCACATGGCTCAACAACAGCTGCAATGAAAGCTTATAAACAGGAAGACATTAACCATCAAGTTTATATTTTAGAAAAAAATAGCATGCCTAGTAAATATGCAATTCCAATTTCATCCAGAAATAAACATATAAAAAAATCAAATTTCTGCAAAACGAAATTCTCTATGGTGCAGAAGGTCACTGGTTCGAATTCAACTGGCAACTTGAAAATTCTGTCAACATAGCAGAAAATGGATACCTTTATAGGATCAGGGAAGGATAAGGCGGTGAAAGGCGAGGAATCTGCAATTCATATGCTGTGCCCAAGATACAGTGGGCCTCTAAACCCCACTGCCCCTACGGCCACTATGTTATGAGAAATCTTTACCTTTTTATAACAGTGCTCTTTGACTTGTTACGTGTATGTACATGTATGAAAAGCATACTTTTACACAACATTTACTTTGAAGTAAAACAAAACTGGAGGAGTTTTCACAGAACTCCTTAAAATGGCCAAACCAAATTTTGGTTTGGCCACTTTCAGAAGTTATATGTGATAAATCCACCAGTTTATATTTTACAAAACTGAAATTGTGTATAGTCCGTTTGGTCCCAAATGCAAACTGCATCCCCAGTATTTTCTGTAAATTGGTGAGAGGTAGAAGATTTTTGGATTGCTCATTCTTAATTTTCATCCTATACATAACAAAATCATAATTTTGCAGAAATGTGAGGCTTTGCATAAAAAAGTTTCTATATAAAAAAGGACCTAATATATGTGATTTTCATCTCTTAATTACAAGGGAGTAAAAGTTGGCTGTTGGAATTCCCGTTAACTTTTACGTATTAGAGCATGTGACCAATGTATGCTATCCCTGGAACAAAATTTGCATAATTAATTGAAATTTATTCTGAATCCATTTTTTCCACTTTTTGTTTCACCCATATATTATCAAATTTTAAAACATACACTTTTTAGTCGCAAAATAATATAATTGTTCAATGTTTGTTTACAACAAAGTATCACCTGACCAGTGAAACTATACATTACGCGTGCGGACAGGTGAATACATTTTACTATTTCATTCATATACGCCCACACCTGTAGTAAACAACGAGTTTACGCTATTGCCTATCAATAATATTTTGGCTGTTCTTACAAGCATACGACTCCCTTCACTGAAACTGCTCAGATTTTGCATTACTGTCAATGGAAAATATTTTACAAAAGCATCCAAAAATTTGGAATTTCCGTATTCTGTTATGTATAGTTATAGGAATCATTAGGACATTAGAACATTTGATGGAAGTTTCATCGTTTTCGAGAAAATAAGCAAAACCCCGTTTGCACTTGGGAGCAAACAGACTATACAAACAACCCATTTCTTACTATAGGTATTAACTTATAGGTAACTGACACTTGAATTTGATAAATAAAAGCAATGACTTACCACTACCATCATATGCTGTTTTCTGTATGCAGCCAAGTGTTTTTTGGGCATTCCCAATCAGACCTGAAGTAAAGATAACACAGCTCCAGAAAAGAACGGGTCACACTAACAGGGATAATTCAAAGATGATTCAGAGATAATTTTTCTTATTTTTTAATGAAGACATATGTTGTGACCCTAGAACCATCCTGGTGAGACGGTTCTAATGAGGAGTCACAGCATTATGAAAAAAAAAAATGTTAATAATTCAAATTATGCCTGGCTGATATTGGTTTTTGAAATAAATAAATTTGAATTTGTGTGCTAATATGTCTTAAAATGATTGGGATGTCTTATAAACAAAACAAGAATATGTGAGCAGGGGCTCACATATACCCTTGGCCAGCTCCACTGCCTACTAAAAACACACTTAATTCAAAACTTGAAAGCAAATGTTAAATAACAGACAGATGGACAATCTATAACAACCCAATGAAAAACCTAGTATAGACTAATACCAGGGTTCTCCCAAGAAATATTTGACATTCGTTGGCGACTGTCAGTGGCAAATTAAGATCCGATCTTGAGATATTAATAGTTGGCATAATTAACCCTTTCGTACTTAATATTAACGATCATTTAAAGTCCAAAATCGATGGAGCTGCCGTATCAAAGAGACCTGTGTACGCCAAATTTCTGCAATTAAAAATGCACTTGGAGACAACCTAAAGTTGATGTTGTCCTAAACAAATGTAACTGTCTGCTGTGGCAGTTGAAAAGAGCTGCTACATTTATAAAATATTAAAAGCTTTGCATAAACTTAGAAAACATAACAATTCCATTTATGCAAACATTACTTTTTTCTACTATCCATCTTTGAGACGCCCCCATATTTTATAGAACGCTACAGAGCATGATCCAATCAGATCTTACCATTTTCCGGAGGTGATCTCAAAGGATATGATAATAGTTATTACAAACTGTACATTGTAAATGGGCAGTTCTATCAGAGCACAATGTCCAAAATAAGCTCGCAAATTGTTCCAGTCATGCTGATATGTAATTACACAGATTATTTGCAAAACAACATTAGAAAAAAATCACTAGTTACCAACCAAGTGAAATGATAAGTATTTTCTACAATTAACTTGGTCCTTGTGTAATTGAATTCTGTGACAAAGAGGTGATATATAGGTTACACCCACAGAACGCCCTGTCAGCAAAGATCGTGCAGTCTAATTAGCCATGTTCGTCGAAAAAACTTCAGACACCAAAATTTTATTGATTGGCTGTACTCGTCCAACAAGATAATTAGTTATCACACTTTTATGAAGCTCATAATTAATAGTTTATTTGTTCTACATGTGTAATTAAAATTTTACACCGTTTAAGATTATACTGTCAGAGAAGGCTGGCACAGATGAGGAATTATGCCACTATACAACATGCTCGCTGACTGCTTGGGGGAGTTTATAGGTGACCTTATTACTGACATTGTTTAAGGAAGCTGGTGGACACTTTTGCTCTATAATTTTTGGCATAGTGTAGTCTTCATGAAACTCTGTCTGACCACCTGACATGTCTGGTAAAAATGCATTTGGTCTGGTAAAATTTTTCAGAATTTTCATGTACAGTTTAATCATTTTACCAGACTCAGCCCTTTAAACATTCACTTGTTGTTGTTGTAACAGCTCTCTGACCAAATTATCTCTCTGGTATGTTGCTGGTTTCCCTGGTATTCTTCTTCACAGGTTGGTTGGTTGGTTGTTTTAGGTTTAACGGCCCTTTGAGACAGTATTTCAGTCTATATCGGGCCGTCTCCCAAAGAGAGGGAGAAAGAAAAGAGAAATGATAGAATTAAGAGAGAAAAATGTCCAAACAACCCCCACCTACTGCAAGCACAGTAGGCCCTTGCCCTACTATTATCAAATTCAGTAGGACGCCCCGGCACTGGAAGTTATACCCAGCACCATCGCACCACCCAACCACCCCTTTCTTCACAGGTAGAAACTCTCAAGCACATAAGTATTGTAGCATGATGTGTCAGGTTCGGTTGTTTTTTTTGTTTTTTTATACAGAATTTTTTTTTTCAGGTCACATATTTGGTAATTTGATCATATTAATAAGAATTCACTTTTTCAAATCTTTTTGTACTGTTGATAAATTCCTCCAACACTTCATTGAGTATTTCTCTGTATTGGTTATATGGGTCCTTCTCTCTTACCTCTAAAATTAGGCTTACTGAGAATTCATTAATTCCTGTATGCTGAAACAATCTCGTTCTGATCCTCTCTTTACATTCTTGATACATGTATCTGTTACAAACTTCTAGAAAATGACTCACACTCTCTGGGTCTCCACAGGTACATAGAGGGGAGTCTTTCAATCCAACCTTGTGCATGTATTCATTGAGGAAACAGTACCCTGTTCTCAGCTGACTGATTACCCGTTGAATCTTGATGTTCTCTACTGGCTTTGCTCTAGTACTCACTGAATTTTTCAGGTCAAACATATGTCTACCTGTTGAGGCTGCACTCCATCTTTGCTGCCATTTCATCTTAGAAGAATCTTTTATTGCTTTTTGTATATATCCAATGTGGTAACTGGTGAGCTGATATCCCCCATTTCTTCAGCTTCTTCTGCTGCTGCCTTAGCCAGCTTATCCGCTATTTCATTGCCTGAGATGTCAGCATGTCTTGGGGTCCAGCGTATATCCACTTCTAAGCACTTTGATCGAAATATGCCTATTGTTTGCTGAATTTCAGTCACAACTGATTTGTGTGATTTATTCTCCCAACATAAGGTAAGAATTCCAACTGTGGACTGTGAATCTGAAAACAACAGGATTTTCTTCACACACCTTTTACCTATCTCTAGCCTGATGCTGTCTAAAGCTACTTTAATAGCGACAAGCTCCCCAAGGAGTATGGATGCTCTTTTAGATACTGGCTGTTTAATATCAACTCTTTCTTGATTTGGTAAGAACAGGCACGCTCCAGCTCCACAGGGATCTGGATTTCCCCTACATGAACCATCTGTGAAACCATAACATCCTTTCCAGCTTCCATCATTATTCCTTCTACCATGGCTCTTGCCTCTTCACAGGCTTTCGTGAACTCTGATGGTGTTGTTAAATAGCCCAATGGTAGAATATCGATACAGACCAATCGTATCATGCTACATATGATATTGTCTTCAAATGACAGAGGAAGAACAAGGACATGACACTCAACGCCTTACCATTTCACCTCTCAGACTTGCCCTAACTCAAGCTGAAGAGTTGCGTAAGCTGACCGGCATAGACATCAGAGTTATAGAGCAGGAGCTGGAGTTCGAGAAAGACAGTCTGCTTATGTCCTCCAAGACCCCAACCTACTGGAGTAGACTAGGATCATCCAAGTCCCGGACGACAGAGCAGCAAGAGCTAGGTAAAGAGATGGTACTGGACCTTATGATGGAAGCACTGGAAGGGACAACTTTTGCCTTCACAGATGGCAGCTGCCTCACTAACCCAGGCCCATGCGGGGCAGGGGCAGTTGTCTATCCAACCAACCAGGAACCAGTACGACTGAAGAGACCAGCATGTAAAAGAGGCTCTATCCTACTCAGGGAACTTGTAGTGATACTCCTAGTCATAGAGTATATCATCCAGAACCTTGCTGGCATTCCATGTAAACTGGTGAAGATCTTCTGTGACAGCCAATCAGCAGTCGGCATCCTGACTCTAGGATGGAAAGACACCAGCTATAAAGACGTTGTCAGCGACATCAAAAAAGGAATTCACATCCTCAAGGAAAAAGGTACTCCAACACAGATTGATTGGACCCCTGGCCACAGCCCTATAGCTGGCAATGAAATTGCTGACCACCTAGCAAAGGAAGCCGCAAAAGAAGCAGAAACCTTCACTGATGACAGGAAGTTTACAACCATTGCTGACATCAAGATGGCATCCAAAAAGTATGTCACATCTCTATGGCAGAAATGGTGGGATAATTCTGAAACAGGAAGAGTCTACCACAGCTACTGCCCCAAAGTGGATATTACAAGACTTTTTGACAACCCAACAAAGACAGCCTTTAGCCAGATCCTCCAGCTCCAAACAGGCTACTCACAGCTAAACGAGTATAGACACAAGCTTGGACAGACAAAAACAAATCAGTGTGAATGTGGACAGGTCGAAACAACCGAACATTATTTGTTAGAGTGTCCTCTTCAAGAGCATCCAAGAGACCGTATGGCCATGGCCCTGGGGAGAGACATCGGCCTGTACCACCTGGACATGGAACACCCGCTAAGTCATAACAGTGAAGAGGATGAACACACCACAGGACATACAGAAATTCTGAGGAGGGAGCTGGCAGCCTACATAGAAGCCACAGGACGTTTCAGGCCTTCATCTGCACCTCCCCTAGTTCTGTACCAAAACATCATGTTTTTTTCATTTTTTTCATCGGACGTTTATATGTCAAAAACATGACGTTTTGTCGGGTGATGGTTTGCTTGCTGTAGTTGTCACAGAAAATTCACTGTGACTTGAATGAGACGAAAATCAGGAAAGACAGTCTCTCTGTCAATCATAATATCCTATATTTACTCAAATTCAACCATAAAATTATCTCTATTTTACCTCAGACTGTCTATATAGTCCAAAAAGTATCTTTCCACAAAGTGAGTCCGTGACGGACGCCATGTTATTTTGAAAAGAACACAGTTAAATCAAATTTTAGGATTTTTTTTTGAACAAGATTCTAGCTTCTTTCTTTTATAGGAATTCTGCCTTACAAAGGGTCACCGCCATAGCGTAGTTGTTGAAATGGGCGCAGGGTGATAATAACAGCGCGGCCCGGTTCTAGTATTTACACAATATGCGTAATTCGGCAAACTGGGTCTTACTAAACACAGAAACCGGCGAAACACTTGCTCTTAGCTGAAAATGGCCATTCGTTAGCACTTAATAGGCCTTATTAACAAGAAACAAAATTGTGTCAAAAGAGCTCATAGAATCACCCAAAACCATTCCAAACCACATTCTTATTGCAGAATGGGAGAAGGTACAGCTGGTTAGGTTGGATTTAGGAAGGGTACAAAAGGGTTAATGTGTTTGGGGAGGTCTTGGGCATGTCACCAATTAGTGTCATATCACCCCTTACCACTCTGAAAATTACCCCAAACCACCCTCATGGGGCATGACGGGCATGGGGAATGAAGCCTGTGTTTGTCAGTGACAAATTCTCCTTTCTCTTACTCTTTCCTAGCCTCGTAAATACCCTATCTATACTACAACTTTTATCCTACCTACTCCAGGGTACCCCGTCATACCCCATGATGATGGCTTGGGTGGTTTAAAACAATTTGGGGTGACATGATAATATTAAGTTACTTATCCCAGGCCTGTGGCCATTAACGCCCCCCCACCCCCCACCACCACTGCCCCCATCCCCAGCCTCAAATCCCCTTCTTACTACCCTTACCGGCCTCACCACATTAGTGGTTTGGGGTGTTTTGGGATGGCGAAGTATTTTTATGGACTGGCCTCATACTGGCTGAAGTTTGAGTTATATGAACAATCAGGGTGTCACAGCAGTAAAGACTTACAGTCATTGAGAGAACATATACAATCAGCGATGGAGGCGTTATAGCTCCACCTTATGAATCGTTAATGCACATACTTTTCGTTGCCTTCTGCCCATGGGGTGCCGCGAGTTGTTTAGTGGTACCCAGGCCCCAAACCTAGCATTAGGTATTATCAAAGGATGACAAATATCTGCT
Source organism: Ctena decussata (assembly GCA_963989385.1). NCBI lineage: Eukaryota > Metazoa > Mollusca > Bivalvia > Lucinida > Lucinidae > Ctena > Ctena decussata. Next base: position 84,751,342 of record OZ022503.1, on the reverse strand, counting down.
TGCAGTCTTTTTTATGCTGAATATATCTAACCCAGAGTGGAATACCATATCATATCAGACAATAGATCAAGGGCCACTTGGTCTGGTATTTTCCGACCATAGTGTTGAATTTTGCACCAAGAAGAATTCTTATTGTTACACATGTAGTTCTTTTTCTTTGAACATCTAAACCAACTCTGCAGATCGAAGCCTCGGCATTCCTTTTTGTGCTTTAAAGCTAAACAAAATACCATATTACCATCAATCCTCTTCTCCACTGAGACAGTGTATAAATAAATATACTTTTGCGGTGCACACATTTATTTAGGGCCATAGAAACACATCAAACTTCATATAGTAGAGTGGGGACGCGTAGGGAAGAGTAGAGTATATGATATGAGGGTTTGTAAGGGTTGGGGAGGGGAGGGTATGGCTACAGGCAATGTCGCTAATTAGTAATATGTTACCTCTAACTGCTGAAAAACCCCTAAACCACCCGCATGGGTAATTGCGCCTGTTTCTGTCAGTGACGGACTCTGCCCTCACTTACCCTCTTCATACCTCACCCATCCAACATTGCCACTTCTTTACCTAATTTCTTGTATGTATTCCGTCCTACCCCATGATGGTGGTTGTAAAGCAGTAAAGGGTGTTTTACAACCACCATCATGGGGAAGAACGGAATACATACAAGTATGGCCACAGCCTAAGACTTGCCATTAACTATCACAGCAGTAAAGGGTGTTGTGATCACTACACGACAACTCACCGACAGACAACTGACCGAAGGTCAACTCGCAGACAAAAACTGACAGACAAAAAAATATTCACCGACACGACAACTGATCGACAAAGACAAGTTGCCGACTCGTCAACTCACAGACAAACCCTATTATATTTCTTTACAAAAGTGAATACAACTTCAATAACCCCTAAAGCTCATGTATAACGGATTTATCCGAAAATGAAATTAAAATAGTCTCTAAATTTGCGGAGCGTACTGAAGGAGAACACTTCCTTGACTACCTTGAAGGTCTAGCACACAACTTCACTTATCAGATATGATAATAGATAAAGACTATAGACAGATATATGCAGTGACGTAATGACGTTTGTGTAGACGTTTGTGTCGATCAAAAAGTGTGTGTAATAGGCCTACGTGACATATTTACATATTTGTATTCTGTTCGGGAAATAAATAAAACAAAAAAATATTTCTTTTTCATCCTTCTAGGAAAGATTCTGTCAATGGGTGTCGGTGAGTGTCGGCGAACGTCGGTGAGTTTTTTAAAAAATTGTCTGTGACTTGTCCTGTCGGCCAGTGGTCCTGTCGGTGAGTTGGTTGTCGGTGAAAAAAGTATGTCTGCGACTTGTCGTGTCGGCCAGTTGTCTGTCGGTGAGTTGTCATAGATTCGTTGTGATAGTAATTAATGGCAAGTCTTAGGCTGTGGCCATACTCCCGTCCCGAACCATCTCGAACCCTACCCTACTATATCCTACAACTCCTCCATTCACTCCCAAAGTGATTTGGTTGTTTTTTGGGTGTTTCTACGGACCGCATTTATTCCGGTGTTTTGTTGAGCCTAACATATAATTGTTTTCGTTCAAAACAGAAATCCGGTCATTCAGACATGCGCAGTAAGCGCACGCGCCAACCACGTGATAACCCTATTTTTGAAATGGTAAACAAACGAAGGAATTTAGGGAGGGTAAATCGAAATGGAAATAAATATCTCAATCTGAAGGTAAGATGCAACTTTCATATTATTGCAGTCATGTAGTTTAATGTTTCATGTTTCGGGACAATTAATGCTGGTATTGAAATTTCACGATTTAACCGGTTTCTGCAAGCGATGTATCTCGCCACAAAGTACTTTTGCGCTACCGGCTAATCCTTACCAAGGGCCGTCCGACAAAACCCAGTTTTTTTCAACATAGATATCCGATGAAAAAGACGGAAAAAAACCGAGGGTTTGGTACAGAACTACACCTCCCCCAAATCAGTGATCCGCTATTCTCACCATCCTTGTCAATTACATTTGAGAACAGTTACAGAAGAGATAAAGAAGTACACAAGAGCCATCTTACATTGGAGAAGAATGTGCCATCTAGGCCATGAATACCGGAAATGATATCGCAATAAACCAGTTTTATCACACAAGAAATGGAAAGTAATTTAAATATGCGTCAAATTAGAATATGCAGCGCCAGTTTGGATGCACCATCACCAAGTTGATATTAACAGAATAGAAAAAGTACAGAGGACTGCTGCCCGTTGGACCTATAGGCGCTGGCGCAATCAAAGTCATGTGGGAGAAATGTTAGAAGAACTCCAGTGGCCAGACCTGCAGGAAAGACGACAGCAGGCTTCTCTGTCTCTATTCTACAAAATTCATAATAATCTTGCCATTGTAGATAAGAATAAGTACTTATCTGAGGTCGGTGAAGGGAGCAGGAGAACTAGGTCCCACCCATTCCAGTACCACCGTCCAAACGCTTACACGGACGGTTTTAAGAATTCTTTTTTCCCCAGGACAATTGCAACTTGGAATGGCCTTACAACCGAAGCTGTCTCTTCGGAGACAGTTGATGGGTTTAAGGCCAAAATTTAATATCCTAGGGTAGAGCAGGGGTTAGGCATGGAATGCCTGCCCCTGAGGACTTCTTGTAAATAGTTTTAATCTGCTGGTGGCTATGTCACAAATTCATTTATTTATTTATTTATTTTTTGTGACAACTTATGCGCCACACCAAAAACCTGTCATCATGGTCAAAATTGACCGAGGACAGTATCGATAGAAAGAAAGAAAGCGTCAAAACATATGACAGGACGTTTGAGTAAATTAACAAACCCTAAATCACTGGTTATCGACGTTTGAGCACACCAAAATTTAACCATTTGTTTCAATACTAGTTTCCTGTTTAATGTGTTGACGTTTCACATAATTCTAAACCCTACGATTACAGCAAACAACAGACCTTTCAAAGTGTTTATTTGCCTCCGCAGGCTTTCTGCTTCGTCGGCCATTTTTGTCTCTTATAATCTTCAAAAATAAAAATAATTTGATAGATTTTAATTGATAGACAACAAATCAAAACGCTCTGACTAATTCTTAATTGACTATTTCATTATCGATACAGTTCTGAAAGTATTTTTATAGACTGATTTAAATTTTAGTCAATCTTTATTTATCATTTTCTAACGTTACAAGCATCCAGCATGGAGGAAAGTTTTGTTTTTGTCCCACAGGGCAGTGATTTGGTCGAAAATATGGAAGGCTTGGAGGCCAGATCTAAAGACTGGATCTCGAAATCAAATCTTAACTATAAACTTGAAGTGAACAAAGAAGAAAACAAGATAATTTTCAAAACAGACGAAGGTTTTTCATTCTATGTAATGGGCCCTGACCAGGATGGAAAATTTGTAAGAATTTTTTGTTTTACTTTCCTTTTCAGAAAAATGAAAATTTCATTGGGAATGTGATCATATTACAGGGATCATACGAAATTCCGCGAGATAGCACTAGGTACTACAAGTAAGGCAAAAGTAGGGCTGGCCAATTCAAATTGCCAACAAACTGGATTATCGTTCCTCTCACCGATTTCTATCTATCTACACTACAGGTCAACCTCGTTATAGAGCCCATGTCTGGATGCATAAATCCTGACAGCATTATAGATGAGGCACGTAGTACGTGGCTTGTGTCAGGACTGGACCAGCTCTGCCATTGTAACACATACTGTAATATGTATTTAGGCACAGCTTAGAAACGGGCATGGCATTTTAGGTCTAGCTTTTAGCAATCAACCAACATTAGTTTCACACCGTTCCTGCTGCAGTCCAACAGAGGTGCGGTGTTTCGTTTTTCCAGTTTACGCGGTGCGGTACAGGGTTTTATCTACGGTTCTGCTCGAACGTGTCCTCTAGCAGACGATAATCTCAATGGAATAATTTATAATTTGGAAAGAAAACATTTAGAATTCAAGATTATCTCAATAATTCAAAAGAAGAAAGTACGATTTTCTGTTTATTTTTCTATATATTTCGTTTGGGTAAGAACCGACCGGCACTGCAGGGTTCAAAATCTTAGAGCGTCTTTCGTTTCTACGGCAAATAGAGTGGAACACTTCTATTTAAATATTTATTTTTTCGGTTTTCAATTTTTATTTGATCTCGTCAACATTTTTATCTGTCATTTTCAAAGAAGCATGAAAGAGGCATAAAACAATAAAATTGCTGTTGTTTTATTGTGCAAAAAATGACAGGAACTCGGAGAACGTTGTTTTCTCCGAGATTCACAATGTTTAGGAAAGAACACCCAAAGTAAAAGCCATAGGGTTAGATTTTCTTTTTGTTTCTTTCCTACGTGTTACTTTTAGGCGGGCTGTCAGCTGCCCCCTTCGGGCCCGTATTAAAGGCAGAAAGGCTAGAAACGATGTTGTTACTTAAAATAGCCATTTTCCGATGCTGATGGTAGTGATTTTCATTTCTAGTAGAAAGGCATTTTATTCTGCCTACGGAAATTAGCTTTTATCTCCTTTCCAAAATTAGCCTTTTATCTCATTATCTGTTTGCCAATGATGAAATAAACCAGACTTATTCCTTCAGTATGCCAGATAAGATGCTTATTGGAGTATTTTACGCAAACTAAATCAGTAATACACAGGTAATTGTGATCTTATGCTTGAGACTTACACAGACATTTTTCATTTTACCCAACAGGTTCTATTTCCTGTGAGTGGCTTTTACCGTTTTGCGCAACAGGTTCCATTTCTCGTGAGTGTAATACATCGCCATTGAAATCAGTCTGTGTGTGGTCGAAGCGCTTCCTTGCCAGGCACTAGGCTGGGACGGGTAGAGATTTTGTACCCGGGTACCTGAGTCTCTATTACCCGCGGGTACCCAGGTACGCGTAACCATAGTATTTTAAACATTTTTACAAGTAGAAGATTTGCATTTAGATCAAATAATGAGTAAGGTATCTGTCATTTGCACATGTGAGCATGGGAAGGCTATGAAAATGTAGAAATCTCCTTGTTATAATATTCAAAAATGGTTTGGCAATACATGTTGCAATTCATACAAGACAGTCACTATAAACTTTGCACTGGTTTCTCGGAATTCTATTGAAATATAATATTTATACATTAGATATAAGAAGCATTCAGGTAACGGGTAATTAATATGTACCCGGGTAATTGGTCTACCCAAACTCGGGTACCCGGGTACTCGTCCCAGCCCTACCAGGCACTGTGTCATTGTTTCTTTCAAAGCAAGTGTCTCCTAGGCTCATGGGTTGTGCTCGATTAGTCCCATAAAATTTTACAGATACAGAAAAGAACAGAACAATCCCTCCCTATATTGGATTCCACTCATATTAATTCTTTGAATCTAGAGTAGCTTTACTAAAATAAATATGGCTATAATGAGTAAAGTTATAACATTGCTGAAATTTACTTTTCAGTCAGCTTGGAGTGAGAGTGAGGATGTTTTAAGTAATTTCCAACAAGTGCAAGAGTTCTGTGACTCTAACAAGGCCACCTCCTTTACAGAGCTGTTAAATGTTGCTCATACAGTCATTTTGAAGGTAAGCTACAAAAGTAGGCTGCACGAATAACTTAATTTTGTTCAAGTTGTAAGGGTGCACCTTTCTGTTTTTAGCTCACCAGAGCAGAAGGCTCGGGGGTGCTTATAGGATAGGCTGTTGTCCGTCATCATCGTATGTGGCCGTCTGTCGTAGTCTGTCGTCCGTCAACACTTTCAAACAACATCTCCTCTGAAGCCACTGGGCCGATTAGGCCCAAATTTCATCTGTAGCATCCTTGGGCTGGGAGATTTAAAATTGATGTTTTTTTATGAAAATTGGCTCTTTAATTTGGTTGCTATGGCAACTTAGATTTCCCATAGACATAAGCGAGAAAATCGAAAAATGGCATTTACTGCCAAGCCATTGAGATATTTTGACAAAACTTTCATAGAAAAGTTCTTTTAGAAGTCTTCTAGCAGCCATATGTTTTTGGCCCACTGCTCTTTTTATTGAGTGCCATGGAAACCAAAATGCAAAAAAGAAAAAAAAAGAAAAACTTAAAAATTATCTCCTCCGAAGGCACTAGGCCGATTGGTCCAAGATTTCATCTGTAGCATCTATGGGCTAGGGGATTGAAAGTTTTTTATGCCCCCGTGACAATAGTCAGGGGGCATTAAGATTTGCTCCTGTCTGTCCGTCCGTCTGTCCGTCCGTTCGTCACACTTTACGGTATAGAGTTTGTGTAATCAACTCCTCCCACAGTTTTCAGTGGATCTTTTTCAAACTTTGCATACATGTTGTGTACATATTGAAGATGTGCATGTAGGTTTTTGTTGGAGCTAGAATTAATTTTGACAGAATTACGGCCTTTTGAACTTAGTCATTTTAGGCAAATTTTTGGCAGAGACTTCATAGACATACTGATCATATTAGCCTATACATATCTTATGTTTTCCATCGTCATTGTTCGAAGGACATGGTTGGTATGGCAACTTATAATGGAAAAAATGGGATTCATTGCTAAGCCATTGCAGATATTCTGAACATACATTTTCAGAAATATTCCTTGAGTGGTCTTCTGTCAGCCCTATATTTCTTCTACACATTGCTCATTTTGATCAGTTGCCATGGCAACCAAAAGGAAAAAAATAGCACAAAATCCCAGACAGTTTTCCTTTTTTGTTGCCAGGGCAATCAAAATGTGAAAAATAGTTATATATTTTGTTATCAACTCAACAGACTGTCAGACTGAGACTCTGTAGTTGTATATTTTGTATTAGCCTGTACAAATGTGACAGCAATTTCGAGCATATACAAATTTGATAGCAATTTTGAGCTAGAGATCTAGTGAGCTTTGTGGCCCATGGGCCTCTTGTTTTTTTCTGCCATTTTTTTTACAAATAGACAACTTTTGTCATTTCGCATTTGCTTCCCTTTACAAGAAAGCCCTTCCAAAATTTGCTCCTGAGTGAAGAGAAGCTATTTGCAGAATTATAATAATTGTTGTCTGAATGAAAAGATACTATTGAAATGAAGAAAAGTTATTTCAGAATTATCACAAAAAGTAATAGATACCATCAAAATAAAGAAAAGTTCTTTCAGAATTAACACCAATTATGAAAATGAACTCTATAAGCCGGGGGCTTCCGTTCAGATCCATGTTTAGTCATCAGTGTTTGAATATAGTATGCATGTATGCTTTTCTTCGCTTAGTTATATGTGTACTCTTTATATACATGTATGCATTGTGCTATTTCTTTTTGAATAAATATTGTTTAAACCAACACCAAAATGAATAGATACATGTACCATCAAAATAAAGAGACGTTCTTTCAGAATTAGCCCCAAAATGAATAGATACATGTACCATCAAAATAAAGAGACGTTCTTTCAGAATTAGCACCAAAATGAATAGATACATGTACCATCAAAATAAAGAGAAGTTCTTTCAGAATTAACACCAAAATGAATAGATACATGTACCATCAAAATAAAGAGACGTTCTTTCAGAATTAACACCAAAATGAATAGATACATGTACCATCAAAATAAAGAGAAGTTCTTTCAGAATTAACACCAAAATGAATAGATACATGTACCATCAAAATGAAAAGAAATTATTTCAGAATTAACACCAAAATGAATAGATACAATCAAAATGAAGAAAAGTTGTTTCAGAATTTTTATCAAAATGAATTAGAGTCGAGGTTATTTCAGAGTTAAATAAGAATGAAGTGATTTCACAGTTATAGTCAAAATAAATAGCAGTCATCAAAAGAAAGAGAAGTTATTGCAGAGTAAGCATCAAAGCAAAGGGAAGTTATTTCAGAGTTATTATCAAAATTAGTACCATAAGAGTCTAAACTTTGGGACAGATAGGTCCGAGGAGACAGTGCAGACCCAGATCAGACTGCTAGAGTCTGCTCAGGGTCTACAACAGGATGCCCACTGGTCAGGGAAAAGTCAGGAAAATTTGAATTTTCTTCAAGGTCAGGGAAAAGTCAGGGAATTTTGAAAAATGGTCAGGGAAATCATAGAATGCTAATAAGTCAGGGAAAAATCAGGGAATTTTATAATTTTTGGACAAAAATATGAATCTTTGATGGCAAAAGTGTCTGTTGAAAGTTCTATATTGTGCTTTTCCATAACTGCTTTTCTGGAATAGTTGTTTAGTCCAGTATGTATTGTTGCAAAGCTTTTCATAGCTTTGAAATATATCTGCTGCTTTGCTGATTTTTCTGCGTCCCAAAACAGGTGCTGCACAGGCAAACCTTAGGGCTGAAGTGGAAGGTAGTTACGGTTAAATATTGACATTTTGGTCAGGGAAAAATGGAATTTGGTCAGGGAATTTTATTTCCGAAGAAGAGTGGGCACCCTATAACCTGTTTGCTATTCTATCTGCTTCTTTGAAGACGTTACAGCAACGTAAAACCAAAATTTTCAACAGAAGTTATTTTCAGAGTTCTCATCAAAACTCGACCTTAGCTTGAGTGCTGATAATTGATATTTAACAAAGATTTAATTACCTGAGAATCAATTATAGGTTTGAGAAAATCACACCTTTCCAGTTTAAGAATTTCAGGTAGCATCTCACTTATAATTTGAGAGGAGCATGGCATACAATGTATGTCATGCTCCTCCTAAATTATAAGTGAAAACATCATAGATCTGTTACCATAGCAACTATGTAATTACCAACTGTTGTGCTTAGTACCTAGACAGAATGACATCTCCATGAGGTCACATAGACATCAATATGAACTCTTAGTTGCTATGGCAACAGATATATGACATCATTGGTTCCGGAGCAGGGCAAACAATGCATGCCATGCTCCGCCAGTTATTCAATGACATTACAAACTGAAATTCCTTCAACAGGATCTTCAGATTTTCTCAAACACATATTCTCAAGTGATTTAATTCCGTGTTATTTGTGTTTTAGCCGGGCCGGGTAGCGCAATCGGTAGGGCACCTGACTCGTAAGTCAGAGGTCCTGGGTTCGAATCCCGGTCTGGCCACATACTTTCGTTTCTCCTTCCGCTGATTCAAGAAGGGCAGTTGTCAGTTACTGGCGAAAGTATGTGCACTTAGTACTGGTTAACCGCTTAGGAGGTCTAAGCCTGCCCAGGAATAGTGTGGTTAGGTTAACTGACCGTCCCGACATGACCTTAGTTGTTTACCGTGGACGCTAAGCATCAAATCAACCAACCAACTATTTGTGTTTTCAGGTGTCCAAGAATGATGATGATGATGATGGCTATGATGAGGCTGATGATGACATAGAGGACTATTACGGGGCAGAGGATATTGATGTACAGAATGACAAAGAGCCAATCAAAGTTGATAGGTCAGTAAGAGCTTCTTCATGCTAAACACACCAAAGATTGTTGATGTTCTGTGACTAAGCCCTCCCCACCCATTTTTTCCAATATAAAGTTTGCTGTCCGCTTTTCATAGGCAAACTGCACACATATATATGAGCCGTGACACGACAAAACCAACAATGTGGTTGTGCGCACAGCGCATACTCAGATCAGCCTGGGCATCCACCCAGTCTGATCAGACTCTTCACTAAGCGCTTAAAGGGTAGCTAAGGGTCTAAGCTACCTTCATGCGGACAGCGAAGACTCTGATCAGACTGGGCAGATGCCCAGGCTGATCTGAGTATGCGCTGGGCACACAACCACATTGTTGGTTTTGTCGTGTCGCGGCGCATATGGGTTACAGCCTTTATTTCACAGTCAAAAGGAACACTGAAGGAATATGATGCACCTAGCTTGCATCAAATTGCTTTATATTTTTTTGTCATAATTTTTAGGCACATGACTTATGTCACTAAGTGGAAAGTATAATCACTCTAACAAAAGTTATGTTCTCACATTCATGACAAGTTGATTCTTATGCCTGACTCTACCTGACATGGTTGCATTATATCCAAATACTGTTATACTGAGTAGCATTATGATAAGGCTTGACTTACAGGTGTATAGATACACCTCCTTCTATTTCCACCATATTTAGCTCGCCTGTACGGAAGTACAGAGAGCTATTGTTGTCACTTGGACGTCGGCATTGGCGTTGGCGTCACACTTTAAAGTGTTACGTCAAAGTTTTTTTTATCTGATGGACAAGGCACTGCAGGCAAGCTATCCTCTACGGGGACAGGTCTTGTTTAAAAGGGGAACAACTTCTGTGATGTAGTGACTTTTAGTTCACTTCCATGGCGAACGCAATGCTTCCCATTGGTCTACTCTAAAAGGAAAGAATGTGACTTTTAGTTCGCTTCCATGGAGAACACAGTGCTTCCCCATGGGGTCTACTCTAGAAGGAAAGAATTTGCTCCTAGAGGAGCAAATTCTTTCAATGAGAGTTGGCCCCTATTGAGAAGGGAGGCAAAAAAAAGAGTTGTTTCCCCTGAAATTGTAACTGTTCATCTTAAATGTCTCTTTATTTAGGATAATTATGTTTATCATATGACGTTGCTGTTATTCAGTAGATAGCGTTGTGTCAAAAAAAATCATATGACCACACGTGTAATAACACTTTGACCCTGTACACGTAACTTCATTGACAACTTCCATGTCAGCAATGCGTTTTCTTATTGAAATGATGTTCAGTTTGAAGGCGTTAAAATTCCATTTTAAAGGGTCATATGATAAATAAAATCTTACACTTGTGGTCATTTCATATGAAATTTATGAAACTCGCTGAAGGCTCGTGTCATAAATTCATATAAAATGACCACTCGTGTAAGATCCTCTGTACTGATATTTTAGTGAAGAAGATGAAGACGCAGAGAATTTCTTTGGTGCCGGAGGAAGTCCAGCTGCCATGAGTAGACTTTTAAAAGGTGAGACAGTCTTGGCACGATATGAGCCACAACACGACAAAACCAACAAAGTGGCATGTGCGCCCCGCAAAGACATCAATAAGCCTCGGCATCTGCCCAGTCAGATCAGAGTCTTTGCTATACACATGTAGCCAACATAGACTCTTAGCTACCCTTTAAGTGCACAGTGTAGACTCTGATCAGACTGGGCGGATGCCCAGGCTGACCTGAGTCTCCGCTGGGTGCATATACCACTTTGTGGTTTTTGTCAAGTTGCGGCTCATTATATTGAAGTAAAGGAGAGTTAATGCATCATAGCCACTTGGATATACTTTGTTACTCTACATGTACACTGAGAAAGTTTTTTTCTGAAATTAGGATTGACTGAATTAGTTGGAAAACTTGAATTTGTGAATTTTTTAATGGTTCTTTATACAGATGTACCTTAATTTTATAGAATTTCTTACATCTGTGCCTTCAAAAAGACATGCAAGAATTTTTTTGTATGCTTTTACTGAAAACAGTCAGTGGAACAGCAAAAACTGCTTACTCTAATCAAACTGCCTCTTCAGCAGCAGTCTGATTTGGGTCTACATGGTTTGCATGAGCATTTTTGTGAGAGACATTGGGTTTAACCCTTCTTAGACGGATGCCCATTTTGGGGTATTATGCAAGCAGTGCAGACCCAGTTCAGATGCAGCACAATGCGGCATCTGAATAGGGCCTACACTGTTTCCTTACAGGAATTTCTAAGCAAAATCCAGTAAAAGTAAAAATATTCACCAGGAAACATTAAAAGTACAAATGGACTCATTCAAATGATAAGAATGGACAAGTCAACTGGTCAAAAATGGTTAAAATTCTAGAACTTGGTCAAAAATATATTGTTAAAGTCTAATTCATGCCTGTTATACTCATCCTGACTTACAGTTAACATTGTAGCATCTGTAAAGGTCAGTTTTGGCTACATACACCATGTTGATTATTGGGTTACAGATAAAGGGAAAAAATGCTGTGTCATAGAGTAAATTTTTGTATTTTAGAAAGCTTCCATTTTTGAAGTGATTCACTCACATGGCTTGCAAGTATGGTAATGTCTTATGTGACCAGCTATATGTAACCGACTGTTGCTGAATAAGACCAGTATTTTTTCAGATCTCAAAAGCATGCAGAAGGAGTCTATCAAGTTTGGAATTGAAGGTACTCCCAGGGGAGATAACTTGTTTGTATGGGTAAGTAAATGCTGCCATTGTTTGCTTTCATGGCGATAGAAGCTCTTTCAAAATTGGATCTGCTCATAAAAGAAAGGATTTTCTCCCTTTAAGAGTTGACCTCCATTGAGAGGAGAGGCAAGAAAATGGTAGAGTTGCTTCCTCAGAGTGTACTTACTTACCTTAAATGAATAATATATATTGCCAAAATATTCTCATTTGAGTGACAGCATAGGACAGACAAAGCTTGTGCATATTGCAAAGACTTGTATTAGACTGATCAGCTTGCAGCTTTTCACTGTTTCGTATCGTATGATGCAGATAAGAACAAGTCTATTATATAAAAAGCAGATTTCATTGATGTGATGACTGATCATATTATTAATAAGGCTTCTTTTTATAAAAAATCTGAAAGTAACTGTGTCATGGTTCCTGTGTGATTGTTATAAAATATAAATATTTCTCACCTACCACTGCATACAGGATAGAGTCATCAGTGTGCTTTTAAGACAGTAGCAAATCTTATCCTAAATGTCTAGCCAATTTCGGATAAGCTACATGTGCATTTGTTTGAATTTCTTTGCTCAATGGCTACCCAGACGGGATTTAGAAACATTCATTTTACGTAATAATTGTCATTAGATATTCTTCTAGCTTACCACCTATTGGACCAGTTCTTTGGCTTTGTTTGATTTCTTATCTAGGGTGATTATGTTTGATTTGTGATGTCAGTCATTAAATGATGTCAGGATAATTTGTTTTAAGGTAGAAACAAAGAGTCAGCCAAATTAACTTTTTGATATTGGTAGGTGAGAAAAATAATCAGTCATTGGTGACCTGTGGGACTAGGGACCCCCAACCCTCGGGTCTACCATTCAAGTGGGAAACTCAGCCGAGGCTTGTTTCCCTCTTGACTGGTAGACCTTCGGGTTGAGACCTCCTCATCCCCACTTGGTACCAGTGATAGATTCCATTTATATTTTGAAATCTTTCTGATTGCTCTTGATCTATTTACCTTTAGGATGTTGAACTGACAGGGTTTCCAGAAGATACAAAGCTTGGTCAAGATTTAAAGAGTTTTGCTTCAAACAACAATCGAAAGGTAAGCAGAAGTGTTTTATATCCCTGACATATAGACAGTATCCGAACGCCCTGTACCATCTCTTCCAGTTTTCATAGCGTTGAAGCGTGAGTACAAAATTCGCTTGTGACCAGTAGTCTGAAATCATTATGTTTTGAGATTTTATCTGGAATCTGCTACGTCATTTCTACTTATTCAGCTTTGAAAATATAAAGAGGTAAGTTTAATATAATTTGCTCTTCGGTCTTCTACTTTATTGCCCTGTACAATGTCGTGTATAGGTGGATAGTAATGAGTACATTATTCAATCGCCCGTGGCATGATTCTAAAACCATTTTGAGTCTTTTCTTACATGTTTTATTAAAATCTTAAAAATAAACGGAAGGCATTATCAGTCTACTGTTTGTTAGTTTTGATAATAGGATGCTAGCTAGGTTTTGCACGACACAAACTCGTGTTAAAGTAAGCTGTTCGGAATAAAATTTCTGTGACGGCAATGAGGTTTTCATTGTACAGGGAATAAAGTAAAAGACCGAAGAGCAAACTATATTAAACTTACCTCTTTACATTTTCAAAGCTGAATAAGTATAAATGACGCAGCAGATTCCGGATAAAATCTCAAAACATAATAATTTCCGACTACTGGATACAAGCGAATTTTTGTACTCTCGATTCAACGCTATGAAAACGGAAAAGAGATGGTACAGTGCATTCGGATACTTTGATATAAGTACAGTAAAACCTGTCTTAGTGGCCACCTCAATTAAGCAAGCAACCTGTATTAAGCAAGCATGTATTCAGCTCCTGAAAAGGCAAATAAATTGAAATGTACCTGTCTTAAGCAAGTAGATTTTGATTATCCCTTAGGTGCTTGCTTAATACAGGTTGGTCTGTATGTTGAGTAGAGATCCAATTTTTAGGCAATCCAGGTGAAGTTGTTCATCTTGATTGCCTAAAAATGGTATTTCTGCCCTGATGTGCCCGATTTTATCATACAAACCATCCAGGTGAAAGAAACTTAGCCTTAGTTTTCATCCGGAAATTTTTTTCAAGAGGCACTTCTGTTTATTAGTATTCTTCACAAATCAAAATCAGAATCTGTAGCAACTGTAGTGATGGAGCATATAATTGCATCCAACATTTCTAAACACCTGACTCAGCATGATGTCCTTTATGAATTACAACATGGCTTTCGGGAAAAACGCTCCTGTGAAACACAACTTATTCAGCTTGTGGAAGACCTTGGAAGGCAGCTGACTTTGGGAAAGCAAACAGATTTAGTTCTTTTAGACTTCAGTAAAGCCTTCGACAAAGTGAATCACTTGAAATTATTATTTAAACTTTCGAACTTTGGCATTAAAGGAAACACTCTGAAATGGATAAGGTCTTTCTTGATTGGTCGATCTCAAACTGTTGTACTGGATGGGGAGTCTTCAAATGAGGTTCCAGTGACCTCTGGGGTACCCCAGGGGTCTGTATTGGGCCCGCTCCTCTTTCTGTTGTACATAAACGACCTTCCTGAAAATGTACAATCTCAAGTTAGGCTCTTTGCTGATGATACCGCTGTTTACTTGACTGTATCTAGTTCAGGGGACAGTAGTGTACTCCAGTCCGATCTAGACATTCTGCAGAACTGGGAACGAACCTGGGACATGGAGTTCAATCCAAGTAAATGTCAGGTGCTCCACATTTCTAGGTCCAAAAACCCGTTAAGGTCAAAATACTATATGCATGATCAGGAACTGGAGGCTGTAGATGCAGCCAAGTATCTTGGGGTAAGCATCAGCCCAGATCTTAGCACGAACTCTCACATAAACAATATAACTGCTAGTGCTAATAGAACTTTAGGCTTTGTAAAAAGAAATGTGAAAACAAAAAATGAAGAAATTAAAACACTGGCATATAACTCACTAGTAAGACCGCATGTTGAATATGCGTCTTCTGTCTGGAGCCCATACACGAAAGAAAATATAGAGAAAGTTGAAATGATTCAACGAAGGGCAGCAAGATGGGTATCCAATGATTATTCTCCCTACAGCAGCGTGACAGAAATGATGAGTAACCTTGGATGGCGGTCGCTTGAGTGCAGACGTTACGATGCGCGTCTCGCTATGTTTTATAAGGTAGTGTATGGCCTGGTTGCTATTCCCGTTCCGTCATATTTCGAACAGCCCACCAGATATACTCGTCACATGCATCCTCTCTCTTACAGACAGATCCATACATCTGTCTGTTATTATCAGTATTCATTCTTTCCCATGACTATTGTACTATGGAACAGATTACCAGCTGATCTCGTCCAAGTTTCAGATCTTGACTCCTTTAAATTAGGAGTCAGTAAGATCAGTCATACCCTCCCCTAAACATAAATACTGTTTTTATCCTGATTTTAAACTCTTCTTAACACTAACCCTTTCATCTATATTTCACCTTTCTTTTTATCTTTTTATTCTGCACTATCTCACTTTTTACTTCTTTTACTAACACACCATGCGTGGTGAAATCCAAATAATACCCGAAAGGGGGTTGTGGATCATGTCAAGATAGATAGATAACTTAATTTCACATCAGTTTAATCTTTACCTGTTTTATGTCAGTTCAGCAGTATAAGCCTTCAATCTTTCACACTTTCATGGTAACAAGCATGACACAAACAAATAATCAGTTATAATTTCACCAAAGTGATAACTACATTCGGTTTGGCTGGACAGGCCTGGCTGATCCCACCCTTCAGCCAATGGAAATCATGGGCTGATTCAAGTAATGGTTGTAGTAGTCAGTAGTATTGTGACATGCAAAAAGGTTGTTTACCACGTAAAACACGGAATTAATGCCTTCAGAATAATTATTTGTTTGGAAAAATCAAAACTGTGTGTTGAAAGAATTTCAGTTTGTAATGAATTGAAAAACTGGCAGAGCATGACATATACTGTATGCCATGTTCTGGTACCAATCATTGAATGATGTCATTAATCTATTCCCATAACGACTTAAGAGTTCATATTGATGTATAAAGCTTTTTTAAACCTTAAGGATGATAATAGTCGGGTAATAGGATGGGCGTCAGAAGTTAACAAACTGTTGAATGATCTCGGATTTAGTTATTTGTGGAATAACGAGAATATTACTCTTTTACAAGTAAACAAGGTCATTGAGAGATTGAAGGATCAGTATTTACAATATTTTTATTCCGAGTTAAGCACATGTTCTAAATTAATTACTTATAATAAAATAAAAAGAGAGTTTATTCCAGAAAAATATTTAAGTTGTGTCACTAATGATAAACATCGGATAGCACTTTCAAGATTCCGTTGTTCGGCCCACAAACTAAACATTGAAGAAGGAAGATACAGAAATATTGAGCGGAATCAGCGTCTTTGTACTAAATGTAATATTAATGTCATAGAAAATGAGTACCATTTTATGTTAGTTTGTCCTTTATATAGAGATATTAGAAATGAGATTTTACCGCATTATTACTGTGTTTGGCCAAACCAGCAAAAATTCGAAAATTTACTTAATTCCACGCAAACAAGTGTAATTAAAAAAATAGCTAAGTATATCTATTGTGCAAATCTAAAGAGGGAAAATGTTTCAAATGAATAATATAGACACACAATTTATATATTTTATATTCATTTTTATATTCATTGAATTATAGGTGTCATAAATAGAAAAAAAATGGTTAGAGTTATTGAATTGGTATATTAATATATTTGCATGCTCCTCTCAGGGACAACAGTGGTTGTTTGATGTATGTATTGCATTTGAGAAAGTTTGATGTATGTATCTGCATTTGTTTAATTTATTACGTTTGGTATATTGTACGAAAATGAATGTATATTGCTAACCGCCTACATGGGGCGATGAACATTTATATGTTTTTGCCCGAATAAACTACTTTGACTTGACTTTGACTTGTTGAAGTGATGTCATGGAGACAAGGTATTAAGCACAACAGTTGGTAATTCCATAGTTGCTGTGGTAACAGATCTATGGAATCATCTCACTTATAATTTGAGAAGAGCATGGCATACAGTGTATGCCGTGCTGCTTTCAAATTATGAGTGAGATACTACCTGAAATTCATACATGGGAAAAATGTGATTTTCTCAAACCTATAATTATTCTCTAGTCATTTAATTCCGTGTTATAAGCAAATTGGAAAGGCTCAGACCAGCATGCACATCTGTGCAGTTTGATTAGAGTCTTTACTGTTTGCCGATGTTCTGACACACATGTCTGATTTCGCAGATTTAATAATATGAGCTGTGACAAGACAATACCAACAGGAGGGCAAGTGCTCTCAGTGAAGACTCAGATCATCATGGGCATTTACCCAGTCTGGTCAGAGTCTTTGCTGTCTGCTTGGCGGTAGCTTAAGACCCTAGGCTACCCTGTAAGTGCACAGCGAATAATCTGAGCAGACTGGGCAGATGCCCAGGCTGATCTGAGTCTTCGCTGGGCATACATGCCATTTTATTATACCCCTGCTTTGAAAAAGTTGGGGGTATACTGGTTTACATTCTATCCTTCTGTCTGTCCGTCCTTCCGTCATTCTGTAACACTATTTCGTCAAAGATATCTCCACAACCATTTAAGACAGAAAGCTCATATTTGGTATACAGGTTGACAACATCAAGTTGTATTGTGGGATTGAGAACTGACCTCCTATTTGCTCTTCCCTTTATTTGTTCCTTTTCCTGTCTTTCTACATTTTTCGTCAAATATATCTCCACAACCATATAAGGTAGAAAGTTCATATTTGGTATGCAGGTTAACAAAGTCAAGTTGTATGGTGGGATTGAGAACCGGCTGTCTCCTGTTTGTTCTTCCCTTTATTTATCCGGTTTTTTTTTCTCTCTGCATTTTTCATCAAAGATATCTCCACAACCATACAAGATAGAAAGTTCATATGTGATATTCAGGTTGACAGGGCCAAGTTTTATCATGGGATTGAGAACCGGTTCTCTACTGTTTGTTCTTCCCTGTATTTGTTCACTTTTCTTTATCTCCATGCATTCAGTACTGTAATTTTTCATAAAAGATTTCTCACAAACTGATTATGGTAGTAGACTTGTTGCATCGTGGGATTGGGAGGCCCTCTCTTCATATTCTTCCCTTTTCTTTCTCTCCACATTATTTTGTCAAAGGTATCTCCACAAATGTTTAAGGTAGAAAGTTTCTATTTGGTATACAGGTTGACTGACAAAGACAAATTTTATTGTGGGATAGAGAACCAGTCTTCTCCTGTGTATTCTTCCTAGTATTTGTTCACTGTTCTTTTTCTCTCGTAACAGATTTCTCAGCAATTGTTCAAGATAGATGGTTCATATTTGGTATATGAGTTGACAATGACTTATTGTTGTGTGCAGGTCTACAGATATCCGATTTTTTGTCGGTCCGGACCGATTTTGAGTTCGAAAAACCGATTCAGTTGGCATAAGGCACATTTTTTTGGTCCGAAAAAAACACGATTTGTGATGTATGATGACATAATTACCTGGATTTTAGCCATGTGTCATATTATTAATCCAATAATCACGCACTGCTGTCAAAAGTTATCACAGATAAACAAAGTGTCGATTGTCTTGCCAAGGTGTGAACACTGACTCAATTTTAGAAATCTTCAATAATGAGCACGTGTCACAATTTTGGCCAGTGGCGAAGGTTTTGCACAACTCGTAATACACACATACACGTGCCGATGCACGGAAAAAAGGCTGTGCAACGTAAGGTTACTGACTATTGTATACTTTCAAAGATAGCATAAGGAAAGAATTTGACTAGCAAAAAGAAAATTTAAACCGGACTTGATTATGTGCAGTCTGGTCAGGTTTTTAGCTCGCCTGAACGAAAGTTCAGGAAGAGCTATTGTTGTCACCACGGCGTCGGCGTCAGCGTCCGCGTCCGCGTCCGCGTCAGCGTCGGCGTTCGGATTGGATGTTTTGGTTAAAGTTTTTTAAAGACCTATATCTCCTTAACCCATGGATGGATTCTTTTGATACTTGTACTGTAGTTAGATATTGGTCTAAGGTTTAACAGGGTACCACCCCCACCCCACTCCGTGACCTTGATGTCAAGGTCATGGACTTAGAAAATTGGTAGTTTTTTTGGACTGGATGTTTTGGTTAAAGTTTTATAAAGCCCAATATCTCCTTAACCCATGGATGGATTCCTTTGATACTTGCACTAAAGTTAGATATTGGTCTAAAGTTTTCGAAGGTACTACCCCCACTCCCCTCTATGACCTTGATGTCAAGGTCATGGACTTAGAATATTGTCTTTTTATTGATTGGATGTTTGAGTTAAAGTTTTTTAAAGACACATATCTCCTGAACCCATAAATGAATTCTTTTTATATTTGCACTGTAGTTAGATCTACAGATTACTACCACAACCCCGCTCAGTGATCTGGATGTCAAGGTCAGGGACTTGGGAAATTTTTGTCTTTTTTAAAGTTTTGTAATTGCATACTGATTCATACATGTAATTCTTTTTCAGAGATTTAGTTTATACTTGAACTGATGTTAGACTCTTTTTTGAGTTTTTACAAAACACCTTACACTTACCCCACTGGATGACCTTGAAGTCAAGGTAATCGACTTAGAATTTTGTCTTAAAGATTTTGGTTAAAGTTTTATATTTATGAAGACATAATTTCACAGTGCCACAATGATGGACTCAGTTGGTACTAATAAGACTTGGACTGATGTTAGATAATGGTTCAGGGTTTTGATACATCCTAGTATCCCCCCCCCCCCCCCCCCCCCCCCCCCCCCCCCCCCCCCACCCGTCAGTTTTTTTACCTCCAGCTCATGGACTTTGAAATTTCATTTCATTTTCTTTTTATTTTAGTTTTATTTTTAAGACTTATTTCTGAGATAGCTTTTGTTTATAAATGTGTTTTCATTATGGACATGCTTGCCTGAAGTTTTATGCATAGCAGTCCACACCACCATAGCGGCTGTGTGATGGGCAAGCACCAATTCAGGCGAGCTATGCTGTCAGGCGTCAGCTCTTGTTTTTTTAGCCGACATCATTTCTCGCGCAGTTTTTTTTTTTTTCTTCGTCCGAAGGTACCTGTTTGCAAGTATATTCATATTTCAAGGGAATTAACTCGAATACAGTAAAATACGTCAATTGTAATACTTCGGCCAATTCCGTAAATGAAGATCGGGGAGGATGTCCGATTGGTACAGCATGTGTACTTTCACTTTCGGTCTGACTGTCTCTGCGCTATAAAGCGCATTTTTCACGATAAGTAAGAACATGTGGACTAAATGGCTACTTCAGCGATGACAATCGCGTTATAACGGCTCTCCAGTGTAGTCATTAGTTTTCGTGACTTTTTTGGATTGTGGAATACACAGTGTAGTCATTAGTTTTCGTGTCTATTTTGGATTCGTATTACGTCATCAGCCGTCCGGACCGATTTGGATTTCAAAATTTCTGTAGCCCTGGTTGTGTGGGAGTTTAGTTTTCTCCATACAGGCTGTATGTGATGGAAGCCCTAAAGCGGGGTTATAGTCAGATTTTCTGACATTTCTATTTGGTTTTATCATGTCCCGGCTCATATGTAAGCATAGAATGATGGTAAGCATAGAATGATGAACCAATACCCTATGAATGGTAAAGATACTACTAGAGTGAGTTTTAATACACATGTTGTAAGAATATGGATTGTGTTATTTTATATTTCAGCCTGTGATATATTTAGAAATGCAGTTTCCTGGGGACTATCCAATGGCACCTCCTTTTGTCAGAGTTATACGACCAAGATTTAAATTTCTAACAGGTTCGTATAAGCATCTTACCTATATACGCCAAAAAGCGGATTGCAAAATTTATGTCTGCAAAATTTTAAAAATTGTTTCATCCTATCTATATCATAGGCCATTTATATGCCTTTTAGTCTTATTTGATATCCATTTCTTAATAATTCCAGACGTCAAGTAAAATTGTAATGCTTAACATTTTGCATGTTGATGTTATGTCACCAGTGTTGTTCCTCTGGTATTAGTGTTTTAAGATGCATCTGATGCCCTAAAGATGAAATTCACACATAGCCTTATTTTAAAGGATAGGAATGCAGATTCTGAAAATGCCAGTTGAAACAGCTTTTTGTATTTAATGACTAGAAAGTAGACAGTTCAAAGGGTGTACCATTTATAGACATAAAGTAAAGCATAAAAGAAACTAAGAGTAGACTGCACCATAGGCATTGTAAACAGATATCAGACTGTGCCAAGGGCAGAGTAGATACTCCTAAACCAGCATTGATTGGGATCAGAATGCTTCTAAAGCAACTTAAGAACATGTCTGCCCTTTACATAATGCTGCTGCCTATATTACTCCAAATGTTACTCCAATCAAACCCTAAGGTTAACCCTACCCTAATAATCTAAGGTTCACCATACTCAGCAGACCTGCAAAGTTAATGTGCAGTTCAATCGTCCTGACGACGTACCCCAAGTGGCTCAGCGGTCCGTCCAAATCCTGCAAAGTTACACTTCACTAACATACTTAAATAGTGGCTCACAGTTTGTCTGTTGCAGAACTAGATCAAACTGCTCTGAAGGTGTATGGGTACAGTTCCAAGTATTTCTTCTACCTACAAAGGGGAACAACTTCGGTGATTTCCTGTTTGCTCTTAGGGAGCAGGCCGGCCGCGTAGAGCAATCAGTAGGGCACCTGACTCATAAGTCAGAGGTCCTGGGTTCGAAACCCGGTCTGACCACATACTTTCGTTTCTCCTTCTGCTGATTCAAGAAGGGCAGTTGTGAGTTACTGGCGAAAATATGTGCACTTAGTAATGGTTAACCGCTAAGGAGGTCTAAGCCTGCCCAGGAATAGAGTGGCTAGGTTAACTGACTGTCCCTACATGACCATAGCTGTTTACCGTGGACGTTAAGCATCAAATCAATCAAAATCTTAGGGAGCAAATCCTTTCCTTTATAAGTTGATCCCCTTTATGAAAGTAAACAAAAATGAAAAAGGCAGAGTTGATTCCCTTGAAAATGTACCAATACACTGTTAATGAGCAGTCTGAAGTGGTTGTTCACTTTTCATCATAGACAGTAAATTCAAATGTGCATTATTTTTTAGAATAACGTTTGAACTTTATTTATTTAACTTTGATTACACATGATGCCCAGTAAACTTACAATGTGTTTTTTGAGTCTTTGGTCCTATGAGGTAGAGGAAAACAGAGAACACAGAGAAAGTTGCCATCCTTGTTTCTAATGCACTTGCATGTGTAACGCAATGTCTGATTGGACGTCAAAAATTTGCGACAGTATATCCTGTGCAGGTCTGCAGAAATTTTGAAATCCAACCAAATTGGTCCGCACGGCCGATGACGTCATACAAACATGTGTTCCACATTCCAAAATATAGTCCCAAAATCTAATGACTACACTGGAGCGCCCCTATAAAGCGGGTGCCTGGAGACCTAAAAGCGAACCGCATTGTCAGTGATATCGCGGTATAATGATAACGACCCTGAATCGGCCGCCCTGAAGCCCCCACCCACTAATAGAAAACTACAAGTTAACATGTTTGTAGTGCTTATTTAGCAATAACCAGGTAGATAAACATATATACTGCTTGCCTGACACAAAGGAAATCATCGCTGAAGCAGCCATTTAGTCCCCATGTTCTTACTTATCGTGAAAAATGCGCTGCAAAGCGCAGAGAGAAAGTGAAAGTACATATTGCTGGGATTCATATTACTGCCGGTGGCATATGGGCCATTACTATGGAGCTGGTACCCAAGTTTTTATTCAAGTTAATTCCCTTGAAAGTTGTATATTCTTGCAAAAAGGTACCTTCATGCGAATAAAAAAAATACTTTATTGCGCGAGTAATGGCGTCGGCTCATAAAAAACTCTTACCAGCCTGCACATAATCAAGTCAAGTTTAATTTTCTTTATTTTATTTTTTTTTTTAGTCAAATTCTTTCCTGACGTTTTCTTTTAAGAGTAATCAGTGACTTTACTTAGCACAGCCTTCTTCTGTGCGTTGTCATGTGTATGTGTAACCTTCGCAGCTTGCATATGCTAATTATCGAAGATTACTAAAACATGGTCAGTGTTCACACCTTGGCAAGACAATCAACGCTTTTATCTTTTGACAGTAGTGCATGTATATTGGATAATTATAGACAATTAATGGTATTACACTTGAAAATCCAGGTAATAGTGTGTCATCATACATTCGCAAATAGTGTTTATTCAGACCGAAAAAAATGTGCCTTATGCCAACTGAATCGGTTTTTCGAACTCAAATTTGGTCAGAACCGACAAAAATTCGGCTTTCTGTAGCCCTGATCCTGTGATCTACTGTCGGAAATCTGAAGTCATTAAGTAACATTGCTTCTCACTGATTGAGGTCCAGTTTTACATTGCTGAAAGCATTTGCAATGGCTGCAGAGTAGCACACTTTCAAAGAAGAAAATGTGAAAAATGCATAAGATTGGGGACAACTGTATTGAAAATTGGCATTTGGGGAGGTAAATTGTTGGTTTTATGGTCAGAAATTTCGTTTTCAGCATTTTCAACCACAAAATTGCCAATTTTCCTCCCCAAATGACAATTTTGAGTACAGATATTCCCAAAATAAATGACCACTGTCTTACCACATGTAAACATATTTAAGAGCTGTTGCAGTGATTGTTTAAAGTGTGCTGCACTGTCTGATCACAGTTTTTAGCTTGCCTGAATGAAGTTGGCATCGGCATCATGTTAGCAAAATGTTAAAGTTTTACGTTAAAGTTTTTTAGGTGATGGGCAAGGCGCTGTCAGGCGAGCTATCCTGTCCCGCTGACAGGTCTTGTTTTCTTAAGGTATATACAAGTCTATGAATCCTAGTGAATTTTTAAAAGTGGGAAAGGAAGACAGATCAGTCAGCACATTTATACTTGATTATTTGATATATACAGATGATTTTAGGTGCTTTTTCTTGTAATGTTCTTAATATTACTAATTTCAGGTCATGTGACTATAGGAGGAAGTATATGTATGGAGATGTTAACTAAATCAGGATGGAGACCAACTAATGATATAGAGGTTTGTTAACATTTCTTTGTAGCTCATCTGTACAAAAATACAAGATCTATTGATGGCATCTAGGTCAGCATCAGTGTGCAAATTGGCGGTTTTGATGTAAGTTTTTATTTGATGGGCAAGGTGCAGTCAGGAGAGTTTGCCTGAATGTGGCAAAAACAAAAGCCTCATTTGGATGCTCTTCCCAAGTATTTTCCATGAGGTAATACTTGACCCCTTAAGTCTCTGTCTCAGTTAATATGGTATATTTTATGAACCATTAATAAAGTAAATGAAATTTTTAAGGGAGTATGTCTTTATGTTGGAACAGTAATTTAAGTTTTAGGGGATATGTGAGTCCCTGTCAAATTGTAAAGCATTAGTAATAGGTCATTGAATGAATTAATTGTAAACCTCCGTCACCATTGTCTGTTCAATATGTTGATGTAAATACATCCACTCTCTCTCTCTCTATCTCTCTCTCTCTCTCTCTCTCTCTCTCTCTGTCTCTCTCTTAATTGTATTTTTTCACATTGATTGAAATGACTTTTAGTTCTCAGATTGTCTGATTTTGTATGCAGTTTCATTTTTCCATTCATTAGTATTTCATTTGCACATCTATTACTGCCATGTTTGTCTTGTTAAAGAGGGCCCGAGGAAGATTGGTATCACCAATTGGGTTACCCTCTGTAAATAAAGTATTTACATACTTCCTTACTTACTTCCTAACTTACTGATGTTAGAAAATCATAAGGTTTGAAAAATGTATGTTTTATGTTATTTTTGAATGGATCTGCCTTAAATTTGATTAAAGTATTGTTTAAACTAATTTATACATGTACATGTATTTCTTTCTTTTATAGAGTATTTTAGTTCAAGCCTGTTCTTTCTTTACAGAGTATTTTAGTCCAAGTCCGGTCAGAAATCATGAGTGATCCTAATGCCAGGTTAGACAGTAATCCAGACAGAGCGTATGGAGAACAAGAGGCTAGAGATGCATTCCATCGTATGGTTAGTCGCTACAACTGGAACAAATAGCACAAGTTGTGAGATAAACTATGTGGACAATACACCTAACAACATAGACAATTGCCATAGATAAGGGCCCACAATAAATGTTAAAGAATTATCTTGGCCCAGTTGTTCAGAACTAATAAAGTTGCAAGTTAATGAGATGATACGTTTTCTAATGTATCATACACAAAAACTCCGCCATTTTTTTTGCCAAAAATTGTAAAGGAGAATATATATTGCAAAACAATATAAACTTCTTTAAACTTTAAGTGTACTGGTAGAGTTAACAAATCACTGACTAACAACTTTGTTAAGCTAACGATGGTTTGAACAACTGGGCCCTGAAAATTGTCATCGGAGTCATTCTTATCTGAGCCGCAACACAAGAAAACCAACAAAGTGATTGTGCGCCCAGGACAGACTCAGATCAGCCTGGGTGGCCATCCAGTCTGATCAATCTCTTCACTAAGCGTTTAAAGGGTAGCTAAGGGTCTAAGCTACCTCTATGCGGACAGTGAAGACTCTGATCAGACTGGGTGGATGCCCAGGCTGATCTTAGTCTGCGCTGGGCGCACAATCACTTTGTTGGTTTTGTCATGTCACAGCTCATCTAGTGTTGTGTACTGAAACACAGCAGACCATTTCTTCCATACAGACCCATTACAGATAGTTTACGTTGGTTTATACTAGAAAGATCATTTTGTCATATTGACTTTTACACTCGTGAGTTTTAGCCCATCTTTATTTTGAACAGCTTCTGTTTATGTTTCTTCAGGTGTTAATGCTGTTGACTCATAAGTGAATGTTTTGGGGTTCGAATTTTAATTAGGACCTGAGTCTTCACAAGCATTTTGACTCTTCATTCTTGTTTTCCACACTCTTCCAGAATGTCTGAAATACTGTTGAAAGGGCCAGATAACACCAAACAATCTGTTCATTGCAATTTTATATTAGTTGCTTTATATTTCTGTATAAAGCAGAAAAATGGGGATATATTTTCTTTTAGTTTACTTGAAGATGCTTTTAATTTATAACTTGTTGTTTTAATGCAAAAATGCAGATACAGATCTGATGCTGCATTCTGGGGCACCTAGTCCAGGGTTCGAGGTTATAAAACTTGAGAGTAATCTCAAACTCAAAATAAAGCACACTGATTGGCTGCTTCCGAGCTTGTGCTCGGAAGCAGCCAATCAGGGTGCTTTATTTTGAGTTTGAGAATATACTCAAGTTTTATAACCTCTGGGCCATGTTTAACATTGTTTCTGGGTCCTTGGGCATTAATTTTATAAAGAAGTGAAATGAGATAGGATCTTCAGCAGCATAAGATGACAAATGACTAGGGGAGAGAAACATCAATTTTGCAATGACTATAAGTGAGATTAAAGAATGAACACGTATCATTCAGATATCAGACACAGGCTTTTCCTTCCTAGCAACCCCAAAAATTAGATCCCTCTTGTAAGATGGATCTAGATTTTTGGACTGCTTTTTGAAGATAAAAAAACAATCCTACAGGAGTACTGAACAAGACTAGGGGAAACCTTGTCTTATTACAGAATAAATGTGGTAAATAGATAAACACGGCAGAGTTTCAGATATGATGGGGTTGCAGAGATGATAATTCTGAGATCTTTTCCATTCAGTCACAATAAGAATATGATCTGATTGTTAAAAACTACATGAGGTCATTAGGTAATGAGACCTTAAAATTTCATACATATTATATGCAAAACACTACCATTTTTTTGCTGAAAAAAATGTAAGGTACACTTTTTTTCAGGAAAAAAAAAATGAGCCATCTTAACTTTATGCATACTAAAAGACTTAATGAATCACTAACAACTTTGTTAAGCCAATGATGCTTTGAACAAATTGGCGGTGGTCTTCTATCTATCCTTAGGCCTATCTTTCAAAGTTGTTTTAATGTGGTGCTGCAAATACATTTCTGTTGCAAAAAAAGGCAGTTGCAGAGGCCTAGATCAGGTGATTATTTTATGTCTAGTCTGGGATAAATTTTTTCTATTTCTGTATGAAAACCTATGTTGTAACTTTCATAAAAGATGTTGTGTGATTAGATGGTTCAAATGAGGGGGTTACACCATATGTTTTTATGGGGAATTAACAAAAATATATGAGCCGCGACACGAGAAAACCAACAAAGTGGTTGTGCGCCCATCCCAGACTCAGATCAGCCTGGGCATCCGCCCAGTCTGATCAGACTCTTCGCTGAGAGCTTAAATGGTAGCTAAGGGTCTAAGCTACATCCATGGGGACAGCAAAGACTCTGCTCAGACTGGGCAGATGCCCAGGCTGATCTGAGTGTTCCCTGGGCCCACAACCACTTTGTTGGTTTTGCCATGTGACAGCCTCTATTAGCTTGAACGGCTCAGTACTCTGAGTCTCTATTACAGTATTGTCAAACCCCACTAATCTGGAGCTCTGATTAAATATATGATACAGTTGAACAATTCTTTTCATTCCATTCATTTTTTATGGCAAAGCCAGTGTTTGGGGGATTTGTGATAAAACAAAATATTTATTGCCTGAAAATAGGTACCCTACAGATTGGGACACCAAACCTTTGTAAATATCCTGAAATCATATCCTTAACAAGTTGCCATTACTATGGGGTCATATGTTAAAAATGCAAGCAGAATGTTCAAACAATGCATACCCTAATCAGATTGTCGATTTAGAGCAGTCTGACTTTGCTCAGAAGCCTTTCCCAGTATAAGGCATGACACTCAAAATTATGGGTTTTGAGAAAACTGCTGCTTTTAAAATGTGTAATTTCAATCACAAATGACAGTTTACAAGCTGCTTATTTGTTTAAATTGTAGTAGTCATATTTGATTAGTTGTTATTTATCTATTTATTTGTTTGTTCATAATGACATTTCTTGTCACCATTTGTAACATGGCTGATTAAACAGTACTCTCAGTTGTTGTGAGTACGTACATGTACTGTAATGTTTGAAATTTTCATGAATGCATATTTTCACAAAATAGAAGCAAAGTAATATCATGAAAATTACCTTTCTAAATTCATTATCATGTTTCTTAGCATTTTTAAATGCTGTTTTATCTTTTGAATAGTCACACAAATTTCACACTTTCATATGGAAAGCATTTGATGATAAGCATGATACTTTTTAGCTCACCTAGACAGAAGGTTTCTTGGGTGCTTGTTGGATAGGCAGGCTTTATTGGTCATCCTTGGTATATCAGCACTTTCAGGCAACTGCTCTTGTAGTGCCACTGGACCAGTTGGAACCAAAGTTTATCTGGAGTTTCCATGGACTTGGGAAATGAAAGTTTGTTTGTATGGTCATAGTGACAAAGATGGTAAAAAAATTTAGCCGGGACACAAGACCATCAAAGTGGCATGTATGCCCAGCAAAGACTCAGATCAGCTTGGGCATTTGCCCAGTCTGGTCAGAGTCTTTGCTATCAGCATTAAGGTAGATAAGACCCTTAGGTACACCTTAAGCACACAGGGAAGACTCTGATCAGACTGGGCAGATGCACAGGCCACTTCGTTGGTTTTGTCATGTTGCAGCTCATTAATACCTATAAAATCTTAATGGCTAATGACATGCAGCATGGTATACAGCATCTGGGATGTATATACAGTCAACCCTCTTTACAATGACACTCATTACTACAGCAAAATTCTTTATAAAGTCATTTTGATTTGTACTGAATGGCTAAATTGTTCTAAATATGCATTCTTCAAAACAGCAGATTCAGTTTAATGTCAAAATTTTGGGAACAAATGCTGTCGTGGTAAAGAGGGTCCGCTGTATTATCAAGTTTGCCCATCATCGTTTTGTTTCAGGGTGGTAGTGTCAGGCGAATGTGCTGGGTAACTTTCAGTGCCAGGGCGTTCTACTAATTTAGATAATAGTAGGGCAAGGGCCTACTGTGCTTGCAGTAGGTGCGGGTGGGGGTTGTTTGGATATTTTTTCTCTGATCTGTCATTTCTCTCTTCATTCTCCCTCTTTCTGGAAGACGGCCTGATATAGACTGAAATACTGTCTCATAGGGCCTTTAAACCTTAAAAACCCACCCACCCATCATTTTGTTTCAGACTTTCGGGGCTTGGTGATACTGTAGAAGTTACACTTAATTTGGCGAAGGTACATTTATGTTCAAATGGTGACCCTGTGTTGACCATTTTTTCATCAGGTCAGATTTGCTTCCTTTGCTTGGGATAATGCTAAAATAGTAGATTAATCTGAAACTATTGAAGTCTGTGGTAGATAGTCAACTACATGAGTACATAAAGATTTTGAATACCAGAGGTCAAGGTCATTACTTTTTGTCCAAAGTCACTCATATTTCAACGACAGCTTCTCGTTCAAAGCCACCAGGCTGATTGAAACAAAATTTCATATGGATTCTCCATTTGGAGGAGGATTGAAAATGTCTGAATGGTTCTGGTGCATGACCAAGATGATGTTCATGCCTATATATGGTAAAAGCCCTGATTCATGATACAAGATCCATGACCAGGAGATTCTTTCCTTTAACATCACTCACGTAATTGTATTAACTCATAAGAGATGCATCGCCATAGGTCAATTCAGGTGGGTGATCAAGAGCCTCATGGAATGGGCCTCTGTGGCTCAGAGGATAAGAACACTGACTCTTAAACACTACATGTTTCACCACTGTGTGTTTGAGCCTTGCTGAATGCACAAATGAGAAAATGTTTTGCTGCGTTTTTTTTGGAAGCTCCGTTTTTTGCCAACCTCTGCATAAAGATCGGCTCAATATAAGTGAAATATTCTTGAATTGGCCATAAAACATCAGAATAAAGCCTCGACATGGCCTTCAGGTTTCATACATATGATATGTTTTTATTGTGTCAGCTTATTACAATGTTCTTGCCGAGTCAGATCTGAAATGGCACAGCCTATATTTATTCACCCGCTATCAGCATAACTGGGGGCATAAATTGTTTGGCTCCATGTTGATGTACATACTTGCCTAACTCTTTGTGTGACCCTTTGTAAACTCTTTAAGGTATTTGATACATTCAGCAAAGCTACAGGTAAGGTAGGGTTTTGTGGATAATTGTGAGATAATATTCTTTATTTCTTGATGGAAACATATGTTGTGACCCCTCATTAGAACCATCTGAGCAAGTGGGCTCTAATGATGGGTCACTCATATGTTTTTTTATGAGAAATATGGAAAATTATTCTTAAATTATCTATGTTACCTCTTCTTATCTGGAGCAACCCATTCATATAAAGGTTTACTGACAACGCAGAGCTCTAGCCAGAGAAGAGCATCAGTAGTTTGTGTAATAAAATGTTCATGTATATATTTTCATGTTCAGGTTTCTGTATTTGAATTGATTTCATTGTGTTATAATCATTATAATCATGTTACTAGTCTGACCAAGTGAATCTATTTTTCTGAATGTATTGTTTATCTTGATATGTAAAGGCCATATGATCCGCAACTTGACAAAACCAACAAAGTGACATGTGCACCCATCAAAGACTCAGATCAGCCTGGGCACATGCCCAGTCTGATCAGAGTCTTCTCTGTGCACTTAAAGGGTAGCCAAGAATCTAAGCTAGCTCCATGCCAACAGCAAAGATCCTGATCAGACTGGTTGGATGCCCAGGCTGATCTGAGTCTTCGCTGGGTGCACTTGTCACTTTGTTAGTTTTGTCATGGCTCTGCTCATATGTTTAGGCCATATGTTTTAATTATCCTTAACATAGACATCTTAACCAGGTAGGGTAGAGTGGGGTAACTTCGGACAGCAGGTAAATTGGGACATACCATTGCAACAGTGAAAATCCAGATGAGATGGCTCATAATGAGCCATCTCATCAGGATTTTCACTGTTTGCCCAGTTAATTTTGTTTTAATTCCAAACAACTGATATATAAAGGAAACATTGTCAGAATTTACCTGACTTGACCCTAAATATAATATAGGGACATCTTAAAGGTAGGTTCCTGGCCTAGCGATAACAATAATGTTCACAAAATAATTTTGTCTTTTTCTGGGTAGTATTGAATTCTCTTATTTTTCTGAAACTGTTGCTACTGAGAAAATCGTCAGATGTTGTAGAAAATAGTCGTTTTCCCTTTGGTTTATTTTCTTTTGTTGGAATTCCAGTTCTAAACATAAATATGTATATATGTCTACAAGTCAGCAGTTTCTGATGTCATTTGCCAACGGTTAATTTTCTCTTGCCGTGAGCTCTTCCAGAGGTCCTGGCATGGCGGATGGGTTAAAACTATCCCGAAATGCAATGCAGCATGACGTCAGCTATGTTATCTATTTTTGGCGCGAACTAAAAATAGCACTAACTGGTGTGCGAAGCAGAGTTAGGAAATCCCTTGCAAAACGACCTTTCTACGATTTTTTTATTTACACTTTTTAGTGAAACTTATTCATTTCCTCTTTACAAGTGCTTTCCAACAACTTGGATAAAAAATCATCAAAATTATGATGCATTCCAAAGTACAGGAACCTACCTTTAACCAGGTACTGCAATGTTTATAAAATTTGAAAATGCTGGCAATGTATCAAACTGGTAAACAATATAGACCCTGATCAGATTGCAGTCTAGGCACAGTTGTAGTCAAAGATTCATTTTCTAGCATGTACATGTATAAAATCATGTTTGGTGTCATTTAATGACAAAAAAATGTGAATAGCTTTTGCACTTCAAAACCTCCTCACATTTTTTTTAGCAAAAAGAATCAGCAATGTTTTTGCATACATGTAAAATATTTTTGAAGTATAACTTTAATTCAACTCATTGATGCCTAGCATCCCGTTAAAAGGACATAGACAAAGAGTGCAGATCCAGATCAGATGCTGGAGAATGCATCATCTGATCAAGATCTAGAATATTTGCATAAAATTTACAACCAAATCTATAAAAACAATAAAAAATAAATACACCAGACACCCCTAAAATAGTGAATGGACTCATCCAATTTATGAAGATAGAAGAGGCCACTGGGCATAAATGGGTTAAGTACGGAAGTCATTGGTTACAGCTGGGCCCAGAGCTGTGTCTATATCATTTGCTAAACTATTGCTGTCCCAATATTTTGGATCATTACAGTAGTCTGTCTGTATTAATTGTTCTGATGGATCAAAGTCATGACAGCTGTTTTAATTTCACACCCAGATACCTAGATACACCTTCATTTGAGCCGCGACACGAGAAAACCAACAATGTGGTCGTGCGTCCAGTGCAGACTCAGATCAGCCTGGGCATCCGCCTAGTCTGGTCAGACTCTTCATTTAGTGCTTAAAGGGTAGCTAAGGGTCTAAGCTACCTTCATGCAGACAGCGAAGACTCTGATCAGACTGGGCGGATGCCCAGGCTGATCTGAGTCTGTGCTGGCCGCACAACCACATTGTTGGTTTTGTCGTGTCGCGGCTCATTTTTTCCACCTTTTTTTATTATGTAAATAGTTGTGTCTAAAACTGTGACCATTTTTGGGCAGGGATTTTCAGAATGATAACCCATGTTTAAGATGAGCTTTTTTTTATTTTATTCCTGGTGTGAATTCAGAAGAATTGATTAAAAAATAAAACAATATGGAGTACTACGGATACATAAGTGTTTCCGACACATACATAGGCTTTCTTGGTGCTTATGTGATAGCATATGTGTGCATCCCTGTGAACATGACCAACACTTTCAACGATTAATTTTTATACCCCGCCACACGTTAGTGGCGGGGTATTATGATTTCATGTTGGTCGTCCGTGTGTCTGTCCATCCCTAGTATGTACGTCTGTCCGTCTGTCTGTCCGTCCATACTTCGTTTCCGTTCGATAGCTTAAGTATTTATCAACGGATTTCCTTCAAATTTTGCATATGCATTTGTATCGAGAATGTCTCGCTTGGGATTGTAAATAAGCAAATTTCGTTAATTTCTGACAGAGTTATGGCACTTGTCAATGTACAAAAAAATGGTTTCTGGCCTCTAGTTCCTTTACTACTTGGAGTATCATGATGAAACTTCACAGACATGATCGAAGTAGCAAAAGCTTTTTATGAGCACAGAAATTTTATCATCGGGGGTTATCTGCCCCTGCCCTGGGACTATATACATGTATAAAGTCACGAAAAATTCCATCTAAAATCAGAGTTTGAAGCAATTTTTCCGAAACTTTCAGCAAATGATCAGTGATGAAAGCCTCCAGTGATGCTCAGATTTACCCCATGGGAGTTATCTCCCCCTGCCCCAGCTATATACATGCATAAATGCATACATGCATTGATATTTTTCATTGTGTTCACATCGACGATAAACTGTATTGTTTAAGTCGAAATAAATCATTCTTCATTCTTCATTCATAAATCTGGAAAAATCGATGTGTGAAAAAGATTTGCAGTGGCGAGGTATGACGCAGTCATTTGCGATGCTTTTATTTTACATTGTTATATGAGTTTTCCTATTCCATATTGCTGTCTTTAAAGGCAAGCTTTCATAAAGCATGCTTCACTTTCTTCACATGACTCTTGTACAGTTATCATGTTATCATTTCATGATTAGATATCATGTTATATTATTTTTACCAAAAATATTTTGTATTTGTTTCATATTTTATGTAGAATGTTTGAATGAAGGAAGAAGTAGCAGAGAAAATATAATCTTGTCCACCTGTTTTGTACATTGGACCAGTAGGTGTTAGCACAGACCAACTTCACTTGGAGCAATAACCTGGCTGTAGTCTCAATTGTATATCAGTCGCTCGCCTATAGCCATGGGCATTCTCAGAGGTGGGGTTTAAGCTATAGCCAAAAATTGCCTGGATGAGAGGTTTAGACCAATTAGCAAAGTTTGTATCAGAACCAGGCAGGAGGTTCGGAAAAGTGGTTCCTAAAACTTGATTGGATAATTCTTATTGGAGGAAATGAGTAATCAATGGAACTGCAGCTATAGCCATTCTATCCCCCCAAGGAAAGTCGGCAAAGTAAACCTCCAAACTGGTTGAGGAAAAGCCTACAACTGTTACAGAAATTTTGACCATTTTACATATATCTGTGTACTGGGACAAGTAAATAATTATCCCACTTATTTGTACTGTACTATTTATTCATTAATAAGATGGGAGGTTTTCCCCTCCAAAACAATCCTAAAAATCTAAACAAATCCACTGAATAACAGTGACGTTATATCATCAAGAGGTTTCTCTTCCATGATTTCAGAATAAAATAGAATTGTGTGTTTAAGCTCCAGTACACAGAAACTTGGTAATTCAAATTTATGTTTGCTTGGGATAGCAACACTCTGTATATTCATATCAGAAACTGTCAATATCTCACTTGTTATTGATATTCACCATTTCATCATTTCATGTCAGAATATTTTTACATAGATGATTTGTGTCTGATAATTGAGGTATGCTTGAATGAAGCAGCAGAATAGAAATAAAATATTTTCATCTTGTTTATTCACTTGTTTTATACTCACTGGTTTACATGTCAGTCTGATCCCTCAGAGGTGGTTTACCTGTCAGTCTGAACCTGCAGAGGTGGTTTACCTGTCAGTCTGATCCCGCAGAGGTGGTTTACCTGTCAGTCTGATCCCGCAGAGGTGGTTTACCTGTCAGTCTGATCCCGCAGAGGTGGTTTACCTGTCAGTCTGATCCCGCAGAGGTGATTTACCTGTCAGTCTGATCCTGCAGAGGGGGAACCTACAGATTATGCATTTAGAAAAGACTTAGAGCCCTACTGTAATGAAACTTCACAGAGGCTTACATCATGACAATGTCTCCATAGCAGAGCTTGAGAACTATGTCAAGGTCAGACCTTTACTAGCAAATGACCAGTGTCATTTGCTAGTCAAGGTCTGACCTTGATATAGTTCTCAAGTGCTGTTTCATGTAGCCAAATTTATGTTTATCCACTGCTTTTAACTCTAAAAGACCTTTTGTAAAGGGAATTTGTAGAGGCTTAGATCATGATGTCATCTCTGCAACATCACTGTTGTTTGTTCACCTTGACCTACTTCTTACGCTCTGTTGAACATGGCAAATGTGTGACAATCCACTGCTTTTACCTATTTCTCAGAGACTTAAAGATCTTTTGTGAAGAAACTACACATAACTTGCTTCATGACACTGTCTCTGCAGTACTAGTGCCATTTGCTGACCTTGACCTTCATTCACCTTATTGAACATAGCCTAATTTATGTTTACTCCTGGGTTTGTATTTATAAAACCACTTTAGTCGTTGCTATGCTTTTGTTAAGGCTAAATTTCTATCAAGGAGATTCTCTACAACTATGAAACTTGCTCTGGAGGAACACTCTTTTTCAGACTGTTCCTCCAGAGCAAATTTCATAGTTGTAGGGAATCTCCCTCATAAAAATTCAGCCTTAGCAACAGCATAGCAACCACTTAAGTCATTTTATAAATACAGCCCCTGTTTATCTTCATTCTTGGAAACTAAAAGACTTTTGTGGTTCTGCAACATTAGCAGCATTTGCTGACCTTGATTTACTTTTCATTCTGTTTTGGATATAGATATTTTCACATCTGCCCTCTGTGTTTATCTCCAGTATTAAAAGACTAAAATTAAAAAGAAATGTGGGCAGTAGAGTAATCCAGAGAAAAAGATTTTTCAGCAGTCACATTGACATAGCCTTCCGCAGAGTTCTTGTTAAACTGTTGGTTGCTTGATAGAATTGAACTAGATAGAAATAAACAGCTCTATACAACAGAAAGCGATGCATAGCGTCTAAAAACAAACATTACATAAAACGTAAATACAAATACATGTATTGTGAATGCACATTATGTATATTGATTGCTACCCATCTTACAGCATAATTATGCAAAACTGACTTTGATAATTGGGATAATTTTGGAGGGAAAAAAACTGGGCCCAGTTGTTCAAAGCATCGTTAGCTTAACAAGCTCGTTAAGAGGTCAACTCGTTAAGTGTTTTACAACTTTATAACCAAATACGCTGATATTTTTTGTTGAAAAATTGTGAAAAGCTTTTGCATTGCAAAAGCTTCTCACATTTTTTCAACAAAAAATATTGGCATACATGTATTTGAGTTATAAACGTTTTAAATTTTAACGTCTCATTAACTAACGTCGTCTTTAGTTTTGAACAACTGGGCCCTGGTCTTATAGGTAGATCCGGCCATTGGGATGTCTTTTCATAAGTTAGCATTTACCTTAAAATTTGTTTTAAGTTTGTATTCTACTGATACATTTATATCCAGTATGATGATCTTCAGTGGAACTAAATTGGATATAGGACTAGGACTACTTCCAGGTTCATATGGATCAATTGATATGTTGATGCTGTATTTTTGTCAAGCCAAGGATACTAAGTCCACTTTGTTCCTTGTGTATGTAAGTATGTAAGGAACAAAGTGAACTTAGTACCCTTGGCTTTCGAAGATGGTAGATGCTGCTGCTGACCTAAGGTCAGGGCACAGACTTTAAAACATTTGCACTCAAGTTTTGCCTCAAGTTAGTGTTCTTTGCATATATATCCAATATCCTTCAACAGAACTTTTGGTATGTAACTAGCTGTTGTTCTGAACTGTTCTTCAATCTTGACTGCACTTTTAGCCTTGATATAGAGGTGCTGAATGGCATGCAGTAGAATTGCTTTGATATTGTACTTCTGCATGGTGGCCAGGATCAAGGAAGATATGGTACAGATTTTGCTGATGTTGAAGGTACTTTTCCCATAGGATTCTTAAGTTGAAGATTTGTTCTGTGATGCTCCTTATGGCTCTGAACCCAGGTCATTCTTCTGCAATTATCTCTTCAGCTTGGGATTTAAGCCTGTTCAAGATGGCATCAGCATGATTTGCTCAAATGACTGATGAGGATGATGGTTCTGTACAGAGCTGTATGTTGCCCATCTTAGGGAGTGTAAGAATCAGTGACTGAGTCCAGATGTAACTTCAAGGTCAGAAATAGCATTTTTCACCAAAATATGAAATGTTATTGTTGAAATCCCTTACCTTAAAAAATGAAAGTAATTTTGAGATTGGAGCAGCATAATGAACAATTCATACTCTTTTGAAAAATTAAAGAATCTGTTGCTATACAAGGTGATGATGCAAAACTTTACTTGAGCAGTATAGATATTGGGCATGAATGATATCCTAGAATTTAAAACAAACATGTCATTCAAGCTGCAGCATGCTAAAGAGTGATTTGTGCATGTTTGAACATCCAAGACTGTACAGTCTAGTCACAGCTCAGTCAAGAAAAGTTTCTATGAAATTGTGACATTGAATCAGGTATATATTATAAACTATGAAAAAATCTGTACTATCATTTCTTTGCTTAGTATACATTTTGTACGGTCCAGTTCACATAAGCCTGTCTGCATCAGATAATTGTGTTTACAATTGCAACACTATGTTTAAGTTCACTGTTATATACAGATGATGATTATGTTAATAATGTATATCTATCTCCTTGCAAGATGTCCTAAATCTTGACCTCTATATAGGGTCAACATTACATTCGAGTATGTATTGTTGTTATGCACATTTATTGAAATAGAAGGTAAGATTATTTTCATTTTAGAGATTATGCCAAAGTATTTGTAGGAAGACCATTTTAAGTTGCACAGGTATGTATTCAGGGGAAGCAACTCTGCCATTCCATTTTTGCTTCCCCTCTGCATGGGGTAAACTCTGAAAGAATTTGCTCCCCTAGGAGCAGATTGTTTTCTTTAAAAGTTGACCCATAAGAGAAGGGTATGTCATCTAGAGAAGCAAACAGGAAACTACAAAAGTTGTTTCACTTTGCAAAAACGGCAGAAAACAAAGAGATGTACCCATACACCTTACAAATACTGTAATGACCCTAAATATTCAGACAGACAGGTCTGAGCAAACATTGTAGATCCAGATCAAACTGCTCCTAAAGGCTACACTATCATGTGTAAAATCCACTTTCTAAGAATGTTTTTAACAATAATTGTCTGACTTTTGGATGTCCTAAATTTTAGGGTAAATACGGTTACACACACCTTAGCATGTATGGATAATCCTCAGCTGTAGATCACTGGCCAAATGTATTGGCCTCCCTGCTCATCAAGAGCTACTCTTAACAATGATAGTTTAAATTGGAGAGCAAATTCTTCCCTTTTTGAGTAGCCCCTATTGTATAAGGGATTCACCTACCAGGGAAGATAATACATTGTTTCCTCACAGATAATGTCTTCAAGTCTGTTAACACCTCAAAATGAAAAAGAAAATACAGAAATTAGGATTTCATAAAAAATGACTATTTCCTTGTTCACAGGCTCTAAAATTATATCTGTTTTGTCATGCACCTGTTGTCAAATAGAGAAGGAAGTCTGTGATGATTTTCAGAGGAGCAAATGCATTTAAAATGGGCTTTTCAATAGTTATTATTATTCACCATATTAATCCTAATAAATGCCCCCTGCCTCTTTTCCAAAACTAATGTTCTGTTGACTTGCCAGCCTCTGTGTTTTCCATCAGTTTTGCAAAGGAGGAACAACATGAACTCCTGTTTGCTTCTCTGGAGAACATAGCTCTTCCAAATGGGGTCAACTCTTCAAGCAAAGAATATGCTCCTGGAGGAGCAAATCATTTCTTTAAGAGTTGACCCCTATGGATGAGGCAAAAAATTAAGGGAAAATAATAGAATTACTTTCTTTGAAAGTATATCTATTTACCTTAATACCGTTTATTAGAAGCATTTGGGCAGTGGCTGATTTACTTCTTTTTAGGCTCTATAATCACTCCTCCCCATATGTAAAAGGCAATTCCCCTGGGGGTTTAATAGGATTAATACAGTATACTTGTAATACTTTCTTACAAAACTTTGCAGTGGAATCATAAACCTTAGTAAATATTAAAAGACTTGCAGTTATCATACGTTTACTGGTTATATTGAGTAATTTTGTCAATTGTCTGTTTTAGTTTCAAGCAAACAATACTTCACAGAATGAGCCAGCCAAACAAGTTGTTAGGAAAAGTGGCAATAGTGACTGCATCAAGTGATGGGTAAGTGTGTTTTTCAATATTTACTGGTAAATTTTATCATAATGCCTTCAATGAAGCCACTAGATTTGTTGTTTCAGGGTTTCCTCAATGAAAAAATTAGGGTGGAGACAAATCCCCTACTTCTGGCAATCACCCAGTTAATGAGGTTGCTTTGAAATATTGGCTTGATGTTACATTTTATTGAGCACTAGTTGTTCTAGAGAAATCACAACTTCTGCTGTTCCCAATAAACCGTTAAAGGTATTTAACCTCTGTCAATCTTTCAAGAACATATTACAGCTTAAGACGTAAAAAGGATTGAATCAGAATGAACAAAATGAAAAGTAAATAAAATATTGAAACCACTGTTCTGAGCTTTCATCAGGTGAGTTGAGGAGAGGTACCAAATAAATATTTATACTTCTGTCCCAGTCTATATACTGTATAATATTGAGTGGCAACACGACAAAACCAACAAAATGGCATGTGTGCCCAGCAAAGACTCGAATCAGCATGGACAATTGCCCAGTCTAATCAGAGACTTCGCTGTCGGCATTGAGATAGCTTAGTCCCTTATC
This sequence comes from Ctena decussata, assembly GCA_963989385.1. Lineage (NCBI taxonomy): Eukaryota > Metazoa > Mollusca > Bivalvia > Lucinida > Lucinidae > Ctena > Ctena decussata. The sequence goes on along the minus strand of OZ022503.1, from coordinate 84,711,578 downwards.
TACCCTTTAGGCACAGATAAGACTCAGATCAGACTGGGCAGATGCCTCAGCTGATCTGAGTCTTTGCTGGGGGCACATGCCACTTTGTTGGTTTACTCACATTAGGGCTTTGAAAGAGAATACATTTAAACCAAGTTCAAATTGTTGCAAAAAATGGTATCAAAAGTTAACTTTACCTAAACTTTATCTGGGTATATTAAGGTGAATGGATACACCATGTTTTTCTGCCATTATTAAAGGGAGACAACTCCAACTGGCTTCCATGTTCAAAACCCCCCCCCCTCGATCAATGAAAGAGCTTCTGTTAGAGGAAACTACAGGGGCCAGTTGTTCAAAGCATGGTTAGCCTAACAAGCTCGTTAAGAGGTCAACTCGTTAAGTGTTTTGTGACTTTATAGCCAAATACACTAATATTTTTTGTTGAAAATATGTGAGAAGCTTCTCACATTAAATTTTTTACAACAAAAAATATTGGCATATTTGTGATATTAACGTTTGAAATTTTAACGTCACATTAACTAACGACGTCGTTAGTTTTGAACAACTGGGTCCAGGTATTTACTCAGACAGGGGTATAATCCTAAAGGAAAGACTTTCCAAATGAAGAAGGGAAGCGAAACTGAAAAAAAAGTAGAGCTGCTTCCCCTGACTGTACATCCTTTCACCTAAGTTCCTTGCAAACTTTTGTAAAATTACAATACATATTTACAGGATTGGTTTTGCAATAGCTCAGAGACTTGCAGAGGATGGTGCTAAGGTGATGATAAGTAGCAGAAGACTGAAGAATGTTGATAGGGCAGTGAAATCGCTCAAAGACAAGGGGCTAGCTGTTAGTGGCATCGTGTGCCATGTAGCAAATAAAGAACACAGACAGAAAATGATAGAAAAGGTATACCAGCAGGCAGTCAATGTTGCAAAAACATAATGTATCAATGCTGTTTCATTGGTATGTGCCTGCTGGGTAATGGTCAATGGACCAATAGACATACTTTTACATTATTTTGGATTTTACATCCAACTGAACAGCATTTCAGTTGTTTTAATTGGGCTGATGGATGAAAACAATCTGAGCTGGACTCAGCCCCATCCCAGGTGGCACATTACATTACTAAGAATGTCTGACTGACATCAGTGCAGCCTATGTAAGTTGCCATATTAATTTTATTTAAAGAATGAAAACTAAATACCATAATGACCCTAAGTATTTGGACAGACAGGTCTGAGCAAACATTCTAGACCCAGATCAAACTGCTCCTGAAGGAGCAGTTTGATCTGGGTCTACAATGTTTGCCTTCCCTACTGAAAAAGTCAGTAAAATATCAGTGACATTTCACTGAAATTTCAGTGAATTTCACTGATACACTAAATTTCAGTGAAATTTCAGTGCCCAAGATGAAATATCTAAAATTTCACTGAAATTTCATTGAAATTCCATTGACCAAGACGATCTCTGAAATTCTGTGAAATTTCACATCATGTGACACCTGATGATGTCATAACCAGATGGATGATGGGAAAAAACATGGCTGCCTGAAATGGAGGGAATTTGAAGGCTATGGTAAAAAAATTAATTGTGAAGCAATTTCTACATGACAAACATGATAGGAAGTTAGCTGATATAGTGAGTACACCTGAAGCCACAATTTCTAAGGTTTTAAAGTACAAATTTTGCTGGGGTTGTGCAGAAATGGAGCAATAATGGTGACTGTCATGCACTTTTCCAAAGGCAACAAATATCTGCAGGAGGTATGTGTAGGTTAACTGATGTTAGTGTATGTATGTCCTATAACAGAAAAAAAGATACAAACAGGGTGGCATGTCCCCATAATGAAAAGGTAGCATGGTTATTTTGTACAGAGAATGAGCAGTTGGCATTCATTATGATATATAACTTTGATTGTTGTTTTTTATTCTTAATTGCCAGTGATATTTCAGTGGAATTTCACAGGATTTCAGTGAAATATCACAGGAATTTCAGAGAAATATCATTGGAATTTCAGAGAAATATCACTGATATTTCAGTGAAATGTCAGAGAATTTTTTCCTTGAAGTTTCAGTGGAATTTCACTGGATTTTAGTGAAATATCACTGGAATTTCATAGAAATATCACTGATATTTCAGTGAAATGTCGGATAATTTTTTCCTTGAAGTTTCAGTGGAATTTCACTGGATTTTAGTGAAATATCACTGGAATTTCATAGAAATATCACTGGAATTTCAGAGAAATATCAATGAAATTTCAGTGAAATTTTGGAGAATTTTTTCCTTGAAATTTCTCTGAATTTTCAGTGGAATTTCACTGGACATTTTCAGTAGGGTTACACTAAGAATCATTTGGATGCATTAATGTGTGTAAAATCCACTTTCTAAGAATTTTCGAACAATAGTTGTCGGACTTTCGGGTGTCCAAAATTTTAGGGTCATTACGGTAGATCTACTCTTAATGCTGATTAGGAGCAGTGGCAGTTGAGATTTCTCTTCAACAACTGGCACTTAACAACATATGACCATAACATGAAGTCAGTCTTTCGACGTCATCATTTATTGGCTTACATGGTGAAAGTGGACACTTTATCTCCTAAATGTTTTTCATTGAGAAATGAACTGCAACAAGTCTAATATTGCCTTAAGGCAATGCAATAAATACTTCTTAAAAGAATTTTTGCATCGCTCGCAGCTATGGATACATTCTGCTGAGGTGTGGGGGTTAAAGTTATTACAAGAATTGAAATACACATTTAACATTACCTATAACTTTGTTCCATAGAACTAATGCAAAGACAGTCATATTTCACCTGTGTAAAAGTCACATGATTAGCAATGAAATACATGGTAAAAATTTAGCATGAGTAACAGTCTTATGTTTCGGTATTATGTGAAAAGTTGGTTTATGGTTCCGTCCGTCTCAGTAAATAAAGGCTTTTAAAGAGTTAAAGCCTAATTCAGGATGATTTCCCATATGGTTTGGTAAGAGCCAATACTACTAGTCAGTCACAAACATTTTTTCACCCCGACGGGGGTCAGTTCTGCCTTTAATTTTGTCAGGTGTTTACAGAGGCATATCTGTGTGAGTTACAAAAACCATAAAGCAAAACAGTGGCATTCCATTCTTTTATGCATCCTGGAAATAAGTTGATTTAGCATTATCGTCTATGGGAAAATGTATTGCGATGCAAAACTTCTTTTGAGCAGTATATATGAAATATGCACATTCATGTTTAATAGCCATTAGCCATATGGAGAGAAAATCTAGGCTTCATCTTTGTAGAGTACTGCACATGGCCATGCTTGTATGCAGCTTTTCCAAAAATATCATGCTTAATTTAGCAAACGCCTCAATATACAAATGGGCAGGTGCATCCAATGGATACAATTTCAAGATATATATACATATATACTCCCCAGAAATTCCATTACTTTCTTGCTTTGTAATTCCTACATATTTAATCTCTTCTTACCAGACAGTGGAAGAGTTTGGAGGTGTTGATATTCTTGTGTCTAATGCTGCTGTCAATCCAGTGTTTGGTCCAATATTTGATGTAAGTATAGAGTGTCTTAGGCTGTCTTACAGAAATGTACCCTGCATTAACCTTTGAAGTTCTGAAAAAGCAGATGATGAAATTCATGTCTGCAAAATTAAAAAAAAAGCTGTTTTGTCCAAGCTATAGCAGCCTCATCTGGATGTATAAAAAAAAGGGGAAAAGGTTTCCCATAGCCTAATAGCCGTAGGGGCAGTGGGGGTTAGAGACCCACTGTATCTTGGGCACAGCTGATGAAAGGTGGAGCCCATCTCTCTCCTTTCGCTGCCTTATCCTTCCCTAATTCGAAAAAGGTACCCATTTACTGCTGGATTGACAGAGAGAGTTTTCCAGTCGTCGGATGGCGACGGTGAGCCGCGAACTCACGACCTTCTGGTGACTTTCTGCACAATAACCGAGCCACTCTAACCACTCGGCTACGGCGCCTCTCATCTGGATGTATGCTGTTTGCAAATTCATCTAGTTTTCATTTTGACAAGTGTTAAATTCTATTCCTTAAATTCTATTCCTTCCTCAGTTTTAATATAATCAATCTACTAAATGACCGATCAAACAATCTTAGCTGTGCAATCAGTGTATATTATATTTGCTGTATTGAAGCTATACATTCACTTGTTTTTGCTATACTCCAAATCAAAAATAGAGGTATAAAATTCAAATTGCAGTTTTTGTGTGGATGGATGACTTGCGCTTTTACGTCCTTTTTAAAAATATTTCAGTCATATCAGGACGATGGATGGGTGGATAGAAGGCTGTGTACAATGGAACCGCATTCATGATTGAAAAGATTTCTGCCTACAGTGGGGCTCGAACCCAGGACCACTAGATCAGCAAACAGATGTGAAACAGCTTAGTTTGTGTTGTTATATTTAACTTTTAAACTATTACTTATTTTGCAGACAACAGAAGAAGCATGGGACAAGGTTAGAATTGTTTTTTCATGTTCAGCATATCCAGTATTTTCACTAGGCAACCAGTGTGGACCCAGATCATGGTCTGTACTGTTTGCAATCTCATCCGATGTGTTCAGAAAAAATTCTGAAAAAAAAAAATCCATGATTTTCTCTGAGAAATGAAATTACAAAATTGGAGCACACAATCTGCCATGAAACCCTCACCTGTAACAGTCCATATTAATCTTTATGAACACCCCTGCTCTAATAAACTTTTTCTGTATTTTTTCCAAATATTTTTTTTTATACTGACATGAATTATTGTTTGCTTCTCTTGATGAGGTAGGACTTTAAAATGGGGTCTACTCTTAAAGGAAAGAATTTGCTCCTACAGGAGCAAATTCTTTCCTTTCAGAGTTGACCCCTACTTAGAAGGGAAGCAAAAACATTAGTTGTTTCCTCTGAAAATATATCTTTTCACCTTCATACTGTGTATTAAAGGTATTTTGGCAGTAGCTGATTTTCTACACTTTATAGGCTCCAAATTATGCAGTAAAATGCAACTCCCAAGGCAATTAATAGGATTTATACACTATGCTGTTATGGAAAATGAACATAAATTATTAACAAAGCTCCATCAACATTTTGTTTAAGAAGCCTTCTGAGATAGCAAATTTCATTGTCCATGACATACACTATCTGATACATTTTGCTTTGCACATAACATAATTTTGCATTATATTTTATCAGGTTATGGAGGTGAATGTGAAAGCAACATTTTTCTTGTGCAAGGAGGTTATGCCATATATGCAACAAAGAGGGTGAGTTCAGGCTGTTATAATTGTACATTTGGCATTGCACTTCCAAGCACAAAAACATCCCTTGATAATAAAATGAACTTGTCAAAATTTGAAGCAGAAGACCCCATTCTTGAGATTTATACAGTAAGAGTTAAATAAAATATGGTTGTTTACCTTTATGCTTTTGAGAAGAGTCTTTAAAGAAGAGTCATGAAGATGAAGAAACATTAATTATTTTGTATGACAGCAAACATTGTTCAAAGTAATTTATTCTTAAGTTGAAATAGTTGCTTTCTGGTAACTCTTCAATGATATGTCAAAATGTTCCTGGCAGAACTGCAATCAAGAACTGCAATCATTGTGGACCCAGCTCAGACTACTACTAATTTTCCTTATATCTGCATAAAAACATATATTGTCAGTCCTCATGAAAACAATTTGCACAGGCAATTCTAATGATATGTCTCAACATGGTCCATTTAGAAATACTAAAAATTATCTCAAAATTATGCTCAGAACCCTAACCTTATCTAGAGCTCTAGATACCAATTTTAATTGATTTGTTTCAGAGGTGGTTCCATCATTTTGATCTCATCTGTCGCTGGATATCAGCCATCAGAGGTAAGACAAGAATAGAAATACCTCATACACCATATTTATGTAGCTATTGTATTATACTGTTTCTGTAATTGTTTAATTTTGATTGCTATTTTTGGAACTGGAAAATTTGCTGTGCCCATGCTACTGTCAGATTATGTTTATGAAACTGTTGGCATACATTGCAGATCCACTGATCTGGATCTACACTGGTTGCTCAGAAACCCTGTCTGATTATTAAGGCTAATTAAATTGAACTGAAAATAATGACAATTTATAAACAATTTTAAGCCCTAGCTGGCTTATAGAAATCTGATAAATGCATAGTTCCTGTTAGAATTCTGTTGAAATCTCATAAATTTACTTGTAATACCTTTTTGAATCCTGTAGAAATCTCATGAATATATGTTATACTTTTTAGAATTTTGTAGAAATTTCATAAATGTACATATGCTATTTTAAATCACATTAATATAGATGTGGTACTGTACGAATTTTGAAATCCCATAAATGTACATGTACATGATGTACCTTTTAGAATTCTGTAGAGATCTGATTTATGTACATGTGGTATCATGCAGAATTTTGTAGACATCCAATAAATGTACATGTGTTACCTTTTAGAATTCTGTAGAAATCTCATAATTGTACATGTGGCACCTTTTAGAATGCTATAGAAATCTCATTGTAGAAGTTCCCTAAATGTATGTGGTATAGTTTTTGGAATTCTGTTGAAATCTCATGAATGTACTTGTGGTACCTAAGAATTCAAGATAGAGAACATCACAACAGTAAAGATTCAACTTTGCTTCACAAACCAGAAAGCCTATGGAGTGCATGAAAGCTTCACCATGCTTCTTAATCAGATTAGAGCTGAAATATTAATTTATTTTTTACTTCTTCCACTTCAAAAACTTGATGTTGTATAGCATATGAAAAATATGTGGTATTGATGATTTGACTTGTTGTAATTTTGATGGTACATGTATTTCATTCTTACAGTTTATGGGTCCATATGCTGTTAGTAAAACAGCAATGATGGGTTTGGTGAAAGCAATGGTTTACCAGCTAGCAAAGCAAAACATCAGAGTTAATGGGCTGGCCCCTGGGGTCATAGAGACAAAGTTTAGTGAGCCAGTGAGTACAGTGCAAATTCATTATAATTCTCCTTCATTTTACTCTACATTTTGATGGAGAAACACTAAAACTTTACAAGCTTGCTCTGTTTATTGAAGTGGCCATGCAAACTTTTTTGCAAAATATTAAGATTATCCATTGACTATTTACTAGTTTGCTGTGAATCGTCTGTTCTATTGATATAAAAGCAACAAATTGAGCATTTAAACATGAAACAGGCAAATGTCAAAGGCAGGATTTCTCTGCCAGGGGATCAAGTTCCTAGCAACAGCATACCTTACCTGTACAGGTAAAGATGTGAAAATATATTCAACCAATCAATGTGGACCAGAATTACCAGTTATAATAATTTCATAGGCTGATTGGAGGTGTTGACACTATGTGATCAAGAGACAGAATGATACTGTATGTGTGTGTATTTCAATTCTCATATCAACGTTCCCTGTGCACCTCAGCAGAACGGATCCATATATCGATATATATCGGCAGTAACAGGGCGCCGATCATCCGTCCATCAGAATGATACTGTGGAAGTTTTCCTCCTTATATAGTCCACTCCTGTCTAGTAAGGATATTTGATTGTCTGTTTTATCTGTAAGAGAGTCAGAGTCTTTAGACTTTATTATGGTGCAACATTACCAGTATAGTTCACAAATGATTTTGTACATGTAGTCTTTTCTGCCCATCTGTCAGGATGCTACCTGAAGCCACAATATTACATGTAACTGAATCATGGTCACATGACTTTAACTGTAAAGATGTCGTATCTGGAGAGAAAATAATGTCAAACCTTATAACAAAATCAGTTATTTCTGAGGTTTTACAAGACAATCAGTGCAGATGATGATCAGACTGCTCCTTTAGAAGTCTGCACTGTCCGTTCAGCACTTCTGTCCCATTTAAGGTGAGTGGATACTCATTCAGGGGAAGTAACTCTGTCATTTTCATTCTTGCCTCTTTCTTCAATGGTGGTCAACTCTTGAAGAAAAGAATTTGCTCCTCCAGGAGTAGACCTTGTTTTTAAAGGGCTTTTTTGTTCAGGGAAACAGAAGTTACAAAAGTTGTTCATCTTTGTAAAATGTCAGTAAAACATACCAGTTCCCTCTAAGCTCATCGTGTTAACTTGATAGCAGGCTTCCTTGAGGCTTTACTCAACATGTACGATTTTTTTTCAGTTATGGAAAGATCAGCTTGCTGCTAACTATAAAAACACTATACCAATGCAGAGGTAATTCAATATTTTATGGTTAACAAATACATTTATTTTTGCCTAGATTTTTAGACTGTTCAGGTTGAAATAGTCCCAGTGCTTAGAGCAAGAGATATATCCATTCTTCTGTAGGGCATGGTTTTATTGTTAATTGCTTATATCTAGTTATCAAAAGTTCAAGTTCTTAAATATAGAAAAATCTGTTTAAAAATTTTTGATGTTCAGGATTTAAATTTTCCAAAAAAAAAAAAAATACTGGTTTTTGGATCTGATCTTCTGTACTGAAAAATCAAATTCATGATATAAAAGAATTCCTATTATTGAAAATAGAAAGCAGATTGAATTCTTGATATTGAAAGTCTATTTTTTAGCTCACCTGTCAAGGTGAGCTTATAGTATAGCCTTGGTCCGTCGTCCGTCGTCGTCGGCGTTCACACTTTTAAACATCTTCTTCTCAGAAACCACTGGGCAGATTGAAGCCAATTTCATATGGAGCCTTAACAGGATGGGGGAACGAAAGTTTATATATTTGGCTTAGGTCACATGACCAAGATGGCTGCCATGCCCATATATGGTAAAAACCTTTAAAAATCTTCTCTTCCAGAACCACTGGGCCGATTGCCTTGAAACTTGGTATGTAGCATCTTGGACTCTAGTACTACCAAGTTTATATAAATCATGACCTTGGGTTGACCTTGACCTATTTTATGGCAAGGTCGAATTTGGTCCCTTAGGCTTTTGAATGGGAAAATCTGAAAAAGTGCATTTTTCTGTTGCTTTTGTGCTCTGTGATATGGAAATGTAGTCAATTTCAACTCCTACGGATATTAGAGGTCAAGGTCATTTAGTGACCTTGACCAAAGGTCATTTGTCCATTGAGTGTCAACATTTTCAAACATCTTCTCCTCAGAAACCATTGGGCTGATTGAAGCCAAATTGCTTATAGAGTCTTTACAGGATGGAGGAACAATAGTTTATATAATTGGCCCAGGTCACATGACCAAGATGGCCGCCATGCCCATATATGGTAAAAACCTTTAAAATCTTCTTCTCCAGAACTACAGGGCCGATTGCCTTGAAACTTGGTATGTAGCATCTTGAACTCTAGTACTACAAAGTTTATACAAATCATGACCTTGGGTTGACCTTGACCTATTTTATGGCAAGGTCAAATTTGGTCCCTTAGGTTTTTGAATGGGAAAATCTGAAAAAGTGCATTTTTCTGTTGCCTTTGTGCTCTGTGATATGGAAATGTAGTCAATTTCAACTCCTATGGATATTAGAGGTCAAGGTCATTTAGTGACCTTGACCAAAGGTCATTTGTCCATTGAGTGTCAACATTTTCAAACATCTTCTCCTCAGAAACCATTGGGCCGATTGAAGCCAAATTGCTTATAGAGTCTTTACAGGATGGGGGAACAATAGTTTATATAATTGGCTCAGGTCACAAGACCAAGATGGCTGCCATGCCCATATATGGTAAAAACCTTTAAAAATCTTCTTCTTCAGAACCACTGGCCCGATTGCCTTGAAACTTGGTATGTAGCATCTTGGACTCCAGTACTACAAAGTTTATATAAATGATGACCTTGGGTTGACCTTGACCTATTTTATGGCAAGGTCAAATTTGGTCCCTTAGGCTTTTGAATGGGAAAATCTGAAAAAGTGCATTTTTCTGTTGCTTTTGTGCTCTGTGATATGGAAGTGTAGTCAATTTCCACACCTATGGATATGAGAGGTCAAGGTCATTTAGTGGCCTTGATCAAAGGTCATTTGGCCATTGGGTGTCATCATTTGCAAACATCTTCTCCTCAGAAACCATTGAGCCGATTGAAGCCAAATTTCATATAAAGACTTAACAGGATGTGGGAACAATAGTTTATACATTTGGCCTAGGTCACATGACCAAGATGGCTGCCATGCTCATATATGGTAAAAACCTTAAAAAATCTTCTTCTCCAGAATCACTGGCTCGATTGCCTTGAAACTTGGTATGTAGCATCTTTGACTCCAGTACTACAAAGTTTATATAAATGATGACCTTAGCTTGACCTTGACCTGTTTTATGGCAAGTTCAAATTTGGTCCCTTAGGCTTTTGAATGGGAAAAACTGAAAAAGTGCATTTTTCTGTTGCTATTGTTCTCTGTGATATGGAAATTCAGTCATCGTCAACCCCTACGAATTCTAGAGGTCAAGGTCTGTGTTGTCGTCATCCGTTGTCAACATTTTCAAAGGACTTCTCCTCAGAAATTACTGGGCTGATTGAAGCCAAATTTCATATAAAGCCTTAACAGTATAAAGAAACAAATGTTTATATATTTGACCCTGATCACATGACCAAGATGGCCACCATGCCCATATATGGTATAAAACTTAAAAATTCTTCTTCTCAAGAATCACTGGGCCGATTGCTTTGAAACTTGGTATGTAGCATCAAGGACTCTAGTACTACAAAGTTTATATAAATGATGACCTTAGGTTGACCTTGACCTATTTTATGGCAAGATCAAATTTGGTCCCATAGGCTTTTGAATGGGAAAAGATGAGAAAATGCATTTTTCTGTTGCGATTGAGCTCTGTGATATGGAAATGCAGTCAACTTCAACCTCTATAAATACTAGTGGTCAAGGTCATTTAGTGATTTTATAGAAGTGGCCATGGTGGAACAGTTTGCACACTCACTATCCAATCCTATAGAATTGCAGCCTGTTTATTAGCCTGCCTGAGCTGAAAGCTTTCATTTTGGCCACTTGACCTGAGCATATACTGGCAGGTGAGCGATCGTTGCCCTTGGGCGACTTGTTTATATCAAGGAATTAACTTTTAGAAATCAACATTCTTATTCTTTCAAAAACTGATTTTGATATCAAGATACCTTAATGTGCTTAAATATTCGGACACCTAAAACCATTAATTTTCCATTTGAGAAAAATGGAAAATTAATTGTTTTAGGTGTCCCAATACTTATGCACATTACGGTACTCAGCTGAGTTCTTGATATCAAAAAGATATTGGATTTGAAATAGGGGACAAATGGTAAAATGACATTCTACTGCTGACCAGCAGAATGATCATTTCTTTTGGCAAATACAGTACAAATTACATTGAAATTATTTTTGTACCATCCCCTTTATTAAATTATCACAAAAAAAAATCATTGAGAACATGAATGCATGCATAGCCCCCAGATTGTACTGACTTATGATGATTTCACTTATATAAATAAACAGAACAAGGATTTTCAAATGTTCCATTGAAGTGGCTATATTGGGGTCTGTGATCCCAAATCTTGTACTGTGGTATATACCCATCCAGCTTGGTCAGGTCAAGGTCACAGACTTAAATAATTTCATGTTTGATATATGAATTTACCTACAGAGTTGACAAGCACAAGTTCAGGTGAGCTTTGCTGTCATTTGACAGTTCTTATTACACATGGGTGTGAATGAGAGCTTTGAAATATCAATGTTTCAAGAGCACTGAAAAAAGTGTTGTTTTCTGTCGTCTTCATTCAGCCAACAAGTGTGTCAGTATTTAGAGTAGTTTCTTGCTTGGTCAGGTCCCAGGTTATAAAACCTGATTTCATGCTCAACTCAGCTGTCAGAGCATGAATAAATAGCAAATTGGTGATAAGTAGTTGTTTTCTTGCTCAGTTTAGCTGAGTATGAAATTTTCTCTGCTTATGAATATGAAAATGCCAACATTAGTTGGCATTTTCGTATTTATCAGCAGAAAAATTTTCATGCTCAGCTGAGTTGAGCATGAAAAAAGTTTTATAACGGCAGGGCCAGGTTTCCATATTTATTTGGCTGTAAGACAGGTTCCTTTCAAAAATTACCCCCGATATGTAAATCAGTCTTGTATATTTCCACTATCATAGGATGGGAGTTTACCTCAAAATATAAATCCCCAAACTCTAGATCCATCTTCTAAAACTTATCTAGATTTTTTATGGCTTGTTTTGGAGGGGCAAAACTTCATCTTATAAATTAAGAAATTTGATCAATACTTTCCTGTATTTCAGATATGGTAAACCTGTGGAATGTGCCGGCATTGTGTCATTGTTAGCATCAGATGATTCCTCGTTCATTACCGGTGAAACTGTTGTAGTGTCAGGGGGAGCACCCAGCAGACTGTAGCCAAGCAACAGAAAATAGCAGTATAGAATTAAGAAATGTTGGGTCACAAGGAAAGCAAGTGACCATAGGACATGCAATGATCAAGATTAGCCTTCATGTTATTTCTGACCTATTTGTGAAGAAAAAGACCTTTCAGGACTTTCTGTTTGCTTCCCTTTACAACAAAACTTTCAAGAGGAGCAAATTCATTCGTCTAACAGTTGACCGCCATTGAAAAGGATGACAAAAATGAAAATGGCAGAATTACTTCCCCTGGAAGTGTTTCAGTTCTCTTTGACCAATTACTGTAATTAGTGAGGATCCCTGGCAGCTCAGTGGGTTAGGCACTGTCCTGCCGATGTAGCAGTCACAGGTTCGAACCTGGCCGGAGGCAGAATCTTTCCAACCAGGGTTTCATTGTGCACAGTCTTACATTAACACTCTCCCATTGTCCTAATATGACTGAAATACAGTTAAGTATAGAGGACATAAAATCTCGTCATACTGTAATTACCCTAAAATTTGAACTAAATGAAATTAGTATCTGGTGATGTTGTAGGAGCAGTCTGAAAAGGTCTTCACTGCTTGCCAAGGCACTTCACAATATAAGAGCTATAAAAGCAATGCAAGTCTCTGCTGTTTGCTCTGTTTATTTTGAATATAGAGTTCCTAAATTGTACATGCAAACAGCCATTCCGGAAGTAATGAGTCCCTAACATCATCTGGGACCATATCAACTAGATGTTTGGTTGCTTCTATAATTAAGCAGAAAATTTACCTTATTATTTTAAGTCAATGGCCACTGACAGATGCTAACAATATCACCGCTATGACCTAGGTTGTCACCTTTACCATTCTGCAGGCAAGTCTTTTTTACAGACAATGCAGATCCTGATCAGACTGCTTCTAAGGATCAGTCTGATCAGGGTCTATAATGTTTGCACTTACATCTTGGTGTAAAATAGCCCCTCTAAGAAGCAGCCTGATCATGGTTTAAAATGTTTGCTCTCACAGCTTTGTGTAAAATAGCCCCCAAAGTTGATAAACAGATTATTTTAGTCCAAATGCAGAGGCATTAGATTCAAACAAGACTATTCAGCAGGCAAATGGTTAAAGTGAATGAGCGCCCTCCACGCTTTTCTGCCCTTTATTTTTTTTACAAAACAAAGACAAAACAACTTCTGTTTGCTTCCCTGGATGAAGAAACCATTCCGAACGGGGTCTACTCCATTTGGAGCCAATTATTTCCTTTGGGAGTTGACTCCCACTGTGAAGTGAGACAAAATCAAATTGCAAGTTGCTTCCCCTGAAAGTGTACTATGTAACTTAAACTGATTGTTGGTGCTAACAGACCACAAATGAGCAGCGACACGAACAAACCAACAAAGTGGCATACGGGCCCAGCAAAGACACAGATCAGCCTAGGCATATGCCCGTTCTGATCAGAGGCTTCGCTGTCCGCGTAGAGCTAGCTTAGAACTTAGCAATCCGTTAAGCGTACAGAAAGACTCTAATCAGACTGGGGGAATGCCACAGCTGATTCGATTTTTGCTGGGCGCATATGCCACTTTGTTGGTTTCGTCGTGTCATGGCTCAAATAATGTTACAATTAGTCTTTTCTGTCTTTTTTGTCCCTCTTATGTCTTACTTTGTATGAATTGACCGAAATAAATCTTATGTTTCTTTCGTTGGTGTGTTCCTAGCCTACAAGGAACTCTGGCTGTAAAAATGTCTCCCCATACTTCACAGATAGTATGAATTATATTTTGATCCTGTGGTATCATATGCCAACTGGAGTTACCAGCCTTGACAACAGAGCTAATCCAATGTAAAAAGGTGAACTTTTGAAATAACTGAAAAAAGAGAGTCGTAAAGTTTTTAAACAAACAGACTCATTTAGAAACATTTGAGCCGCGACGCGAGAAAACCAACAATGTGGTTGTGCGCCCAGCGCAGACTCAGATCAGCCTGGGCATCCGCCCAGTCTGATCAGCGTCTTCGCTGTCCGCATGACGGTAGCTTAGACTCTTAGCTACCCTTTAAGCGATTTGCAAAGAGTCTGATCAGACTGGGCGGATGCCCAGGCTCATCTGAGTCTGTGCAGGGCGCACAACCACATTGTTGGTTTTCTCGCGTCGCGGCTCATTTGTTAATAGCTGTGTTGTTGATGAGGCAGCTCAGAAACAAGAGAACAATAAATGTCTGAATGGCTATTTAATACCACAATAACAAATAATGAAAATTCTGTAGAATTGCTAAAGAAAACGTAAGTTAAACTTGTATAACTACAAAAGTTCTTTCACCCAAACAACACTAACATCAACAATCTCCCCATATTTGTAACAGAAAGCTCAACCATTTAAGGTCTTAGACCTGTATTAATGTGACTGGGTACACTTTCAAGGGAAGCGACTCTGCCATTTGTTTTGCCTTCCTTCTCAATGGGAGTCAACTCTTAAGGAAAAGAATGAGCAAATTCTTCCTTTTAAGAGTAGACCCCATTTAAGAAGAGGTTTTTGGCTAAGGGAAGCACAAAAAAGTAGCAAACTTTGTTCCCTTTTGTAAAAATAGCTAAGAAAATAGAAGTGTACCCACTATTAAATGGCATTTACAGGCAAATTAGTAAATGCCATCTAACACTGTCAATCCTCCAATGACAATCAAGTTCTAACATTACAAACTTATTAAGATTTTATGTTAAACAAGTTGGGAGTGGCAGAATGTGATAATTGTAGGTGGTTGGAAGTGCTTCTATTATGGATCTAAATTTTTATGAAGGAGATTCCTTACAACTATGAAATTTGCTCTGGAGGAACAGTCTGAAAAAGACTGTTCCTCCAGAGAAAATTTGATACTTGTAGGGAATCTCCTTCATAGAAATTTAGCCTTAGCAACAGCATAGCAACCAATTAAGTTTTTTATAAATACGACCCCAGGATCTTGCTGTTCAAAGCATTGTTAGCCTAACAAAGTTGTTAGTGATCCATTAAGTCTTCTAGTACACATAAAATCAAGTGGGCTCTTATTTTTTGTACAAAAAATGTGAGAAACTTTTGCACTGCAAAAGTTTCTCACATTTTTTCAGCAAAAAATGGATGTATTTTTATGTATAATACCTTTAAAACTTTAACGTCTTCATAGTTTAGAACAACTGGGCCCAGGGGTGCATATCTGAACACAACTTTAACCATGTATTTTAATTTCAGCATGTCTTGAAAACAATGTTCATTATCCACTCTAAATTAATGTGTCAACACAGTAAACTTGTAAGTTGAAGATGTGTAAGTTTGTTTAGAAATAACACATACACAATACCATATCACTTCATACAACATTTTAACACTAATGCTACTGCAAGGACCTCAGGTAGCAGTGCCTGAACAGTAAAGACTCAAACAAGACCTAAAATGGCAGTCTGGTTAGGGCCTGCTCTGTCTGCATCCTTGTACAAATCTTGTTATAATTACAATCAGTGGTAATCAGAGGCCCAGATGTGTGCATATTTTAAGATAATTCTACAATAATTTAAGTTCTCTGTAACAAGAGTTTAGTCTCATACTGTGTCTCGCCTGTCTGTGCTCTGTCACAAAACAGAGGAAAATTATCGTCAAATACTCATTTTATCCTGGGCTCTGGTAAAATTTAGGGCAATTTGTGGTAATTTGCACATGTGGTAGCACAGGTACAGTAAATGTGCAAGTAAAATAACAGTCTTTATAATAGCAAACTCTTTGCAATAGCAAAATCTTGAGGTTTTACAGGAAGTCTGCTAAACAAGAGCATCAGGAGTAGCAACCTACATCATGATGTAGCGTTGGTATTGGACACATTAATTTGACAGCCATTTTTAATGACCAGAAAAGATTTTTCTGTCTGTTAAACTGAGGGATAGGATTGCCTACAAGCATATATGGTTAAGATAAACATTGTACAGGAAATGAGTCTTAAAAATGTAAGAACGTTGCAAGCACATTATATATGATAAACTACAACTTGTATAGTGGAGAATGTCTGAAATCAGCATTGATACACATCACTGTAGTGCAGTGTTTGTAGATTTAGCACATCTAGTGTGGACATGGGTCAAAAACATCTACTAGTACTGCATCAAGATATTTGGTTATATTGTTGTTTGCAGCACTTTAATTTGGCAAAATAGTCAAATCAAAATGGCTGCTGACTGAATTTTTATATTGGGTTGGGTTGGATTTGTGTAAAATGGTTCCAATACAACTGCTGCGACACAGCTTGTTATCCTTGTAGCATAATCATTAGGACCAAGTAACACATTCTCTGCGTATTACACACATAGTTGTATGATTTTCGAACAGTCTTCTACCCTAATTTGTTTAAGTATTGGGACACCTAAATCATTAATTTTCCATTTGTCCCAAATGGAACATTAATGGTCATTAATTTTCCATTTGTCCCAAATGGAAAATTAATGGTTTTTAGGGGTCCCAATACATGTATTAACAGCAGATAAGGGTAAATACAGTAGTTAACATGGATTTCTTGTGAACTATTTTTCATGAGCAAGTATTTCACAAAAGTAATATCACTCACTGTAGATGTATGAAACTGTGTATCGTTTTAGGTGTATCTGCGGGGTTTTTTCTGCCATTTTCACAATGGTTACAATTTCTGGGCCCGTTTGTTCAAAACTAACGACATCGTTAGTTAACATTTTGTAAAATTTTCAAATGTTTTAAAATATCTCAAATATGCCAACATTTTTTCAACAAAAAATATCAGTGTATTTAGTTATAAAGTCATAAAACACTTAACCAGTTGACCTCTTAACGAGCTCGTTAAGCTAACGCTACTTTGAACAACTGGGCCCCGATTTCCAATTTGCTACCCTGGACAACAAAGCCCTTCTGAAATGGGGGCTATCCTCAAAGGAAAAAATTTATTCAAGGGAATGAATGCTTTCCTTTACGATAATCCCCCAGTGAAATGAAAGAATTGCTTAACATACATGCATTTGCAAACAGCTAAAACTCAAACCAGTTTTGTGAATTTGTGCAGACTACATGTAGCAAAAGCCTTTATTTTGTGCTGGTTGACAGCAGTATCAGCTCAGTTGATGATTACTAACAGTAGTATCATTTAGTAGTATCATTCATAGCTACTGGTGTACAGTCACCAGGGGCCGTATTCATAAAACGACTTAAGTGGTTGCTATGCTGTTGCTAAGGCTAAATTTCTTAGAAGGAGATTCCCTACAACTATGAAATTTGGTCTGGAGGAACAGTCTTTGTAAGACTGTTCCTCCAGACCAAATTTCATAGTTGTAGGGAATCTCCTTTATAGATATTCAGCCTTAGCAACAGCATAGCAACGACTTAAGTGGCTTTATGAATACACCCCAGAATTCTAAGTCGACTGCATGGATGATTATATTTGTACTAAACCTATGGTTATAATTCCCAAATGAAACAGACCGGTATGCAAAATAAATTTCTGCTAAAATAAGCAACCTAAACTGCTACAAAATCTTGAATAACAAGTTATGAACAAATACAATAGAAACAGTAACTTATGCAAATTACAATAAATTTCAAACTTACACCATAAAACACATTTATCTAGGTAGAAGAACTCGATAAGCATATCGCTTCCATTCTAATCCCATAGCTTGTACTGATATCTTACTTGTTTATGTACGTGTACAGTATGTTAACTGCCGAAGCTAAATAAATATGTTTAAACCCAACACATTTATTAGATTCTTCTTATATCTATTTAGTTGTATGTATCTGTTGCCAAGAGCATCAAAAATGAGAGTAACTACCAAAAAATAAAGTATTACTAAATGAAATGACAACAATACATGTATGGAGAATTGAACAAAATATTCAAAATCAAATGAAACTTGTTAACACTTGAAGCCCCCAAAATGAAAACGGTTGAATTTGCTAACAGTGTAGATCCAGTTTAGGCAGCTCACGATGAAAACTGAACAAAAATGCAAGATCATCTGAGCCTTGTGAACACTTTAAAAAGCCCTGGAAATATTAGTTGAATTTGCAAAGAAAGTAGAACCAGATGAGGTGGCTCATGGTGAGCCACCTCAACTGGATCTACACTGTTTGACCTTTAGTCTTTGAATTCTTGATATGCATTATTTTGGTCGAAACATTTATTTGAAACACTGCAGATGTAAATTTCTCATCTGCGTATTTTGGCACTTTAAGGTTCTACATTTACTTCCCTGTAAGCCATAATCCACTGCATTATTCTCTAACGGGTTGTTTGTCTTACATTTTTTTGTACCCAAATAAGCACTTTTTCAATCTAATCCCACATTGTCACAAAAGATGCAAAAGAACAGAAACAATGTCATTTAAGGTGTCTGGGTAAACCTCCATATTTTCCCACTATCTATACAAAGGGGAACAACTTTTGTGACTTCCTGTTTGCTACCTTGGACGACTCAGCCCTTCAGAATGGTGGCATCTACTCTTAAATAAAAGAACTTGCTCTTTGCTCTAAGAGTTGACTGCCATTGCAAAGGGAGGCAGAAATGAAAATGGCAGAGCTGCTTCCCCTGAAAGTGTGTCTATTCACCCTTAATCTGATTCTTCAAATGGCTATAAGTGTGTTTGAGCTGCGACACGAGATAAACCAACAAAGTCGTTGTGCGCCCTGTGCAGACTCAGATCAGCCTGGGCACCCACCCGGTCTGATCAGAGTCTTCGCTGTCCGCCTGGAGGTAGCTTAGTCCCATAGCAACCCTTTAAGCGCTTAGCAAAGAGTCTGTTCAGACTGGGCAGATGCCCAGGCTGATCTGAGTCTGTGCTGGGCACATAACCACTTTGTTAGTTTTCTGGTGTCGCGCCTCATTTTATAAACACAAATTAGCTGAAATCTTGTACATGGTTTTTTGGAAAAGACAAAAAAAATGAGCCAGGCTATGGAAACAAGTTGCTTAATGTACAAAATGTGGCATTAAGTGCAATAAGGGAGAAGTTTTACGAAATTTTCTAGATTTTGAGAAGTTTTGGTCCAAATTTTGTATTTCCCTATTTGTTATTTACATTTTAATTTCTCCCTCGGCTCAAAATAGGGAGAAGTCAGGAAGTATAGGGAGACTTTTTTCTCCCAAATCACACTCTAGGCTGAGTCCTGTAAAAGTTGTAGACCATATGCACTGTACATCTAATCAAAGCTATTTATATGACATTAACAGTTTTATCCTACAAAGGGTAGAGTCGGGTAACTTCGGACAGTGGGTTACATGTAATTCGGACATACCAATGCAAACAGTGAAAATCCAGATGAGATGGCTCATAATGAGCCATCTCATCAGGATTTTCACTGTTTGCCAAGTTAATTTAATTCCAAACAACTGACATATAAAGGAAACAATGTCCCTGTCTGAATTTACCCGCTGTCCCAATTTACCCAACTTTGCCTATTCATAATCTTACATATTCATATATAAAACAATCACAAAAATCTAGATCTGTCTTACAAGATAAATTTTGAGGATTTTGGAACAAATTTCATGAGACTGATTTAGATATTTGTGGTCATTCTAAAGAGGATGAAACCCTCCTTTTATGGCCAAAGAATACAATTTCAATATCATCATCTTTTAAACTAGGTAAATACAGAGATCTTATAAATACACACATTTTAATGACAAAATAAGATAAATTATCCCCAAGTTATCATTAAAACCAGCTTTTATCTGGCATATAAAATACAACGCACAACAATTCATTATGCTTCAGATGAGTAAAAAAGTCTGGGTGGAAATATTGACACCATGAGAATGATGAGGTGTTTTGGTATACATATGCACAAATGAAAATTCTGTTTGCTTTCTGGACAGTGAAAACTTTCAAAAGGTCTGCGCTTTACAAAAAAAAAAATTGCCCCAAGAGGAGCAAATTCTTTATGAGTTGACCCCCTTCAGAGGGGTCTGCTCTTTTGAGGACAGAAATTGCTTCTGGAGGAGGAGCAAATTTTTCCTTTATGTGTTGACCCTTATAAGGTTTGACTCTTTAAGGGAAGAAATTGCTTCTTGAGGCGCAAATTCTTTCCTTTATGAGTTGACTCCAATTGATAAGGGAGGTATAAAAGAAAATGGTAGAGTGGCTTCCTCTAAAAGTGTACCCATTCACCTTAATTACACTGGGGCAACTGAACTTCTTACTGTAATTGTACTTAAATTGGAACAAATTTGATTTTACTATTCTGCAACGAGTAAAAATCAAAAACGGCATACAGTCCTGACCCAGATCAGACTGCTTGACTTTTAGACTGAGCAGTTTTGGGTCCTAATATCAAAGTAATTATGATTATAACATTAGTAACATTGTTCTTCCCATTCTAATTGGTCTTATCCAATATTCCTATAGTATTCATATTTGAGCAGCAACATGACAAAACCAAAAATGTGGTTGTGCGCCCAGCGCAGACTCAGATCAGCCTGGGCATCCGCCCAGTCTGATCAGAGCCTTCGCTGTCTGCATGGAGGTAGCTTAGACCTTTAGCTACCCTTTGAGCACTCAATGAGTCTGATCAAACTGGGTGGATGCCCAGGCTGATCTGAGTCTGCATTTGGCGCACAACCACATTGTTGGTTTTGTTGTGTTGCGGCTCATTTCTACTCATCTTCTGGCTCATTCTTAACAATACTGTAATCCAGTTGCATTACTTCCCTGTCTGTGTCAGATTCTTGAACAGACAGTCTTCCAATATGTTCTCCATTTATGTTTCTATCTGCACCACCTGCAACAGCACTTTCTGTCAACTCTGTGTCCAAGTGACCATTTTGTTCCCTAGCCCTCCCAGTTGCATCATCCTCTAATACACCAATATTTGCTGAGCCATCTCTTACTGTAGAGTTTGAATCTGGCCCTTGAAACTGTGATGGGCTTGGGGTACTCTGGCCACTATTCAAATTACTGTGACCTATTGGAGCTTCAGTAATGTCACTTCCAACTGGTGTGGAAACCAACCTAGTCCCAAATGAAGACTGAGTCAAAAGAATTGGATGGACTGGATTCACAACCTGTCCTGTTTTAAAAACTGGATTGACTGAGAATGGTTCCACTGGTTCTATAAATGTTTCTGATTTAATCTGATCAACACTTAAGCCAAATACTTCTTGTGAAGAACTTAAATCTCTCATTATTGCAACATCATCACAATACATGAGACTTTTTCCACCTTCCATAACATGCCTAATGTCAACCTGACCAGGGTTAGTTTGTTGATAAAATGAATCTGGAAATGAAATTTGTTCATCACCTGTTATATGAACATTTTGTGGTAGATGTACTCTAACTACTTGACTGTTGGCTACTGCTTCATGTAACATTCCAGCTGATGAAAAGCTCAGTGAATTATTAGTATCAACACTAGTTTGTTGAGGTGTTCTAGTGATTTTAACCTGCATCTTTTTTTGTGTTTTCTTCCGGTTTTTCATAGCTTTTTTAGCTTCACCAGGCACATAAGGTCTGACTCTAGCTTTGAGAGCCTTTTTTTCTGAAAGTTTAGTCTTTTTACAAGGACCCTCTTGCTTTGATTCATTTAAACCAGGAACAGCTTGTTCACTGTATTCTTGAAGATTAGCATCTTCCAGACCATTCTTTTTTTGCTGAGACCTTTTTACATACTTTAACTTTGGTTTGACAGGTTCATACTTGGGCTTTGTATTGGTTTTTGCTTTCTTTTCTTGCATTTCCTTTGGCTTTCTACCACGTTTTCTTTTCAGTAACGGTGCAGAAGCATCTGCACTCTTCTTCATACCTCCATGCACAGCGTGTTTATTTGATTCAAAATCATCCATAAGATCACCTTTACTTTCGTCTATGAAAGCAGGCTTTCTGATATTTATATCCTTAGTGGCTGCTTTTCTTTCAGAATAAAGCAAAACATCTTTATTTTTTGTAACAAACTGCTTTTTCTTGATAGATTTTTTGCTCGTTTTCTTTTTCAAGCTTTTATTTGTTTTGCTTGTGACTAACAGTTTCTTTTTTTTCCTAGGTACATTTACTCCATCATCCTCTGAAACTGCTGGACTGCATTCTTGAAAATCACTTTCTGTTAAGTCTTCACCATCTAAGGTTTCAAACTGGGCATAGTTACCTTTGAAACTAGTTCTTCTCTTTTTCCTTTCAAACACCAAAGTTTTTTGAAGTTCTTTTAATTCTTCACTTGTTAATTGTCCACCTTCAGCCAATTTCCTTTTTTTCATGTAATAATCCATCTTTCTTTTTCTGTCTTTAACAAATTTGGCAAGGTTTTTTGGAATAGAATGCTTTTGCTTTTTCCTACCTTTAAGAACTCTTTTTTCTCGCAGCTTAGCAGCTGTACCAATTCTCTTAAGATACTGCATGTGTATTTCTCTTGCATCAGCATCCATGTATGATGGATCCATGAACCATGATTTAGTCTTTTTACCTCTTTTTTCATAGTTAAAATGAAATCCTTTAGTTGCTAATGGCAGTCTGAAGCCATCATAAATTGCCAGTGTTGCCGAGCATTTCTTTTCAAATTTACCCACAAAAACTGATTTAGGCTTATCATTTTCTGATTCTTGCTCATTTGTATGATTATCACCGAGACAAGATTCACTGTTCAATACATTGTCCGCCAACTTTTCAGTTGTTTCTGAACTTTTTATATCAATAACAATAGAAGAATTTTCTGTTTCTTTACTTTCTGTGAGACAGGTTCTGTCACTTCTGACATATTCTTGCCTATCTGCTGCCGTGAGGGTGCTACTTTCTACAGATCTATTAGAAGGATGATTATTGTCTTGTGTATCATTATTAGTGATATCAGAAGCCTGTTGCTCTTTACTAATAGAATTTATGTGCACTTCAACATTAGAATCTACAATCTGTGTACTAGAACTTGACTCAGAATTATCAAAAACAGATTCAGAAGCATTTCTTTCAGCTTCTTTTTCATTTTTATCATCCATACCGCTAACATTTGAATCACTGCATTCGTTTGATTCTCTTGCTACCATACAATCTGTAAGAGACTGACTAGATAAATTCGCACTTGAGTGCTTAGCTATACTGTTAGTAGCAACACATTCTAATTCTGAGCTCTGGTCTCTACTTATGTTGGTTACACTATTATGGCAGTCATCTGAAATATTTTTTTCTGAAGTGTTTACCATTTCTGTATGTTTGGTATTAATTGGAATCTTAACTTTCTTTGGCCTACCTCTTTTTCTTGGAATTTTGGTGTTCTCATCTGGTATCCCAGGGCCTTCTACAACCTTTCCAATGTTGCGTAAGTCTGGTGGAAGCTCCGAATCATCAGTTTTCTGTTCATCTACATCAAAACCATCATCAAATGGTTCTTCTTTGATTTTTAAGGTATCTCTTTTTTGCCTACATTTAGCTGTTTTCTTCCTTGATGTCCCCTCCTCCAAATCCAATTCCATTTCCATTTTCATCAATGCAAAGTCAACTTCAAAAGCATTGCCAAGCTTTTCTTGCTCTTTTCTTGTATGACAGCGTCTATAATGCATTTGAAGTTGGGAGTATCTCTTAAATGGCTTTTTGCACAATTCACAATAATATGCGTAAGAATTCCCATGCATTGCCCCAATGTGAGCCAAAAGTGCTCCTGGCAGTTTTGTTCCAAATGGACAAACTGGGCAATGAAAGGGCCGTTCATCAAGTTTATGGGTTTCCATATGTGCCTTCAAGTTGTGCTTTGTGGAATGAGCTTTCTCACAAACATTGCATTTAAAGGGTCTTATACCATTATGAAGATTCCGATGCTTTTCTAAGCACTGTTTAGTCTTAAAAGCTTTACTGCAGACTTCACACTTGAAATTACGTGTGGTAGTATGTAAAGGACCTCTTTCATGCTTTTTCATCTGAGTATAATTTTTGTACATTCTTGGACACATTGAACACTTATATGTTCTTGCAGTTTCATGCACTATCATATGTTTTGACAGGTCAGACTTTGTTTTACAAGCTTGTTTACACCCAGGGTGAGTACAAGGAAATGGTCTAATGTTACTGTGGGTTAGTTTATGGCTTCTAATTTCCCAGTTTGTCTTACACCTAAACCCACATTCATCACACTGCAAAGGCTTATCATCAGTATGGCGATCCATGTGTCCTTTTAGATCATGTGATCGTTTAAATGCAAAATTGCAGATGTTACATACATAAGCTCTTACATCATTATGAACTGTCTGATCATGATGCCTTATATTCCGTTTCCATTTTGTTCTGAAGTCACATTTTGGACATTTAAATGACTTTTCTGTGGCATGACGTTGAGTTGTATGCCTTACACAGTCTGTATAAACATTTGTGGCATAATCACACCCCTCAAAGTCACACTTGAAAGGTTTACTGTCAGTATGCGTCTTACCTTCATGTTCAAGCATGACGTTTGTTGAGCGGCTCTCAAAATCACAATACTGACATTTCTTCAGTTCTCTTCTGTGCACTTCATTATAATGCTTCTGAACTAAATTCTTTTCATATGTTGAAAAAGAGCAATGCTTACATTTATATTCTCCTATAACTGGAGGTCTACCAATTCTAGGACCAGTATGTTTTAACCTATTGTACTTTTTCCTTTTCACTTTGGGTTCTTTTTTTACATGTTTGCTAATGGAACAGTCTCTCTTTTCAATAGTATTGTGTTGCTTATTGTTTGTAGTTTCAGAACAAGAGGCAGTGACTGGCTCTTTCTTTGGCCTTTTTGTGCAAAAGACATTTTTCAAGACTTCATTTTTGTTTGGTATATACTCCTCCTCCGAAGGAAGATAATCATCACTTGAATCACCTTCTGATTCTGACAGCCAGTCATCTTCCCACATGTCTGCAGCACCTCCCTCTTGAAATTGGTCAATACCCACTTCACTATGCTGTGATTCCTCTTGAGAAGTAACATCGACAACACCTGTTTCTTGAGATTGCTCAAAATCACTTTCACTACGCTGTGATAAATCTTGAGACTGCTCAACACCACCTTTACTACGCTGAGATGAGTTATGAGCACTCATTTCATTTGTAATGTCTTCTCTTTTTGGTGGATTTGTTGTGTTTCTTTGAAACATTTCATCCATTTTCAGTTTCAATTTTTCTTTTATTACTTTTCTAGGTCTTCCTGGTTTTCTTTTTACATTAGCTTCCTTCATTTTATTTGACAATGAACCTTCAACAGTGCCATGAAGTTTTTCATTTACAGGTGCTGTTTTCTTTGCAAAGGAAGTCCTTTTAAATTCCAACTCATTGGTGTCTTTAACTACCTTTTTTGGTCTTCCAGGTTTTCCTTTAACAGATGACTGTTCTGAATTCAACTTTACATTTCCATTTGGCATTGTCCTTGGCAAAGTAAAATCAATCTTCAAGCTATTCTCAAGTAAACTCTTAGTATTACAGTCAACATTCGTGATCCTGACAAAACAAGGTTTTAAATTAGAACTATTTATATTAGTATATACTGCTTCAGCAGCATTATCACCTATTTGTTTAGTTGTATGTTTAACAGACTTTGGTCGGCCAACCTTTCTTTTCTGACATTTAGTGGTGGCAATTTCTTTGAACTTCATTTTCTGATTACCAGCTGTAGATTTTTTGGTAAATGTTTTGGTTTTTGAAACAGAAGATTTAAAGAATGGACTGATGTTCAATTTTTTAAGCTTCACTGTTATATTTGTTTTACTGACAGTTGGAATATTCATCACTCTGAGTTTCTTTGGTCGCCCAACCTTTCGTTTCTGGGTTAATTGTAAGCCAACTAATGATCCTTGACTGATTGAATAATTGTGATTATCTGCTGGAGGCAGACATGTCTCTTTCTCAAACTGGCTGTTTACAAAGCAGGAGTTAGTGGGCACTGATGTATTTATGGGCACATTATTCTTTTTCGGTCGACCAACTTTACGCTTTGTAGTTACAGTTGCTATCCTTTGACCAGCTTGAACATTCTGATAATTTACTTCAAGTGTACATGTCTCTTCCTTGATTTCTTTGTTTACTGAATATTTATCTGAAAGTGTTGATGTACTAACGGATGGAACACTATTCATTTCTAGTTTTCTTGGTCTACCAACTCTTCGTTTCTGATTGATCTGTTTACTTTCCGTTGTATGTGTCTTTTCTTTGATCTTAGTCATTAATAAGCTTGATCTGGGAGATCCTGTACTACTTATTTTATTGAAAGGCTGATTCTTAGTCTTATGTAACTTTGGTGGTCTGCCAACTTTTCTTTTTGTTTGTCTAAGTTTATGATTTAGAGGTCTACTGATTTTCCAATTCATAAGTTTCATTTTAAGAGCTTCACTGATTTGTAAATTTTGTATGTCAACTTTTTTAGTTGTATTTTCTTCCTTTTTATTCATGAATGCTTCTTCTGAGGTACCTGAAACACTATCTAATGTATCCACAGAATCAGCTGTATCATTAACAGTATTTGTGTTACAAGTTCGTATGGACAACTGTCTGCTGTGTGCTGGCTGAATTGTCTTTTTCTGTTTTCTTTCATTTTTATAAGATTTGTCCCATATGTTTGTTAGCTTTGATATAGTTGATAGGTCAAGAGTAACTTTAGTGGCTGTACCAGGCACTGGTTTGAGCAGCTTATTTTCTGCCTCTTTCAGTTCATGTTTGATATTATGTTCTGGAACTATTTCTTCTTCAACTGTGTTTTCTTCTGTAACATTACAATCTTCCAAAGAAAATCCATCCACTTCTTGAAAAGTTACATTTTCACCTAAAAGTTCTGGAGGTAACATTGAACTTTTTTCCACATTTATATCATTTGTTTCAATCAAACTCATATCATTCACACTGGCTTCATCATTCTCACACTCACTGAAACTCAATTTTATATTCTCCCCACTGATAGCAGAAATCAGTTCTGTCTTTGGTAAAGTGTTATGATCCAGTTCTAAAATGTGTGTGTCCTCATCCTTTTCACCAAATTCTTCAGGTGCAATTGAGTATCCTTCAATAACATTTTCTACACCCCTATTAAACTCTTCTTCAGTAGTGTAATTTAAATGGCTATCATCAGCTTTGTTGTTCTCAGCATGAATACCTTCCGGATCTAAATGGATTTCAGAAACATGTTTGGATTTCTCTGATCTATCACTTTCTAATGGCACATAATCTTTTTCTCTGGATTTCTGAATATTGGAGTACTTTTCCTGTAGCAGATTTGAAATCTGCTCCTTCACAGACACAATTGGATCAGAATCTATTTCAACAGTGTGGTCTGCATCATCTTTAGAAAAGTCTTTGTCCTGTTTCACATATTTAGAAACCAGTAAGTCAGATATATGTTGCTTAACTGTTTTAACAGCATCATATCCTTGTATGTTGTCCACCTCACTTTCAGCAATCTCTTGTTTTTTGACTGTATTTCTCATTGGGTTGCTTATTTCACTGCCTTTAAAATGTGATTGATCTAAAAATGCTTCATCCTCTGTTTGAGCACTCTCCTCAAACACATCATAAGCTACTTCTTGTCCAAATCCAAGTTCTCCTTTGTTCAGCCCCTCCATGTTTCTTTCTTCTGGATTCTCCATTCTATCAAACAGGAAAGTAGTGGTAGTATGACATCATAATATTTCTCTACCTGCAAAACACAAAAGACATGTGATATATACTGAGCAAAAACAAAACCTTAAGGGCCAAGTTGTTCAAAACTAAAGTTCCATGTCAATTAGTTAACGAGACATTAACATTCTAATGTATTGTACCCAAAATACTACATTTTTTATAATAAAAATGTGAGGTGCTTTTGCACTGCAAAAGCTAACTCACACTTTTTCAGCAAAAAATGTTAGCACACGTGATTTTATATGGTCTAGAAGAGTTGAGTACTTCTTGACTAACAACTTTGTTAAGCTAACAATGCTTTGAAAAGCTTGGGCCCTGAGCTTTATTTTAAAATTATCGGTTGGAGGTTATAAAACTTGAGAATAATCTCAAACTCCAAATCAAGCACACTGATTGGCTGCTTCTGAGCATGTGCTCGGAAGCAGCCAATCAGTGTGCTTCATTTTGAGTTTGAGAATGAACTCAAGTTTTATCACCTCTGGGCCTGGCTGACCTTGCAAATATGTAATGTAATTATGATTCATTTCAAGCTGAAATGTTTGATTATATCAATGGAAAAAATCTGTGGTTACAGAAATATGAGCAATCCAAAAAGGTTTAACGCAAAATTTTGATGTAAAGTTGATGAACAGACGGACTAATAAATGAACAAACGGACGGGCGGAATGACAAAAACTATATACCCCCTGACATACTTCGCATGTCGGGGGTATAATCAGCTGGAGAATGTTACCTGCAGCTGGTGTTTTGCCGTGTGGCAGCTGTAAAACGTCTCCCCATACATCATCCATAGTGCAGATCATATTTTATTTTTGTTCTTTGATATCAGAGGATATATTCTGAGAAATCTGAAATTTTAGATTGGTTTAGACTTTTATTCTAGATCATTGTCTTTTATATTATTGGGACCCTTTTTGATACTAATCAGTCTTTGAATCGACTCACTGCCCAAGTAAGATTAAGAAATTATAGTATAATTGACTCTGGATTCGTCACCAGATATTGTCAGGGTCACTGATGAGGCTTTATTAGCGGAAACTATGTAGTATAGCCCATGTTCCTTCTTCTGAATGTGTTCTCTGCTCTTGAAGGAACTCTTTAAGATTTTGATTGTTCAGTTGTGGTCATGTTTACCAGGTGAATTTGTTTTTACTAAATACTTTCTGCTGGGAAAAAAATAGCCATCAGAGGAGATGGCAAATCCCCCGACCGAAGGCCCCCTGCAACCTGGAAAACAGGGTGCACTTCAAAATGCATATAAATAGTATACTGTCATCCTTTTATGCTCCTTATTACCCCCCCGGCTGAAAGGTTCGGGGGATATAGCGCCCCCAACCGAAAGGTTCGGGGGATATAGCGATCAGCCTGGCGTCCGTCCATCTGTCTGTCCGTCCGTCCATCAACATTTTCTTGTCCCCTCTATATCTTGAATACCCTTTGGAATATTTTCATGATACTTCACAGTTATGTAGAACAGGTCATGACGATGTGTTGCTTACAAGAATGGTAACTCTTGCTATTGTACTTTTTGAGTTATTTCCCCTTGATCATTCTAGGTGTGATTTCGTGTCCGCTCTATAACTTGAATACCTTTTAGAATATTATCATGATACTTCACAGATATGTAGAACAGGTCATGACGATGTGTTGCGAACAAGAATGACAACTCTTGCTTTCTTACTTTTTGAGTTATTTCCCCTTAATCATTTTAGGTGTGGTTTCGTGTTTGCTCTATAACTCATATACCTTTTGAAATATTTTCATGATACTTCACAGATATGTAGAACAGGTCATGATGATGTGTCGCAAACAAGAATGACAACTTTTGCTTTCTTACTTTTTGAGTTATTTGCCCTTGATGGTTTTAGGTATGATTTCGTGTCCGCTCTATAACTTGAATACCCTTTGAAATATTTTCATGATACTTCACAGTTATGTAGAACAGGTCATGACGATGTGTTGCGAACAAGAATGACAACTCTTGCTTTCTTACTTTTTGAGTTATTTCCCCTTAATCATTTTAGGTGTGGTTTCGTGTTTGCTCTATAACTCATATACCTTTTGAAATATTTTCATGATACTTCACAGATATGTAGAACAGGTCATGATGATGTGTCGCAAACAAGAATGACAACTTTTGCTTTCTAACTTTGTGAGTTATTTGCCCTTGATGGTTTTAGGTATGATTTCGTGTCCGCTCTATAACTTGATTACCTTTTGAAACATTTTCATGATACTTCATAAATATGTAGAACAGGTCATGACGATGTGTAGCGAACAAGAATGACAACTCTTGCTTCCTCACTTTTTGAGTTATTTCCCCTTGATCATTTTAGGTGTGATTTCGTGTCCGCTCTATAACTTGAATACACTTTGAAATATTTTCATGATACTTCACAGTTATGTAGAACAGGTCATGACGATGTGTCGCGAACAAGAATGACAACTCTTGCTTTCTTCCTTTTTAAGTTATTTCCCCTTAATCATTTTAGGTGTGGTTTCGTGTCCGCTCTTTAACTCATATACCTTTTGAAATATTTTCGTGATACTTCACAGATATGTAGAACAGGTCATGATGATGTGTCGCGAACAAGAATGACAACTCTTGCTTTCTTACTTTTTGAGTTATTTGCCCTTGATGGTTTTAGGTGTGATTTCTTGTCCGCTCTTTAACTTGAATATCTTTTGAAATATTTTCATGATACTTCATAAATATGTAGAACAGGTCATGACGATGTGTAGCGAACAATAATGACAACTCTTGCTTTCTTACTTTTTGAGTTATTTCCCTTTGATGATTTTAGGTGTCCGCTCCATAGCTTGAATGCCTTTTGAAATATTTCCATGATACTTCACAGATATGAAGAACAGGTCATGACGATTGGTCTCATACATGAATGACAACTCGTGCATTCATACTTAGTTATTTCCCTTTGGTATTTTGAGCTGCTGTTTGAGTCTCTGCTCCATATCTGTATAACCCTGGCCTGCTCCACAAGTTTAATAACCTTATACCTTTTAGAATATTGCTGAACATGCTGTGATATCTTATCAGTGTTCCTAACTCTGTCTGACCTCTCCACATTCCCCCCCACACACACCCCACCCCACCCCACCAAAAAAAAAAATTTTTCTCTCCAGATTTGGATTCTTTGTCCAAATTCACTTACTAGAGAGCTCAAAATTAGGTTTGTAGGGCTTGTAGTTTAGAAGTTATTCACACAATTTGAAAGTTTAATGTATCATATGCTATATATTTATGTATATGGTGGCTGTTTGAGATATTACTTCTTTTTAGTAGTCAAGCATACTATTTTAGTCTGAGTGTTAGATAATCATGCATCTGTTAAACAGATAACGTCAATCAGAAGCTTAAAAGAATGACAATATATTACTTATATGTGTTTTGAAGCACACCCTTTTTACCAAGGCACATGGGGGTCTTCGGTCGGGGGATTTGCCATCTCCTCTGATGGCTATTTTTGACATTATCTGTTTAACAGGTGCATGATTACCTAACAATCAGACCAAAACAGTATGCCAGATTGCTAAAAAGAGGTAAAATCTCAAATAGCAACCATGTAGACAATGTATTGCATATGATACATTCAACATTTCAAAATGTGTGAATAACTTCTGAAGTACAAGCCCTACAAATCTAATTCTGAGCTCTCTAGTAAGTGAATTTGGGCAAAGAATTCAAATCTTGAAATAAAGAAAAAGAAAAAAAGATTATTTTTTATGTGTGTGTGTGTATGTGTGTATGTGTGTGTGTGGTGGTGGTGGTGGTGGTGGGGGGGGGGGGGGGGGGGGGGGGGGGGGGGGGGGGGGGGGGGACTCGGAAAAGTACGAAAGCAAGAGTTGTCATTCTTGTATGCGGCAAACTGTCATGATCTGATCTCCATATCTGTGAAGTATCATGAAAATATTTCAAAGGGTATTCAAGTTATGGAGTGGACACTAAATCACACCTTAAAACATCAAGAGGAAATAACTCATAAAGTTAGAAAGCAAGAGTTGTCTTTATTGTTCACGACACATCAGCATGACCTGTTAAACATAACTATGAAGTATCATGAAAATATTCCAAAGGGTATTCAAGTTATGGAGTGTACACAAATTCAAACCTAAAACCATCAAGGGGAAATAACTCAAAAAGCAAGAGTTGTCATTATTGTTTGCGACATATTGTCATGACCTGTTCTACATATTTGTGAAGTATCATGAAAATATTTCAAAAGGTATTCAAGTTACAGAGAGGACACAAATTCAAACCTAAAACCATCAAGGGGAAATAACTCAAAAAGTAAGAAAGCAAGAGCTGTCATTCTTGTTCGCGACATATTTTCATGACCTGTTCTACATATCTGTGAAGTATCATGAAAATATTTCAAAGGGTATTCAAGTTATGGAGCGGACACAAAATCACACCTAAAACTATCACGGGGAAATAACATAAAAAGTAAGAAAGCAAGAGTTGTCATTCTTGTTCGCAATACATCGTCATGACCTGCTCTACATACCTGTTGAAGTATCATGAAAATATTCCAAAGGGTATTCAAGTTATGGAGCAGACACGAATCTGCCAAAAATTCACCAAAGGGGACATAACTCAAAAATTACAAAAGCAAGAGTTACCATTCTTGCAAGCGACACATCGCCATGACCTGTTCTACATAACTGTGAAGTATCATGAAAATATTCCAAACGGTATTCAAGATATGGAGCATACAAGAGAATGTTTACAGACGGAGAGACGGATGGTACAGACGGACAGACGCCAGGCTCATCGCTATATCCCCTGAACTTTTCGGTTGGGGGATAAAAAATACTAAAAATGCATAATATGAAAACATCATTAGCATAAACATATAAAGGCATTTAATCCACAGAATAAACTGTCAAAGAAAATTCACTGAACAAGAAATATCTTTTAACTAGAAAGTGTGTTTATGAAACACTATGCCCCCAACCATACTGCTTGCCGCTAAAATTTTCAAACTTTAGATGTCTAAGCCTGAAAAGGGGCACATTTCTGTCCAGTTTCACAGAGCTAAAAAAAGATATGGGTCTGCTTATTTTTCATGATCTATTCATATACTAAATTTCAAAACCCTACACCCAGTGGTTCTTGAGCCTCACAACTGCATTAAGTACTGACTATCAGGAGAAATAACTCCGTAATCACTTAACCCCGAGTTACCTTACCTTTATCGAAATAATTTAAACTGCAAGGAATACTTTTTTGCCAAAAGTCAGGTTCACAGGCAAAGCTATTCAAAAGTTACTAAAATGCCAAATTCAACAAAGGGGCATAACTTGCTCTTGACAGAATTCCCCCGAAAGTTAATCAGGTGATTTACACCTTAGCCCCTAGCAGTATGCCAAATATGACCATCCTAACTCAAATGGTATTCCCAGGATTTTGGGACAACTTTTATGTAATTTTTTTAAAAGGGGCATAATTCTGTAAGTACATGGCAGATCGAAAAGAAAAACTAATACGGGTCTGCTTATTTTTTTATGTTCCATCAACCTTTTAAATATCAACGCCTCAGCAGTTATTGTTCTTGAGAAACAGAACACCCATAATTACGTTTTATACACTCATGATGAGAAAAGGAAAATAACTCTGTTAAAGGTAGGTTCCTGTACTTTGGAATGCATCATAATTTTGATTATTTTTTATCCAAGTTGTTGGAAAGCACTTGTAAAGAGGAAATGAATAAGTTTCACTAAAAAGTGTAAATAAAAAAATCGTAGAAAAGTCGTTTTGCAAGGGATTTCCTAACTCTGCTTCGCACACCAGTTAGCGCTATATTTAGTTCACGCCAAAAATAGATAACATAGCTGACGTCATGCTGCATTGCATTTCGGGATAGTTTTAACCCATCCGCCATGCCAGGACCTCTGGAAGAGCTCACGGCAAGAGAAAATTAACCGTTGGCAAAGGACATCAGAAACTGCGGACTTGTAGACATATATACATATTTATTTTTAGAACTGCAATTCCAACAAAAGAAAATAAACCAAAGGGAAAACGACTATTTTCTACAACATCTGACGATTTTCTCAGTAGCAACAGTTTCAGAAAAATAAGAGAATTCAATACTACCCAAAAAAAGACAAAATTATTTTGTGAACATTATTGTTATTGCTAGGCCAGGAACCTACCTTTAATAAATGAAGCATTATAATGCAACCAACATCAAAATGATCAGCACATCAAATACTAATAGTATACCAAAAATTAGGGTTCAAGGTCAAATGGTTCAAAATTTAGGAAAATGCCAAATTCAACAAAGGGGCATAATTCAGTCATTTTTGACAGATTTCACACATAAGTTAATCAGGTGATCTACACCTTAGCCCCTAGTAGTACGTCAAATATGCGCATCCTAGCTCAAACGGTATTCCCAGGATTTTGGGAACAAACTTTCATGTAATTTTTCGAAAAAGGGGCATAATTCTGTAGGTACATGGCAGACGGAAAAGAAAAAAAACAGGGGTCTGCTTATTTTTCATGCTCTATCCACCTTTTAAATATCAAGGCCCCAGCAGTTATTGTTCTTGACAAACAGACCACCCATAATTATGTTTTACACAGATGAGAAAAGGAAAATAACTCTGTCAATAATGAATGCATCATAACGCAACCAACATCACAATGATCAGCACATCAAATACTAGTAGTATACCAAAAACTAGGGTTCTAGGTCAAACGGTTCAAAAGTTGGAAAAACGCCAAATTCAACAAAGGGGCATAATTCAGTCAATTTTTGATGGAAATATCCCAAAAGTTAATCAGGTGATTTACACCTTAGCCCCTAGCAGTATGCCAAATATGAGCATCCTAGCTCAAATGGTATTCCCAGGATTTTGGGAACAGACTTTCATGTAATTTTTTTAAAAGGGGGCATAATTCCGCAAGTACATGGCAGATTGATTGATTGATTGATTGAGTGATGCCTCACGTACACTGTAAACAGCTAAGGTCATGTCGGGACGGTCAGTTAACCTAATCACACTATTCCTGGGCAGGCTTAGACCTCCTAAGCGGTTAACCAGTCCTAAGTGCACATACTTTCGCCAGTAACTGACAACTGCCCTTCTTAATAGAATCAGCGCAAGGAGAAACGAAAGTATGTGGCCAGACTGGGTTTCGAAACTAGAGCCTCTGACTTATGAGTCAGGTGCCCTACCGATTGCGCTACGCCGCCCGGCTAAGTACATGGCAGAAGGAAAAGAAAAAAAAAAAAAAAAAAAAAATAGGGGTCTGCTTATGTTTCATGCTCTATCCACCTTTTAAATATCAAGGCCCCAGCAGTTATCGCTCTTGAGAAACAGACCACCCATAATTATGCTTTACACAGATGAGAAAAGGGAAATAAATCTATTAATACAGGATGCATCATAACGCAACCAACATCAGAATGATCAGCACATCAAATACTAGTAGTATACCAAAAATTAGGGTTCTAGGTCAAACGGTTCAAAAGTTGGAAAAATGCCAAATTCAACAAAGGGGCATAATTCAGTCATTTTGTAACGGAAATCGCCCAAAAGTTAATCAGGTGATCTACACCTTAGCCCCTAGCAGTATGCCAAATATGAGCATCCTAGCTCAAACGGTATTCCCAGGATTTTGGGAACAAACTTTCATTTGTTTTTTTTTTTGAAAAAGGGGCATAACTCTGCAAGTTCAAAACTGATGGACAAGAAAAAAAAATTGGGCCTTCTAGTTTTTGTTAGTCTACCCACCTATGAAATATCAAGGCCCCAGCAGTTATGGTTCTTGAGAAAATGAATATATCAGTTTTCAAAGTTACCAGCCAACAAAACCATATGGAGCCAACGCCTCCTCTACAGATAAAGGTGTGAAAATTTACCGGTGTGCCAGAATCACCAAATATGATTATTTCATTGACACTGTTGTTGTTGTTCCTATTCTCATAACGTTTTCCCCAGGTGGCTCAGCAGTGGCAGCTAATCCTCCATATGTCTTATTTTGAGTTAGTTTTCTTGCAAAGTATTATTTCAGTCATTTCCCTTGAAAACCTATTTTTAGACACAGACTTCATCACTTTTTTAAAACCCTTTAATCCTTTAAACTGAAACAAAACAAAAAAATAGATGGCCGCGGCCTGCATGTCGAGCCCATTGGCGCTTTGACAGTAGTGAAAATGCTTTTTCGTGAAAGTAGGTCACAGCGACCTAGTTTTGTTGGGGGTGACCTGGAGTAGTAAGGTGCAAGCACTGATGGAGTTTCAAAGTTCTGGGGCCACTGAAAAGAAAGATATGGGGCTGACCTCGAAAACTAAATATGTGGTACTTTTTCGTGAAAGTAGGTCACAGTAACCTAGTTTTGTTGGAGGTGATTGGAGTGGTAAGGTGCATGTACAAATGGAGTTTGAATGTTCTGGGGCCTATGAAAAGGGAGATATGGGGCTGCAGATAAAAACTAAATAGAAGGTCCTTTTTCGTGAAAGTAGGTCACAGTGACCTAGTTTTATTAGAGGTGACCTGGAGTTGTAAGATGCATGCACTGACGAAGTTTCAATGTTCTGGGGCCTATGAAAAGGGAGATATGGGGCTGCAGACAAAAACTAAATATGTGGTACTTTTTTGTAAAAGTAGGTCACAGTGACCTAGTTTTGTTGGAGGTGACCTGGAGTCATAAGGTGCATGCACTGATGAAGTTTCAATGTTCTGGAGCCAATAAAAAGAAAGATACATGTATGGGGCTGACCTTGAAAACTAAATATGTGGTACTTTTTCGTAAAAGTAGGTCACAGTGACATAGTTTTGTTGGAGGTGACCTGGAGTGGTAAGGTGCATGCACTGATGAAGTTTCAATGTTCTGCGGCCAATGAAAAGAAAGATATGGAGCTGACCTCGAAAACTAAAGTAGGTCACAGTGACCTGGTTTTGTTGGAGGTGACCTGGAGTGGTAAGGTGCATGCACTGATGAAGTTTGAATGTTCTGGGGCATATGAAAAGGTAGATATGGGGCTGCAGACAAAAACTAAATATGTGGTACTTTTTTGTGAAAGTAGGTCACAGAGACCTAGTTTTGTGGGAAGCCAATTAGCATTTTGGTGGGGCATATTGTGATAAAGTTTCAAGGTCCTAGAGTCAACCAAACTCGAGATATGGCTGTAAACAGGCGGACGGACAGACGGATGGACAGATGGAGACACCAACACCAAACGAGCGACTATGTCTCGCTGACTGCAAGCTGGCTCGACAAAAATAAGAAACAAACTGATTTTATTTAGTTTGATTCAAACTGGCTGTGGCTGCAAAGCACAAAGTTCATTATCTTTTGAATTATTTTTTTTTCCTACCCAGAGAAGCAAAAATAATTTTAATCAGTTAATTTTGTCCAAACAGATACCAACAGCAGCAGAGCTTTAGTTGTTTATAAACATCTGCCAAATACACATTCACAGACTTAATTATTGGAAATAGCTTTAAAAATGGCAACAAATATTCACCCTGCCAAACAGCCTCTTTCTAAAAAAAATGAACATCATTTTAATTCTCATCACAGTTAACAAAACCTTTATAAGTACATTCCTCTGTCTTATCTCATTTGATGGCAGGTGTTTTTCTACCTTTCTGAACTTGGGGTCAGGGGCCGTTTCATTTGGGAAAAAAAAACAGCATGTGAATCATCCAAATTGGGACAATTTCACTGGATGGTAAAACCATGATATTTTTTTTTAAATTCAGTTAAAATCAAATTAAAGCTTTGACATGTTAAACTGTTTTCATTATACCTTTAGTAAAACTATTCAGATGTAACTGCTACAAATTTGAATGTAAACATTTGTAATTTTGCTATTTTTGGTCTGATTTTCATGAAAATTTCACCAAAATATAGAAGTAAATGAGTCTCTCTATTTTGAGAAATTTTAACATTTAACATTAAAGTGGAAAAAATAGGGCCGTTATTAGCCCTAAATTTGGCCTAGGAAAATCCCTGGCTGGGGAAAATTGATGATTTTACCTCCAAATAACTAATCATGCCAAGGCAGGCTCAATCACAGGATCCATGTATTTCTAACAAGGTATGGCTTTTAGATAAATGCAACTGCAATTTTGCCAACTACCCTTCTTTCATAAATTTGATCTCGCAATGAATTATAAGTACTATTAAGTAGTCATTTATACATCACATATAATTATGTGGCTGTTATACCCTCAAAAAATATCTATCTATCTATCTGATTGCCAGTCTGTCAATATCTATCTATCTTTATCTATACTTAAGGTTTTCTGTCTTTCTGGCACCTAGACAGCGCTTTCACGTCCCAATGACTAAACGTCAAGCTGAGTGACAATCCATCAAATGGTACAAGACTGACAAATGGTGCTAAAAAGTTTTTTTTTTATGTTTACAAATTAATATTTTAAAGTCTTCCTGCGGTTCAAGCTCCCCAATATCTCATCTGCTTTCTTGCTTGTCCCAGTGATATATCAATGCTGCAAGAGTTCAGTATTGTATGCAGACAAATATCTAACATTCTAGCTTTATTATTATCTGTTGCCTTCAAAATGACAGTAATGTCCCCTAGGAATTGCTCGGCATAATCCTGTTATTTGACCCGCCTATATGTCAAATTTTTGACCCGCATGCGGTTTATTCCGTATGGGTCAAATAACAGGATATTGCCAATTGCTCAAATGCTACATTCATGCACGTTTGTTGAAAGTCCACCAACTGGTCAAGAAAAGATTTGTATTTGACTTGTAAAATGGATTAATTTCATGCAAGGGAGGTAATAACTGTTCGGATCTCTATTTACATTTTGGGTGGTTAGCAGATACACAAGAGCATGTATACAAGAATAAAAACATGACACATAGTTCATAACTTTTTCTTCAATCCAGTGCAGCACAGAAATACAATTTACTTGTTTAAATTTATGTTTGGTTCACACTGAACTGACTGTTAAAAGCAAATCATAATTCATTACTTTTTGAACGACCCTTTTTCTTCTGTCCACAAAACATTAGTTTAATCGGGTTGGTCCAAACAGATATGAGCAGTGGAAATGCTTCCAATGCTCAAAAAATAATCGAGTATAGTGGTTTCACAGTAACGAAAATAAATTATCGGCAAAATATAAATGGCGACAGAAATTCACCTTGCCGAACAGCCTCGTTCTAAATCTTTCAATTATCCTTCAGTCATTATCACTTTCACAAAACTTCTCCAAGTAGGCACATTCCACTGTCTATCTTGTTTGATGGAGAGGTAATCATAAGTAATCAAAATACACCAATATCTTTCTCGCACTTTTCTCTGAAAATCGATTATTTATTTTCACTTCCGAATAAATAATCATGTTGAGGCAGGCCGAATCACGGGATGTAACTCTAGCTTCTTTATTATGTATGCAACTGCAATTTCGCCAACTACGGATATTGCTTCCATTTCTTTGCTCATTCTGGCAAAGCTCCGCTGAAGATTATCTATCTCAGGGGCGGATCCAGGAATTTTGGATAGGGGATTCGAATTAGCTGAAAAGGGGGTTCGATTCGTGCAGTTTGACAAATTTTTCCGGAATTTTCCCATGAAAATGAAATAATTTGGGCTGAAGAGGGGGTTCGTTTGAACCCCCCGAACCCCCTCTGGATCCGCCACTGTATCTATCTATCTATCTACCTATCTATCCGTCCGTCCGTCCGTCCGTCCATGTTCACGAATGGCTATTTGTAGATGAGTATTTTGGATATCTTTAGAATATGGCTATTTTAAAGTCTGTTGATCTAGTGTATGACAAGGCACATAATTAAATAATTGTGGTTGGACGGGCCTAAATCTGTATTTTGGAAGGTACTAAATGCCAAAAACTACAAAGAGGTACTAAAAACCCGAATCTATGGGAAAATGAAAATACGAAACTGGGTAGGGTAGGAAATTGAAAATGGTAGGGTCGGTGTTTTAATATTTTTGTTCTTTTATTGATAAAAATAGCAGAGTCGCGGGGTCTGAAGCAGGGTCGGTCGGGTTAGTGGAAACACAGCTATTTTGTTTTAGGCCTAAAGAATGCCCAACTATATGGACCTCCCGGTTTACTTGTATTACGGACGAATATTATGTGTCTATTTAATCATGTGTTTTCTATATGGTTAGTCACTTAAAATTGATAGTCACATAACATTTTAGTCACTTAAATGAAAGCCACATAAGTACTCATTCGTTCGTTCGTCCGTCTGTCTGTCCATCCGTCCATCTGCCTGTTCTGCTAGTTCCGTCTGTCTGTTCTCCTACTAGTTCCGCTGCGCTATATCTGAAGTAGCGCTAGTTCCAGATGCTGCCTCGTCTTGCTGGGCTAAGGTGTTGTCTAGCGTTAGTTGGAACACTGCTTCCAGGATGTTGATAAGTCAAGATTTTAGTGATTTTTTTATAAGAAGAGACAAGAAACTTTATTTATTTAAAGTCAACTGTCGAATATACATAAAGTTTCTTGACTCTTCTTGGAAAGAATTCACGAAATTTTTGACTCGTCAACATCCTGGATCTGGCATCCTGCTACCAGGACGTTGTCTAGCGCGAGTGTTCCCATACAAGCAGAAACCAGACAAGCTGACGACAGAATTTACGTCTGCAAAATTTGAAAGAAAAACAAAATGTTTTGTCTGTTGTGAGTTTTAAGACGAGACAGAAAATCAGATGAGGCGGCTCATCTGGATCTGCGCTAGCTGTTGGCAATTTGTCTAAATTGTGTAGCCTTTCATTTTTTGTGCTCTAAAGTGTCAATGAATGCGACAAACATAGGCCTACTCAGCTCTTATACTTATTAGTTCTTGTAGGCTATGCAAAACATACACAAATAAGATTATAGCTATGTGATTTTAAAATTTTCAACAGAAAAATATACCCCCCCCCTACACACACACACACACACACACACACACACACACACACACACACACAAAGAAGAAAAATGACTATTTATTTGTTAGGTTCTACACTGCAAAAATAAACGGTAGATTTTACGGTAAAATAACTGGCAACCACACTGCACTGTAAAAAAATCTGTAGATTTTACGGTAGAATAACTGGAAACCAGCTGCCAGTCCTTTTCCCGTTATTTCTACGGGCTTTTGCCTGTAAGACATTGTTGGAAATCACGAAATGGAAGTTTTATGTTAACTTGGCGCACTCGAAAATAACTTTGTATTGTTGAAGGGCTATCTAACCAAAACGACATCTGCTCTTTTCTGTCCCACTCTGCTTGATGATTCCTACAATTTTTACGGGCGCCCGTAAAAATAACGGTAAAAGGACTGGCAGCTGGTTTCCAGTTATTCTACAGTAAAATCTACAGACTTTTTTTTACAGTGTACGGGGTCAGAATACGGTAAGCTATAGTTCGAACATTATTTTGATATGGGTTGCAGACATGGTAGAAGAGGACTTAATCTGTGTACAAAATCGACTTCTACTTCAGTGGAAGTGGGACTAGTAAGGTCCGTCCTAGTTCAGGTGTGAGGAAGCAGCTAGAGGGAAATTGAAACATCACATCAGTTGAACTTAGCCAGGCATCAGGCCATGTAGCCTATTTATACACTGTAAAAAAATCATATATATTACGGTAGAATACCTGGCAACCAGCTGCCAGTCCACTCCCCGTTATTTTCACGGGCGTCTGCCCGTAGAACATATTTTGAAATCACGATATGGTAGATTTATGTTAACTGACCGCACTCGAAAATACCTTTATAGTGTTGAAGGGCTGTATGACCATAACAATACCTGTCTTATTCTACCCTACTCTGCGTGATTATTCCGCCGCCGTTTACGGGCGCCCCTAAAAATGACAGGAAATGGAATGGCAGCTGGTTGCCAGGCATCTACGGATTTTTTACAGTGTACATTGCCTTTATGGAAAGGTACAAACAACGGAGTAAAACTGCTATCAATAAGACATTTAATCACTTGCCCATAACTGAAACACATTATATCAGACATTATTCAGACTGTAGTGAAAGATTTATTGTTTTGCATTTTGCAATACTGCTCTGTTTAAAAGTTCGCAAAAAAAGATAAACAAGAGGGCCATGAGGCCCTGAATCGCTCACCTGAACAATTGGCAAGGTGGCTTATACTTATCATGTCTGAAATTGTCAAAATATGAGTTTTGGGTCAAAAGTCAAAGAATGACCATGACCACTTGTACTCATAAATCTTCATGTACTCATTAGACAACGATATATACCATTTTTAGGCCAAAATCTCCAAAACTTTCCATGAAATCTTATGTTCTAGCATTTTCCCATATTTGACCATGCCGCAAAAAAGGTCAAGGTAAACCCAAGGTCACCATTTGAACAGTCTTGGTGGTACTCTAGTACTCCATACTATTTGCCAAGTTTCAGGGCCATAGGTGTATTGGTTCTGGGGAAGAAAAATATTAAGGATTTATCCCGTAAGTGGTAATGGCGGCCAAGTTGGTCATGTGACCTGGACCGTCTGAACAAATTTTCATTCAATCAACCCCTGGAGGCTCTATATGAAATGTGTTCACAATTGGCCCTTTGGCTTTTGAGGAAATGGTTGAAAATGTCAAAATATGAGCAATCTGGATCAAAGGTAAAAAAATGACCTTGACCTCTTGTACTCATAATTCTTCATGAACTCATTAAGACAACTGTATATACCAATTTTTTAGGTCAAAATCTTCAAAACTTTCCATGAAATCTTATGTTTTACCATTTTCCCATATTTGACCTTGCTGCAAAAGGTCAAGGTCAACACAAGGTCATAATTTGAACAATCTTGATAGTACTCAAGTACCCAATGCTACTTACAAAGTCTCAAGGCCATCGGTCAATTGGTTCTGGAGAAGAAGATTTTTAAAGGTATTTACCATATATGGGCGTGGCGGCCATGTTGGTCATGTGTCCAGGACCGTTAGAAAATATTTTCATTCCATCAACCCCTTGAGGCTCTATATGAAATTTGGTTTCAATTGGCCCAGTGGTTTTAGAGCAGATTGTTTGAAATTGTCAAAATTTGAGATTTCTGGGTCAAAGGTCAAAGAATGACCTTGACCTTTTGTACTAAAAAATCTTCATGTACTCATTAAGATGATTCTATGTACCAATTTTTAGGCCAGAATCTTCAAAACTTACCATGAAATCTCATGTTTTAGCATTTTCCCATATTTGACCTTGCCGTAAAAAAGGTCAAGGTCAACCCAGGGTCATAATTTGAACAATCTTGATAGTACTTGAGTACCCAATGCTACATACCGAGTTTCAAGGGCATCGGTCTACTGGTTCTGGAGAAGAAGATTTTTAAAGGTTTTTACCATATATGGGCGTGGTGGCCATGTTGGTCATGTGACCTGGACCGTATGCACAAATTTTCATTCCCTCAACCCCTGGAGGATCTATATGAAATTTGGTTACAATCGGCCTGGTGGTTTTTGAGGAGATTGTTTGATATTGTCAAAATATGAGAGTTCTGGGTCAAAGGTCAAAGAATGACCTTGACCTCTTGTACTCATAATTCTTCATGAACTCATTAAGACAACTGTATATACCAATTTTTAGGCCAAAATCTTCAACAGTTTCCAAGATATCTTATGTTGCAGCATTTTGCCATATAAAAGCATGAGTAAGCAAATTTGACCTTACCGTAAAAAAGGTCAAGGTCAACCCAAGGTCATAATTTGAACAATCTTGGTAGTACTCGTGTACCCAATGCTACATACCAAGTTTCAAGACCATCGACCTATTGGTTCTGGAGAAGAAGATTTTTTCAGGTTTTTACCATATATGGGCGTGGCGGCCATGTTGGTCATGTGACCAGGACCGTTTGAACAACTTTTCGTTCCTAAGGTCCCAGGAGGCTCTATATGAAATTTGGTTACAATCGGCCCAGTGGTTTCAGAGGAGAAGTTGTTTGAA
Source organism: Ctena decussata (assembly GCA_963989385.1). Taxonomy (NCBI): domain Eukaryota; kingdom Metazoa; phylum Mollusca; class Bivalvia; order Lucinida; family Lucinidae; genus Ctena; species Ctena decussata. The sequence continues at coordinate 84,667,777 of OZ022503.1, read as the reverse complement.
ATTGTGGACGGACGGACGGACGACGGACGACGGACGACGGAGCCTTACCATCCTATAAGCTCCCCCGGAGCCTCTGGCTCAGGTGAGCTAAAAAAATGCTGCTACCGTTTTACCCATTTTGGACTGCATTATCAAGGGTTTCCCATTATAGCCACAATAGTGGGCAGAGTGCAGACAAGCAAGACTCAGATCAGGCCAGAACATTTGTGCGGTCATTTTCGCAAGCCAGGGGTACTTAGTCCACTTTGTTCTGTAAGGAACAAAGTAGACTTAGTATCCTTCGCGTGCGAAGATTTTGTGCAGTCTGATCAAGGTTTTCTTCGCATCGATAATCCATGAATTATAAGGAACGTATAGCCCAACATAAATGAATGAAACGCATCGGGACCTTCAGCCAGATGCGCACTGTAGCTGCACAGATCAACTTGCGCGTCAGTTCACACTGATCATCTTCTGACGCACAAGTTCACACTGACCGTCTTCACTGTTCATTAGGAGCGGCAGTAGTGTAGTGGATAACATGATGGACTACCAATCCAAGGGCCTCAAAATCGATTCCCCGCTTCTCTGGTCTTTTGGATGAGACTTTAAACCGAGGTCCCGTCTCCGTATGACCTCGTTGTTGGTGGCACGTTAAACCCGAGTTTATTCACTCACTGTTCATTGTTTAGATTCTCTGGTATTCATAGATCGTTCCTCCAGGTAGGGAGTACCCTGACCACGGCAGGATGATCTGAGCCACGTTTTTACCCAATGCTTACCATATGAAAGTAAATTAGTTTGTGTATAGGTGCTAAAGCTGATCCGAAGTCTTCGTTGTATGCGTGTAGGCCTACTGTAACATATTTTCTCATGCTCTGGTTGACATTAACCCTTTTTAGACTGGAAACCCATTTTTGGGACTTACGCAAACACCCAGTTCAGACGCTGCAGAACACAGCATCTGATCGCGGTACTCGCTGTTTGCTGACAGGAATTAATGTGCAAGATACAATAAAAATGAAACCCCTAACATTTGTAATGGACTCATCCAAATGATAGGAGCGAACAATTCCATTGGTCAAAAATGGGTTAACGCACATGGCTACAGGAATCCATTTTCACAAGAAAGATAGAAAAAAACCTTTAGCAGAGTTAGAGAAAAGCACGCAGGCCATTGAGATGAGATGCTAGCAAACGTTATTGACATTCGTAGTATTGACCATGAATAAGAAATGCAAACTAAGGCAGTTTAGCTACATCTCAAGTAGACCAGTTCCTTGCACAACTTCCGTTTCGTATGACACACTACAGTCTATTTAGTTGCCTGGGAACGAGGCAACATCTCAAGGGTCTTCTGGCTTGACACACAGGGCAATGGTGCAGCTGGTGGAGTATTGACTAAAGTGCCCCCCACTGACCAGCTCAATGTTAAATATCCACTGACCAGCTTACTGTCAAATATTTTATGTGCAACTGTTGGCAAACAGTGCAGAACCTGATAAGACTGTTCTTCAATACCAGTCTGATCTGGGTCTTTACTGTTTTCTCAATGCAGTAATACAGATCCAAATTATACTTTCTGATCTGTTGACACTTTGTGCTCATGGACAGTCTCTTTCTTTATGGCACCATAATGTGCGTATATATTGAGACACCTAAAAATAATGAATTTTCCATTTGGGACAAATGGAAAATTTATTATTTTACGTTTCCCAATACTTAAGCACATTAGAGGTACATGTATATTCAGTCATTAAAACAGAAGTCAAAGCATGGTATCAAGAATGGTTTATTCAAATACATGGTAGAGCCTATTCATGAATAATCACAGAGAAAAACAACAAAAAAAAGGAGCTGCAGGTACTGGTGAGTTTTGATGGTATTTCTAAGATAATCTGCATCATATCCATAAAACATACTTGAGCCGCAACGAGAGAAATCCAACAAAGTGGTTGTGCACCCAGCACAGACTCAGATCAGCCTGGGCATCCGCCCAGTCTGATCAGAGTCTTTGCTGTCCGCATGGAGGTAGCTTAGATCCTTAGCTACCCTTTACGTGCTTAGCAAAGAGTATGATCAGACTGGGCAGATGCCCCCAGTCTGATCAGAGTCTGCGCTGGATGCACAACCACTTTGTTGGATTTCTCATGTCCCAACACATTTTATGACCAATTATTGGTACACTCTTACATGCTGATTCTAATCAGAAGCCAGAGTATGTTTTTACAGAGTTTGGCCCAGTAAAACATACCCATCATCAGAAATATTTTAATGTACCTTAATTTTAGGACACCTAAAAATAATTAATTTTCCATTCAGGCCCCCTAAAAATAATTGATTTTCCATTGGGACAAGTGGAAAATTAATGACACTTCCAATTTGGAACACCTAAAAATAATTCATTTAGAATAAATGGAAAAATTATTTTCAGGTGTCCCAAATCTTAAGCACATTACATTATCTCTTAGGGAAGTTCCCTTGATGGACTATACATGGTATATATATTGTTTTGGCATTCTGTTTATTCTACAAAAATGTATTAGGTTGGCTCGCATCAAAGCAGTTTCACTAAGGCAGTTTTAATGAACAGCCAGAATGACATACCAAGACTTATCCAAGAATTACCAATAAATCCCAGCTTTATGCGCTGCTCTGAAGCACTAACAATGATATACTTGTCAAGAGAAACTATTAAAGTTTGTAAGATTCACCATTTAATGGTCAATTTCAGTCTAAATGAAAGCTCTAGTCATGTGTAATCATTTGCTTATAACAAACTTGAATACATGTATTTCTTATTAAAATGCATGTATTAATTCATGTAGCATAAAGTAATTGAAAAGGCCTTAATGCTAGGACACAAGTTTTTGGAAGTCAAATACCGTAATGTATTCAGACATCTAAAAATAATTTTCCATTTGTCCCAAACGGAAAACTAATTATTTTTAGATGTCCCCAGATTTAGTCAAATTACAGTGATACTGCAGATATCATGGGAAGTGATGGTAATGTCAGTTATAACGTCCATGAAATCTCAATGGTGAAGTTAATCAAAAAGTAACCCCTTCCCATGTTAAATTAGGAAATACTGACATTCACAGTACATGTGTTGCCTTTCAGCTCTTCCTAATAATGCTTGTTGACTTATATGAAAGAGAAAAGTTGATGAGACAAATGTTGGAAGCCATCTGAAGACACTCTAACAACCCAGAGGCTCAAATAAGAGTGGGTTTTGATTTATTATTTAAGAAATAATTCTCCTTACCCGTGAATTATTGCAGATTAACAAATGTTGTTGGAGGACAGAGTGACTTAATATTCACATCTGCCTGACAACATGTGTTAGTCTGCAAAAATTTACCGGTAAGGTAAAATTATTTTGATTCCAACATTATAAATGATCAAACTGAATGGATACTGCGACATTTTCTAATGCACTTTTTTGAGGCTGACGTCTCCAGAAGCTAAATGTTTACGTTCAACGTCATCAAAGCGACAAATGTCCACCCCGAGCGTTAACTACATGATTTATCACAAACTGTCACACAGGGTCGCTTCCTATAGCTCAATAGGGAAAATGTTAACGTCATGTTAGCATAAGATTTATAGGTACATCTCTGTGCTTTCTCCCAATTTAACAGAGGGGAACAACTTTAGTACTTCCAGTTTGCATCTCTTGCCAGTTTATCCCTTCCAATATGGGTCTACTCTTAAAGGAAAGAAGATTTCATTTGAGTTTAACCCCAATGGGAAGGATGGCATACCTTAATGACCCGAAATATTAGGACAGACAGGTCTGGGCAAACATTGTAGACCCAGATCAAACTGCTCCCAAAGGAGCAGTCTGATCAGGGTCTACAATGTTTGCCATCCACTAAGCATCATTTAGATATATAAATGTGTGTAAAATCCACTTTCTAAGAATTTTCAAACAATGTCTGACTTTCGGACGTCCGAAATTTTAGGGTCATTACTGTAACTGAAACTGGCAGAGAGGCTCCCCATGAAAGTGTATCCCAAAATATTACAGCAGCACTGTTATGTGGAGCACTGGGTAAAAATATAGTGAAATCAATTGAAATGAAAATATTATTCAACATCACAGACCCACAGCACTATAAGCAAGAAGAGAAGCAGTCAGTTCTCCTTAGCATTAGTATGTAAACAGATCCTATATACACAATAGCCATGATGCAGCTCATGGCAGTCCACTGTAAGGGCAATACCATTCCATGCCAGCCGATCATAAAACTAGTATGCATTTCACATTAACAGTCCTTAAAGTGCACATGCATGAAGTCTGTAATGACTGGTGTTGATCTGGTCTGTATAAACATTCAGATGAGTAGGGTACAGTTAAATGAGGTCAAACATACACATGAGATGATGGGGATTAAAAATCAGCTTTCAGCCTGATGAAACTTCAGTAAACGTAAATTTTAGAAGGACAAGATATTCATTATAATATGACATCAAACAAGCACTACCTCCCTTTCTTCTATACCAAGGTCCCTATGCTAACAGGTCAGTGATCTCCCTTGAGAGTACTGTATTCGGTTATAAGATAGGAGTCTGTTCTTCCAAAATGATCGCAAACTTAAATCAGTCTTGTGTAATTCAGCCATAAAATGCGGAACAATCCTAAAAGCCTAGATCCATCTTTCAAGATGGATCTAGACCTTTACCTTAGGTGGTATTGTTTTGTGAAGGATAAACCTGTCTTATAACCAAAGATATATGGTATAGCCACACCACCTTCACAGTTTCACATTCAGACAACCTTGTACAGTAAACACAATAACACAAACAAATCTCTAATGTAACAGAAACATTCCAAAATAATTTAAGACTTGCAAGGTAAGATACCATAATGAGCTTAAGTATTGGGACACCTAAAACCATTAATTTTCTATTTGTTCCAAATGGAAAATTAATGGTTTTTAGGTGTCCCAATAAACAAGCACACTAGTGTATGCTTAGGATATGTACATTACAGAGCTTCAGACATGATAAACTATAGTCCCTATTACATGTATGGTATGTTCTGGGTCCACTGCCACAACAATATATGCAAATAAAATTATTTTGAGATGAAACTATAAATGAGTAAAACTGATGTGAGATTTTTTCTTATATTCCACTGTAGCTTAGTTTCATTGGAAGCCATGATGTGATTGTGTTATACCCATTATAGCATTATAATCAATTTTATCATGCATATGCTGCAAAATTCACCTGATAACAGGGGTATGATAACATGATGTGATATGTCACTTTAGAACTGCACTTGCACGAATGTTATCAGGCGATGCCTACAAAAGTGATATCAGAAGGCGATTGGCTATGTACCAGTTGATGTTGGCTGTGATAACAACGTCCGATTGGTTAAATGATGTCATCGACTTACGTCATAACACATTCGCGACGTCAGCAAGTCCAAACAAAACTGCGTTTACAATTTTTTTTTGACGCTCTTTATTCCTGAAAATCTTCTAACCTTGCATGATAAATAGAAAACCACGTAAGTGTCTTTTGATATCAAGTTTATCAGGCTCGACCAGAAACCCGTCGTTCTGGCTCGGCAAGCCTTGCCATTCCCACGCTGTTTCTGGTCTCGCCTGATAAACTTGAAATCAAAAGACACTAACATGGTAGTCTCTATATAATAATGAGGCCCAGGGCTACTGAAAACATATCCAGGTGGAAAGGGATTGTTTTGTTTCCGAATCATCTGTGGTGCCCACACAACCATGCAAGGTTAGGGGACTGGGTAGAAGGTTACTCTAGTATGTATCAGTTTCTGTTCAATCTCAAATAATGCTATGTTGAGAGGCTGCTTTAAATGTGGACAAAAATTTTGTTTAAATGGAGAAACAAGCACAGTATCATCAATTTCTATCCCACCTGGAGCTTTGCATGTACTTTAGGACACAAAAATATTTCATTTGGCTCTTATGACAAAATGGGTTAAAAGTACAGGCTGCTGTTGGTATTGAAAATATGTATAACCTACTCAGAAACACAAATAGCTCTATTACACTTCACACTGTTTCAGACAACAAGTCCCCAACCCATGTACTATGTTGTGGTGTCAGAATGTGAAATATTTGCCTTTAAGGTGGTGATAATCACTGATTTGGGACGAAGACAAAAATCAGCATAAAATACTCAAAGTAACACTGACCTTTCCAAAACTTAGCAGATGCCTTCTTTATGTTGTTTCTCATAATCTAGAATCCCAAAATGCAGCATTTGTTAATGTTAAAAAGTGTTTTTATAAGAGAAGATCAAAGGGTAATTTTCTGCGAATAAATCTGAAAAAATAATATCATTATTGAAAATATACTTAGTGCTTAGAGTACCTAGTTGCATAATGGAGAGCGTCCTAGCAATTATTTTTTCCATCTCTTTCACACATTATCAGGCTGAGCAGTTGAAAAAAGATGCAGTCTGTGTCCAAATTTTTTTGTCAAAACACACAGGTGAGACAGGAGATACTATTTTAACAAGGTTGAACAATTTCATATACACACCACTGATCATGTCAGTAATGTATTATTTATATTGTAGGTGTTAACATAGGTATGCTTGCCTACCCTATATTTAATAAATGCGTCCAGTGTACATTGACTTTGTACATGGCTGAACATTGAGAAAAAGCTACCGTTTTCATCTGGTCTGCATTACAATTTGAGAAAGAGTTGGAATAAATAATTGCTAGGACGCTCTTCATTATGCAATAGTGCACCTTCAGCACTACGTAAATTTTCAATAACGATATTATTTTTTCAGATTTATTCGCAGAAAATTACCCTTTGAACTTTCCTTATAAAAACACTTTCTTAAGCAGCATGTACGTCTATTTTGTATTCTAAACTGTAAAGAACTACGAAAATAAGAAGTCTGCTAGCTTTCAGGGAGATACGTTCCTTTTTTATGGTTTTATGCAGATTTTTACATTTACCATAAATCACCACCTTAAATACTTCATGTAAGCTTCAATGTTTTCATTAGTAATCACCAAGCCTTGTTTACAAAAGAATTGCTCATACAGAAATGTGTTCTCTTGGCCAATTTTCATGTTAAGTCATCTCTAGTCGAGTGTTAACACAATAACTGTGGTCCTAACTTTCTCTTGCAAAACTATCAAGTAAGACTGCAAAGAACCTGACAGTACACCTGTCACAAAAAAAATGCAGAATCTTCAATGTGACATTTGATCAACAGTAAAAGGTACATGTTTGTGATCTTGTCTATGCTACATGTATAAAGGAAAAGGTACAGATGACAAAAAACAACAAATCATTTCACAGACAATTATCAAATTAATGAATTTATGGATTGAAAATCAATTTAAATGTGTAAGAATAATGCTCAACCTTTTATATTTTGGTTGTTTTTTTGGGGGTTTAACGGCTCTTTGAGACAGTTTTTCAGTCTATATCAAGCCGCCACCCAGAGAGAGCAAGAAAGAAAAGAGATGTGATAGGGTGAACCAAAAAATGTCCAAACAACCCCCACTTGCAACTACTGCAAGCACAGTAGGCCCTTGCTCTACTACATGTATTATCCAAATTAGTAGGATGCCCTGGCACAGACAGTTACCCAGCTTCATTGCCCGACCACAACCACCCCATTATATTTTGTTATTTAATGTTTGAAGTAACCCCTAGTCGAAGTAAATGCCCTCTACTTTGCATCAATCTTTGACATTTACCTCTGGTGCAAAATAGTTGTAACACCTGTCCCTTTCCCTCAGGAGATTCTCTTCACTACAACACTTTAATGAGACTTTAATGTGACATAACAAAGTCTCTATCATGAAAAGGTTATTAATGAAAACCTCTGAAACAGCGAGCTTTAATATCAGTGATTACCTGTAATTAACCCTTAAAGTGCCAAAAATGAAAAATTGTTGAATTTGCAAACAGTGTAGATCCAGATGAGGTGGCTCACAATGAGCCACCTCATCTGGATCTACACTGTTTGCCCTATAGTCTATGAGTTCTCAATATGATATAGCTTGGACAAAACATTTTTTGAAATTTCTGCAGACGTAAATTTTGTCGACTGCTTTTAGGCGCATTAAAGGTTAAGACCCAAACTTTTGTCCTTGAGAACATAAATATAACTACAGAACTTGCTTAAAATATAGGCTTGAACAGCTAAGCACAACAATACACATGCAAGTTAATAATGTGTGGCGTTCCTGATTACACAACAGAAACTGAGTCTTGACTACAATGCCTTTAATGATAATAAACTTGAATTGAAGATGTCTAAGCATGGTCCACTTAACAACTGTCACTCATTGTAAGTCAGATACAGTGTATCAGATTAACATTTAACAGAATTTGGTAATACAGCACTGGATACCATACCATAAATACTCAGGTTTGCAGTTCTTTTCTTTTCATGATAATTCTGAGATAATTTTCACCATTGAAAACATGCTCTTGGCCCTCCTTAGAACTTCCTCAGGATGTTGAGTCTAATGGGGGACCACTATTTGAGTTTATTGGAGAATACATGCATGTCAAATTGTTACAGATTCACTGCTTGATAAAACCTTCCATGAAGCTTCTCACTAGAAGTCAATGGTAAAACATGTATGACTGCACTTTATACATGTGCATTGCTTATGCTACACCCTTATTACCAGCAAAGTTGAAAGTGCTAAGGGTGGTTTTGTCCTGTTTATAAACCTCAGTGTCTAACAGGAAAACACATGAATCATTATCAAATGCCTGCTTCCACTATGACTTAATCCCACCATGTATGGAGTTTAATAACTGATAAAACTGAGAATCAAAAGGGGTAAAAGTAAACTACAATTACAGATGGGGATAAGATTTTTTTCAATTATGTATCTACACTGAATTTTCGAATTTTAATGATATGTGTCATTATCATTCAAGAAACTTGTACACCAAAAAAACTAATTTTTGAAACAGAAAATTATTAAGTCTATGTATATGCAATTTTATCACATAAAACAAAACTGAAATTGTCAAACATATACCCAGAGATTGGTATTTATGAACAGTTTTCCTATTACAGTACATAAATATGTTCATGAACAATTGTGATACAGACAGAATGCCTGTCTTTACATGTACTTAACATAATACAAAATATATACATATATACATGATCTCTATATACAAATCACAATAACTAAATTCAGGGCTGCAGATAAGAGAGGGTTTGAATAAGTCAGGGATACACTTTCTATTTCTCCATTCAATATGTATGTTATGACTTCTCAGAACTGCCAGACTCCTCAGAGAGCTCCTGATAACACAGGGTAACAGGGATAACTTAGGGATAATTTTCCATACATATCCCCGTCAAAACATAAGTTGTGATCCCTCATTAAGAACCATCTGGCTGAGATGGTTCTAATGAGGGATCACAACATATGTTTTTGCTGAGAAATAAGAAATAGTATCTTAAAATTATCCTCAACACCCACATCCTTATCTAGAGATCTGTGACAGTGAGGGACCATAACATGTTTAGTGGAGGATGATGAGAAAATGTGAGCCATGCCACATAAAAGGGGGCTTCAGAAATATGTAAACCGCTATTATTCTAACCAGCCTGTGCCTCCATGCAGTCTAATCAGAGCCTAAGCCCTCTGGGCATATTATGCATGAACCCAGACAAATCTATGGGCAGAGTAAGAGCCTCGCTAGACTCCAGATTCATAGACCAGTCTGAGTGTCTGCTATTCAGGAATACATCAAGCAACCTTTTTGCTTGACATTGTCACACACACGAAATCCCAGAATTGTTATCCAAACCCTCTCCTACCTGGAGCCCTGTAAACCTTAATTATCTTTACATCAGAGTTAATTCAGTTCACTGATTTATTGGGCCAGAAGAAAAGATGCCCTGTTTCACATGCTCTAGAAAGGACTAGAACATGCTACAGTTCTTGAACCATTTCTCAAGCACACATGTGCCTGAGCACCTGGAAACCTGCTCTTGTCATGAGTTTCATGCAATGAATATATCATAGATAACTTAAGCATTCATAAGCATCTCTCAGCTCCATTTCTAAAGTCCTTTTTTGTTGTTCTTGCATGCTTATTTCCTCTTCCAATACAGCCACTTACCTCTACATTATGCTTTAAATCATTGTCCTCTGGTCAATGCTTGTGCCATGAACTAGAACCTTAAAGTGTAGGGGATCACTCTAACAAAGAAATATTTGACTCCTGTTTTAGTGGGGCTACTCCATATGAACATTCTTTCCCTATAAATGTAGCTTTTCTGGTGGAGGGATTTATCAACCAGTAAAGTAGTTTCTACCCTGCCAAGTTGTCTCCCTTGTAATTCTGTTGCTCAGCCATCTCAGTGTACACCTTACGGTAGCTAGACAGTCTTAGTACATAACTCTAGATAAGAGGGATAAGAGGGAATATTTGGTGATAATATGGGATAATTTTTGTTAATTCTGCATAAAAACATGTTGTGACCCCTCATCTGAACTGTCTCCAAGAGACAGTTCAGATGAGGGATCACATCTTATGGTTTTGATGAAAATAACAAAAAGTATCTTTCAATTATCATCTAATACTCCCTCCTAGCTAGAGCTCTCTTATTAATTTAAATTGCAATGCTAATTAGGTTTTGACAGTATAAAAATGCAGAAAAATAACAAAACAGTTTTCTAAAGTCACTATCCTTCTTGTCCAAAATCATCTGTAAATTCTTGTAATTTTATCAAATCTTGATCATTCACTGTAGCCTTTTGTGTTTGTAATGACATCAACATATCGGTCTGAAATACAGAAACAAGATTATCATGCTTCATTCTTACACACTTACAAACATTATGTGACATGTGACTGGATAATGTTAAAAATCTGCAATAGTATATTAACTGTCACTTTTCATTGGCTTTATACATATGATTTTACATTACTTTGGATAGAGTTTGAAGACCGAAATGTTGTAAGTGCATAAAAATGGAAATACCTGTGCTAAAATTGTCATTTGGGGAAGGTATCTTGTTGTTATTAAGGTTGCAAACTGTGTGTTATGGCTCAGTTGATGCATTGCCATAAAACAGAATTTGAAGACTGATCTTCCCAAATAACAATTCTGAGTAGACTAACATCCTAATTACAAGATGCTGCACTTATATCACAGATTACAATATATCATGTGGTTATTGACACTTCTGAGATATTTTTTTCTGTTTCTTCACAAAATCATTCGTTATTAGGCATATAACAATTATGCTCAATTAGATCAATGCACCCTTTACAATAACAAAAGAAGCAAAACTTCTAAGATGCAAAAAAAACATGAGAGTTTCAAAGAGTGTGGAGACAGAAAACTCTGACAAAATTGTACACATACCATTCCAACAATAGGTTCCATCAATTTATTTCCTGGTACTTGTTGCCAGTTCATCTCAATAGCCCCAGGGGCTCCGGGAGAACACGGGGTGAGGAGGTCATCTATTATAACATCTGGGTTCTCTCTGTCTGGACCACGAACCTGGTACAGAAATAGAAATCCTTGAAACAGTGGTCCAGATAACAGAAGTATATGATGATAATCTTGAAAATTTCATCTATTACTTCACAAAAATATATGCTGTGATCCCTTACCTGAAGTGTGTCATAGAGGCATTTCAAATAAAAGAAATTTATATGCTTTTATGCAGATTTAATGGCCATCATGTTTTATTACTACCAAATTCTCCCTCTGAAATAGAGGTCTGACTAAAATGCCAATGATTGTCTATTTATAACAAGACCAATCACAGGTCCTCTTAGACAACCGGGCAGTGATTTGTGACCAGCAAAACTGTGATTAATAATTAAGTTTCCCATTTACTTATTTGTATACATTTTGACTGTATCGGTCATTTGTAATTTGCAGACATTAAAACCTCAGAATATTTTTGTATACCTTTTAAAGGTGAAACCTCAAAAATTTACACCCACAGAAAAAAACAACAGCTATACAGTAATGTATGTTTCTGACGCAAACACTGTTACCTTTCTAAAGTGTGTAGCTGTCTGTACTTTTCTGACAGGTTGCATTAAAGCATCTCGTACCACTATTGAAATATCTGCACCAGAATAGCCCTCTGATTTCTGACCTAAAACCCTGCAAAATAAAGGATTACTCTCAAACATCATACCTCCACAGATTTAACAGAATGCAATTCATACAAATTTTGAGCTCATGTATTATGTTTCTTAAAACATGCATAGGTCATTTAAGGGTGCCTGGTTAAGTTTTTGTTTATTTATTTATTTATTTTTAATTCTTTTTTATTTATTTTATTTTTTTTTCAAAAAATGTGTTCATTTTTTGTCTACATATGGTGTAGACCCTGATCAAATGTAATATTTTGTGGCATGTCTGATCATGGGTCTGCACTGTCTGCACTGTTTGCTTATGTCCTTTTTACAGGACACTAGGCATAAATGGGCTAACCAAGTACATGTACATGTAATTATAAGCCTTGACATGAGAAAGTCAACAAAGTGGTTGTGCGCACAGCCCAGACTCAAATCAGCCTGGGCATAATCAGACTCTTCGCTAAGCACTTAAAGGGTAGCTAAGAGTCTAAGCTACCTCCATGTGGACAGTGAAGACTCTGATCAGACTGGGTGGATGCCTAGGCTGATATGAGTCTGCTGGGCACACACCCACTTTGTTGGTTTTCTCTCGTTGGGGCCCATATATTTGGATGTATCAGAATAGCTATATCATCTTTTTCCAAAGTGACTGAATAAACATTACTGTAACCTACCTAAAATCTTCTTCTGTGAGTGAATTTGCTGTGTTACCAAGGTGAATTTTAAACATAAGGGATCTTGCAGGGGCTTCTGGAAGGGGGATATAGATACGTTTCTCAAATCTTCTTCTTATAGCAGAGTCTAACACCCAGGGTATATTTGTGGCACCAAGAACCAAAACACCTGCAAAAACAATACATATATCTACTTAAAAGGGCTCATGTTTATTTAAGCACTGTATTTCTTAGATGCGAGAATGTTACTTTAGAAAATAATGGATGAGTGGGATTGGGATTATGGCAGGGGCCAGATGCTAAAGCTGTAATCATACATGAAGAGATCTTTTGTGTGATTAATCAGAACAACAACAGCAAATAAACATCTCCGTATTTCTATCAAAGACCTCTTCATGTATCAATAACAACACTAGCCTCTGGTTCCCCTGTAATCTTTATTCCAATCCTCTATAATTTTCTGAAGTACAGTGGACCCTCTTTATAATGAAACTATTTCCTTCCAAACATTTTGACATAAAGCTGATTTGCTATAGTAAAGCAAACATATTTTGAACAATAAAGCCATTTTGTGCCCTTTAAAATGAGTTTATATAGAATTAAGCAGTTGTAATGAGTGCTGTTTCAAAGAAGGTTGATTGCAACATTCTCGCATTCATTAAAATATGAATTTTGAACCAAGAAAGCTCAACAAACTTTTGGGCTGCTGCCACTGATGCTCAGAAAGAAGGAATACTTATGTCTTGCTCTCTGCTAACTGCTGAAAATTATGTCCTGAGGTAGATGTTTTCAACATGTTTTTTCTTGCACACCGGATAGAAAATGCTATTCTTTTCACCTGTGATAAACAATCTTATCTTACCCATGTTATCTTACCCGGGACCAGATGAAAATAATGAGCTGTCAATGCATTGGTTGTATATGAGCTCACATACCTGCTCGTCAAATGACATTGGCATTTTAGATGATGACGTCACGAAGACGGCAAAAATGATGTCAGTTTATGCACGCCAGTCATTGACGTAAAGAGCAGAATGGCGGTTGTTGAAAGCGGCGCCTTCTTTCAAAATCAAATTGAAATCTCTCAAGCACTAGAATTATGCATTTTAACAAGTTCTGAAGTTAAAAAAAAACATGGTGTGCAAGAAAAAGTATCTATCATGGGTATGAGGTGTGGATAGAAAAATCCGTCACGAGGCATCACAGTTCGGCATCACGAGGCAAGCCTTGTGATGCCGAACAGTGACCCTTGTGACGGATTTTTCTATCCACACCTCACACCCATGATAGATACTTATATTCTAAATGCGGTAGTAGACAAAAACTTTAACTCCTCTCTGTTTCTTGACTTGCAGTTTTCCTGCAAGAATTGTTGTGATTAGCCCAATAAAATTTTAGAGAGATTAATTTGAGCAGTTCACAAAGGGAACAATCTAAGTGTGCAAAAGAACAACACAACCTTTATCTGTGTGTTGCTGGTGTTTACTATAGTGGTCAAAGTTTGTCAGTATTAAACAATTGAATATACAATCACACCAGTCTTAAGGGATCATCCTGTTACGGGATCATCTGTCTTTCACAGCCATCTTCTTGGGTTCCCTTGAACCAAAATACATGTACAAAGCATATGAACCTGCATTAAAGGGTCACCTCCCTTTGACAGCCAGTATTTGTGTGCTGTCCTGGGAATAACAGATCTGACTGTGATTATTTGTTATCGCTTTAAAACCCTAAGAAAACATGATACTCTTTGACAAAGGTCAATTCTTACCATCATTATCTACCCCAACACCTTGCATCTGTACCAAAAACTCTGTTTTGATTCTCCTTGCCGACTCAGACTCATTTTCACTCCGAGATCCACACAAGGCATCTACTTCATCAATAAATATTATACTGGGTTTGTTTTCTCTAGCTAGACTGAACAAGGTTTTGACTAACCTGGAATAATGAAAAAAAAAACACAAGTCCAAGTATTTGGCATATTTACAGACCATGGAAGGCATAGCATGATTGGTCAACTGGGTTATACTGTGACTTAATTAAAAAGAATTCTGACACAAAGCGCTTACAGAAGCAAAGGTAAGTTTCTGTGTTTTATTCTGCAATAATTTACTGTTTCAGAGCATGCGAGTCTAATTACGGACGTCATTGGCAGTTACTGATGTATTTCGTGATGTTTTGATGATGTTCCCTGACTTTAAACAGTGTGATGTCTCTTTTTCACTCTAAAATTGTCATAAATATACAGTTAGCGTGAGGGTACCCCCATCGGACAGGGTACCCCCATCGGACACCTTTACGATCTGTTCTCGTATAAAAGGAGTAGCACCTCGTCCAATTTAATACCATTTTTTATAATGTTTTGTGGTCTTTTACTAGACACTTTCGCGTGCCTTTCTCGTCTCGGGAGCATTAACGTAATTTTTACAGACGGTATTTACCGGACAAGGGTACAAGTCAGAATTATTTCAGTGAATAGTTACAACATGATTTCGTCGTACCTAAATGCAGTTCAATGATCTAATCAACACCATTGGATGGAGATTTTAGTCACCTAACAAATAATATAAGGATTATATTCCAGTTCGTTCTAGTTTTAGAGAAATTAGAGAAAATGCACACTTGTTTGCATCTCGACACTGGCTAAAATCTATATAAATAGTTCAATGTAAACAAACGTCATCATTCTGAGGGAGCAAATAATATTTTACCTTTCATGTCAAACTCAAAGTTCTGAATTGATTTTGCCTATCTGTCTTAAACAAGTATATGTTTTTACAATGTTACATTAAATTTGTTTATGCATAGTTAGTTTACATGGGTAGAAAATAAAGGTGTCCGATGGGGGTACCCCTAACCAAGATTTTACGCCCGTTACCTGTGAGATAATGAATGCTCCCCGATTCCTCCGTATGACGTCATACTACAGCTGATGTTCACCGAATCAATACATGAGGTATATATTTTGCAAGTCACATAAAGTCGTTAGATTTTTGATGTAACAATTTGAAAATTTTATTTGAAACAGCAACTTTTAGGTGTCCGATGGTGGTACCCTTGCGCTACAGTTAAACATGTTGTCGAAATCATAAATGCCCTGATGGGAAAGTGTACAGAATTTGAAAGAAAAAAATACTTTTTCAGTAATTTTGAGCATTAAAATCAAAACAGTTCAGCTCTAGCATTAAATTGTTGAGAAATATTTCACTGTTTGTCAGTCAGTTGTAAGTAGATAGATTACCAGTGCTCAGCAGTTTTAATATGATCTTCCTTAAGACTGACCTCCAAACAGTGTATAATAACCCATAAATTCACTGCTAGAGCTGTCTATTTCTTAAATAAAGGGCAAATGGTGTACACTGACTGAACATTTGCCTTGGATTCCTTTGTAATTTTGTCTCACTGGAAGATATGACATGAATGCACTAGAACCCAAATACTGTTACCATGAACACTGTTATTATGAGGCTCTACAAAATTATTAGAATTCACAGCTCCAGCTTAGTTTAACTCAGAGGCTATAAACACATCAATGTAAATAGAAACATTCACTTCATCCTATAAACAGGTATTATACTGACGAAGCTATTCCAGCAAGAATCACATGAAATGTCATGCAACTGGCTAACTAAAACTATATTTTGTAGCTACATCAGAGCTGTAAAAAGTCTTTTTTTTAGGACACGTCTGGGCTAGCATAAAAACATAGGTTGTGGTGTTGCCCATGGAGGTCGGAATGTCACATCCCTATGCTTGTTGTTGCCACCACTGCTCTGATAGGTGCAAGTACTGTAGATATTTGTTTATTTCTGCCATGTGCTTGTATGTGTGTGGTGACAATTCATTGTGAACATGTTTGTGCCAATTACTCATTGTCATTATCACTGTATCTTGTTCAGCCTTTAATTAACTTTAAAATAACTCTCCTACAGATAACATCCAATGTTTATCATTATTACTTACTTTTCACTTTCTCCTAACCATTTTGAGACTAGATCAGCAGAAGAAACAGAGAAGAAAGTAGAATTGTTGGCCTCAGTTGCCACAGCTTTAGCCAGGTAAGATTTACCTGTTCCTGGAGGCTGCAAATAAAAAATGCATATAAAGGAAATTCTGTAGCATTTTCATCTGAAACTAAGAATTAAGTTCAACAAGAAATTCAGTGAATTTATATCCCCCGCCGATGTGGCCCCGACTTGTTTATGGGTTATTTTAAGTTTCATACAATTTTGTTCACTTGTTACTTAGTTAAGGCTGAACTTGTGGATTGTACATAAAATTAAGGGCAATAACTCAGGGATAAGTAAGGCATAAGCTGAAGCTCTTCTTCTTAAACACTTGCCTCAGCATCACTGCACTATGATGATACATTTTTAATTCAGTTGCAAGAAATTTTGTTCATCGGTACCTTGCCAATGGCTAATTTGTGGATTGTAAATCAATTCAAGGGCATTAAATCGTGCACTACTGAAGCGATTATGACAAAACTTAATGCGCATTGCTGTGTCATGACAATACATAATTATTATACGTTTCATGCCATTCCATTCATTGGTTACTTAGTTATGACTCAATTTGTAATTTCAAATGAATTCAAGGGCAGTAACACATTGCTTACTGAAGAAATTCTGACAAAAAGTAAGATGGACCAATGTGTTATGGTGATACATATTTAATATAAGTTTCATAGAATTCAATTCATTGATAACTTAGTTATGGCTGGAGTTGGCAATTTCACATTGATTCAAGGGCAATCACTCATGCACTAGTGATGCTATTCTGATAAAACTTTATGTGCATATCCACGTTATGGTGATACATATTCAGTTTAAATTTCATGAAGTTTTGATAATTGGTTACTTAATTATGGCTCATTTCATTGATTTTAAGTCAATTAAAGGCCAATTTCTCATGCATTACTGAAGCCAGTCTGACGAAACTTCATGTGCATCAGCGCCTTATAGTGATATATACTTGTTTTAAGTTTCATGAAATTCCGTCATGTGTTTACTTAGTTATGGCTCATTTCATTGATTTTAAGTCAATTAAAGGGGGATTACTCATGCATTACTAAAGGCAGTCTGACAAAACTTCATGTGCATCAGCCCGTTATAGTGATATATACTTATTTTAAGTTTCATGATATTCCGTCCAGTGGTAACTCAGTTATGGCTCATTTCATTGATTATAAGTCAATTAAAGGGGGATAACTCATGCATTACTGAAGCCAGTCTGACAAAACTTTATGTGCATCAGCGCGTTATAGTGATATATATTTATTTTAAGTTTCATAAAATTCCGTCCAGTGGTTACTTAGTTATAGCTCATTTCATTGATTTTAAGTCAATTAAAGGGGGATAACTCATGCATTACTGAAGTCAGTCTGACGAAACTTCATGTGCATCAGCGCTTTATAGTGATATATACTTATTTTTTTTAGTTTCATGAAATTCCGTTCTGTGGTTACTTAGTTATGGCTCCGGATGGATGGAAGGACGGACGGACAGACATGTAGAAAACTATATCCCTCCGCCTTCGGCGGGGGATAAAAGGAAGCTTAAATTGAGTCAATTTGGCACGCATTTAAGAGAAAGCCAAGTTTGCCAAGAAGCATCTTGTTTTTTACCATCATACAAATCTGAACATATGCTAGACCTTAATTCCAGACATGTGAGGAAACTACTGCAATTTATAGTGACTTGTAGGTGCCTGTTATTCATGATTAGGGCTAAAACTGTAATACAATACACTGTGAGACAACATTCTGTATTG
The DNA here is from genome assembly GCA_963989385.1 of Ctena decussata. Classification (NCBI taxonomy): domain Eukaryota; kingdom Metazoa; phylum Mollusca; class Bivalvia; order Lucinida; family Lucinidae; genus Ctena; species Ctena decussata. The sequence goes on along the minus strand of OZ022503.1, from coordinate 84,649,236 downwards.
CAATTCGTATTGAATAGGTATTGAGTAAAAAACAGAGTCATCAAAAATGATTTGTAAGTATATATACATGTATGGTCCGAAACTGAACTTGTTGCTTTGGTGTTTTTCTCCAAAGTAAACTCCGCAAGGCCGTAAGCTGTCTTGCAATGCACATTCATTAAATTGGACTGGTTTTTGGATAATTGCCTGCAAAAGTTTAATGATGGTGATCCTTGAAAGGACACAGTCTGTATGTCTGCTTTTGATTATTGTGATAATTACTGTTTACAACTCGGGACCAAGTACTATGATATACAAATATACAATTCGCACTTACTGGTATACCGCACCATGAAATATAAATCGCAGAATACTGATATACTGGTAAATTGCTACACCCTATTTCTTATTCTTTGATCTTTTTGATCAAAATCAATACTATTTTCTCAAGTTTGTCTAACACATAGAGTTTAATGTACATTTTACTGTATTTTAAAACAGTCATTCAGCAGAGCAAGAAGAAAGGTCCTAAACCAGTGCCACTACCAAAATAGCAGCAATCAAAAAGGTTTTATTCAAAACTTTGATATAAAAGTTGATGAATAGATGGACATATACACAACGACAGAAAAAATATACCCCTTGATACTTCATATACTGTGGCCTTGTAGTAAGTCCCCCATGTGGTCATAAAGCAAAAGGAGTCTCACCCCAAATAAGAGAATTCCTCGCCAAGGTTTTCTTTTGCCAGTGAATAAATGAGGAAATTTCACAGGTAGGATCACAGCTTCTTTAAGGGCCTCTTTGGCCCCTTCCAACCCAGCTACATCTTCCCATTTGATGTTGGGCTTCTCCATAACAATTGCACCTGATAGAGATTAGAAAATATTCACAAACTTGTAAATTCTTTTTTTTTTTCAGTACGTCTTATTATATGACTGAATTTTATTAACATATAAATGCCAAGGAATCACTAAATACTGAACATAGTTATGTCTGGACATTGATAAAATCCATGGAAATATATGAGCCTCGACATGACAAAACCAACAAAGTTGTTGTGCGCCCACCACAGACTCATATCAGCCTGGGCATCTGCCCAGTCTGATCAGAGTCTTCGCTGTCCGCAAGGAGGTAGCTTAGACCCTTAGCTATCCTCTGAGTAGTTAGCAAAGAGTCTGATCAAACTAGGCGGATGCCTAGGCTGATTCGAGTCTGCGCTGGGGGGCACAACCTCATTGTTGGGTTTGCCGTGTGGCGACTCATATACTGTTTTTCTGATGCAATTTAAAGGTTCTTTTTACCCAGTCTGAACACTGGTCTGTCAGTTCTTAAAAGAAAAATCAGACTTTGAATGACGGCAGGTCACAATGTATTTCCACAGTGACTTCATTTCAACAGACTTTGCTCCATTAAATGTTTTTATAAACTTAGGCTCTACTGACGCTTGTCTTCATACAAAATCTGAGTCAGAGATAGATGTTCTGAAGGAAATATTTTAAAAAAATTTAAGGCATAGGGATACACTCCAGCTTTTTCTGCAACTTTTGAAAGCGAAAAATTTCTGTGACATCCCGTTTGCGCCCTTGCATAATATAGTCCATCAAAAACTGGATCTGCCCTTACAGGAAAAAATCTGCTCTTAGCAAAGCATCTCTTCTTTAAAAGTTGACCTCCCTCCCCTCCACTGAAAGGCCCAATAATGAAAATGGCAGAGTTGCTTCCCATGAAAGAGTACTTATTCTCCCTTAAAAAATTAACTGACAAAACTGCATGAAAATCCATGAACACAAAGGAAATTAATACAGAGCTCTAGATAAGGGGGAGTATTTGATGATAATTTTTCTTATTTCTCATTGAAACTATATGTTGTGACCCCTCATCTGAACCGTCTCGATGAGACGGTTCAGATGAGGGGTCACAACATGTTTTATGCAGTATTAACAAAAATTATCCCTAATTATCACCAGATACTCCCTCCTATCTAGAGCTCTGTTAATACCATACATGTATTTCTTCGGCTATAAGAGAGGGGTTTTCCTCTTCAAAAACAATCCAAAATATTTAGATCCATCTTATATAAAGACAGACCTAGATTTTTGGGATTGTTTTGGACAAAAGAAAACCTTATCTAAAAGCTGAATTTCACATGACCGTTATACACACAGTTGACTATTGTTATCTAGAACACTGATATCTCAAATCATCCTCTCATATCCCAGAATACAGTTTGAACATATTTCACGTTTGTCTTTACAATGTCAACTCTGGATATGTCCAAAAACTGGCATCTCAAAGTAAATTTCCTGGTCCCAGAAAATTTACTTTGAGATACCAGATTTTTGACATATCCAGTGCAGACTGTGAGATGTAGAGAGCTGTCTGTATTTTGAGACAATATAAGAAAAGAGACTTATAGCTTAGTAAATATGATAATTATTTGTGATGATTCAGCCAACTTACCTGACAAGGAATTTTCAAATTTCTTCTTGTCTGGATCTTTTTCATCATCACTGTCATCAGAATCTCTGGAAAAATAAAAAATAGCCATCAGAGGAGATGCCAAATCCCCCGACCGAAGACCCCCATAGTCCTTGGTAAAAAGGGTGCACTTCAAAACACATATCAGTAATATATTGTCATTCTTTTATGCTTCTGATTGACATTAACGGGAATGTGGAGGGGTCCTGAAGAGAGAGTTAGGAACGCTGATAAGATGTCACAGCCTGATCATCAATATTCTAAAAGGTACACCGTTACTCAAATTCTGGAGCTGGCCAGGGTTATACAGATATGGAGCAGAGACTCAAACAGCAGCTCAAACTACCAAAGGGAAATAACTCACAAAGTATAAAAGCAAGAGTTATCATGCAAGAGACAAATTGTCATGACCTGTTCTGCATATCTGTGAAGTATCATGAAAATATTTCAAAAGGTATTCAAGCTATGGAGCGGACACCTAAAATCATCTAAGGGAAATAACTCCAAAAGTAAGAAAGCAAGAGCTGTCATTCTTGTTTGCAACACATCATCATGACCTGTTCTACATATCTGTGAAGTATCATGAAAATATTCCAAAAGGTTTTCAAGTTACAGAGCGGACACTAAATCACACCTAAAACCATCAAGGGGAAATAACTCAAAAAGTAAGAAAGCAGTTGTCATTCTTGTTCGAGACACATTGTCATGACCTGTTCTACATATCTGTGAAGTATCATGAAAATATTCCAAAAGGTATTCAACTATAGAGCGGACGAAATCATACCTAAAATGATCAAGGGGAAATAACTCAAAAATAAGAAAGCAGGAGTTGTCATTCTTGTTCGCAACACACATTCATGACCTGTTCTACATATCTGTGAAGTATCATGAGAATATTTCAAATGGTATTCAAGTTATAGAGCGGACACGAATCTGCCAAAAAATCACACTAAAACTATCAAGGGGAAATAACTCAACAAGTAAGAAAGCAAGAGTTGTCATTCTTGTTCGTGACACCTCGTCATGACCTGTTCTACATATCTGTGAAGTATCATGAAAATATTCCAAAGGGTATTCAAGTTACAGAGCGGACACGAATCTGCCAAAAAATCACCAAAGGGGAGATAATTCAAAAAGTACAATAGGAAGAGTTACCATTCTTGTACGTGACACGTCGTCAAGACCTGTTCTACATAACTGTGAAGTATCATGAAAATATTCCAAAGGGTATTCAAGACATAGAGCGGACAAGAAAATGTTGACGGACGGATGGATGGACGCCAGGCTCATCGCTATATCCCCCGAACCTTTCGGTCGGGGGATAAAAATAAAATAAATAACCAATTGCGACAAGTAGGTTATTCTGCCTGGCTCTTTGAACAGCTCCGTTTTCAATATATAATGAGTTCCAGTTTATTTTATTTCCATTAATCTAAACAAGACCTGTCCCCGTACAGGATAGCTCGCCTGCAGTGCCTTGCCCATCTTATAAAAAAAACTTTAACGTAAAACCTTTAAAGTGTGATGCCCATGCTAACGCCGACACTGACGTCCAAGTGACAACAATAGCTCTCTGTACTTTCGTATAGGCTAGCTAAAAAACAAATTCAATATTTCAGGCGACAAAGCAGACACTGACCAGATACTGAAAATGTTTGCAAATGTCTTTTTTATGGGTCTCCAGGTATAAGTTCAAGTTATTCTCAAAATCCCACCATATCCCTAGCTCTGGTCTTAACCTCTTTGGACACCAGGGAAATGGAATAGCTTACAGGTAAGCTAATATTATGTTCTTCACTAAGCTAAAAGTAAGGTGTATTGGTACAGCCCAGTGTTTATCTACCGTTTATCATATGACGTCGAATCTGAGAGTGTATTAAATATGCAAATTAAGTCGTAACGTTATACGTGGACGTCCATTAAAACGTCGCGTTTTCTAAGGTTGAAATCGTGACATTTTAGTGCAAATTTTGCTAATATAATGCGATTTTAGTGTCATATGATAAATAGAATCTTGCATTCGTGCTCATGTATTATTGAATTTATCAAACTCGTTGGAGAAAACCGATAAGATGCTCGGCAAAAGCCTCGCATCTTAACTGTTTCCCCAACTCGTTTAATAAATTCAATAATACATGAGCACTCATGTACACGTAAGATCCTCTATTTCTGAACTTTTGTCAATTCGTGCTTGCTTTCCTGAATGATAACACCCTTCTGAACATGGGTATACTCTTAAAAGAAAGAATTTGCTCCTAAGAGCAAGTGAGACCTGGTAGCTCAGGGGGTGAAGTGCTCCTGATTTATTGGTCTCGGGTTCGATTCCCGCTATTAGAAATCTTTCTAACCATACACTGTGTTCCATTGCACACAGCTTTTCATTATCACCCTCCCATTTAACTGATATGACCGAAAAAAGTCGCAAAGGATGTAAAATTGCAAGTCATCCATCCACCCTAGGAACAAATTCTTACCTTTAAGATTTGACCCATACTGGGAAGGAAGGTGTATCTCATTGGAAAGGCAGGTAAAAGTGTTAATGGCAGAGTTGCATTCATTGGAAAGGCAGGTAAAAGTGTTAATGGCAGAGTTGCATTCATTGGAAAGGCAGGTAAAAGTGTTAATGGCAGAGTTGCCTCCCCTGAATTCAGGGGATGTAACTCTGCCATTAACACTTTTACTTTCCTTTCCAATGAGATTGTACTCATTACCTTAAGGTTTTCACTTACTTTTTACCCGAGTTTTCTCCAGTCTTGACAGGCTTCTTGCTTGTGCCTTTATTAACATACTGTTTAAGTTTTTCTGCTCTGTCCAGATATGTAACACATTTGGCTCTTATGCTTTCCTTGGCTTTGTCACTCTGAGCTTCATCTAAAATCAGAAAAAGAACAAAATAATTGTTCTAACAAAAACAATGTAAATCAACTGGATGCCTATGATGATGCCAAGATGACTGACTTCAACAGCTCTTTGAGTACTTTTGTATGGGGCAGCTGAAAATCACCTAATTTGTTTTGTTTTACTTCATACTCCGATTCAATCACATCTGATCATTACATCAGAGGACTGTTCTGTGGTGGAAGAAAGGCAGAAGCTGTTCTCAGCTGTACAGGGGCTGGGAAATACTCTGTGAAACCACCGCAGCCCTGAAGGGAACAGCCAACCATTCATACTTGCCAGCGCAGGTTTTGAACCTATGCGGCAGAGGTATGTAGCCAGTCTACGGTTCATAGGTAGACCTCGCTACCGACTGAGCTATCGGGGCGCCTGTGCCTTGGCAGAACTTGGACATCTCACGTATGACCTGAGCCAGATTTGCTTCACAGTAATGAAATTCATATTGAATCGAAAAGTAGAGCTCTTAACTTTGACCCAAAGGCCAGCAGCTAAACTCAGGGTATCATACATGTACTCGTATATCAGATATAATCACAACTGTATAAAAATGACTTACATTTTATGGCATGCAGGAAATATTCCACTGAATGTTCATACAATCTCAGGGCTTCTTCATAGTTCTTCTTTTTATCTTCCTCTGTTGCTTTTGTTACTAGCTCAATGGCTTTCTGAAAATCAGAATACAAGAAGTCAATGAGATACAAGTAATTCCAAAAACACATGTTGAGGCACAGAGTATCAATGGAATGGAGATTTGAGTGGGAAGACATGATCCATGGAAGGTCACAATCTTTATAAACCAGACCTAAAGGTTTACATATCCCTTAAGTTGCCCCAATCTCCCCTCAACTGCTCCAATCACCTAAACCAGAGTGAACTTCACTTTATCCCACTGCCTTAATTGTCATGTGGACCCAAGAACAGGTTTAAAGTCTCATTCAAAAAGTTGTGTGTGCATGTGGGAAGGGGAGGAGTAAGGTTGCTCCAAAATGAACTCTTGGACTGCTAGCTTTGCAAATAACCATTAAACCACTCTCATTCATGGCGAAAATAAAAAAACGCTATCATAGGATTATTATTAAAGCCATGTTCAAAGTATGTGATAAAATGAATTGATACTTCACTGCTCTCAAAAGAATTTTTAAATCCTGAAAAAGCATTAGTCTGGCTGCCAGTGTCACCTTGTAAAATATCTGGGACTCCTTGACTATTTAATGCATCTAATGTAAAATCGAAGAAACTGGTTAAACTATAACTGTTAATGCATTCAATAATTACTGGTGGTTTGACAATGTTTGCTCTGAAAACAAAGCAAAAAGTAAATAAGATACATTTACGTGTAATTTTGTCCAACATTTACAATATTTTGATGTTCAGGAATTTTAACTTCATCTTTATTTTTTTCACTTTTTTATGTTTAACTGTAAAATCAAATCAGTTGTTTTGTTGCATTTGGCTTTCAGAAAACAAGATGCACATACAAAAGACTCAAAGAATCAGGAACATAGTTCTTCCACTGACTAGAATCAGAATTGTTTACAAGTGATACGTCCAAGGACAATCATTCATCAGCACCTGCAATCAGGACAGCTGGTCCAAATTAGTTAAAAAAGCCCAATTGACTCACGATAATAGCAGCTCCTGGATAATATGAGCCCCTTCCATCAATATATTTCTTCATTTTGTGATTACTGTTTCAATACTTCATTTTAAAACATCTGTATAGCGTCTTTAATGAGAGTATGCTTTTCAATGCCTGAGAAATTCTTTGTCAGTTTCTTTTATACAGTTATATGAAACATGGTCATATGACAAGTCTATCTATAGCGCCTGTATACACACATATGACTGGAGAATATTGATATACTGACTATGCTCTATTTCACAAACTATTATACATAAATTTTATTATTGTTTATCGTTTCATTTTATACCGTGCCATATGAAGCATGGTCATATGACAGTTTATAAATAGACCTGTAAACATAAATTATTGAATATCAATACCAAATCAAAGCAATCAAACATATATACTATGTGACCTGTTTAAAAATTCCTAAACAATTTCAGTCTATTGTACAAAATCATAAGAGTAGCTAAAAATAGATTCCAGTCATCTTTGGAATAATGTGTGTATGCATGGTCTTCTAGTAACAAGCTTGCCTGTAGTGGCACAAAAGTATACAGAGGTAAATATGTAACAAAGTTAAAAAAATGCTTTTAAAAGCACTTCTTATATATAAGAAGTGCTTTTAAAAGCATTTACTTCTTATATATAAGAAGTGCTTTTAAAAGCATTTTTTTTAACTTTGTTACACTTATCATTATATAAAAAACAATGTGGAAATCGAATGTTTTAACTTTAATGTTCCTACAGAATTAAGGAGAATTGGACAGCTTTTCTATATATTCATGCACAATACATATAGATTTATCCTTTGTACAGTGACTTGAATGATTGGCTTTCATTTCTGATAGTTTTCATGTCTAGCATATTTGTGTAAACTATGTTTGGAAGCTTCATGCTTCTGGATAGAGCAACGAAATTGCACTCCGGATATTGTTTTTTTTCATTTTGTCATTTTCTAAAATACACTCAACGGAGACCAATCCAAAAATAAAATCGGAGTTACGTCAAGATATTAACTGAATGGCCATCCCACATCCTGCTGTCAGTATTTCTGCTGTTGCTGCTGTATCTGATCTTGATGCCAGTAACAGTTTACGCCCTTTATCTGGTAAAACAAAGTATACGATTCTTTTGTTCTCTGTCTCATCTGATGTGAGGACTGTCATTAGCAATTCAATAGAAATACCTTTTGTATGTTGTTGAAAAAGGCAAAATTGGTGGGTGGGGAACAGGTTTTTAAAGAGCCTTTGTTTTATTACCTGAAGAGTGCCGCCAGTCGACATTGGAGCCTTGTCTTGATACAAATATTTATTCTTTATATTTCAAACGTATCAAATGATATGACTGGACTAAGAATCGTTAAACCGAAAGGAAAATATATGATTCACGATCAAAACATTATGAGCCGAGTTCTTCCGTAAGTGTCACATGACCTTCAAGGGAAACAACTATCTATCTAACAACTGTGTGTAATTAACAAGTATCGACTTGAAAAAGAAAGAAAAAAATACACATAAGTAGACCGTAAGGTATTTTAACGCTCAACCTGTTGGAATAAAAGTTCTACGTTCTATTTTCATTGAAAATGAACTAAGTTGTATCTATCTATCTATCTATCTATCTATCTATCTATCTATCTATGTTTACTGCGTCACCCTCTACTGAGTGTTATGCGCAGGGTTAGTAAGAATAAAAGTAAAAAAGTGATAGTGAGATCTAAAAGAATGATAGTGAGATTAGAAAAAAAGATGAAAGTGTTAGTATTATTAACAAAGTAATGAGATAAAAGCAGGGTAAAAACAGATCTTATTTTCTATGGCCTTTGATGATTTATCTTGCTCACTTCTAGCTTGAAGGAGTCAAGATCTTTTAAGAGAACTATACCTGTAGGGAGCCGATTCCACAAAACAACAGTCATTGGAAAAAAGGAATACCGGTAATAATCTGTAGTAGCATGTACCTGGCGGAAACTTAGTGGATGCATGTGACGAGATAATCTGATGGGACGCTCAAAATATGAAGGCATTGGCACGGCAACAAGACCATACGTGATCTTATAGAACATCGCGAGGCGAGCATCATATCGGCGATTTTCTAAGGAGCGCCAACCGAGGTTACTCAGCATCTCAGTTACACTATCATACGAGGAATATCTACTTGTCACCCATCTGGCAGCCCTTCTTTGCAACATGTTAATGTTAATGTGGGGTGGCTCACATCAAACCATCAAAACAGTGAATTTTTCCCAGCATCCCTCGGCTATGTCCCCTTCAGACAAGATAGAGGAAAAGGTGCAATGGGGGGAGGTGTTTTCATCCTGGTCAAAGATTGCTATATTGCAACAGAGCAAAAACAGCTTAAAACAAACTGTGAAATTGTTTGGGTGAAAATTGACATTGTCTCTGCCAAATCTCTCTTTGTTGTATGACAAGCCCTTTGCTGTAATATTTACCCTGATAAAGAATTATCTAATATATAAGATATCAAATATACCAGATATATACATTAAACGAGATATCTAATCTTATACACTATAGACACCATGATCGTATATAAGATATCTTACATAGGATGTAAGATATCTAATATGATCCATCCATCCATCCATCCATCCAATACCAGGAAAGGCAAAGTCGTTCCTTCAAGAGTCGACCTCCATTGAAAAGGAATACAAAACTAAAAATGACAGAAATACTTCCCCTCGAAATGCATTCCAATCACCTTAAAGGAATAGGGGAAGGTGGGGGGGGGGGGAGGGGGGGGGGGCTTTGGGGTTTCTATAAAAATGAATTATAAGTAGTACATGGTAATTGCGGACTTAAAATATAGAGCATGTGATAATACACAGTTAACCCAAAATAAATAACAGAATTACAGGTGACTTATTTATAAAAAAAGTCATATGATAGTTAAATATAACTCTGCGACACTGTCATACCTGTGCACAGAACATGATAATAATAATGGTAAAAGATGATTTCCAATATTCCTCTTCAATCGTTCGGCATGGTATTTCTGGAATTTAATATCTCCTAGTAAGTTAACAAAAAAGAAGTTAAATTATTTTGGACAGGGGCTTACATGTTAAACAAATTATTGGATAAAGACATAGAAATATTTTTTTTCTACATGTACTTGTGGTTTGTTCTTGTGGTTTGTTCTACTATTTTTCTTTTGGGGACGTTCTCAGAAGGATGCAGCTTGGCAGCCATTGGAGAATATGACGATCTTTGGACCATGGCAAAGAAACGGAAAATAAGGTGCTTTACCCACATTTCAAGATCAAGATACGGTTCTATACGACACAGCGAAAGAGAAAAGCAGAAGTAGATAGAAGGTGCGAGAGGACAGTATTAAAGGGTAGACAGGGGTTGACTTTTTAAGCATAACTATGGCGGCTGACTACAGAACTACTAAGTGAAAAAGCCATTGTTAAATCATGTGTGGTGCCTCAACTTTCTTGCAAGGGTATGGGATAGAAAAGCATAGAACCAGTGACCGCAAAAGAACAGAAAAATACGGTTTCATTATTTATGTACTTATTATCTTGCACTGTATGCAATTTATCAGAACCAGGGCCTTTTTTTACAGAATCTGAAAATTATTCCAGCGATATTTTTTCTTTCGTTCTTTCTTTCTTTCTTTCTTCTTGAAAATTATTTTAATTGAGTTTCGACACGCAAAAAGGGTGCTTAATACATAGTTTAGCCGCGACACGAGAAAACAAACAAAGAGGCAATTGCGCCCAGCGAAGACTCAGATCATTCGCCCAGTCTGACCGGAGTCTTCGCTCTGCGCTTTAAAGCTAAAGGGTAGCTAGGGTCTTAGCTAGCTCCAAGCGGACAGCGAAGACTCTGATCAGACTGGGCGGACTGGGCGGACGCCCAGTCTGATCTGAGTCTTCGCTGCGCGCACATACCACTTTTTGTTTTGTCGTGTCGTGGCTCAACGGCTCAGGCCGCGCAGTTTTGTCGGAGCCTTTGCTGTTAAAACAAAACATATGAGCCGCGACACGACAAAACAAACAAAGTGGCTGTACGCCCAATGCAGACTCAGATCAGCCTGGGCATCCGCCCAGTCTGACCAGAGTCTTCGCAGTGCGCTTAAAAGGTAGCTAAGGCGGAAAGCGAAGACTCTGATCAGACTGGGCGGAAGCCAAGGCTGAGTCTGCGCTGGGCGCACAACCACTTTGTTGCTTTTTTTTTCGTGTCGCGGCTCATATATTAAGCATAAGGTCTCTACAGGCTCTTGCTAAATTTCATGGATTCATGTACTCGTCCCGAAGTCATGAATTTAGCTTATGCTCAGATAAGAACATGTTCAACAGAAATCGAAATTATACTAAATAAGAATTGTGTCGACTATTCAAATATCGAAAATGAAATCGCGTGAAAAGGGAATATCGGAAACCATCAAAATCTCTGCAAAATGCAAAGGCTTTTTATTATATGAGTTTGAATTTTCAGTTGAGTTGAGCTTGAAAAAAAGCTTTACAACCTCGGAGCCTGCCATGGTAGTGATGCTCAGCTAAAGTTTGTTAAGGGGCCAGTTGTTTGAAGCACCGTTAGCTGAAGTCTTTAAGTACGCATAAAATCAAGACGGCTAATATTTTTTGCTGAAAAAAAAAAAGTTTTCCTCCCCTTTTTTTGCGGACTGCTTTTGTGTATAATAGGTTTGAATTCAACTTCTCGTTAACTAACGATGCCGTAAAACTTGTCATTACATGTAGTTTCGAGCAAATATTATTTACCTTTTCTTTTATCAGAAAACGCAAAGAAAAATAAGAAAGAAATAAGCACGTGAAAGTGTCCTTGGTTATGGAGAAGCCCAATGTGAAATGGGAAGGAAGGGGCCAAAGAGGTCCTTAAAGAAGCTGTGATTCTACCTGTGAAATTTCCTCAACTGTTCACCGGACAGAGGAAGCCTCAGACGGGAATTCTGTTGTATGGGGTGAGTATGACTTAAGTATAGGCCAGAGGAAAATGTCTTACAGTCTTACGGATGGATGCATGGATGGATGAGTGATATAGTTTTTCACCATTTTTTTCCCTAAAATATTTCAGTCATTTCGAGCCGAAGTGGGAATGACGAGATGAATCCAGAGGCTAGAGATGAGACAAGACTCTGACCACTTATCATTATTAGCTTTTTTTTTTACAATTTCAAAAACAATACATATGTCTTAATCATCACAGTTTTCGCGAATGGACTGTAGTCGAGAACCTTCTAATTTTGGGACTGAACTAGAACCAGCCATTGCAGTAAGGCACGGCCACATATCATATGCTTGGCACTGTCCGTAAACTGTGTTAAGCCCCGACTAAATCTACATCGGAAAAGGAGCCTCTGTAGTTCAGTAGGTTAAGCGCTGGCCAACTGATCTAGCGGTCGCAGGCTTGAGACCTCTTGTAGGCGAAAATCTTTCCAACCGTTTTTTTTTTTTAATAGCGGAGTTCCATTGCATACAGCCTTTCATTATCAAACTCCCATCGTCCTGACTTTGAAAAAGGACGTAAGATCGCAAGTCATCCATCCATACTACCTCGGAAAACATCCCTACAAATTCAGTTCATGGTATTACATCCCCAGACCAAAGACCGCAGCGAGGCTCCCACCAGGACTCATCTACAGAGGCTGTTTAGTCTGTTCTGTTGTTGTTGTGTTATTGTTTAACGTCCACGGTAAACCGCTATGGTCATGTCGGAACGGTCAGTTAACCTAACCACACCATTCCTGGGCAGGATAAGACCTCCTAAGCGGTTAACCAGTACTATGTGCACATACTTTCGCCAGTAATGGACAACTGCCCTTCTTGAATCAGCGCAAGGAGAAACGAAAGTATGTGGCCGGACCGGGTATCGAGCCCAGGACCTCTGGCTCTTTAGCCAGACGCACTACCAACGGCAGCACGCGTGCAGGCTGTTCTGTGAGTTATGTGAGATTCACGAGGCAATTCTATTTAGTCACAATATACATGTTTGTACAGAAATTATCTCACAATTATCATCAAAGTCTACCGTTATCTGAACCTTGGACTTCTTTATATGTTACAGCCCCCAGGAGTGGGTAAATCCTATCTGGTAAAAGCAGTAGCTACTGAGGCCAACAATGCTACCTTCTTCCCTGTCAGTGCTGCTGATCTCACCTCCAGGTGGGTGGGAGAATCCGAAAAGTAAGTCCTATTTGGAATGTTCATTTTAACAAGAACTAATCCCAGCAGGCACATGACGTCAAATAATGTCGTATTGACGCCATGGCGTCACACCGACTTCAGTACGACACCAGTTTAACGTCATGTTTCATGACGTCGCATCGACGTCAATACGACATCATTTTAACTTCCATGTGCCCGCTTGGTTTATAATACACTACTCAAAATATTTAAAGGAGCAGGTAATAGATTTTCCATAGCCGACAGTGCAATGCTACCCTTCTTGGAGGGTCATTCAATTTCAATCAACAAAAACATACCTATTATTGTGCAAAATCTTTAAAGAGGGTCAAGGTTACTGACTGCATAAGTTTTGATCCAATATTAATCCTGCTCATAATCATGGACTGATTTTTGTAAAAATGAAATTTTAGTGAAATCATGCAATTTTTCAGAACTGGTGAAAAGCATGAAAATTTCAACCAAATTCAAAACGACCTTTCTGGTTATGAAAACGAATGTCTTACAAGTTGACCCGTTTGAAAGGATCACTTTGAACTCAAGCTTATGGGATTTTATAGAATTATAGAAAAATGCCTCAATTTCAGAAAATTCGAAAATCTCAAAATTTGTTCCATAGAAATGCGGAAGGCATCAGTTGTACATAATGAAATTCTTGTTGCCTTAAACTTCCATCCTTTTTGAAGCTGCTATCAGAGATTAGGATATTTTTAGCCTGTTGTTTTCGAATTTATGGGCTGTTGAACTGGGTATATGTTGCACTAATGTCTATGGGAAAACTTTAAATAATTTGAGTAGTGTAGTAACTGAGTGTGATTCGATGGTATGAGCTCATCCACGAGGCGTGATACAGTACGTCAGATCTGGCCACATACTTTCGTTTCTCCTTCCGCTGATTCAAGAAGGTCAATTGTCAGTTACTGGAGAAAATATGTGCACTTAGTACTGGTTAACCGCTTAGGAGGTCTAAGGCTGCCCAGGAATAGTGTGGTTATGTTAACTGACCGTCCCGACATGACCATAGCTGTTTACCGTGGACGTAAAGCAACAAATCAATCAATCAGTCAGTACGCCAGATCAAGTTACAATTATAATAATTTGTTTATTATATACCTTTTGCCAGCGCTAATGCATCAGTCCGGTTCGCATCTGCGCGGCAGAGGTATGTAGCTAGTCGTGTGACAAACGCTACCGACTGAGCTATGGAGGCGCGCCTTTTGACGTGTGTGTTGACGTTACGTCACTAGTCCTGTTTCTGTGGTTCTCGTTTTTGCGATGCACATTCAAAAACTGACGCGCCTGAAGCTGGAACTCAGACAGCCTCGTTTTAAGGGATAGTGATACGGACTCTGAAAACGTCAGTTTGATACAGCTTTCTGTATCAGATGGCCAGGAAACAGGCAGTTCAAGGGGTGTATATTTGATAGGTATAAAATAAGTATTGTTACATTTCAACGGGAAACAAAAAAAAAAAAAAAAAAAAAAAAACAACAAAAAAAAAAAAAAAAAAAAAAAAAAAAAAAAAAAAACAAAAAAAAAAAAAAAAAAAAAAAAAAAAAAACAACAAAAAAAAAAAACGACAACAAAAAAAAAAAAGAAAAAAAACAACAAAAAAAAAACAACAAAAAAAAAAAACAACAACAACAACAAAAAAAAAAAAAAAAAACAAAAAAAAAAAAAAAAAAAAAAAAAAAAAAAAATTATTGGGAAGAAATAAAATAATTTCCCATAATCAAGTTAATGAGCAGTCCGCGTTGTAAAATGGGAAGCGAATGCTATTCTTGCACAAGGATATCCGCAAGTTAAACAATCCTTGTTATCTCATCCAGGACCGGCAAAAATTATGCGAATATCAATGCACTGGTTGTTAAAAGAGTATGGCATGTTAAACGTTGCATTATTTGATATTTTTGGATTATTAAAAGAGATCATGAGCAATGTTTGATTCACATATGGTTGTCAACATGACAATGGCACTCATACTCTCAACAGTAATAAGCGTTTTCGATAATGGAATTTATTATTTTTATTTCAGATTAATTAAGAATTTATTCAGCCAAGCAAGAGAAAACAAACCCAGTATAATATTTTTTGATGAAATAGACTCCTTATGTGGAGCTCGGGATGATTCTGAAGGCGAGTCTACAAGAAGAAACAAAACTGAGTTTTTGGTGCAGATGCAAGGCACAGGCACCGACAATGATGGTAAGAAATGAATTTCGTCGTCAGAAAACCTTGTTTGAGTGGAAAGCCTAGTCCAAAATTGGTCATTACTACTTGTGGACAGCTTAGTCCGAAACTCTAACAGAGAGGTACCGCGGTCGAGTGGTTAGAGCGACTCGGTTATGGTCGCCGAGAGAGCGTTTTCAAGCCCGGGCCTAGCCATCCGGCGACTGGGTAACTCTCTGTCAACCCAGCAGTAAATGGATACCACCACGTAAATAATGCAAATGTAAAAGAAAATAATCTTGATTTTATCTCGGCTGGATACACTTTAAATCATTTGTTCATTTGCATAGAACTGTTATGAAATTTTTTCAGTTCAGTTCAATTCTCCTAACGACGTTCTCCAAGTGACTCAGCGGTACGTAACCATAGTTGCATGCACTTGGCGCCGTGTGTCCGTCCAAGTGTTATTTAAATTTGTTTTATTGCCTTTTTTATAGCTGTACCCCACTTTCCCTCATTTATTTTTTTGGGTAAAAATGCGCGCGCATATGCGTGCGTGTTACCGGGAAGGGATGGGTGTGTGTGGGTGGGTTTTGGGGATGCGGGGAGATATTTCACCTCTGATGAAGGCGTAAAGCCGAAAGCAGTTTTGCACTGTTTGTGATACAAACATATTGGATACATGTCACAGCTCGAGGGCCCGGTAGGCATCGTGCAACTCTCAAACTAATGTGTAATGCTTTATTAATGGCAGGTGTTTTCGTTATTGCTGCCACAAATGGCCCCTGGTACTTAGATGCTTCTATAAGAAGAAGATTTCCAAAGCGCATCTACACTCCACTTCCAGAAGCCCCAGCCCGGACTCTTATGTTTAAAAATCGTCTTGGTAGCACAGGAAAATCTTTTACAGATGAAGATTTCAGGTAGTATTGTTTGGTGTTGCGTGAAAACGTACCTTAAGGCATGTGTGACCGAGGAAAATCAGATCAGCCTGCGCATCTACATAGTCTGATCAGAAGCCTGCGCATCGGCGCAGTCTGATCAGAGCTGTCTATGTTTGCCTATTAAGTATGAATTCTGAGGAATCTGTTAAATTGAAAGCGTTTGAACAAATGCACAGGCTGATTTGCATATTCTTTGTATGCATCTTTCTTAAGGTATTTGGGCATACCGCCTAGGGAGGTCACTCTGGCACGAAAATATTTGCCCCTGTCAGAGAGTGGTTTCTTCCCCCCCCCCCCCCCCCCCCCCCCCCCCCCCCCCCCCCCCCCCGGAGAAATGGCTATAGGAAGGACGACTATACAGTCGATTGATTTACTATTAGTGAAATTGGTATGGCTATTGGTATTTTGCGGAACGGAACGGAATGCAAGAGAGACATTTTAAGGAGAATGTATCAGTACTTCAAGGGAGGTAATAAACGTGATTAATTCCAAAAAATCAATATGCAAATTTAGCAACCGTATATTTATAAATATCAATGGAACGACTAGGATGTGATTTCTTCTAATTGAACGGATTGGACAGACACACGGCGCCAAGTGTGTGCAACTATGGTTACGTACCGTTGAGCCACTTGGGTAACGTCGATACGAGAATTGAACAGAACAGAACAGAACTAATTGGACGGACACACGGTGCCAAGTGTGTGCAACTATGATTACGCACCGTTGAGCCACTTGGGTAACGTCGATAAGAGAATTGAACTGAACTGACTGAACTGATGTGATTTCTTCCCATCGCAGATATTTATACACGGTATACGCAATACGCATGCAAGCTTACATGAAGATATACGAACGGGTGCTTTGTCCATTTTGAAGATAGTTGGGGTTTATTACATTGGAAATAATAATCGGACGTGTGTTCTGATGGGAGTCGAGCCCACGACTCCCGTGCACGAAAGGCGTAAACTAGTCCAGGCAATCTCACTGCGCGCACGCACAGATGAACGCTTGTACATACACAAAATTATACAAATTTATGCTCACAACCACGTACAATCCTAGCCGTTTTTGGCTAAAATTAAAAAGCAGAATGCCTACCCGTTTTCCCCAAAACAAAAATAGTACAGGCTGATAGATACATGCATGCGGTTCTAGCATCTGTTATCCATCGATATTTTACGGATCCTCACTATTACATTTGGAGAAGGAGCAAATTCCACTATGTAGCGTGTTTTCCTGCCATGATATTACAAGGGGGAAATCCACTATAGAGGGGAAAAACGGCTATGCAAAAACACGTATAGTGACTTTTCCCCGAGGAAAATTGGCTATGTAGTCATATTTCCGGGGGGAAATTCTACTATGTAGCCACTTTTCCGGTGGGGAATTCTACTATGGAAAAATCATAGTCATTTTTCCGGGGGGGGGGGGGGACTACTAGGGGGGAAAAGCTACTCTCTGACAGCCTCCCTTCTCATAGGGGACTACTGTCAAAGGGAAGAATATATACTCTCTACAGAGCACCTGATAAGGGGGGTTATGAGGATGATTCTGGGTTAATTTTTCTTATTTCTTAGCGAAAACATACGTTGCGACCCGTCATTAGACCCGTCTCGGCGAGACGGTTCTAATGAGGGTCACAATGTATGTTTTATGCAGAAGTATACAAAATTATCCCTAAATTATCCCTGTTACCATTTCTTATCTAGAGCACTGCTATCTACAGAGCATGTGTGCGCATGAAAGCATCATAACTGAACATGTATGCACAGGAAAGCATTCTGACAGAGCTGTTCGAATGCTGTAAGCCCATTGTTCCGGGCCTTCTTTCCCCTGTAAAGCAAACAGCGACTAAAAGCAATACAATTAAACAGTTGATCCGACTAGAACTCGTACCGAAGCATATTAAATACATGTAGTTCTGTATAAGCATTAATCATTTTTCGGAAAATTCAGGTCATATTCTTTTCATTTGAAGTTTAAATGAATGATAATCTCCCCTTGCCTTATGTCAATGCCTTTGCTTAATCCAAATATAGCAAGCTAGACCTATGTTGCGTGTCATAATTTGCAATTTTTGCATTTTGAAAGTACAGACGAAGTAATTTCGAACGTTTGGTCCTAGGAAAGCAACTCAAAGGGCGAGGTTGTATCCTTAACCACTGAAGATACAGAGTGCACAGAAACATCAAATTATTAACTCTTTCGCAAACAGCGTATATCCAGATCAGCCGGCTCTTAAAAGAGCCGTCTGATCAGGATCTACACTGTTTGCCATTCAAAAGAAGACCGGAATAACACATTCTTACCAAATTTGGCAAGAAAATATGGCAAATAGTGAAAATAAATAAATAAAAAATAAAAATGAAAAAAAAAAAAAAAAAAAAAGCAAGGACGATTTTTATACCGGAATATATTCGAATTATGTACCTCAAACCTAAAATTATATATACATTTCTGTTAAATTCAGCACAATACATCCAATACAACGTTATCAAAGCCTATAAAAGCTAGTCTGAGCTGCGAAGACTCAGATCAACCTTCATATATTTGTGGCCTCCATTACGCGATCCGAGGAATCTACTTTAACCAAATAGCGAGGGCATCTCATTGCTGTTCGCCCACTTTCTCATAGTGTAGCTCGTTTATGGTTTTTGTTGGAAATATGGTTCTTTATTATTTGACAGTGTTCTTGGAGAGAAATCAGAGGGTTATTCTGGTGCAGATATTTCAATAGTAGTACGAGATGCTTTAATGCAACCGGTCAGAAAAATACAGACAGCTACACACTTTAGAAAGGTAAAAATCTTAGGGTACAATGAATATGGTGGCTGGTTTTTAATGAATGTAAAGTCATTTTATAATCATTTTGTTTAAACTTTATTTCATTTGCAATGTATACGAAAAGAACGCAAATAAGTACAAATTCAATCTGAAAACAATGGGGTGCCGTTTTACTAATTATTCCCTATTTTGAATACCTATAATTCATTTTTAAATATCAAAAATCCATTTATGGATATCCATTATTCGTTTTTGTCGCACCTGCATTAGCTGGGGCGATATAGGCTTGCAAATTTCCGTCCGTTCGTCCATCCGTTCGTCCATCGGTCCGTCCGTCAACAATTCGCAGTAGGTGTCTTGTGAGTGCTACTCCTCCTACACTTTTTGGCCAATCATTTTGAAACTTCACAGATGTTTTGGCCATGGTCTGTAAATATGCATATTGTTTGCACATAATTCCCAGATTGATTTTACCATTTTTTCACATGTTGAACTAAGTCAATTCCGTCCGTACGTCCGTCAACAATTCGCAGTAGGTGTCTTGTGAGCGCAACTCCTCCTACACATTTTGACCAATCATTTTGAAACTTCACAGATGTTTTGGCCGTGGTCTGTATATGTGCATTTTGTTTACACATAATTCCCAGATTAATTTTTACCATTTTGTTTCACCTGTTGAACTAAGTCTATTCCATCGGTCCGTCCGTCAACAATTCGCAGTAGGTGTCTTGTGAGCGCAACTCCTCCTACACTTTTTGGCCAATCATTTTAAAACTTCACAGATGCTTTGGCCATGGACTGTAGATGTGCATGTTGTTTACACATAATTCCCAGATTAATTTTCACCATTTTTTTCACATGTTGAACTTAGTCAATTCCGTCCGTCCGTCCGCTTAATAACATTGAAGGATTATTCTGCCCTAATTTGGACAAAAAAATCTACTATTTTGCAGCTCTTTTGACATTGTCATTGTCATGCTTTACTGATGGCTATCTTTTTTTTTACCATTTAAAATCTCTTGAAAGAGTTTCCTAGTTTGGTCAAAGTTTTTTTTTCAGATTTTTTTTCTTTTAGATTATTTCATGTTCTGGTTTCGCTATTCTCAGTAACGGTGGCAATCGTGGATTATGCATTTGCACCATTATGAAAGACTTCAAAGTTTGGCTAAAATCTTACAGTTTTACTTGAGATATTGTCGTTTACATGTTTTCCTGGGGCCGTATTCATAAAGCCACTTAAGTCGTTGCTATGCTGTTGCTAAGGCCAAATATCTATAAAGGAGATTCCCTACAACTATGAAATTTGGTCTGGAGGAACAGTCTTTGTAAGACTGTTCCTCCAGACCAAATTTCATAGTTGTAGGGAATCTCCTTCAAATAAATTTTGCCTTAGCAACAGCATAGCAACCACTTAAGTCGTTTTATGAATACAGCCCCAGTTTTTAGAAACGACGTTAATGTTCTATGATTCATTTGCATACTTTTTAAAGCGCTTTATGCAGGGATAGGTCTAAATCACGTTTGGTTAAAATCTGCCCCACAGTATAAGCCATAGTGTCAGTTTCATGTTGTTTTTCAGTATTTTGTAACTGCAGTCACCTTGGTTACTTTGTTTCCATAATTTCAATAGACTGATGCAAGCATCATTCTAAACAAGTTTGATTAAAATCATTTCTGCAATCATTGCAGACTTGAGATATTGTCATTAAGGAAAAAGCGGACCCATATAGACATGTATCGGAAACTATGACACAACACTTAAAGGAATGCTCCTGCCAAATTATTTTGAAATCGGACCTGCATTTTCTGAGACTTTGCAGATACTAAAGTTTTCCCTATACTGAAATATAAAAGAAAAATAGCTGGCCGCCATGTTTTTCCTTTAGATTAAATCTAAAAGAGTTCCTTAACCGATTAATGTCTAGCGCCCCCAAAATGGGATATAGGCAACAGTGCAGACCCAGATCAGATCAGATGTTTTACGGCCGCCACACGAAACAACACCAGCTGCAGAGAATCTAAACTGAAAATAGAATAGTATCTTAACCAAAGTTAGTGCCACACTTGCCTAGTTCTGTATTCTACTTCTTTGCTGAAGTATCGCTAAACCTCAAAAGTTCAAATGAAAAGAAGCGTTTTGCATTGGTTGCCATAACGGCCAGAACTCTGTTTGGACCTTTTGTTAAAGTCTTTTGGTAGAAAGTTTTATGAACTGTGGTCCAGACGTCATTTGATGACAGTGGTGGACAGGCAAACAGACAACATAACTGATCATACGTGCACTATGCTCGGTGATGGCTCATAATCATGGCTAAACTGGAACTCTGCTTATGAACTTATTCGACAGGTTTGTGGTCCAGACAGAGGGAACCCAGACGCGACGGTAGATGACCTCTTCACTCCGTGTTCTCCTGATGCCCCTGGGGCCATGGAAATGGTCTGGAAAGATGTTCCAGGCGATAAACTGATGGAACCTGTTGTTGAAATGGTTTGTTCACATGTGAAGGGGCAGCTAACATTTCTAAGCATTTTCCTTTACCATATGACGTCGCTGTTATTCAGTGGACAACGTCGTGTCATAAAAATCATATGGCCACTCGTGTGATAACACTTTGGCGCGATCATATAACGTCGTAACTGACAACGTCCGTGTCAACAATTCGTTTTCTTACTGAAATAATTTTCATTTTAAAGGCGATAAAATCCCATTTTAAAGGGTCATATGATAAACAGTCTTACACTCATGGTCATTTCATATGAAATTTATGAAACTCGCCGAAGGCTTGTTTCATAAATTCATTTGAAATGACCACTCGTGTTAGACCCTCTATTACTATAGATTGTAGGCACTTTCTTTAAGAGTGGTCCCCCGCCCGCCCCCGCCCCCTTAACCCCCTCCACCCTTCCCACTTGTTCAAAATTAAGCGGGTCACTATATGTCGAAAAAACGTCTTAATGATGTCTTTATTTAAGAATTAAAATCTGATTTTTCAGCGTTCAACGTGTGATGAAGCCAGTGGGCGGAGCTAATATTCCATGAAGCGCGAAGCGCTTCTTGTAGAATTTCAGCGACGACCACTGGCTTCTTCAAACGATGAACACTGAAAAAAATCAAATTTTTATTCTTATATTTACACTTTATTTCTGAACCTCTCTGCGCCGTTTTCGTGGTAATTTGGTGAAGAATAGGCAAAATATGGGTCGAAGAAAAGTTAGTAACGACGTGTTTGGCCATAACGTTAAACAGCCGTCGCCCTGACGTGGCATCAGTCGAACGTTACAAGAACCAATCAAGACTTTTGTTTACATAAGACGTCGCTTGACGACAACGTCACATGATCAAATGTCCTTCATTGGTGTATGAAGCTAGTTGCTCTAACGGGTTCACCTATTGGAAGTCAGTGGCAAGTGTAAATATTACTTCATGACGTTTTATTTTGACATGACGTTAAACATTTTTACCCATCAAACGCATAGGAAGCGGCCCGTTATTTACGGGCGCCCGTCATCATTGGAGGAATAATCCCGCAGGTTAGGGTAGAATAAGACAGGTACTTTTTTGTCGGAAAGCCTTTCAACACCATTAAGGTATTTTCGAGTGTGGTCAGTTAACACCACTCTATAACAATGTAATTTCCACAAATGTTCTACAGCCAGAAGCTCGTAAAATAGCTGGAAATGGACTGGCAGCTGGTTGCCAGGTATTCTACCGTAAATATACGGAATGTTTTTACAGTGTGTGTTTATTTTTTCAGTCCGACGTATTGGAGGCATTACAATCACAGAAGGCGACAGTGAATAAACAGTACTTGGCAAACTTACAAGGATTTATAGATGATTTCGGACAAGAGGGTTTATGAAATCTATTGGACCGATTACCTACGTGCGACTTTTCAAATATTTTTTTTCACTATGTATATGAATGCACTGCTGTTTCTTCCTACGAATGCACTGCTCTAAGTTTTCGCATGGGTTTGAGTGACAGAACATATCAAACAGAGAATTAAATGGTTTGCGAATAAATTATAGGTTCGAGAAAATCACACCTTTCCAGTGTATGAATTTCAGGTAAAATCTCACTTATAACTCGAGAGGAGCATGGCATACACTTTATGCCATGTATGCCATGTTCCTCTCGCATTATATGTAAGAGGATACCATAGATCTGTTACCATAGCAACTATGAAAATACCAACTGTTGTGCTTAGTACCTTGGCAGAATGACGACTAGATGACGTCACTGAGACATCAATATGAACTCTAGTTGCTATGGTAACAGATAGATGACGTCATTGGTTCCGGATCATGGCAACCGTGTATTCCATACTCCGGCAATTTTTCAATGACATTACAAACTAAAATTCTTTCAATAGAAACTTCAAATTTTCCCAAACAAATAATTATTCTCAAGTCGTTTAGTTCTGTGTTTTGCTCAAATGTTAAGTGGAACCACTACAGACTGATTAATAGAACACAGGGTATAATCGATTCCGCTAATTTTCGCTTCCTGCAGAGACTGTACATCATATTTGGCTTCCGCCGAGACTGTCCGCGATCTCTTGCTTCCTGCCGAGACTTCTGTACATGAGAAATGGCTTCCTGCAGAGACTGTCCGCGTGATTCTGCTTCCTGCCGAGGCTTTCGGGTTCCCTTCTAAGAAAAGTACTTTTTTTGTGAATGCTTAACGCATTACTGTCAACGGCACATACTTCGTGTAAATTTCATGAAATATGCTTTAAACGGCTAGTGAAAGGAAGCAGAGGGCTCCACCCTTCATACGCTGTCCCTGATGATGAATTGCCTACTAAAATGACTCAAAATATTTTTAATTTTTTTTTTCGGAGTGGCTAGTGACAGACGACTGTCAGTAGCCAATATTCGAAGAATTTGCTCGTGACAGACGTCTGTCACTAGCCAGTTTGCGTTTAATCATTTGGACCCTTTTTGATACTAATTAGTCATTGAATCGACAGCCTTATTAAAATTAAGAAATTACTATATGCTTTTCTATGGTTTTCGTCATCATATTTTGTCAGGGCCGCAGATGAGGCTTGTGTAGCCGAAATATCGAAGTATGGCCCATATTCCTTCTTTTGAATGTGTTCTCTGCTCTTGAAGGAACTCTTACAGATATTTATTCTGACGAATCAAGTGATGGTAGGAAATCTGGAGATTTGTTTTGCTCATGATGGTTATAAACGGGGCGGTTTTGTACAGTCTGTTACCCGTGGACCTGACTTCAAATTTTCAAAACAATCTGGTATCATGCTTTTTTTTAAAGATATGAGTCCAGACCATATTCGCGTAAGCCATCCTCTAGAGATAAAGTATTGTGTAAAATCAGACTTTGGAGTGCACAAAAATACTTCATCATGTTTTCCGATTGTCTGTTCATCGGCTTTCCACATAATGTTGTACATTCTTTTCAACTGTGATCCTTTTGTTCGGATCAATGATGATGTGGATGAAATAATCCATTATGTTATAAACAAAAGTCACGACCTATATCAGCCGCAAACCCACGACTTCTGGACCCATGAGCGGTGTTCCTTCGGCCATCCTGAACGAGGATTAAACGTAGGTGGCTCATGATAATAACCATGCTCGTGATAATAATCATAACTTTTCTAAATATACTGAAAATACAACTTTTTGCTAAATTTCTAGATGTCGGTCACTAGCAAATTTAACGATTTTTGGCTAGTGACAGACGACTGTCAGTAGCAAATTTAGCGATAACTGGCTAGTGACAGACGACTGGCAGTAGCAAATATAACGAATATTGGCTAGTGACAGACGTCTGTCACTAGCTTCTTCCTTTTTTTTATGAGAAACTCAAATATGTTTTATTTGTTTTGAATTGGCTAATCACGGTTATTTACAATGGCGAACTATGCGAGAAGCTTGCAGCGATACCTCAAGCTTGGTGTCATATTGATTGATTGATTTGTTGCTTTACGTTCACGGTAAACAGCTATGGTCATGTCGGGACGGTCAGCTAACCACACACATTATTCCTGGACAGGCTTAGACCTCCTAAGCGGTTAACCAGTAAGGTGCACATATTTTCGCCAGTAACTGACAACTGCCCTTCTTGAATCACCGGAAGGAGAAACGAAAGTAATGTGTGTGTGTGTGTGTGTGTGTGTGTGTGTGTGTGTGTGTGTGTGTGACGGGGGAGGGGGATGGTTACTTCCTTTAAGTCTTTGTTAGTAGAGGGGTGAGCCGCTGGAATAGTTTTTTCTTTTTTGCTCTGAGATTATATGATAAGGTTGCCCAAGTTTCAGCATCAAATTATAAGATTAGCCACACTTTTTCAGCCACTCATTATATTCGCGGCTTACTAGCAGCAGACCTATTGTCTTCGGAGTTGTATAGTTAAATTGGGTGCCCAAAAAGTGTTTATTGTTCTTTTTCCAATATGTGACATGTACACAGATTTGTGTTCTAAAATGATAAAATCCTGTTTAGTTACTAAACATACAAATATTATATCAATACGAATGTTCCGATTCAAACTCGAACAACAAAGATGGGCCAGATTTTTTGAAAAGGTCGCAATATTGGCTGGATCCACGATGAAACATTTGTCATTGTTGTTTCAATTGTTTTGAAATCGTATTTCTCATTTAGTGAAGGGTGCCAAAACAGGACATGTTAGATACTTTAACAAAATAGCAGCCGACCAGTAGATGTCAAATGTGT
Source organism: Ctena decussata (assembly GCA_963989385.1). Taxonomy (NCBI): domain Eukaryota; kingdom Metazoa; phylum Mollusca; class Bivalvia; order Lucinida; family Lucinidae; genus Ctena; species Ctena decussata. The sequence continues at coordinate 84,623,471 of OZ022503.1, read as the reverse complement.
CCGACGGAAAGCATATCATTGATAATTCGAGACCAGTGGCGGGCGCGTACCAGTGGATTTCATTTTCGTTTTTCACGCACATTTATGTGTTCACAAATCAAAAGGAACGCCAACAAAATGGAAATGCACAAATCGCACCCTAGGCAGCAATAGTTAAAGAATTCCCCCAGCTACCTCTCACATTATGTCACTTCCAGGCACTATGCACAATAGCGCCACTCGTGTATGCTCACACTGGCAAAATTCGACAACGACAACAATCAGAGGTCTAATGAAGTTTAAATTGGTATAAGTGTTTGGAAAAATGCATCATTCAACGCATTGCAGCTTGTTGGTAATATAGCTCGAGGACGAGTTATGGTCCAGGTCTGTTTGTTTTATTAAGAATTGAGTTGCTCTGGTCAGCTTCCTCCTTTTATGCCTTAGAACGCTGCACTCACGCCTGCGTTACATTGGCTTGAAAGGTTCTTTGCTAGTAAGACTGCTTTTGAAGCAAGAATTAGTTTATAATTATTTCTGAATTTTAAGCAATTAAAAATCTTATGATACCATTACTGAAATGCTTGTTGTTGTTTTGCTGCTAAATACGTCCGCGGTTAACAGCTATGGTCTTGTCAGTTACCCTTACCATACCATTCATGGGCAGGCTTAGACCTCCTATTACTAAGTGCAAATACTTTCGCCAATAACTGCCCTTCTTGAATCAGCGAAAGAAGACAAGAAAGTCAGTATCGAACCCGGGACCTCTGGCTCCTGAGTCAGACACCGACTGCGCTACGCGGCTCGGCTATTGAAAAGGACTCTCCAGCCAACTGAATAGTATACAACTACTTTATGCATATGGGCCGCGACACGAGAAAATCAACAAAGTGGCTGTGCGCCCAGCGCAGATTCAGATCAGTCTGGGCATCTGTCTAGTCTGTTCTAAATCTTTGCTGTCCGCATGGAGGTAGCTTAGACCCTTTGCTACCCTTTAAGCGCTTAGCGAAGAATCTGAGCAGACTGGGCGGATGCCCAGGCTGATTTAAGTCTGCGCTGGGCGTACGACTGTTTTGTTAGTTTTCTCGTGTCGCGGCTCATTTGTGGGCAATAGTCAAATCTATCGCCTCGATGCTGCGGTCGACACGATGCACTATCGCAAGAGGCCGCCTACAGTGTATGTCTAAAGAATTAAATTTATACGGACTTTCAATTACTGTATACAGATTTGAAGAGTAATTTCCGAAAATGTGTTATAAAAAGAACTATTCGCGCAGCTATGCTGCAGTTATTCGATATAAACTAAACTTTGCATTTCTTTTTTGGTTTAAGTATATTTTCATGGCACTCAAGCATAACAGGTAGTCCAAATGTCATTACACGAAAGGTAAAGGTAATCGATAGTTTGTTGAAAGGCGAATGAATGGCAAGCTCCGGTAAGTGCAGATCTTTGTGGTTCTAGTTGGAATAATAGTTATGCTTAAGGTAAATAGGTACACATTCAGGGGAAGCAGCTCTACCTATTCCACAGTTGCCTCCCCTTCCAGGGAGGGTTGAATTGTGTGTGTGTGTGTGTGGGGGGGGGTCAACACTTAAAGGAAAGAATAATTTTCGGGGATGTTGACTGTACGACCAATGGCAAATCGTGCAGACTGCTCATGCTCTGATTTGGTCGTGCACTGATTCTACCAAGATTATCTAGTGTTTTTTTTGTCAGAGTCTAGCAGGCCCTACACCCTGCAGTATAGGTCTAGCCCTGAATGTTGACACCAATGTTGTTTAATTTGTATTTGCAGTTTGGCGATACGTTTACCTCATCCCATATGTAAAACTTGTGTCCATCCTTTGTAGGGTAATATAACTTACGCTCAATAAAGTTACGACTCTTGGCTTAATATTTTTTGTCATATTGCGCAATTTTAGCAAATACATCTACTTACAAAACAAACAAACAACAACAACAACAGCAAAAAAAAACTAAATGAATAAATAATACACGCTAGTATGTAACCTTGAAAAGACATAAAGTATACTGGTCAAATGGAATTAAGTCCTACCTGATTTTTTTGAATAATATAAATGATCTAAAATGGGGGTTTCTCTTCCAAAACAATCACAAAGATCTAGATCCGTCTTAGAAGACGTGGTCTTAGAAGACGGATCTAGATCTTTGAGATTGTTTTGAAAAATTCTAAGACGGATCTAGATCTTTGTGATTGTTTTGGAAGACAAAACCCCTGTCTCAGAACTGAAGAAATGCGATAATTGCAATATCCCAGCGGGCAGATGACGTCGTAAGATAAGATAAGATAAGATAATTTTATTAACGTCTCACCAATTTTACATGTACATAAACACAGTTAAAAAAATCGATATAAGATGTAAAATTGCGACTCAATATTGAGCTATGAGAGACGATCGCTCTAAAATGTGTCTGTTCTTGTGTCCTGCACCAGCACTACATCCCCTAAATACCCCACACTGAGCCAAGGAAGACGGTTAACCAACCAGCAAGTCTACGCTTCCAGACTCAGCCTGGAGTATTAAATGCAGTACTGGGACAAAACAGCAATTAGTATGATAAAAAAGCGACACGCATTATCTATGAGCCATTATCACTCTAAACGTACCATAAATAAGTGCCCTGCATGCGCTACCTTCCCTCGATACCCCATGCCGAGTCCGGATAACCGGAAACACGCGGTGGAACCAATGTTCATACAGCATGTTGCCGGATCCGGACACGGCATGGGATATCAAATGCAGCACAGGGACCAGAGCAACAGATAAAATGAAATTGCAACTTTAATCTGCACTAAAAGAGATAATCGTGTCCGTTGAAATGTATACTGTCCCAGTGGTAAATCCTCCCTGATACCCCACGCTGAATCCATGATAACAGGGAACATGTGGCGGAGCCAATGTCCAAACAGCATGGACCCGATCATGGACTCAGCATTGGGTATCAACCGCACCACCGGGGCAAAACAGCAGTTAGTATTGTAAATAACAGACAGCTTTTTACATTTAAATGGACACTTATAAAAATATGGTACACAATATACATATTTACATCAACTGTACAGCAGACTACGCCTTTTGTTTAAAATCAAATAACAGGTTTTGGCACTTATCTTGACTATGGAAGGATTAGCTAAAATAAAAGATACTTTTTCAATATCATTTAAGTTCTGAAAACCATTTAGTATAAGCTCAGCTTCAATAAACAGCTCATTTCGGAACTCAGTGTACAGCGGACAATGTAATAAAACGTGGATTTCATCCTCAACAGCATTCCTACAGCTAAAGCATTTTCTTTCACTAACTTCTGAGCCATTATAGCGGCCAGTTTCAAGTGCAATCGGGGCGGTTCCACTTCTAAATTTAGCCAAAGCCCCTCTATGAGACCTATTAAATATCCTTGTACAATATTCTTCAACTACAAAATCCTGCTTAAAGGTTCTGTATAATCGAAGTTTATTCCCTCCAACTCCCGAACGTGAACTATTGCGATTTACATCAACTGCCCACTGATTAATATATTCTTGCGTAATGAAAGGCAAAACGTTATTTAAAATATTGGTCTTATTAATAGTTTGATTTATGTTATTATAATTGTGAAAATTGGACTCTGTCAATTTCTGACCTACCCTGAAATTCCAGTTTTTACATCTGGTCCTTACTTTTGAATTTGACCAGCAGAATATTTTCCTGTTCAGCCTTGTTGCGTCCATATTTATACAGCGACACCAGAATGATAACACAGACTTCCAACACTTTGTGTTCATGGGCGTCCATCCTATATCTCCATTAACTGCTGCGTTAGGTGTATACCTTCCTACATTTAGAAAATATCTCGCAGCTCTATGTTGTACAGCATTAATGCAGCTATAGGACTGGGTGCCCCAGATCGCAGCACCATACGATATAACCGGGCAAACAACTGACTCATAAAGCTTTGTAAAAGGACCATACTGAATACCACCAAATGCTTTTGATTTAGCTATTAAAAGTCCAAGTGCGCGATTTGCAGACTGTGCGACGTGTTTAGCAGTTATTGCGAAATCTAGATGTTCTGATAAGACTATCCCCAAATATTTATACTTCACTGTATACGAAATGTTCTCATCGTTTACCGTAAATATGGCATCTGATTGCGGCATTGAGGGATTACGAAAATGCACAACATTGGAGCTGAGTTTACTGAGATTAGATTACTATTGCACCAACTTCCTAATATATCCAGCATCGACTGCAGATTTGCTTCTGTTTCAGCAATAAGAACTACATCATCAGCATACAGTAAAACAGAGACTGTATCGTCACCAATTTTAACACCTTTACCCAGTGCGTCAATTTTTAATGCCAAATCATTTATATATAAATTAAAAAGTAATGGCGACAAGCAACATCCTTGCTTTAGTCCACAGTTTACATCAAACCAATCGGTTGTAAGTCCGTTTAGTTTAACCGAAGACAGAACATTGTTATACAAAGCCTTAATTGCATCTAATAATAGCCCGTTAAAACCGAGTTTTTCAAGTTTCGTCCAAAGAATATCTCTGTTAACTGAGTCATATGCCTTTTTAAAGTCTATGAAGGCGCAGAAGGTGGACTTTTTCATTTTTTTCCTTGTTTCAACTATATTTGTCAAAGAACTTATATGGTCAATTGTGCTTCGGCCTTTTCTGAATCCATTCTGGCCTTCAAAGATTATATTATTGTAATTTGACCACATACTAACTCGATTATTTAACAAGGTACAATACACTTTGTAGACTACAGGTGAAATTGCAAAGCCCCTGTAAGAAAGCGGATCGCGGGCTTCACTTGTAGTACATTTCGGTATAGGACAAATGAGAGACTTCCCCCAGATATTTGGAACTTTGCCAGAACGATAACACGTATTGAACAGTTTATGTAAGAAAGAAATAATGCTGTCGTTTTTTAATACCTCGCCTGGTATATCGTCAACACCAATTGCACGATTATGTTTAATATGTGTCCGCGCATGCGTGGAATAAGACAGTGGCTGTTTAATCGGAGCAAGTTAAAAAGCATAAAACAATTGTAATAAAGACAGTTAGTTAAATATATTATCAGGAAACTTTGTTTTAAGTGTTTCTTACTAGAATGGATCTAAACTGAACTCGGAGCAATGACTGGAAAAGATTCAAAAAAGGGTGCAAATAAATCTGGCCCAAGCGGGCAGGCAGCTCAAAATGGCGGACAAAACACTGCGGTGCAAAACGGACAAGCCACAGGACAATACCAAGCGTTTGTTCAAGCTCACGGACAGGGACCACAGGGCCCTATGGCAAATTTCTCCCAGGGTAACTCTACTTCTTTCCAAGATTTTAATCAAGGGGCACAATTTATGCAACCTGTTCAGACTCATATGCAAAATAAAATGCAAAATACAAACATGACTAACAATAGAATTGTGTGTGATCAAGGTGTGCCTCAGGCTACGTATATGTGTAACCTTCAGAGCGGAGCCCCATATACTAATACACAAACTAACGGTCCTAACGGTCCTAATCAACGACCTAGTGATCAACAGGGGCAAAACTATAGTATTCAGGTTAACGATGGCAGCCAAGGGAGTGTATTAGAACTTGTTCGTGAAATGAACAATACCTTTCTGACCAGACTCAATTCGATAGACATTAAGATGTCTAAACTAGAACCTATTGAAAAAGAAATCTCCTTTGCTAGATACGATATCACAGCTTTAAAACGTGAAAACTCGGAACTACGTCGAAAAGTAGACGGCGTAGAAACGTCATGTGCAACAATCAGCTCACTCTTTGACAATTATAAAACAAGTTGCGAGAAAACCAATACAGAAATCAAAACATTACAGATTGAAAATTCGGTGCTTAGAAACGAAATTTCGGTTCTAGCGTCAAAACACGACCAGGTGAGAGAAGAATTATTAGAACTGAAAGCACGGTCCATGCAAGAGAACCTGTTATTCTTTGGGCTCGGGGAGCCGCCCCGTGGTCAGAAAGACAGCTGTGAAATGATGTTGCGAGGTTTTTTTAAAGTGCCAGTTACAAATCGCAGACGACAGAGCAGATGCGATCGTATTTGATAGGGTACACCGACTCGGAAAACCAAAGTACGATCCTCGAACAAACCCACGCCCCATTGTCGCCAAATTTGAAAACTTCACAGACAGAGAAGTCGTAAGAAAGGCTGGGATAGAGTTAAATAAACGTAGAAACGGCTATAGCGTCCGTGAACAATTCCCACCAGAAATCGAGGAGAGGCGTAAGAAACTGTACCCTGTTATGCGACGCTATCTACAAAACGAGGAGAACAGAGTCTCACTCGTACGAGATAAACTTTATATCAACGGTAAATTGTACGAAGGACCAATCGAATGCAACGAATTACCACAGAACAATGCGACCGGTGCTCGCCCAAAATCTTCAAATCCGTATAGACGTCAAGAATACGCTAACGTCAGTTCGTCTGGCAGACGTTATGAAACAATTGATACATCTAATAGTATGCCCCAAAACACGCAAAACGATCATTCTTTTGTACGAAATACCAACATGACCAGTTTCAGCCAACGAAACTTAAATAGAAATGACAGTCTTTATACTAAGCCACAACTAAATAACTCTACACGAACGGAGTCGAGACGGTTAGCTAAGACGGCCGAAAACGATATCTTACTTACAAACTTTTTCTCTCCGTTACAACAGACTGAAAGTGACTTCACTCCGATCGGATGTGCAGAAAAGAAAAAGGCAACGTCGCCCTTGATTGAAGAAATTGAGCCCAAAAAAGTTTGTGAAAACGCGAAATACGTCGGCTCCGTTGGAAGCGTAATAAAAAGTTCAATAAACTTAACCTGTGGTAACGATGCGGAAATGGAAATCAGCGAGAGTGAGCAAACGACCCAGCTCGGGGACACTGACTATACTGTGCAGTTATCGAATCTTCACGAACAATTACCGCAAGGTACCATATCGAGTGCATCGACCAATGATGACACGTCTCGCACGGATTATAACGGTGTAGATGATTAGGGGCGCGCAGGAGGACTGAGTCGTGCACCGTTACATAGCAATAGCTACACCAGATGTGAAACCGAGACTTTCGTACACCTTAATTTCCTAAGCCTAAATGTATGTGGTCTTAAAAATAAATGTATCACTCCGGAGTTTATGAATTATTTACAGAAATACGACATAATAGGGTTCCAGGAAACAAAACTTTCAGTGATAGACAATATCGAACTTGAAAATTTCAAAATATTTACTAAAACAAGGGATTCTCGATCTCGGGTTTCATCTGGCGGTATTGCTATGGCTATCAGTGAATCGCTTTCGAATTATGTAACACCTATAGAAACAAAAAGCAGTTTGGTTTATTGGTTCAAAATCTCTAGCAAGTTTACCAAATTAGAGACTGATATGCTTTGCGGAGTAGTATATATTCCGCCAGAATACACACGATACTCTTGCCCTGAACCATTTTTAGAAATTCAAAACGAGCTTGAATCGTTAACTGAGAATGCAAACTATGTTCTTTTACTTGGGGATCTAAATTCCAGAACCGGTAAGCTAGAAGAATATGTGCAGGCCGATCACTTTCTACTGTCGGAACTAAATCTAGGTGACCTGGAGAATGAATACGAAAACGAATTGACTATCTTTCAAACAGGAAACGTATCTTCTGTACGAAACGTAACAGATAAAGTCACTAATAACTATGGTTATAAACTCATTAATTTTTGCAAGGAAAATGGTCTCTTTATACTGAATGGTAGACTTGGGAGAGATAAGAACCAAGGTAAAGTGACATGCAGGAATGTCAGCTGTGTCGATTATTTTATAAGTAATGTAAATTTGTTACCATATACTGTGGATATGTTTGTTGACGAATTTTGCCCACTTTTGTCAGATGTTCACAATCCAGTAACATTAAAATGTTCTTTTAAGGCTAGTGTACCAGAACACGATATATTACATAACAAACCCTCAGAACGAATAAAACTGTGGGACAGACAACACCCCGACCACTTTGTCGATAATATAGATATTCTGAAAGTAAGCGAGGTCGAAGAACAATTAAATTTACTAATCGATAACAATATTGTTGATAACTCGGACATAGCAGTGTGAGTGAGCGGTATCAGGCAATGAGGCGGGGATCATGATGCTGGGACATCGTCCCAGCCACATGCGCCCTTGCCATGAAATTAAACTTACAAAACGCTTCGATGGACCGCTCACTTCATGGAGCTGTCAAGGTGAGGGTGTGGTCAACCGGCAACTTGACAGTCCCAGGTAAAGAGTCCTGCAAATTATGTTCATGTGAACTAATGTATATATAATAGTTCTTGTTTGATCTTTGTATTGTTTACCTTTACTTGTTCATTTACTAATTACATCTTTTTCTTTGAAATGTTTATTTGTAATCAGGTGAATAACTTTCCTGAACAGAGTCTAAGCCACAAAAACCTAAATAAATAATATAATTGGCTGATTTACCGGCAGATACCGCAAGGGTTCTGAAGGTTGGGACACTTAGATACTTAGGATGATCAGCTGATGATAATCGCAAGTGCCCTGAAAGTTACACTGTTTGATTTTCCGGTACAAGCTGTGTGGCCACGATGGGCAGTGGAGGGCCCCGATCGGACTACTCCTGCAAGGGAGGTCTGATCTGGGTCTGCCCTGTTTGCTGAGACCTATCTTTTCCGGCGTTTATAATTCTACATGGATAGTGAAGGTCCTGACCAGACTGCTCCTTCAGGGGCGGTCTGATCTGGGTCTACCTCTTTTTGCTCAAATCTATTTGTCCCGATCTTGATAACTTTGCGGTACATTACATGAGACAGTACTATTCCCATTTGATATTAGATAAAACAACAACAACAACAACAACAAACATTGATATAATATAAAATAATCAAGAAACTAATAAATTTTACTTACTGCAGCGAAATCATAATTCCTGCGAAAACTTGTAAAAGAATTCGGTCAATGACAAAATAAAAAGCTTTTTTTCGTGCACTCTATCAGCAAAAACTCGTGCTGCCTACAGGTTTTCTCGTAGGTATGCACGGATTTTTGCTGCATATAGTGGATTCATTATGGGAGACTTTAATTGCCAGTCCTCCTGGTTAACTACCGTATACAAGATAGGGAAAAAGAAAAAAAAATGTGGGAAGAAAAGCACATCTCTGATATCAATTTGGCTACTGTCTAACTTAAATTCTTTCTCTGTTTTGCATGTATATGAAAATGTTTTGCTGTATTATTGTTCTCCACGCATGCTTGTTTGTCCATATTTATATTTAAACCTCTGTTGCCATATTTTGTATGGAAAGAGTGAATAAAGAATATATACAATACTATAAACAGCTTTACGAACTTCGGAAACGGTAAAATTATTCGCAAATAAACCCGACTCATCAACAGTGTTATCAACATTTAGCATGACATCAACATTCTGCAAATTAATTTGCTGATTATGCGTTGGGTTTAGTAGTGCAGAAAATTCAGTTTTCCATTTATTAAGAACAGCATTACTGTCTGTGTTAATTTCACCATTATCATTTACAATTTCCATCGGAATTTCTCTCTTTCTATTATCCCTTACCCCTGCTCTACCTATTGTCTTCCAAAAATCGTTTGGATTATTTTCAGCATTACTTATCATTTCAGTCTGCATTTCAAACCAGTAATTTCTCTTTCTTCTCTGTACCTGCTTATCAAACATTTTACGCTTTTGAACAAAGATATGCTTTAAATTATGCTTTTGGCTGTTTCTACATTTTAAATATGCTTTTTCTGCATGACACATATCATTCCATAACACCTGTAAATTGTCGTTCCACCAAGGTTTTCGAATACGCCTGCGTTTATTACTAACACCGTATTTGACGATAATTTCTCGCTTTGGCAATTTTAATAACATTTCATTTTGAACAACAGAGCAAAAATCACCGTATATTTCGTCTACATCTCGTTGGCTTTGAATATTAGTTACCAAATTATCAAGAGTTTGAAAAAGTGAATTTGAATGTTCATCATTACAAAAAGTTGGTGGAATGTCAGTTAAATTATACCTATTATATCTTTTCTCAATAGTACTGCTTGCGGTATTAGACCTAAATTCTAACCCAGGAGATTTTAAATTCCAGCAACATGCTATGACAGAATGGTCTGGTACAATTCTAGACTCTACTCCGTTTAAAGAATGCCCATACACTCGTGCTGGCCTAATTACTTTAAAACCCTCAAACTGTTCAATATGCTCATACGGAACAATAAAATAGTCAACGACAGAGCTTCCTCGAGTAGACACAAATGTAAAGTCATTATCATCAGTACTTTCACACTGTCTACCATTCAAAATGCAGCAGTTACTATCAATCAGAAAATTACATAAAAATTCACCATACATATTTTTTGAGTAATCAATTACATTTCGATCCTGAATTACATCTACACCCTCTATGAAGTCAGCCATGTCACCAGTTCGGCTATTAAAATCTCCGCATAAGATAAACTTCCCCAAATGCTGGTATTCATATATGTTTGTCAAGAGCTGATCATAGAACTCCTGAGCGCTAACGTACCGTGATGAACCATGCGGGGGTAAATAGCAGGTACATATATTAAAATATGTGTCTGAAACCTTACTTTTAAAGGAAACCCATAGTATACCCTCGTATGATTTATCGAGTATGCTAACCTCAAATAATTTCATTAAATCTTTTCGCACTAACAAACAGACTCCACCTGATCCTGCTCTAGCATTTGTGTGTAATTGTGTCCTACTATGCCCAAAACAATAAAATTGTTGCAAATCAAGTGATTGATCGCATACAAGATGAGTTTCGGCAACTCCAATAATGTCTAACTCTAAAATATTGACACAAGATTCACGGAATGCTGAATTATCAGATTCATTGTCCGGCGACAACCGTCGTAACGAGGTCGTACTGACGTCGATGCGACGTAATGACACCGCATCGACATCAGTTTGGCGTCATTTCGACATACATCATGTGCCCGCTGGGATTTGCATATTTATTTCCAGATATGGCATTTACTCCAAGGCTGTGTCATGTTAAGAAAAGAGCAGATTTTCCCAGGTTTGGATTTACTGCACACGCAGAAACAGAGCGTAGTGAAACATACATTAAGAAAATTGATGATGGTTCACCGGCCAAGGACAGTGGGCTGTTAGAAGGTGACATAGTCATTGAAGTTAATGGAGTAAACATAGAAAATGAGACACATCCTGAGGTTGTAGACAGGATGAAAGCCAGAGGAGATGAGACGGAATTGCTGGTAGTCGACAGAGAGGCATATAAGTATTATAAGGACAAGGGGATTACGATCAGGAGCTCAATGCCAGAGGTCAAGAACATGGTAACAAGGCAAAAGTCAGCAGGTAAGATATGAGCCGCGACACGAGAAAACCAATAATGTGGTTGTGCGCCCAGCGCATACTTAGATCAGCCTGGGCATACGCCCAGTCTGACCAGACTCTTCGTTGAGCGCTTAAAGGGTAGCTAAGGGTCTAAGCTACCTCCATGCGGACAGCGAAGACTCTGATCAGCTTGGGCGGATGCCCAGGCTGATCTGAGTCTGCGCTTGCTGCACAACCACTTTGTTTGTTTTCTCGTGTCGCGGCTCATATCCATTTATACACTAGTACGTGTAGCTCTTTTGTGAAAACCGGAGGATTGTAATAAATATAAATGTATTCCCAAATTTGACACGACAGACGCGCGTTTCTGTGTTTTACTTCTTTAGTGTCGCTAAGCCCCAAAAGTTTGAAAGGCAGGTCTCAGCAATAAGCATCACTTACTGGAGTATTCCACGAGACCACTCCGGTAAGAGACACCTACGTAATAACTTGCGTGCGCAGGCGTCCCTCATCGAGAAACCTCAATCCCTGCGTCTCGAAAAAGGTGGCAGACAAGGGTATTAGGAAGAAGATGTCCGATGCAGCGACCTGCAAAAAGCCAAAATAATCAAAAAGAAAGGAAACCAAACTCCATTTATATTTATATCGCTATGACGAGCTAATTTTAGTTTTAACATAGTTTTAAAATTTTACCAGATATATATCAAATCGAATAAGGTTACTTTAAATCACCCCAATGCTAAAGAATCAGAATCAAAACTGAAACATTGACTAGCTGGGTTGATGATATTCAAATAGGTAGTAAAGAATGTCAGACCGTAATAGTTAAGTCACATGCACATCTACAGATCACGAACAATAAGTCTGCAAAGTTTCAGAATGATTCTTGGAGGAGTGCTTACTATCCAGTGGAGATGGAACCGCAGAAAGCCGAATACATATGTTCCTTCACTTTTCTAAGGAAAGGCGGGGGCCAGCTATGAGTGCAGCAGATTAAAATTATCAGACTCTCTCTCTCTCTCTCTCTCTCTCTCTGTATACTGTGATACCGTGTTTGAACAATCGATCTCTCTTGCTAGAAACTGCGCTTATTCTATTTTTGTTGTTTTCCAGAGGAGACCAAATCCGGCGGTGCGAGTTATAGCACTTTAGAGGTAGATTATTTGATTATTCAAAGAAATTCTTGTAAGCAAACAGTGTAGATCCTGATTAGACATCGCATCTTGCGTCGTCTAAATTGGATCTGCACTGTTTGCATTGGTCCCAAGCTAGGTTTCCGGTTTTAAAAGGGTTAAAACGAATTTTGAACATGGATTATGTCTAAACAGTATAATTCGTCACCTTAATTCCACACTGTCGTAACTTCGAAGTTTCAGTTCTGAGATATATGCATATATATCAGAGTGATCATGGGGTCAATATCTACATGGTCACGTGGTTTAAAACACTGAAAAGACTTATTTTGAGTTTCCTAATGTCGTATCTATATATCTTCTACCAGGTGCTAATTTTTTTTATCTAAAATTTCTCAAAAGAAACAAAATGCCAGTTACGACATTATGGAATTAAGATGACGCTATTGTGAGATGGTCTAAGGTGAATGATAATACTTTTAGGGGAAGCAATTGTGCAATTTCCGTTGTACAATGTATCTGCCTTGAAACAGCTACGGTCGTGTCGGGACGGTCAGTTAACCCAGCCACACTGAAAGAATGTAGGTGTACCAAAACACCTTTGTGACGTGCTGTTTACTTTCCTGGACCAAGTGCGATAAACTCTTTTTTTTAAGGAAAAAATGCTTCCAGGTAGCAAATTCTTTTCTTTTAAGAGTTGAATCATATTGAGATGCGCCAAAATTATACGGGCAGGAATGCTCCACTTAAAAAAGTGTATTCACCTACTGTCAGTATGTCACGTGTTCCTCTGTGTTTCAGAAAGCCATCGATTTAGTAACTAAAGCTGTAGAAGAAGATAAGAAGAAGAATTATTTTGAAGCTTTGAGACTGTACGAACAGGCAGTGGAGTATTTCTTGCATGCTATAAAATGTAAGCATCTGTCCTTTAGAGCGGCCCCTCGGAAACAAGTGAAACAAATACCATTTTGTTAAAGCTGATACTCTTCTAAAATTGGCGATAAAACATGGGTAGAGCAAAGGGGAATGTGTACACTTTAACTGGAAGCAACTCTGCCGGTTTTGTTTCTGCATCCCTTCTCATTGGAGGTCAACTTTTTAACGAAAGACTTTGCTCCTGCAAGAGCAAATTCTTATCTTTAAGGGTAGGCCTTTTTTCGGAAGTGCTTCATAGATCAGGGAAGTTAACAGTAAATCATTAAAGTTGTCCCCCTTTGTGAAAATGGTAGAGAAATATGGCGATGTACCAATAAACCTTAGGATAGAGTCGGATAAATTCGGACAGCGGGTGAATTCGGACAGTGACATTGTTTCCTTTATACGTCAGTTGTTTGGAATTAAAACGAAATTAACTGGGCAAACAGTGAAAATCCTGATGAGACGGCGGCTCATGATGAGCCGTCTCATCTGGATTTTCACTGTTTGCAATGGTATGTCCGAATTTACCCGCTGTCCGAAGTTTACCGACTCGACCCTAATACTTGACCATATTGAAATTTCCAATCATTACGATAGCTTCTTCAGTAGCTTTAAGCTTCATAAGGTTTTAAATAGAAAAGATTTTAATTTCTGATCATGTGTGAAAAATTTGGTTGAGAAATGGCAAAGTGTTTAGAATATGATCAGATAGACCCTTCGAGCCAGTCTGATCTCGGTTCACACCGTTGCTCAGCTGTTTAGAGTGGTTACCATACGTCGAAAAAAATGGATGGATAAAATTGAGTCTATTGTATCTTCTTATAGAGATCATTTTAGGATGATAATGAAAGGATGTGTGCAATGGAATCCCGATAAAAATGTAAAGTGTTCCGCCTGCGGCGGGATATGAACCCGGTAACCGGTGCTGCTAGCAGAGTTAGCCAGAATATCATCGATACCGAAACTCCTACGCAGAAAGAGTACGAAGAAAAAATAAAAAAGCAAAAACTATGGTGGTGTACCCATGAACCTTAAAGAAAATCTATTCGGTGAAACGATGTGGGCAATGAGCAGTGACTGCTGGTGGGCTGTCTGTATTAGCAGAGCCTGGCAGCGCCTGTTCCCTGCGAAGGTCATTCTTTTGATTTCAGACGAAGCTCAGAGTGCCAAGGCTAAAGAAAGCATAAGAGCAAAATGTGTGACATATCTCGACAGAGCAGATACAATAAAACAGTATATTGATAAAAAGAAGTTGAAGCAGCCTGATAAGACTGGAGAAAATACGTAAGAAAACTAATTACAGCCCACAATAAGATAGTTGCAGGCAATATGATATGTACCTTTGGGCATCAATCCGTCTGCCCATCCACCTGTCCACCCGTCTGTCCATCTGACCAACCGTCCTGCAGACTGCTTTTGGTCTTACGGCGTACACCTTACCAAGACGAGGGCAAAACTCATAGTTGATAATGTCCGACGAATGTCACACAGATCGAAGCTCTAAATATTACGTGTCCGTCCTATGTCTCTTAAAATGTTTAAGATTTCTTCACGAAAGAGAGTTCAAAGCTTATGTGGCCAAATATACTCGAACTTTCAGATTTTTCATTGGAAGAATCACTATTCACAGTGTATCATATTGATGATGCCGGGATTGGCAACCATGTACTTTAATGAGATAAGATTTGTATAAATGAAATTCATCAGCAAGTTTAAGCGCTGATTTCACACTAATTTTATCAGTTGGTTTTGTTCATGGGACATCTCAATGAATGCGCATTTGTACGTAAAGGGGTTTATAAAGCTATGCCAAGGCCAAGTAAAGCAAACCATATGGCCGAATTCTGTCGAAGGTGGCCGATTCTCGACTTCTTGGTAGGTGCAGATGCAAGTTGACTGGCTACCCGCTTTTGCAGCCGACAAACTTTTGAACTTTTCAAAATGTTAGGAACAATCTGATCTATATTCGAAAATCCGGACAGTAAAATGAAAGCAGACAGTAATGTATGGTAATATGTAAAACTTAAACGGCATATACCGGAACCCGCACTAGTAGGGTAGAATCGGATAACTTCGGACAGCGGGTAAATTCGGACATACCATTGCAAACAGTGAAAATCCAGATGAGACGCCTCATAATGAGCCATTTCATCAGGATTTTCACTGTGCGTCCAGTTATTTTTTGTTTTACTTCCAAACAACTGACATATAAAGCAAACACTGTCACTGTCCGAATTTACCTGTTGTCCGAAGTTACCCGACTCTACCCTAATTTTTCAGATTTTTCGACGATAGCGACGACAGCGATGGCAGTGAAGATGAAAATTCTATGTCGGGTATGTTTTTATATATGAGCCGCGACATTGTGGCTGCGGGTCCAGCGCAGACTTAGATCAGCGTGGGCATCGGCTAAGTCTGATCAGATCTTCCCTAAGCGCTTGAAGGGTAGCTAAGGGTCTAAGCTACCGCCATGCGGACAGCAAAAAAACTGATCAGACTAGGCGAATGCCCAGGCTCATCTGAGTCTGCACTGGGCGCATAACGATTTTGTTGTTTTTCTCGTGTCGCGGCTCAATTATATATCTTCACAAAATAAGGGGAATCAGGCTCTTCTCCAAGAGCTCATCGTTTACTAAATGATGCCACGTTAAAACTAATGTTTGTCTGGAATACAGGTGACAAACGTCTCTGACGTCGACGCGATTCTGTAGAATCTGTTTCAAAACAGGCATTGCATACAATCCTATGCCGGGTGTGATTTAGAGCTTCTGGAAGCAGAAGATCACGTGAAAGAAGTAAAACCACGTGACAGAAGATGCGCGGAAGATAAAAGAACACAAACAAATCGAACAGAGCCGTAAATCCGGAAGTGGTAAAAATCAAAGAAAGCTCTCCCAATTGGAGGAAATAGTAATGGCTGCCCCTCGATAGACACATTTCCCAACGGTTGGACAATGAAGAGCGATGATAGCGTCGCTCTAGTTGTTTCAAGTGTTTTATCCGAGTATGAAAGTTGTTTTGTTTTCTACTTTTAATCCGCTTTGCGTTGGGAACATTGAAACACCGAAAACCACCATAAACCACCCCAACTCCAAAATCACCACAAACCATTTTATGTCAATTCTAACGACTTTTTTTTAATAATTTCATACAACATTCATCAGCTGAATTATCTTATATCACCGACAAGGCGACTTGGAAGCCATGGTGCGCGATCACGTGACCTTCTTCTGTTCTTCCGTCTTCCAGCTTCTGCTCAATATTCGGAAGATGCAGAAGAGCTTCTAAAACCAGAAGTGAGCCGTTCGATTTGACGGAAGCAGAAGAAGGTTTCAACTTCTGTTTTTAGAACACGTAAATCGAACAGAAATTAAAAGCTCCTTCTTCTGGAAGGCATTTTGTGTCTCAAATCCACCCGGCACTAATTTTACCAAACACTTTAATCTTTTGTAGACGCGTGCTCTGTATTTGTTTTTGTCCTCATCGCAAACCTCCATTGATTGAATAATTTCGGGATTTCGGCTGCTCTGTTGTCCTGTCTGATAATGTAGTGCTTCCATCTCTCTGTGACACACGGCGGCTTGCCATTTTCCGTGAAATGTAATAACGGCGCCACGTCATTGCTAAAGTACCATTATGGCGTCAAATTTTTAATTGAAAAAGTATTGCGAATCTATCAGTAATTAGCATCGGGGGTGTTGATTGTCTTAGTTCATTTGTTCACAACATAAACAGTAGTTAACCCAGTCGTGGTTAATAACTATGCTTCCCTCTTTAATTGCACGCCGGTTGGTCAGGTATCAGACTCAATGATTGGCCCGACATAAAGCTACTTAGTTTAGTTGGTTGGGGCCGGAGTTTGCCTTGTCTGTTGCTTGGTTATTTGGGGTCTAACTGATGGTTTTCTTTTGCTCCGGTATTTCAGTGGTGTTATTTGACTTCCAAGGGGTCTCCTGGTGTTGCAATACATTATTTCCGTCGAGTCCTCATCCCTGATTCATCATAGGTCTTATACGTGATATTTTTGTTTCCGATAATGTTTAATTGATGGGTTAAGAAACCGAGGTTTGGTACCAGTAATCTTTCGCTGACCGTTCCTATGCGGTACTTCTGTTGTGGTTCCTTGATGTTACATTGTGCTACGTTCGCTTGTCTATGTTCTTTGGCGGTTTTGTCACCTGTTTTGCTACCCAATCTGCCTTTTGTTTTGTTTTGTTTTGTAAATTAAAATATAAAATAGATAAAATTGATCTTGATGCTGATTTTGGATTAGGGTAGCTGAATGACCACCTGTTTGGGAAAGAGCTGCTCATTCGGTTTACCGTGCGTTTCTTTCGTGAACTTGTGTCAATTTTTCCGTGTATATGTGCTTCTTTTCCTATTGGTTTTGAGAGCGGGATGTGGGATTTGATTGTATTAGTTCCTGATCATTGCCTATCTTTTTATCTTGTGATAACAAACGCATATAGTCAATTTGGCACCCTTATTGTCATGGATACTGAAACACCTCTGAGAAAAATCCCTAAGTAGATAAAAACGTAGCTGTTTTTGTCAGTCTGCGCTTGTTAATGCTAAAAAATGTTATGCTACGCGTTTTTTAACTTTTTGAGTGTCCCTAATGTAGTGCCTGTAGAAGCGCTTGGGTTTCAATGTGATAATTTTTTAGAGTATCTCATGGTCAAAGTTTTTATTTTATGAATATCTAATACTAGTCAGTTAATATGTTATGGTAGCTGTCTCGAACATTTTGAGTTGATAAACATTTTCACAAACACTTCAGGTGAAGTTTTTATGGAGAAGCCCAATATGAAATTGGACGATGTGGCTGGTTTGGAAGAGGCCAAACAGATCCTTAAAGAAGCCGTGATCATACCTGCACTGTTTCCTCATTTATTCTCTGGTAAAAGAAAACCTTGGAAGGGAATTCTCTTAGTTGGGGTGAGACTTTAACCTTTGTCGTTTAAAACTTATTGTATTGAAAATTCTTATCAGTTAATAACTAGTAATTTCTTCTGCTGCAAAGCTCGAACAATATACATGTATGTAATATAAGGAGTGTTTGATTCTTCTTTTTTTTTAAATTCTATCTTCTGTTTTTGTGTATTTTCCTTATAAATTCTTGTTTCGAATGCAATAGTGCTGACCTTGATACACCCTTCCTAACTCATTCACTAGAGTGATCTAAAAGGCCTTCTACGGTTACGGTGTGCACGTTTGTGTTTCTGCCCATCATTTTCGTCTTGCATTGCTTTTCGAATGACAACTTTTACAGACCTTAACTGTATTTTTTGTTCAAAGCATCGTTAGCGTAACGACGTCATTAGTTAAGGATTTGTTATGTCTTCTAGAACAGAGAAAATAAAGTTTTCCTATAGGAAAAAAGAGATAAGCTCCTCATATTTTTTCAAAAAAAAAAAAAAAAAAAAAAAAAAAAATGGCAGTTTTGGCATACAATCAATTTGAAAGATTTAACGCCTCGTTAAATAACGACTTCTTAATTTTGAACAACTAGGCTCAACTCTATTAGTTGTTTGAGTCTCCCTTCTCCTTTCGGTGTCTCGAATGGGCTGTGTTTTGATATTGTGGCCTTTTTCTAGATATTTTTAATTATATTTTACAGCCTCCAGGAACAGGCAAAACTTGCTTGGCTAAAGCGGTGGCAGCGGAGGCCAACAACTTGACATTCCTGTACGTTTCATGCGCTGACTTAGTCTCTAAATGGTCAGAAGGAAGTGAAAAGTAAGTAAAAATAATGCATTTGATTTCACTGAACACTGTCATTTCAAGATACCGTTTCCGCTACCGTTTCAAGACACCTATTTGGCTGTTTAGATTACAGCCTCTCTTAAACATTTGACTACCAGTTTCACAAAATTTCAAGGCCCCAACAGTTACGATTCTTGAGTATAAGTCCACCCATAAAATGTTACGTACGAAGGACGGACATTCGTAGAGCCAGACCCCACAATCGAAATTCAGTTTCCACCAAATATAAGTGTTGTATAGATACAATGTACGGCTTGTTGCAACCATGTCCACGCCGACTTCTCTCCCCCTTCCTTATCCTTAACTCCGGCTTCTACGGAACACAATTTTTCAAAACGACTAACAATAATCTTTATGATCCCAAAGGTACAAAATATATACTGTGTAAAAAAGTTCCTATACATGCAACACCTTGTGTTGCCGTGGCAACTGCGGAAGTTATGAATATTCCGTTTTTACTGACTTCAGAAGAATATTCATTTGTCTATTGAAAAGATTTATTCGTTTTGGTTTCTTAAGACTACACATGCTACAGTGGTCGTTTGAGTATGAAAGGGGTAAATTTTTATTTTCACAGTGTAACATCTTAAAAATTGCTAAAGTTTAAAGTAATTTAAAACTGGTTTGTGAATAATGATTTCCAAGATTCTGTGCTCCATACACTAGAACAGGACTTAGGCAAGGCTTCATGCCAAAGAAATTAAAATTTGACCCCTTCTGATGCGAAATTTTATCCATTACTCAGGATACTGTGATTCTTTCAATGGCTGTCTAAGTGTCACTTTCAGTGGGATTTTAGTAGAAATTCGATATCTTAGCGGGTAGCGGGCGCGTAGCGATTCTTCCAATTTTGTCATTATGCAGTAAAAACAATTACATAACAAAAATGTTTATGAAGAAACTTTGAAGAAAGACGGAAAGGTGCTATATTTTTTAATTCAAAGGGAGATAATCTGAGAATTTGAAGAATTTAAACCTCGCATGTAAAGCCTGAGTACAAGAGTAGACGAGAAATCAGTGGTAGGGAATCGATATATTCGACCTAAATCAAATCCGAAAGGAAGATAAAAGGACTGCACACAAATCAAAACAAGACATGTGAAAAGACAAACGGTCAGCTCTTCAGCTCTTTCTCGGGAGAACACAAATAACGTATAAAAGTTAAAGATTAATAGAAAGCTGACGAACGATGACAATAATAGGTAACAGCAGCACCACCATGAAACGATCAGCCGCACATCGCGGGAGGGAGGGGGTGTCTGAACCGGTTTTAATTGTGGGTAACCCGAGGAGAGACTTTTTTTTGCCGCAACATGGCATTTACAACAGACCGCAGTGAAGAAAAAATAAATTCTGAAGGAAAATAGAAACAAATGGAATAATAAAATATTCTATGGTAAAACAAAGTGGATGACTCAGAGTAAATGAGAAGCCTGAGTAGACAGACCACAGAGCATCATCCCAAAGAACTTGCTGCTCAGGTACCAAACCGTTTAAAACAAACAGGATGGAGCCGTCATGAGTATTTTATTATTGTTTCAGGACAATGAAAGACATCTTTAAACTGGCACATCGACACAAACCCTGTGTTATGTTCTTCCATGAAGTTCATGCGCTGTTTGATTATAGTGATGAGCAGCCGACTTCGATTAAAAGAATGATAACAGAGTTTCTGACTCAAATGTATAACGCTGATACAGGTAGGAGGAACTGTAGTGGCAGTGGATTCGAGTTTAGGTCTCGATTCAATTTAAGCCTTTTGACTATCTTTAGCTACATCACTCATGTCCCAGTTGTCTCAGTACAGCTCAAAAATTGTCGATGATCGTATGATACATGTATAAATGCGAAAACGTATAGCGATCTTCAGTTCATAACCCCTTTAAGGATCAATTAGGAAGAAGCTGATTAGAGCCCGATCTCTTTAGTGTTTGCTGTCCTTATTGCTGTCAATGATCTGTCCTTTACGAAGGTTTTTGGTTTATTGTAGACATATTGTTTTGTGTATAATGGATTTTTTTAACAGTTGCGTTGTTTTTCCTATTATTTACCTCATCTGGGCTTGTCAGATCAGCTCATATGCTGAAAGTAGAAAAGCGACCATGCATGAAAATAAATTTCAAACTGCTGTTTATAGTCATATAAATTTGCTTATTGCTTTAAATGACAACCTTTTAGAACTCACCGTATTTCTTCAGTAATAGCGCGGTTTTTTCTGTTTCAGATAATCTCAAAGATCTAAATCCGTCTAAGAAGATGGATTTAGATCTTTGGGATTATTTTGGGAACCCCCCCCCCCAACAAAAACCCAACAACAACGGTGATTGTTTTGGGAGAAAAACAACATCGACAACAACAAAATGCACAGTCTGACTAAGAACGATAATAACTAATTGCGGTAATTTTGGAAGAGTTTACTCCCGTCTTATAAACGATTAGGGCGCGTTTACACGAGCAAAGTTTCTATGTCACAGAAACTTTAACAAAGAAAGTATGACAAACATTTTGCGTTTACACGGAGCAAATTATTTGTTAAAGAAAATGTGCCATAGAATCTTTGTCACATAAACTTTGGCAATGAAATATTTGCTGCAGTGTTCACACGACCAAATATTATTCGTCAAAGTTACCTGCAGCGATGAAACAAAATCTTTGTCACATTTTCCACGCTTGTAGCAATGTTCTTTGTTACATAATCTTTAGCAAAGTTCTCCGTTTACACGGACAAATTTAATTTATCAAAGTAACTTTAACATATTTATTTGTCAAAGAAACATTGTCATATTTTGGCATTTACACGAGCAAATTTTTCTGTGACAAACCTACTTTGTCATAGAAACTTTGGTCGTGTAAACGCGCCCTTACATGGTACGTGGGAACTGAAGAAAAAAGAAATCTCAAATTTTTCGTACTGATTTTCTTATTTTTTTTTTGTCAAGGTGCAAGTATAATCGGCTCCACCCAAAAACCGTGGTTGCTAAATCCAGCCGTCATTAAAAAATTCGAAAAACGTATACATATTCACCTACCTGACGCCCAAGCCAGGGCCATCATATTCAAGATGGAAATTGGGAATGCCCCATCAGCTTTGACAGAAGAGGATTTCAGGTAACTAAAAACTGTTGTATTATGTTTCAGTACAAGTTTTTCATATCTTGTACGCGCAGCAAACACTCAACCTTCTAATATTCATAGCGTTCCAGAAACCGAACATAGTTAAACAGTGCAGACCCAAACCAAACGCCGCTTCTGAACAGGGTTTACACTGTTTGCATGAGGCAAATACGTATTTCTCATGAAATGAAACAAAAGTGATACAAACAACAACAACAACAAGAACACCAACGAAAAAGAGACGCCCCTTAATTGACAAATGGACACATCTATTTGATAAGAATAGAACAGTCCATTAGGCATAAAATGGGTTAACTAGTTCCAGACGTTTTTATTTGCAAGAGTGTTACAAAACATATTTTTGTGCAACAGCGTAATTAAATATTGAAATTCATCATGGCATGCATTGTTGACACGGCCTGCATATGTGCCGTTGGCTCTGGTGTCATTCTCAAGTTAGTTTGGACAAGTGCATTTCAGGTTATCTTATTCCATATTATGAAGTATAATATGGTCTGAAGACCCATGTATGGTTTGGGGTTTATTTTTCTTTATGCTAGGCTTTGCATTGTGTGTTTTTGTGGATATATTTTATAAAAAATGTAAAATGAAACATGAAAACGATTTTACTCTCCGAATATGTCATAATCACCACTATTTCTATTAATGTGCATACGTTCAAATGACACATATTAATCATGTTAACAGAGGAATAAAGAAAACAGTCTCAGTTTGATTTTCTGTCCCAAATATGTAGCCTATCAGGGGCCGTATTTATAAAATGACTTAAGTGGTTGCTATGCTGTTGCTAGGGCTTAATTTCTATGAAGGAGATTCCCTACAACTACGAAATTTGCTCTGGAGGAACAGTCTGAAAAGACTGTTCCTCCAGAGTAAATTTCATAGTTGTAGGGAATCTCCTTCATAGAAATGTAGCCTTAGCAACAGCATAGCAACGACTTAAGTCGTTTTATAAATACGGCCCCTGGACATTTTTCTCAACATATTTAAGAGTTCTGTCCGAGATGTCAGAGGGCTATTCTGGTGCAGACATATCAGCAGTAGTCAGAGATGCGTTGATGCAACCTATAAGAAAATTACAGAATGCAACGCACTTTAAAAAGGTAAAGTATTTTATGCATTTAGCAAGCGAATTAAAAAGCACTGATTTAAAAAAAAGGCTTTCCATTCAGAAACTTTTTTGTATTCGTAAACTAAATAAATGACCATTGAAAGATACTCGGCTTCTTATGTAGATGACGGTGCACAGTAAAGTCCACCATCGCAATAGACTCTATGCACTCCGGTGTCTCTTTATGTTCGCAGTTGTAGGGTATGTGGATCATTTCATGCAGTACAGGAAGAATCATTTCTGGAAGGATTTCTTACAGGTTAGCAGCAAGTCTCGAGTGTATTCATGTTATGCGGGTGCGACTTTCTAGTTGTTGAGTATTTCATACCGCGCATTCAGAAACGCACTCACTATATCCACTGACTGAGGAATTTAACGAAACATTTACCTCTCACGAACCACTGAACAGCTACTCATTGGAGATTGTAATTTACCTAAGATTTGGGGGTTTCCTGAGATCCTGAGATGGGGGAGGTGTCGTTTTTTTTGTATTCTTTTTTTTATTTGGGGACTTACCGAAGAATTTTGAACTATCTGGAACAGGACATCAAATGGTCACATAGAAGCGGAATAGTCTGTATAAGGCGTAGTAGCTCTCAATGGTCGTATCTTATGTACGCTTTCAATAAGGACGAGGCTCCGAAATACGCAAAAAATAAATGTCAGTACGCAAATTTTAGTAGAATCAGACTGCATAGAATCCATTAACGTCCCTGTTGAAAAAAATCGCTATAAGCCACAAATATAGCACGACGTTCGTCTTTGATAGAATGAGCCCAGCAGGTTTCTGATGTCAGAATGACGTTATGCAACGTCATGACGTTGCATCGCTGTTCGTTTGACGTCATTTCGACGTCATGAGTCCGAGGCGGAAGGCGTACACCAGGTTCAGTTGCCCGCAGCTTTTCATTATTACCCTTTCATCGATTTAATGTGACCAGAATACAGTTGAAACAGCAATAGAACTATCCATCTATCTCTCCGTCCATCTATCTGTCCGCTCGTCCGTCCGCACTAACTTCCAAATAACAATCTTTTAAAGAATTCATTTTACATGTGAATTATACAAGATGTGTCTATGTATTATATATTTAATATAGGTACACACACCGACAAACAAAGACTCATCAGAGCCCCTAAATGACCTTCTCACTCCGTGCTCCCCAGAAGACCCTGATGCTTTAGAGATGAAATTTACCGCAATACCAGGAGACAATCTGAAAGAACCAGATTTAGAAATGGTATGTTCAGCCAAACGTGTCTCATTGGAATACCCTTTTCATGGGTCTTTTATCTGTAGCCTCCACCTTTTCGGGGTCTGGCTATTGGTATTTTTCTGAACGGATGGGAACAGAGACGTTTTACGCATAAACCGCATTGTTTATGTATAAGATTGACAAGTGATGTATTCAGTGTGTTTTGTTCCGTAAAATAAGTTGCAAATATAGCAACCAAATTTTTTATAATTATCAATAATTACTAATTTAAGAAACCTCGAGGGTTGGGGAGTATGGGGAGGAGGATTTTAAAAGCCTTTCTGTTCCGCAATATACCAATAGCCCGAGGGTAATACAATAGTCTCAATTGAAAATGTATGTCTCTAGCAGCAAATTTCATGCGTCGCTATGGGTGACCTCTTAAGACAGGTTTGACTGTATTCATGAATAATTTCAGCAAGTATATACGATGGCGAGGCAAAAAGAAACTAGCCTTAATCTTATTTTTGGTCGGTATCGACCTTTCTTTTTTTCTGTGTAATTACTCTCTAGCATGATAATTGAGCCGAGACACGAGAAAACCAACAAAGTGGTTGTGCGCCCAGCGCAGACTCAGATCGGCCTGGGCATCCATCCAGACTGATCATACTCTTCGCTAAGCGCTTAAAGAGTAGCTAAGGGTTTAAGCTACATTCATGCGGACAGCGAATACTCTGATCAAACTGGGCGCACAACCACTTTGTTAGTTTTCTCGTGTCGCGGCTCAATTATATCTGGCCAAAAGGTGTTCCAGTCCCGTTCATCCCAAAATGTCCCGGTACCATCACCATAGGACTGAATCACTCGGGGCTTTTTCCCATTACCCAATCCTCATTCGCTGCCTTGACTGCTTCATAGGCATCTATGAAGATCGGGGAAAACGATTCTATGGATGCTGCATCAGGCCGGACACAGGGCATAGAAAGAATTAAATGCCGTATCAGCGTCTGTCCAACATCATGGCTTTTAATAGTCACTGCCACAACATTGTTTCTGCATTCTATGCTGTCTGGGAACACAGTAAACACACAAAGAATCTTGTGAGTATCAGAGAAATTAAGTGTATTGTAAAAAATATTGAACTGTAACAAAACAAAACAAATAAAGTAGGACATGTGGCCAGAAAGGACTAAGATCAGCCCTGGCATCTGTCCAGTTTGATCAGGGTCTTCGCTGTCCGCATGGAGCTAGCTCAAACCCTTAGCTACATTTAAGCGCAAAGCCAAGACTCTGACTAGACTTTGCGTTGTTCGGGTTGATCTGAATCCCCGTTTGGCGCACATGCCACTGTTTTGGTTTTGTCATGTCGCGCCTCAAATTATTATGTGTTTACTTGCAGGTGGATATTACGAAGTCACTACAAACATACAAAGCGACGGTGAAAACTGAAGATTTGACGAAAATACAAAAGTTTATTTCGGACTATGTCGGTTGAAATCCTCCATTTGAAATGTTCTTCATAATTAATGATGTGCAATAAGGACTTGAATTGGCTTCTTTTCAAAACCTGGTTGATTTTTACGTTGTATAGCTTTATATTTTATAGAAAACGTTATATCCCCTCTTCAACTGCATTGTGCAAGAGATTAATAAAACTCTTGTATCTTGGCAAACCAGTTTCGTTTTTCCCGCACATGATAATATTTCCTTTCTGCGAAAGGATCGCATGCAAGGAGAGACTATATTCTTCCAAAGTTTCTGGTACCGCACTCTTTAAGGAACCTTTACCACAAATAAAGAGTTATGTTATAACATGAAGTGATTTTTGTCTTTTAACTTTCCTTGTGTGATTTTATAACAAAGTATAAGAAGGTTACAAAATGTTTCATTTTAATATAACACAAAGAGACTCAAAATAGAGATCAAACATGGTTTTTCATGCATTAACGTTCCATGGTTCCGAGGGAGATGTTTAAAACCGAGACCGAAGGCCGAGATTTTCAACATTTCACGAGGGACTTTCTAACGCTAAGGCATTAGAAAAAATGAAATGTTTGATCACTGTTATTGCATAAATTAAAATACAATTCAAATACAATGCTACAAAAATAACGAAATGTTTGGGCACTATTGTTTGGCATCATCGCTATTACCTTGCTAATTCCTACACACACACATGTCTATAAAATGTCCTCGTTTCAGGCCATTGTCAGCTATCGTGAATTTTTGTCCAACCTTTAGCAGCAGTTCACAAGGCATAATCATTTTCATCAAAGTTTTCACTCTATATCGTCTGCACTTCCATTTTTACAATATCCGATTTGTACGTGGGTTGATCATTAAATAATGGATACACCATTGTAGATTAGTTAATTATATATAGAAATAAGTATCCTTCATGTATCACCAAAGGGTGTCTTTTGAGCTTTCGAATTCATGTTTGAAATGGAAATTTTAATGTGTTACCATAGCAGCATATGACGTCACGTTCATGCTGGGTACCGCGTGTGATTTTTTTCGACGTCATTTTGGTAAGGAGGTGCGTGTATTATGCTTATTTTATGCGCTGTGTAAAGGGAAATTGAAAATTTAGGAACACCTTCCGTTTAAGTTAGGTTTTGGCTTTAGAAAAACACATATATTGATTCTTTATGAAAACGTTCTTAAATTTTGCATGAATTAAAGCTGAAGCAGGGGTTAAAATAGTTGACTTTTAGGGAGTTTGACATTTTATTCCGCTGTTTCAGGTATTATGCTAAAGTTAAATGATCAGCTGTCAAGTACAGGATGATTTTGGTTCTTTCTGCTATACAATGCTCCCGAGACTCTGTTTGCTAAACTGCAATGACGTCACAATTCTGGTCCCTCCCGGCTTAAAAATCAGCGAAAAACGTCAAATTTTGCTCGATCAAATGACATTCCCGGTCTGTACTTCTGCCAGGTTTGAGAGCAAGTCATGAATAACTGGTTATTTCAGTTAGTATCTGAGCCATGCATAAGGCAATTATACTATCACAAACTATTATCCATTCTTTGTTACCAATCAGCAGCAAATATACATGAAAATATGCAAAAATTTAGAGAGTTAACCCTTATAAGTTTAAGGTATCGTTGCCATGACAACGATATGCTTAAACAGTACTTTTGGACTTAATTATATGTCATGTGCTTGCTTCTTAGGTATTATATATCTGAAATACTGTTTTGACACATAACTTATGAAATAAATGCTAGTTTCCACTATTTAATGATCACACCTCGTATAACTATAACTCTCACGTACAAATTTCCTAAAAATTACTGCAAATGCAATTTTGCCGCTTGTATCTGTACTGAAGGTGTATTGCCCTGCAACTTGCATACGAAAAGTCGCAAAGACGGTCATTACAGCACGCAAAAAGCCTTGTTAATACACGGTTTTGTGTTCGTTAAAACGTGCCTATGAATAGCGCATGACACCGATATTTATGCAATAATGACTTATAATTCATAAACTGCAACATTATCCTGCCCCTTAAGCTCGTGCACTCGTTCAAAAACTGTTCAGTCTCCTCAAACATAATTAGACTGCCGGCGGCAAGGCAAAGTTATTCGATAGCAGTTGATCATAGTGCAATCCCGTACTACGAACATTATTATACACACCTCGGCGAAAATATGCGAGACGCTTCTCAATAAATGCAACTGTAGGAAAACAGTAATTTTCCCCCGAAACGTGTCGTTGGTTCCTCCGACATTCTAGCTACTGTGAATATAGTAAATATGTGATATTTACATGCAAGTATTTAAATATAATATTAAATTTATAGTAAATATGTAATATATACTATGTGGTATAATAAATATAGACATTATGACAGTTATTTCTTGCATTTACAGTCAGCGGGTTGACTGTTCCTATTATTAAGAACACGGTTGTTTGGTGACGTGTTTGAGTGACATGTTGAGATGTCTAGACACGATGCTAGGACAGGGAGTGAGAAGATAGTCTACAGCTGAAAACGAACTATCGCGTGGGATAATAACACTATTTCACTGTCTGGATCGAGTTCCGGAACATCCTTTTTTGGAAACGGACAGAACACCAAAGATGGCGGACTGGTTTAAACTCGCTATGTAGGTGCCTCGTTTTATCAAATTTTCTCACTATACATCGTAAGGATCAGACAAACTACCATAGCAGGGAACAAAAAATACAATTACAAAGGTGGTGGACCGGATAACACGCGCTGGGAGAGTGCTTCGTTTTATCAAATTTTCTGACTATTACTCTAGGAGCCAAAATCGCCTATCTTGCCAAAATAAGGGTCGGAGGTGGCACCCTCTGCTATACTTAGTTTGAATGTATTTTTGAATAGTCTGAACCTTCAGAAACTAGGTTTGATTGTTCTGCTCGTCAAATTTTATTGTCAAAATAGTCAAAATAAGCAATGGGTGTGACTACCTATAGTGAAGCAAATATGATTCCATAAGAGTCCTAGAAAAGACAGATAGTAGTCAATCGGGTGTAATATTTGTTTTTATATATGAAAATGATTGTTTTGACCTGTAGTGATCAGATTCAGCGTTTGCCACCTTTACAAAACTTGCATAACTCTGTAATGGGCAGTTATTTACGTTACCCTATTAAATTTTAATTATATAAAACAAGAATCGATGAGAAATATGCCGTAATGATTTAACTGTATCAAATCTCAATATTTTCTTTAAGAATAGTTAATATGCTATAAATTATGCTGCACAGAAAACAGTTAAGAACATCGGGGCTGTTATTTTCGTTATAACAGTTCATGTACCCCTTTAAAACTTAAAACGCAATTGTTTGATAAAACATAGCTAATAAGATAATTGTAAACAGAAAAGTTGACCCGTTTCCTTCAGATCATACTAAACATGATGCAACACAATAGTTGAAATAAGTTTTAAACATACAATACATTTCTTTAGCAAAGTAACGTACTTAACAGATTAACATGTTTGCATAAAAAGACTGTCATTCCTCCAGGAATACATTCATTTGGAACTTTGCCTGTTAAACAAATTAACAAAGTTAAGCTAATTATATTCATTATTTATCAAAAAAAAATCTGCATAGTTTAGTCGCCTACTCAGACAGCAAACAATGTTGTTTACTTGACAAGAAAAATTTAAATTGTCCCAAAAATTAAAGAAAGCGCTCGTGAATTAATCTGCACATGGAAAAGTACTAAAGAAAGCGCTCGTGAATTAATCTGCACATGGAAAAGTACTAAATTTATTTATATTCATTAATATCTTAATTATTTTTAAGAATCACACAATACAAACTAAGTTTTGATAGATTACAGTTTTGTACTTAGAAAGGTAACGTTTGTAACTTTTATTTAAAAATATTCCTTGAGATTAGATGTTGCAAATGCAAAATACGCCAAGACCATATTAGGTTGAGTTATTTTTTACATGAATGTGAAATCGTTTAAACCTACCGTATGTAATTAATCAGCGATATTTCCAAGGCGGTTTATTCATTGTGGTGTATTTATGTTAAAGTTTGTGCTGTCCACTGTTCTGTTGTTGTCGAAACATTGGTTTATTTCGTCTGTAATTTGCCATTATCCTGTTGAAAATAGGCGTTTTGTGTGCCTTGTTATGTTGGTAAAAGGCTAGCTATGAGGTCATCTGCATTGAATGGACTGCATGTTTATTTTGCTACTTGCTAGTATTATTTGAGTTCTTCTAGTTTGGTATCATGGGAGGGTTGTGGCACCCATTGAATCCATTCCTGATCGCTGCCAGTTAACACTACTTTATCTGTTTTGAGCTATTCTTTTAAAAGCAATATTAAAACCATGGTTAAAAATATTTTGGGCGTTTAGCATGATTTTAAACCAAAGTAACGTATATAACACGCTAAAAAGTGTTATTTTTACTCCGCTGCTAGTGTAAAGTGCCATATGGCTACGGCAAAATGCTTCCCTGTACTTCATTTATTGAAAAATATGTGTTTCTTTGGTATTATTTGGTCTCATTCGGAGTCAATTGAAAAAAAAATCAGCCGAAGCTGGTGCTAGGGGGGCATTGAAAGTGTTATATTATTTTATTCCCAGACACCGAGGTTGATGTTTTTGTTTTCTGTGATGTGTATTTTACTACAAGAGAATCTTCAATCACAATTTAGTTAAGCTCCTATCATTTCAAGAATTTTAGGTGAATGGATACAATCTTACGTGAAATAACTGCCAAGTTTACCTTTCCTTCCCTCCTTAATAGGAGTAAACTCTTAAAAGAAAGAATTTGCCTTTGTAGGAGAAAAGTGTTTCTGTTAAAAGTAAATCTTTAGAGGTTAAACCAGCCACAGAAGAAAATAAGAGGTCGAGAATCTTGTTTCCGTTCTAACAAATTGCAGTAAAACATTGAGGTTTGTCCATTAACATTAATACAGTATTATTTCCATAACATGTTTGAAGATCATCTGGAAGTAAGGACATATCAGATTACTGGCAAGTGCAGACGATACTGTCTAGGCACGACTGTTATGATTATGACATTATCAAAATGATATTAATCAATCGAATCAATGATAATTCACTTACTTTATCTCATTTGTTTGATAGTAAAAAAAGGTAAAGCATACAACATTTAAATGTAAACAAGTTGTGAGATTAAATATTGTGGTTTGTAATGATACCGTTAAATAATGTTTGAAATTCAATAAGATGAAGCATTGACGGTTCCTCAGATCTCCGAACGAACTCTTTTATTGTTAAGAAGTAGGCTTATTTAAGGCCATCTAGTAATATGGTCAACTGAATAGCTGCCCATTTTGCTTTCTGTTTTGTTTTGTAATATAAGATAGGTAAACATATATGTTCTGGCTGTTTTCAGTTGGGGTTGCTTAATGACAACCTGTTTGGGAAAGAACTGTTAATTCAGTTTACCGTGCATGTCTTTCGTGAACTTTTGTCAATTTGTGTGTGTGCTTCTTTCCCGTTTGGTTCAAGGGCGGGATGTGGGATCTGACTGTATTTACTTTTCATATTAATGCTCGTGTTACCATGTGCAGAAAATAACCGTTTGCAAGCAAAACACCTTAAATAGGCATTATACCGATGCAAAGATAGACATTATACCGATGCAAATTAGGCACTACATAGAAAGTTTATGTGTATTTATGCTACTATTACACGTTTTGTTTGTAACAATAGCAATTTGAAGCAATGAAATGGGTAAATCAAATTTTTAAATCTCTTCAGAGATTTATGGTTATACTGCTGTTATGTTAACATTCGGAAGCCCAATGTTTTGCTTTCAACATTTGAGGATTACTTTAGGACGGGTTTCTTTCTGCTAAAGGCTACTCAAGCATAAATATCAACACATGTTAACAGTAAAAGGGTAATCTGATAACTCTTTTATTGTTTAATGTTGTATACGTTACCTTTTTTGACTTCCTAACTAAGAGTTTAAGGAAGTGATTTTTTCATTGATTTGATTTAAAAGTCATGTTGATAATGAACTGAAGATAATGACAATATGTCATAACAATATTACCCATGGCTGGAAATGTCATCTGCACTTTCAAGAACAGAATCAATGAAACCAAATCTGCTTTCTTTTCTCGCAGGTAGTTTTTGCTTTTAGATTATCTTCAAGCATGCCATTGAAACAATACTGTGTAAATGTAAATGACCACACCTCTATCTTTTATTGCCATTTGTTTGATGGATGACAACGTTTGTGACATCCTGTTTGCTTCCCTAGATATGAAACCCTTCCAAAATGGTCAACTCGTAATCCCCCTCTCCCCCTCCCCGCATTACGAAAGGAGGCTAAAAAAAATAGCAGAGTTATATTGCGCCACAATATATCAGTTCTCTTTTAGCTCTGTACGAATGATAAAAGCTTAACTAAATTCCAAAGAAAAGTTCTCTGGAAGCAAGATACGCATCAGAGAAAACACTACATTAATCTCGGTTTTAACTGAGCGTGTATTCAGTAATGTAATGTTACTACACTGCCAATGCCTCCAAGCAATAGCTTGAGCTAAAGTCTTTTTTTCAAACTGATTCAGAATGAGCCCAAATGATCATAAACGTGATTTTCATTATGATGAAGTAAGAGAGAGCTATTCACTCTAGCCACGCTTGTGGCAGTAAAGTAAAAAAACTCTCACCTTTTAACTTGTTATATACGTTACTTTGGTGAAAATACATGTGATAAGGCAATGAATCTGTGATTTATTATAAAGTTTTTTTATGGGAAAATGTCAAAACAGATCAAATACTGTAAAAGGCAACATTTAGGAATTGATTCTCTGTGCAACAACCAATCCACGACATCAAACTGGAAATAGCACCATAAAGGTAAAGTACTAAGACGAGTAGTAAGACGATACTATGGGGTAGTAAAATAGACTTGCAGCCCGAAGTCTGTTTTGATTTGTTATAACTGAATACCTGCAGACCGCAGTTAAGTATTATAAGGGCAAAGAGTAGGCATGTGACCTAAAATGGTGTTTGTTTACATGTTTCATTATTTCTTTGGACATTTTTTTGCATGGGTAGCATGAATCACTCTTTATATACACAATACCATGCCAATCATATTTGAGTGCGGAACATATTTTGTTTGTGTTTTGGACATTTAAATCTGCCTAACCACTATGCTATTTAAAGGACACGATTATTGAGGGTTATCTCATTGAACAATTTAGCCTACCTGTTTCTCAAGTGGGTGGGGTAAATTCATATAGAAAAATGCTCAAAAAAGAAAGCAGAAAATCGTTTTGACGCATTATGGCTCTAATAAGTAACACCTGTATTGAAACGATATCCCTAGAGTGGAAAAAAATGACATTGCTTCAAAACATTACTTCCACTGAAGTGTAACAATGCAACAATACATACCTTAATGGTGTTGTTTTCTGCCGTAGGGTACCAAGAAACACATGTGAAAAAAAGTATTTTATAAAATACGTTGCCACATTCAATACGATCCCAGACCCCGAAAAGCGTGTTTAAATCTCTTGTCTGGTTTTTGAGACATATTCATTTTTATCAGCCGGGTAATCAGCATTTGTCACCGGAAAATACTCGCTCGTTCAACACAAATTATGTTTTTGTATGTAACGAGTATGTTCCGGTGACAAGTGCAAATTGCACACCTACTAAAAATGTGTATTTCTCAAAATCCAGTCAAGAGAATTACACCGTGTTTCGGGCTCAGGAACAGAATGGATTTGAGCATCGTATTTAATGAAAATAATCACGAAGAAAATATAATTACGTTCAATAGGAAAGTCAAGAAAATATTTGGGTCACCACTAGAAAATAAAGCTGAACAATAACTGACATGAAAATATGCCGATCCAAGTGCATGTGTATATTTTTCGCCACATCACTGCCTATTTTATATGGAGAAATGTACTCGCCGAAACCCGATATGGCTCGTTTGACCGATGCGTACGCTATATAGTCAGAAAATTAATTTGATCATTGAAAACGAAGCACTCACCTAGCGCGTGTAATCCGGTCCATCATCTTTGGTGCTCTGTTCCGTTTCCTAAAAAAACAACGGATTTTCCGGATCTCGATCCAGACAGTGTATTCATACATGAAATTTAGACTAGCGTCTCCTTTTTTTTTTTTTTTTTTTTTTTTTTTTGTAAATATTGATATGATAGATAATGAGTTGTCCAAAAACCTTCCGTATCATCTCATCATAAAATTTAAAGAGTAACTACAGTATCAGGGAATATATTCAATCACTCAGGATTTCCTGCCATTGGACCAGTTCGGATGTACTAGGGGATAGTCGGGTAACTTTGGACAGGTGGGTAACTTCGGACATACCATTGCAAACAGTGAAAATCCAGATGAGACGGCTCATAGTGAGCCGTCTCATCAGGATTTTTACTGTTTGGTCAGTTATTATTTGCTAAGTTCCAAACAACTGACACATAAAGGAAACAATGTGACTGTCCGAATTTACCCGCTGGCCGAAGTTACCAGACTCTCCCCCCTATTTATGTGTTCATAGAAACATTTTCTTAGTGTAACCAAGGGGATAAGCCTTTGAAAGGCGGATTTTGATAAGTGTGGAACTGGCTACACAGACATCATGGAATGAAAATAGGGTAAAATGCAGCCTTATTCCTATTTCAGGGGCAGATACCTCTAAAAAGACTAACTGCTGAAAAGATCTGTTATTATTTGACCTAATATCTAGTATATAACTAATTAAAAAGTCTGTGGTATTTCGTAAAGTCGAAGAAGGATACAAAGCTGATTTTAAGGCATGGCTTATAAGTGAAAACAAACACGTTATTCGAGAGTATTTCAGAAAATGAACGCATCAGCTGTTTTGCCTAAAGTTGCTGTACTATTATGACATAAATGATTTTTCGGTTACAGTTTTTGATAAAACAACAGTATTTCAAAGACAGCAGTGCATATCATATTAGTGCTAGGCCCGAAATCTGTATCTACGCTAGAAAACACTTTCGCTCTCCCTAAAGAGTAGAGTTTGATACCCATGTGGATGTTATAGCCTGTACCTCTCTAGACATAAAAAAGCCCGGAGACATTCTGAGAAATCCCTCTGGGCCGCTAGAGGGGTGAATTTGTAAAAATAACAAAAAATGACTATTTTCTCTCATCTTTTTAGATTTTGAAAAAAATCCGGTAGTCTTAATTTTGTATTAAATTACACCCATATATATGTTGCCACATATGTGTTCTAATAAATAAGACCTTCCAAGGTGAGGTAAATATCACCAAAGGGGTCCCACGAAGGGATAATTATTAGTAGTATAATTTTTGTAATTTTGGCCCCACCCTATAAAAATGTTATGTTCTTAATCACTTCTAAAAGATTTTGATTTTATTTAAGTATGGAGGGTTTGCATATAGCCTGTAACAGTTTTTAAGTGCATAACAATTTTGTTCGAGATAACGGGTGTGCCACGGTAAAATGAGATATATGAATGCAAAATTCTCTTAAACCAATGACCAAACTATTTAAATATAAACTACAACTGTCTCTGATTGACATGGAATAACGCATTTTCGTTGGAATTTTGTAGATGAACTCTGAAATGTTTGAATAAACGTCTAATTTGATGCAAATCTGGAGAATATATACATATTCATATGTGCTACTGACTTATATATGTTACATATTTATGTACATGTTACATGGACATATTTATATGTAAAATGCAATTTATACAAAATGTACAATATGATTTGATTATACTGTATACAGACAAAATTTCATTTTAAAAACTTGTGGAACCATGGCTATTTCGAACTTAAAAGTGTATAAGTGCATAGTATAACCTAATCGTCATGGTACCATGTTGTCCAATACATACAGTTGCATGTGGGCAGATGGAGCTCATCAGCCTTTGGGGGTAAATAAGACCTACATGTAGAAGGGTAGGTGCAATCCTTAACCTTGGTTGGCAGTCCACCTATAGGAATTCATTGCTAGGTCTGTGAACAAAACGTGCTAAAGAACACCTGTGAAAACAGCATCACTGGGTTGAAGACTTCCTAGAAGAAGTCAACGGCCAGTGTAGAGCACCAACATGAGTTCAACAGTCGTGTGTTACTTGCAAGACCCGAGCGCGCCTTGCTCAGCTTGGTACAACATCTAGATTTCAGAGATCACTGTTGATTAGGACAGTCCTAATCAGCTTGGCCCTTTCGGTCTGATTGTATTATATCCAGTGGCTTGCTTGGAGAAAACAAGATGCCACTTCCACCTCCATGAATCTCCCAAGCCTAGGGGTCAATTTGGGTTGGTGTAGACCCAACATCAAAGAGTGAACGTCTTCCTAGAAGAGGTAAACTCCCTGGGTGGAATTACACTTTTAGCCAACACGTGTTCATGACCAAGGCGAGCCATATAATTTTCTTGGAATTCGGTTGTGGTCAACATAATCAGCCTGGAGAAGTATGGGCTCCATCAGGTTGACTTTTGCCCAAGTAACATTTTGGAAGACAGACCCAAGGATACTTTTTGTTGTTGTGTTATTGTTTAACGTCCACGGTAAACAGCTATGGTCATGTCGGTACGGTCAGTTAACCTAACCATACTGTTCCTGGGCAGGCTTACACCTCCTAAGCGGTTGACCAGTACTAAGTGCACTTACTTTCACCAGTAACTGAAAACTGCCCTTCTTGAATCAGCGGAAGGGAAACTGATAGTAAGAGGCCGGATCGGGTATCAAACCCGGGACCTCTGGCTTATAAGTCAGACGCGCTACCGACTGTGCTGCACGGCCCGGTTCCCCAATGAAACTCGAATACTGGGTCTGTCGGGGCCCGGCTTAACAATGATCACGCCTACCGTTTGACGTTAGTAAGTACAGTAGAACCTCAATGGCTCGAACCCTTATGGCTCGTTACCCTGCCTGGCTAAAACCCATTCTTGGGTCCCTAGAGGTCAATATATATAGAAACTAACCCTGGATGGCTGTAACTTCCCTTGGCTGGAACTAATTTTCATGGTCCCAAGCCTGTTCGAGGATTGAAGTTCTATTGTAGCTGATAAGTGTGCGACTGATGTGACAAAGGTCGAGAAAATGAGAGGTAGGGAGAACATCTCAATACGTTTGACTGATTGATTGATTTGGTGCTTTACGTCCACAGTAAACAGCTATGGTCATGTCGGGACGGTCAGTTAACCTAGCCACACTATTCCTGGGCAGGTTTAGACCTCCTAAGCGATTAACCAGTACTAAGTGCACATACTTTCGCCAGTAGCTGACAACTGCCCTTCTTGAATCAGCGGAAGGAGAAACGAAAGTATGTGGCCAGACCGGGTATCGAAACCAGAACCTCTGACTTATGAGTCAGGTGCCAACCAGTCTGCCGCAGACTCTCCGTTTGAGAGCAGCTCTTTTCAGTGTCACAACACAATCATAAAGATCAGGGGCCGTATTCATAAAGCCACTTAAGTCGTTGCTATGCGGTTGCTAAGGCTAAATATCTATAAAGGAGACTCCCTACAACTATGAAATTTAGTCTGGAGGAACAGTCTTTGTAAGACTGTTCCTCCAGAGCAAATTTCATAGTTGTAGGGAATCTCCTTCAAAGAAATTTAGCCTTAGCAACAGCATAGCAACCACTAAAGTCGTTTTATGATTACGGCCCCTGAGCAAGATGACAAGTAGGGAGACCATTATTACCAGTAACTCCAGTAAATTACGAAGGACATTCTGGTTGCACAAGATGATTGGAATGGCAGGTGGAAGGGAATCACAAACAGACTAAGAGACTTATGTGGACTCTACTGCAATGCCAAGACTGATAAGAGAGGTCTAAAACTCCTAAATTTGCAACCTTAACGACCGGTACTGACAAATACCTGGGCCCCACAAACCATCCACAAGGTTGACCACGGCCGAGACAGGAAGCATTAAGACCAGATTGACTACATCTTGGTTAGGAAGCGGTTCCAATGAGGAGGACAAGAAGCTTTCTTAGCGCAGACATAGGAAGTGTACATTACCTGTTGATGATTACCTCTCAAGTTTGTCTGAAGGAGACCAGAAAGACAACCCAGCCAAGACTGATGTTTCACCGTGAGAAGTTAAAAAACCCAGATGTGAACATGCAAGTTCCCAGTAACAATAGGCGGGAAATTCGCACCATTCATCTGTCTGAGGGATGATGACAGACATAGATAGCACGATTACAAACTGCAATACAACATTGACTGACATAGCCAATGAGATACTTGGGAAGGAACGTCAGGGGACAACGCCCTGGGTCACTAGGGCGTTGTCCTATGACTTTCCTTCCCAGGTATCTCACTGGCTATGTCAGTCAATGTTCGAATCTCTCCAATGTTCGAATCTCTCCTCACATCAGCGAGATCAAGAACATTATGTTCTTGATCTCGCTGATGTGAGGAGAGATTCGAAGGAGAGCAGGTATGAAGCAAGGAGTAAAAGAATACAGGGCATCCAAAAGACCCTGAAGAAAGCAAAGGAGGATAGTGCAAGGAGATTGAAACTTGTCTGAACAAAAATATTAGCATAACAGATGGTGAAGGATCTATCTTCAGGGAAACAGGGAGATCAACAAATATCCAGGACTAGTATGGAACATGTCTAAAAGAGCACCAAATTCTCAGCAGATGGGCAGAATATTACTCAGAGCTATACAACTATGTGTCATGGTGACAATACAGTTCTGGACTGCACTTGGCACTCAGACAAAGATCTACAACCGATCCTTCGTGAGGCAGCTTAGATTGCAGTAGCTGCACTGAAAAAGGAAAAGTCGGCCGGGTTGATAATATTTCAGTAGAACTTGTTCAAGCATGCGGGGAGACCATGAAAGGTCTGTAAAAAGTTCTGAAGAACAGAAGAATGGCCTACTCCTATGACTCTGTCGCTGGTTACTACGCTCCCTCAAGAGGGCCAACAGCAGATCTGCCAGTACTACAGAACCATCAGCCTCAAAGTAAAGTCATGCTGAAAGTCATCTTGAACAGACTCAACCCCCAAGTTGGAGAAATTATCGCTGAACAAAAGGCTGGTTTCAGCGTCGGAAGAGGCACAACAAAATAGGTAATCTATTCTCTGTAGAAATTACTCAGGTGAGCAAATGGTCATTTTTGAGTCTCCTGGGCGTTTCTCGAAATGTCTCCGGGCAAAAATCTATGGTAAAATAAATGTAAATTTTAATGCACAGAGTTGCCAAACTCTACTATTAAAGGAGAGCGAACCTCTTTTTTTTCTCCTGAGCTCCTGGACTAATTCGTATATATTAGAACCTCTTGGCCGATATCACTGCTGGTGGACAAATTTTCCCTGAGGATATCATCAACCCAGTTAGTCACTGTTTCAGTGTTGATTTTGGTTCTGTAGCATTGGGGCAACTACTTAAATAGACTTTAAGTAACCTTATTAGGGCCCCGCCAGACGAAGTCTGCGGAGGCCCTATAGTAATCACCTTGTCCGTCCGTCTGTCTGTCTGTCCGTCCGTCCGTCCGTCATCATTTCGTGTCCGCTCAATAACTCTGAAACCGATAAAGATATTTTCACGAGACTTGGTACAAATGTAAAGCATCATCAGACGATGTGCAGAGAACAAAAACCATAACTCCACCTACAATTTTTACTGAATAATGTCCCTTTGAAATTTTGAGTACAAAAATCGTGTCCGCTCCATAACTCTATAACACTTAAAGATATTTTCACGAGACTTGGTATAATGTAAAGCATTATCAGACGATGTGCAGAGAGAAAGAACAATAACTCTGCCTACAGTATTAACTAAATTATGCCCCTTTGTAATTTTGAGTACAGAAATCGTGTCTGCTCCATAACTCTGAAACCCTTAAAGATATTTTCACGAGACTTGGTACAAATGTAAAGCATCATCAGACAATGTGCAGAGAACAAGATCCATAACTCTGCCTACAGTATTTACTGAATTATGCCCCTTTGAAATTTTGAGTACAGAAATCGTGTCCGCTCCATAACTCTGAAACCGTTACAAATATTTTCATGAGACTTGGTACAAATGAAAAGCATCATCAGACGATGTGCAGAGAACAAGAACCATAACTCTGCCTACAGTATTAACTGAATTATGCTCCTTTGTAATTTTGAGTACAGAAATCGTGTTTGCTCCTGACTCTGAAACAGATAAAGATATTTTCACGAGACTTGGTACAAATGTAAAGCATCATCAGACAATGTGCAGAGAACAAGAACCATAACTCTGCCTACATTGTTTACTGAATGATGCCCCTTTGAAATTTTGAGTGCAGAAATTGTGTCTGCTCTATAACTCTGAAACCAATAAAGATATTTCCACAAGACTTGGTACAAATGTAAAGCATTGTCAGACGATATGCAGAGAACAAGAACCATAACTCTGCCTACATTATTTACTGAATTATACCCTTTCATTATTTACTGAATTATACCCCTTTGTTATTTTGAGTACAGAAATCATGTCCGCTTCATAAATCTGAAACCGTTAAGAGGTATTTTCATGTGACTTGGTAAAAATGTCAAGCATTATCAGTCAATATGCAGAGAACAAAAACCATAACACTGTCTACATTATTTACTAAATTATGCCCCTTTGAAATTTTGAGTACAGAAATCATGTCAGCTCTTTAACTCTGAAACCATTAGTGATATTTTCTCAAGACTTGGTACAAGTGTAAAGCATCATCAGGTGATGTGCAGAGAACAAGAATCCAAACTCTGCCTACATTTTTTACTGAATTATGCCCCTTTGTATTTTTAAACATAGAAATCATGTCCGCTCTATAGCTTTAAAACCATCAAAGATATTTTCATAAAACTTGTACATAATATAAAGCATCATCAGACAGTGAGCAGAGAATAAGAACTGTAACTTCATCTAAATTCCCCCTTGGTAGTTTACAGTCTAGAAAACGTGTTTGCTCTCTAACTTTAAAAATGTTTAAGATATTTTCACAAAACTTGGTACAAATATAAACATCATCAGACAATGTGCAGAGAAAAGGAACCATAACTACACCTTCTCTCTGTTATTTTAGGTATGACGATCTTGTCCGCTGTATAACTTTAAAGCCTTTGAAGATATTTTTATAAACATTGGTACAAATATGAAGCATCATTAGATGATCTGAAGGTGTGCAGAATGCAAGAATGGTAACATTAGTTTCCTGCTTCACAGAGTTGTTGCCCATGTTTTAATCAATCATGATTATGTATTTTGCCCATATCTTAATGACACTACCAGAGGTTTAATTTCAAACAACATATTGAATATGAAGGAACAACATGATAATAGAAAGCTGGTATTGTTATTTCTGGTTGGGCACATATGACTTAAATGTCATCAACAGTTTCATAAAGGCGGGGCCCTATTAGTTACCATGTTTCTAGTTCCATTTTATGGATATCTGGTATTTTTGTTTTAAATCATTCTAAAACTATAACTTGTCATAGCGGAGTTTTGCTTCCATCCTTTTGAGTTTTTTGGAGCTTTTTGCGGGCTCTTGCTGCATCAGACATCTCTTTCCTGAAGCTCTTGTCTGCCGCCTACCTCGAGACGCAGGGGGTTGAGGTGGCTCGATTGGGGACGCCTGTGCTTGCGAGTTAATATGAAGGTTTGATATCTGCGGCTAATGTGTCCCGCGGAATGGGACAGTTAGTATGGCTCGGAGAGGTATGCTCGTTGCCTGCCGAGACCTGTCCACCATCTCTTTTCTTTCAAACGTTTGGTGACAATCAAGTAGTTAAATGCAGAAATACGAGTCTGTCGCACTAATTTTGTTATGATTTCGTTTATACTATAACCTCTTGGTCGATATCACTACTAGTACTAGTGGACAAATTGTCCCTGAGGATATCATCAACCCAGTAAGCCACTGTTTAAGTGTTGATTCTGGTTAATGTATATCTATTTTTTTTAAAAATTATTCTAAAACTATTACTTGTCATAGCGGATATTTGCTTCTATCCTTTTGAGTTGTTTTGGCTTTTTGCGGGTTATTGCTGCATTGGGTATCTCTTTCCTGATGCCCTTGTCTGCTGCCTTTCTCGAGATGCAGGTGTTAATGTGGCTTGATGCGGGGAGCCTGCGCTTGCGAGTTAATTCGTAGGCGACTCTTACCTTATGTCTGCAGCTAATGTGTCCCGCGGAATGGGACAGTAAGTGTGACTCGGAAAGGGACGCTCGATGCCTGCCCATCATCTCTTTTCTTTCAAATTTTTGGATTTAGGGACACTGTAGAAGTTAAATACAGAAACGCGCGTCTGTTGCACTAAATTTGGTACGGTTACGTTTTATTTTATACATGAAGCATAATGGAGTTGTTTCTATGTTTCAGACGGATATGTTAATGTCATTACGAACACAGAAGGCGACAGTGAATAAACAAGATTTGATAAAATTACAAGAATTTACAGATAATTTTGCATAAGAAAGATACTGACTTGAGAAACTCTTTGGTCATTTTACTGCATATTTATATCATCGAACTACATGTATATACAGGTTTTGTAAAGTACGGTTTTGTTAAACCTTGCCAACAAACAAAACGAGAAAACCGGAAATATATATCCACCAGCGTACATTAGACAAAAGATCAACTAACGCTTGAGCTAGAAGCAAGAAGGATTAAATAAAGTATGGATGCCTAATCATTTAGAAAGCTAAATGACAGAACGCGAGCGTTCTATGTGAAACTGAAAATTAGACATTTATCGAAAACCTCGAAAAATGGCAAATCTCCATTCCCGTTATTTTATCACAACAGGTACAGCTTTACCCGAACAAAAAAAGCGAACCCGAAGATCGAAGACGACAAGCACGCCAAGTCTTAGATGATTTCCAAAGGGTTAAAATACTTTTCGGAATTAAAGACTCATGGTATTAACTAAGCAATGAAATTGATTCCTGATTAACAGCGAGAAATACGAGAGAAACTTCAGAAAATGTATTACCAAAATCCACAAAACCACGATTATTTCAGATGATTCGATGTAATTTACCTAATTTATACGAAGACATGGAAATGAACAGTCAAAGAAGAAACCAAAATAATAAGAAGTAAACGGCAATCACAAAGTCTGAAAAATATATTAACTAAAGTAAAATCTCAGGATAGTAGTGGCATTCCTGAAGTTACCAAACTGTGGAATAAGAGGATCAGAATTTTTATTTAAAGGCGGTATAAAATTCCATATTATAAACAACATGCCATGTGACACTAGGTCTTTGATTTCTTTTATACAATGTACCGGATGCAACGGAGAAAATACAGGGGAAATTGAGGGCACTCTAAGACATAGGCTGACAGTCCACAGACAAATAATACCAGATATAAGAACAGGGATGCTTTATGTGTGTCATCATATGCTTGATAGATGGATCAGCAGATCCGCTGTCAAATTTCAAAACTTCCCTTTGTACAAAAGCAACAAGACCGTGTAACTGAGAAATTCAAGAGAGTTATTTTATTGACAAATTTAAACCAAAGGTGAATAGGAATTTTTAATAGTGTTTCTAATCGACGAGATTTAACGTGACGTCATTGCCTTCATTCATTATAAATATTATATAGATTAATATAATGTAAATTTTAAAAAGTATTGATAAGATTTAACGTGACGTCATTTTCTTCATTTGTTCATAACGTCGTTACTATTAGTGAAATCGTCTTTACTGTCATGTTGCATCTTTAGAGTGCCATGTATGTTTTGTTTCTTTTGATTATCTTTATCTAGTAATGAAACCGGTTAAGAGAATAAATTAAAAGATAGTACAGGCAGATTTCTTATATATATTATCTATCTTAAATAAAGAATCTAAGAAAATATGCCTTGGGGGTGGGGGGGAGAGAGAATGATCTCGGGTTTAACGTCTTACCAACACCTAAGTCTCATGAAGACGGGAATTCGGTTAAAAGTCTCATTTGAAAGAGCGGAGAAACGGGGGATCGATCTTCACCTTCACTATCTTTTTCATACATAAAGGACCGGCCTTA
Organism: Ctena decussata; assembly: GCA_963989385.1. Classification (NCBI taxonomy): domain Eukaryota; kingdom Metazoa; phylum Mollusca; class Bivalvia; order Lucinida; family Lucinidae; genus Ctena; species Ctena decussata. The sequence goes on along the minus strand of OZ022503.1, from coordinate 84,579,330 downwards.
GCCTGGCTCCCGCTAAACACTTATAACAAATGACGCATAACTATATTAATAAGTGCAGTGAGGCACTGCTTTTTTCGTATGGTCAATTTAACGTAACTCTACAGTCATCACGTATACAATTTGCCCCTGACAGTGTTACTTCCGTTTTTGACTATTTCAAGCACTATAAATTGCATTAGACCGGTTGTATCCGTGATACAAGTGGCTACATAAATTTCATATCTACAAATTGGTTTTCCTTTTATTTCATTAGCAACTGTACCCGAATAATCGTTTTTTACATAATTCTTTAGAGACTTTTAGGCCAAAATAATGATGCATCCATTTTTCTGGAATACGCTCAAATAACGTCTGTTTTCACTAATAAGACATGTCTAGATTTCAGGTTTTTTTTCTTCTTCGACTAAACGAAAACTCACATATTTTAATCTAAAGAACAATGCCACTGACACTTTGTAGTTATAATATGGTAGATATTATGTCAATTTACGGCAAATCTGCAGTAAGTCAGTGTAGAGTTATCTGTCCCTGAAATTGGAATATGGCTGCTTTCTATCTTATTTTCATTCCATGTCATATGTATAGCCTATTCTACTTGTTTTCAGATTTGCATTTTAAAGACTTACTCCCTTGGTTATAGTAAAATATGTATCTTCGAACGTACGGAATGGTCCAATAGCATGAAATCCTGAGTGATTGGACATATGCCCTAATACAGTCTATGGGCTCTAGGACACATGAATAACCACCAAAATACCTTTACATCTTAAAATTTTCATTGAATTTCATGAATGGAGGTGGCTCTTTATGACCAAGTTTCATGGCATGATATTTTGAGTGAATGTGTTCTTATGAAACTTGATTGCTTAGGATCATGTAAAAGCCACCTTATTTTTAAATTATTTTCAGGAAAATAGGTTATCGTGATCTGCGGTGTGACCCAATTTTAAGCAGGAAATCTTCAGTAACAAGATGCATGAATTGATCAAAGAAGATACAAATAAGACCAAAAGAAGCACGCTTGTACTGAAATAATAAACTTGCATCGTTTTTTTTTTTTTTTTAAAAAAGAGAAAATAATGCAGGGGAGCGTTGGACTTTTGTAGTCTATTTTCAAAGCATGTAATTTTGAGTGGTCAGATATAGGCAGTGGTGAAGCTGGTGGCGCTTGCACATAAAAACGCTTAAATATCTTGAGCTCTGCAAATTGCATTAAATTTCAGACAATACAATCATTGTGATTTTTGGAGTTTCGATGTATGCAGGAATGAACTTGTGCGGCTGACATTTTGATAGTATAGTGTAAAGGGGTGTATTCTACCGTGACAGGATGTATGAGTGATTCATTTTAGTCCAAACATGTTGATATCTGCAAAGTCTTTCGAAGTACAACAGTAGGTCGCGGCAGCCCAGTTAATATAATTTCACGTTTAGTTATACAGATTGGCATGCACTAATGAGATGGTTCATATAAACCTGTCAAACTATGAGGTTTCAATAAAATATGTTTTCATAAATATATAGCAAGGATAAGACATTTTAGTGCAAAAGCAAATAGAACAATTCTAAGGAACTGACACAATTCAACCGTTATAAGAACTGGGCGAAACTATGCAGCCAACGCGTCCTTTGGAGAAACTAAACTGTATGGCTACTGCGATAGAGTCCTCTTTCGATGTGTATGTTTGTATAGAGCACTTCTCAGCAAAAGAGGCTTAGGTATTTCAATCATGAAAAGGATTTCATTACTGATAACGCCTGAAGCACAACATCCGTCAATATTTTTTTTCTGTTCAGAACACGGTATTGTGCTTCAGGATATAAGCAGAAGTGCTGATGCACTGGGAATATGGATCACAACTGTGAAAGGTTACTGAGTACACTTTCAGGAGAAGCATCGCTGTCGTCTTTAGTTTTGGCTTCTTTCTGAAAAGTGGTCAGTTCTCAAAGAACCAGATTTGCTTCTAGAGCAGTAGTTTTTTACCGAGAGAGTAAACCCCTTTTTGGAAGGGCTATATCGTCCAGGGAAGCCAACAGGAAGTGGCAACTGCAAAAATTGGAGGAAATAAATGGAGGTGTACCCTTACGCATTTTGGCACCAGGAAGTATTAGATAACTAAATTTCGGTGGATAGGCAGTGGTGTTATTACTTAGTTCTTGTGTGACTAATCTAACTGAACAAGAAAAGTCAACAGTCATCAATATCTTTTAGATCTTTTGCAGATGGCTGCAATGAATATCAATAAGCGGCGACGTGACAAAACCAACAAAGTGGCATGTTTACCCTGGGAAGACACATATCAACTTGGGCATCCGCCCAATCTAAGCAGAGGCTTCACTGTCGACATGGAGGTAGCCGTTAGCTACCCTTTAAGTCCAAGCAAAGACACTGAACAGACTGGCTAAAGGAACAGGCTGATCTAAGTCTTCGCTGGCGCACATGCCACTTTGCTGATTTTGTCGTGTCGCGGCACATTTTGTCTTTTGCAAAGTGATTGCAATCAGCGTTTACCCAGTCTAAAAAGACTACAATAATTCTTTTATTGTTACACTGTAAACAAATGTGTTTAGAATCAATGCAAAAAATGCAGTCCGATTTTTTATGTGTTCAAATCGTAACATGTTCAATTTGCAACATGTTTAGGTTCATGTGTAGAAATTAAACATGTACAAAACTGGTTATATCTACCTTTTATTTTGAAAATTTCCTCTGTCAACATTTTTGTCTCTTTTTTTCGTTCTTCAACGGGGAAAAGAGAGAACGGATTCATCCGAAACGCGTAACAGAATAAAACGTGTTTAGCAGACATTGTCCGGGAAAATAGTAGAAAAGGTGTACATGTTTAGCTATCTGACACATTCCTAAACATGTTTACACGTAAACATGTAACCACTTGTGTTTTATAGCTAATCGCGATTTTTACAGTGTAGGAGTGTATAGAGCTTTCGTAGTCTGCTGGGAGTGAGAGTGATGCCTTGGTCCGTCTGTCTTCTTGAATTGGTTACACTGTATGCAGTAAAAAAAACTAGTAAAATGGCATTCCTTGGTTAATTTGAAACAAATGCAATCGAGTTAACTTACACTTTGACACTAAATGCCGAAAAAACACTTCTTATTGTTATACTGCTGTTTGCCTGTAAAGCGGGTACTTTTAGATCAAGGCGCGATGGCCAAGCCTGAATGATCCATTACCATAAAACTTAACTTACACTTTGACACTAAATGCCGAAAAAACACTTCTTATTGTTATACTGCTGTTTGCCTGTAAAGCGGCTACTTTTAGATCAAGGCGCGATGGCCAAGCCTGAATGAACCAAGAGTCAGGCTCCAATATAACTCAATCTACCAAATTGTAGACAAGAAACATCTTTAAAAAAGATAATTGTCGAAGATGAAATTCGTTTTTAAAGATCAACTTTTTAGTCATGTCAGGACGGATCCACCGCTTCCTGGGTATTATCAGTACTTGTAAAGTAAATGTGTCTTGTTCAAGGACAAAACATGAATTCCCGAGTGAGGATTATCGTGATCAGCCTTGGTCGAGTTCGATTACAACTATTGTCTGACGATAGTATGTCATGGAAGCGGGTCAACTCGGCCTGCTTTCTGTAAGCCTGGGGTCTTCACGGCTCCTGGGTCAACTCGGCCTCCATTCAACTCGTCCGGGTCAATTCGGCCTGCTGTCATTTGCATCCTCGCCCCAACCTACGAAGATGGGCTGCGCCAGGAATGAACGGAAACACAATAAACGAATAGAGTTTGTTGGGTTGTTGATTTAATAAGAAGTCCTTCAAAATGGTGGACAAAACATGAATGAATATAAAGGGCAACCCAATAATCCCTCAACGGATAACTGCAACTGCTGCTAGACTATGGTAACGGGACGTTCCGGGCCTACAATAATACAATGGCGCTGGGATAGCCGGACCAAGGTGCAGGGCAATTATATTTTAATTGTTTCCATAGTGCCGGAGTTTTAAGATTGGGGTCCTTTACCCTGTAAGATTTAATGGCATGACTGAACTGCAAAAATACCAATACCTCACCAGGAGCTAGCTGTAACCGGGGGAACACTTATCAAAAGTCTATTTCTTAGCTTCTTCTGCCTCATATTTTCATGATTTTCCCTGACTTCGTTAACTTGCCGACTTGTTTCTTTACGGGTATGAGGCGGAGTTTATACAAGGGCTCTTAAAAGAAGGTAATAAACACCTTGCACAGAAATTCAACTTCACCTACAGGTACATAGATGATGTTCTGTCTCTGAATAATCCAAAGATTTCAGAGTATATTGACCTCATCTATCCATGTGAACTGGAAATTAAAGATACCACAGAGTCCAGTTCATCTGCTTCATACTTAGATTGCTATCTCTATATTGACAATGGAAAGCTTGTTACTAGGCTTTATGACAAGAGGGACGACTTCAACTTTCCCATAGTTAACTTTCCTTTTCTGAGTAGTAATATCCCTTCGGCACCTGCATACGGAGTTTATGTTTCTCAACTAGTCCGCTATGCTAGGGCCTGTTTCAAATATCAAGACTTTGTTGAAAGAGGGAAGCTACTCACTCAGAAACTGTTGAAGCAGGGTTATCATAAAGCGAAGCTTGTGTCGACAGTTAAAAAGTTTTATGGGAGACACCATGACCTTGTTGATCCCTACAATGTGGCCGTTTCTAAACAAATCTCCGATTTGATGGCCTCAGCCGAAGCTTAGTTAAGCTTTGAAATACCGGACTTTCATTTTCACTGACTTTTTCCACAGATACATAGATATGGCGGGTGTATTATAATAGGCAGGTGATGCTTATTATCCCGCGGGCACCTGATCACACCTCTGTTTTGGGGTCCATGTCTGTGTATCTAAATCCGGAATTGTCTATGTTTAAATGACTTACGAGTTCGGACTTATGATTTGGGTACCTTGACCACTATCATTTTTGGCCCAATTGCTAAGGGAGTGAATTCGTGAGTTTGTGAGTGAGTGAGCGTGTGTGCAATTGAGCGAATGAGTATCAAGATAAGCCTGCATCGAAATAATTCCTTATCTAGAAAATTTTATCGCCGATGCAATGAATTGGTTTCAAAACTCAATGTCAGGTTAAAGTCACTTTCACATGAAGGCCTATCGGAACCAGAATTTTATGATGACTTAGTATACAAATTCAAAAAGATAAGGGGTATGTCTGATTTTTTGTTCAGCTTCGAAAAGTAGTTTTTTGTTCTCATTGTATTTTGTTCAGTGCTAGCACTAACCATCAAAATCAGGAAGTCATATGACTTCCAAGGTTTGTCATTTGGAAGTTATGCTGAAGGATAGACTTGGTTTCTTCCAGAATGTCCATATTTATATTGCTTTCTCCTTCATTAATGGGTGAAATACGATTATTACAACAAATTTAACTCATTATTTAAGTCAATATTCACTTTATAAATGGTAGGTTATGATAAAAATTGGAAGTCACTGACTTCCTGGCATTCAGTTTTAGAAGTCACAGACCCCCAGACTTCCACTAGTGGAAGCACTGTTTGTTTCCTTGTAATTTTAGTTAGAAATACATCAGTTGTTAAAGAAAACTGATTTCTGGCGCGGAAGATCGGAAGCGCGGTGCGGTTATGGCTTTCATACCAGACCTTTAAATACACGATTGGAAAACTCGAATGCGCCTGATTTACGGCTGCTCAAACGGGTCATGAAATTTGCAAATACACTTTTCGCCATTCGTTATTATTGAATAAAACACGTCTATCCGCAAATAACGGTGATTAAATTAAAAAGGAAGCGAAGCCAAAATAAAGTTTATATTCATAAAACGTCATTTTGAAACTGTTTCTTTTCACAAAGGGTAGATTGTGTTTATTACCCCCCATACAATAAAAACCCGGATGCAGGTCATGTATGCTCTGATATGTCTACGACAAATAAGAAGTTAACCTGTACTTCTTGCTTATGCTAAGCTTGTAGTATGTGGAGTCCAAGAAGCTCAGTGGGTTAAAGAGCTGGGGTGCATGGTATGCTAGAGGGTGTCACCCCAACCCTCCCCCCTCAAACCGTACGCAGTATTCAGCAGCTCAAATTAGCAAATCGTATGCGTACTCGCAGAAAGACATAAATAAATAAATTAATTAATTAATCGTCAGTCATTAGATAATAATGTGCGAAGCCGCAGTGGTTTCCCGTTGCATGGCCGGACAATTGTAGAGATCTATAGCAAAACCGCCTCTTGGATACTTTGATACTTCTGCCACTGGTTGATACTTCTGCTACTGGTTGAAATGTGAAGGATATCCAAGAGGCCCTTTTGCTATAGTGTTTGAGGCCTGATTCCGAAATGTTTGTGCATATCTTTCTCTTCTATAAAAGTACAAGCACTTATTAGAGTTAACAGGGAAAGTCAGTGTCTTGTAATTTACAAGATGTGAAAGAGACAAAGTGTGCATTCATAAAACGCAATATTTTGCCAAAATAGAATTGGCAAAGTCCACAAAGTTCGATGCCTTCTCAGGGGCCCTGCGCATATTCCTATTATTCCAAAACAAAACGTACATGTTTACATCCTTTAATGATCACAGAAAGTTTCACTTGAATTGGATCCTTAGTCGTTTATTAGAAGGAAACGGATTTTTTATGATGTTTAAGACCCCACCTCCTTTAGGGGTTGGGAGCTTAGTATACAATCTGTTTGCTTATCTTTACGTTTTGCACTTGCAGATAAGGGCACAGCGAACTTCAAGCGTCTAGTAATTTTGATGGATGTACCATAACTACATGAGTGTTCATATAACGCAACATTTGCCAAGACATCGTCTGCTAAGTTCCACCCCTGCTTAGGGACTGCTAGGTATACTATTCCCAAGCCGTATTATTTACGATACAGTTTAAATCCCTAAATGCCCATAGGAAGCTTCATTTGAATCGGTTCACTAGTTAGAAATTTATCGATTTGTAGACTCTGCCCACCCATGGGACCCATGGGACCCGAGGCTAAACGTTTGTGTGCATCTAGATATGGTACCCAACCATCCCAACCACAACAATAAGTTTTCATGTTCCCATCGTTATGTGTGGCAATTGTGACTTAAGAATGGACTGGCTGACTGACTGTGCGAGGTATGTTCCAAAATTAATGTCTGTCGCCAATCGTGCAATGTGGGCTCAAAACCACCTCTTATCGATAGAGTGATCACGAAAGCTTCAGCATTGGTAAAAATCTCGCTCACTTCACAGACCTTTGTACAGTGTAGGTCAGCAGCAACTTAAAGATGCTCCTCACACAGGTCGCCCTGCAACAACAACAACCAAAATCGAAAAACATCCACAATATCCTCAAAAAAGATACCTGATTTAAAGTGAGACAAATAGCCCGGTTAACAAACTTGTCGTTAGCACGAGTTCATGGTATTTTGAAGAAGCATTTTCAACTTAGGAAAATAAATACAAGAGGGATACCCCATTCGTCAACAGATGAACAAAAGCAGACCCGTGAAGCAGATGCAAAATAAAAAAAAACTTCTGAAAATATACCCCAAAAATAGCAAAAAGGCTTTCAACAATTTAGTCAGTGGTGATGAGACCTGGGTTTACTTCTTTGAACCAAAGCGGATGTGTCCCAAGCGAATTTGGGCCAACAAAAGTGCGAGACGTCCCAATTTTGCTAAACGAACACGAACGGTAAAAAGATTTTGTATATAATTTTCTTCGATAATAAGGGTCCAGTCATGCAAATTCCAAATTGGAGAAAAGGCGAATAATGGTTAAATTGAGCGTGGGATATTTTAGAATGCTGAGATTTTGACATTATTTTCACGGCATGCAGTGTCCAGCACCCCATTCCTCCTACGTTACCTACCGGCCCTCGGATAGGAGCTCAGAGATAGAAGCTTCGGCATGACTGTTACCGACGAAAACACAGCTAACACGTTTAGAAGTTGGAGAGTACACAATTGAAAACTGTAATGAAACGACAAACGAGGCAGAATTGTTAAACTGAACATTCTGTTTAGGGTTTGCATTGTTTAGCAATCACTTTAATTTAATGTATCTGATCATTTGACTTCAAAATCTATACTGAATTTTTATCAGTCTTTTAAGCATGCTGCTAAATGTTTTCTTAATATTTATTAGGATTTTACATTGCGCTACTCCTTAAATAGTATTCAGTATTCAATCCCGTTTTTGAAGAGTATTCAGTATTCAAGCTCAAAATTAAGCGGTATTCAGTATTCAAGGGGGGTGGGGGACACCCCCATGCTAGTGATCAGGCTAATCCTGCAATCTTTTCAACCGTAAACGGGATGCCGTAAGCTTTTATCATCGCCCTTCCATGGTTGAAATATTGTTGAAAAGGCCGAAAAATGCAATATAATATCCTGCTTCTTTAAAGGTATCTTCTGTAGATACATTGTCCATATATTTTTTTCTGTTTGCTTCTGTAATTGCTGGTACTTTCCACTTGAGACAGTTCTTTCATTAACCTGCGGCAGGGCCGCCGCAGATTAATGAAAGAACACTCTCAAGTGAAAAAGAAGCAATTTTGCTTTTCGCGAATGTTGCTTACCGCGAAAATTAAAACTCGCCGATTTTTAGCTCACCTGAGCCGAAGGCTCAGAGGTGAGCTTATAGGATGGGAGTCGAGCCGTCGTCCGTCCGTGCGTCCGTCCGTGCGTCCGTGCGTGCGTCAACACTTTCAAACATGAATATCTCAGAGACCAGTGGGCCGATCGCAATCAAATTTTATCTGAAGCATCATTTGGGTGGGGGAAAGGCTGCAATTGGTTTTGGTGCCGATCAGCTGAGAACTCTGGTTTCCATGGCAACAGATAGCCCCCATAGGGTTATAATGGGGAAAATGGCGTCATCACGTTTTCTCGACTGTTTTTGATTAGATCCTTATCATACTTGCAGGTAATGATGACATACACAAGAGCTTGCATGAGTTCGAAATTTGGCCAGATTCAAGCACAGACTACGGAGTTAGCTGCCCTTGAGCGTTTGAAAAAAATCCCATAGGGTTATAATGGGGAAAATGGCGTCATCACGTTTTCTCGACTGTTTTTGATTAGATCCTTATCATACTTGCATGTAATGATGACATACACAAGAGCTTGGATGAGTTCGAAATTTGGCCGGATTCGAGCACAGACTATGGAGTTAGCTGCCCTTGAGCGTTTGAGAAAAATCCCATAGTGTTAAAATGGAGAAAACGTCATCACATATTTTTAGAAAAACTTTGTCATCGCTCTATTGCCTACATTTCTCAACGGATTTTAAAACAACTTCACACAAATGTAGGGCATGACAATATCTCGAGCAAGTTTGACTTTCAGGATGCTGCGCCCAAGGTCAAGGTCACTGTGGCTATTTTTAGAAAAACTTTGTCAGCGCTCTAGCACCTACATTTCTCAGCAGATTTTAAAATAACTTCACACAAATGTAGGGCATGACAATATCTCGAACAAGTTCGACTTTCAGGATGCTGCGCCCAAGGTCAAGGTCACTGTGGCTATTTTTAGAAAAACTTTGTCAGCGCCCTAGCACCTACATTTCTCAGCAGATTTTAAAATAACTTCACACAAATGTAGGGCATGACAATATCTTGAGCAAGTTTGACTTTCAGGGTGCTGCACCCAAGGTCAAGGTCACTGTGGCTATTTTTAGAAAAACTTGGTCATCGCTCTAGCGCCTACATTTCTCAACGGGTTTTAAATCAACTTCACACAAATGTAGGGCATGACAATATCTCAAACAAGTTTGACTTCCAGGGTGCTGTGCCCAAGGTCAAGGTCACTGTGGCTATTTTTAGAAAAACGTGGTCATCGCTCTAGCACCTACATTTCTCAATGGATTTTAAAATAAATTCACACAAATGTAGGGCATGACAATATCTTGAGCAAGTTTGACTTTCAGGGTGCTGTGCCCAAGGTCAAGGTCACTGTGGCTATTTTTAGAAAAACTTTGTCATCGCCCTAGCACCTTCATTTCTCCATGGATTTTAAATCAACTTCACACAAATGTAGGGCATGACATTATCTCAAGCAAGTTCGACTTTCAGGATGCTGTGCCCAAGGTCAAGGTCACTGTGGCTATGTTTAGAAAAACTTTGTCATCGCTCTAGCACCTACATTTCTCAACGGATTTTAAAATAAATTCACACAAATGTAGGGCATGACAATATCTCGAGCAAGTTTGACTTTCAGGGTGCTGCAGTCAAGGTTTTTGGTTAGATCCTTATCATACTTGCAGGTAATGATGACATACATAAGAGCTTGGATGAGTTCGAAATTTGGCCAGATTCGAGCACAGACTACAGAGTTAGCTGCCCTTGAGCGTTTGAAAAAAATCCCATAGTCTTATAATGGAGAAAACAACGTCATCACATGTTCATTTTTCATCGGATCCTCTTCATACTTGCAGGTAATGAAGATATGCATAAAAGCTTGGCAAAGTAAGCATTTCGGCTAGATCCCACCACTGACTATGGAGTACCTGCCCTGAGCATCCAAAAAATCAATGTCGCCACTTTTTCTTGGTTTCTAGTGATCCGATCCTTTTCAAACTTGCAGGTAATGAGGAAATGCATAATATCTTAAACAAGTTCAAATTTTGGCCAGATCAGGCCAACCACAACGAAGTTAGCTGCCCTTGACAGCTCTGTCTATTGTGCTCTTGATCGGATACTTTTTAAACTTGCATATATTAAATGAGGGCATACATAATGTTTTGGATGAGTTTAATTTTCAGCCTGATTGGACCACTGACTGTGGAGTTAGCTGCCCTTCAGCATCTTAAATATCCCTATAGGTTTACAATGTCTCTCAGGTGAGCAATTGTTGCCCTTTGGGCTACTTGTTTTATATTCTTGACTCTAAACCGCGAAAATTTGAACCCGCGAAAAATACCGCGTATACTGTACCTTCCATAAGTGTCTTTATAAACCTCTTCGTTATTCAAACAATTGTGTTAGGCAACTATATACGGTGCTCCTATAAATGCGCCCTGACACGAGAAAACCAAGAAAGTGGCATGTGCGTTCAACGAAGACACAGATCAACCTGGGCATCCACTCTGTCTGATCAGGGTCTTTGTTTTCGGCATTGCGGTACCTTAGACCCATAGCTATTAATTAAGCGCACAACAAAGACTTTGATCAGACTGTGCGGAGCGTAGGTTCACCTTTGCTGGGTTGGTTTTGATTGGTTTTGTCGTGTAGCGGCTGCCAAAAAATATATTTGCTTCCAATGCCGATACGAGTCATAAAGTGTAAAATGCACTGGTCCATAGGAGTATTGGAGACCTAAATTTTTGACTTCAGGGTGAAAAATTGAACCTAAATTGTAGAAATATATTCAACTTCCCCTTGTCTCACATTGAGAGAAAAGAGTAATTAGGGCATAACTACAAAACACAAGTTTCTTCCGCCTGTTATGATGAGATAAGTGGTTTTTGGGGAACAAAACACATATCACGCGTGATAGGGTGTCTCTATACGATAAGGTGCAAACCTTGACCTGACGAGTTTACCTTCCTTCTTGAAGATTAAAAAACATTTCAGATGTAAATTCGGCGTTTAAAGAGAAGAATAGGTGTTTAAGTATTGGAATCACGACAAGGAAAAAAGGTAAACAATTTTCAATTATCGACATGCAAAACATAATTGAGCCGCGACACGACGAAATCAACAATGTGGCTATGCGCCCAGCAAAGACTCAGATCAGCCTGGGCATCCACCCAGTCTGATCAGAGTCTTCGCTGTCCGCATGGAGGTAGCTTAGACCCTTAGCTACCCTTTAAGCGCTTAGCGAAGAGTCTGATCGGACTAGGCACATGCCTAGGCCGATCTGAGTCTGCGATGGGCGCACAACCAATTTGTTGGTTTTCTTGTGTCGCGGCTCATTTGATACTCTTTAGATGATATTTATTATGTGTACATTTGAAACATACGTTCATAATTATCGATTTTTGGTAACTATAAGCACTATCGTTTCTTTTTAGATATAAAAATTACTGAATGATATAAATACCTTCCTGTCCGAGAGCAAAATATCGGATAATCCCTCTTCTCCGAACTCGAGAGGACACGGAAGACTCGATGGCAAGAGGTGCATATTATTGAGTCGTTCTATTGGGCCTTTTTGAGAATATCATTTTGAGACCTGTAAGAAAAAGAACAAGGGCGTAGCTACCTATACGGCAAATACGCAGGTGCGTATTGAAATTTTGTCAAAATTGATATATTTCACGATGGTCTGGCATTCAACACAGGCAACGAGGCAACGTAATATAAAGCACGATTGTTTTCGCATACTTCTTAAATTAAATTCAAACTATCATTCTTACGGACCCGGCAGTTTGTTATACCTCTTAGTCAGACCAGATTTTCGAAGAAATTCCGTCTAGTATAAATGCAGTGCTTGAATAAGGTTTTTCACCAATTCGATGCCTGGTCGTTGCAGCCCAATAATTGTTTTCAAGCATTTCTTGAATATGCATATCAATTCAGTAAAACTTTTGAGTCCTATTTCAAGAGAAGGGGTTCGGATGGTCCGTGAGACTATACTTCTGAAACAAACTTATCCTGATGAACAGAACAAGCAGGTTCCTTGTACGTTGTCTTCGTTGCCTGTGTTGAATGCCAGACCAGTGTGATATTTGCTTGCTGCAAATTTATAATTTAGACCAGATTTCAATACCAATTGCCAAAGTGGCTGAAATAATAGCTTTCTCTTCAAGAAGTAGAGAATAAAACATGGTTGTGCGTATAATGAAATTACCTCTAGTTACGCCCCTGAAGAAGACTATGAATGGTTGTGTTTGGGCTGTATGACCCATGCAATAGACCAGATTTTGTTTCCGACTGCATCAGAACTGTGGGTTCTGGTGAGCAGACTTCGACTAGGCTGGCCAAAATGTATGCAGTCTGTCTTTATGGCAAAAACTGCAGCCGCTGTGAGCCAGGCCTAAATAATACCACTAACTAAACCACTAACTGAACCACAAACACGCATGGTTGATAGAGTGAAAAGTTAGTTATACAGTCGAATTCTACATTCCGACCACTACATCAAACGGAAAATAGCTACACGAAGCAACACAGATAGAGGGTAGCAAAATGAGTAGTTCACTCAATCACTCTTAAGGAGCAGGGACGACTTGAGTTGCATAAGAACCTATCATCTGTTTTGAATTTTCATGTGCAAAATATTTGGTCATCGAAACCTGTCAAGAGAAAATTGAAAATGATGACATCAAGAACTGGCAATGACATTACATTTCATAGGAATTGTAAAGCCTATGAAACCCAAATGTACGCTATAATTTAGTTCTCCTTGAGGCCTAATTGCCAATTTTTAGCTCGCCTGAACGAAGTTCAGGAAGAGCTATTGCACTACCCCCGGCGTCGGCGTTGGCGTTAGCGTCGGCGTTAGCAAAATGTTAAAGTTTTACGTTAAAGTTTTTTATGTGATGGGCAAGGTGCTGTCAGGCGAGCTATCCTGTCCCTGTGACAGGTCTTGTTAGAATAATATTTGTTTTCAACGTGCATCAGGAGCCTCGTAAGCTCAATGATTTTCAACGCTGATCTGCTGTAGATGTAGGCGGAAAACTTTCAAAACGGCGTTCCATTGCACACAGTCTTTCATACTCATCCTCTCATCGTCCTGACATGACTGAAATACTGATTAAAATGACATGGCACGTGCGCCCAGCGAAGACTCAGATCAGCCTGGTCATTCGCCCAGTCTGATCAGGTTTTGCCTTACGCTTTAAGAGTAGCTAAGGGTCTAAGCTAGCTGCATGCGGACTGCGAAGACTCTGATCAGATTGGGCGGATGCCCAAGCAGATCCGAGTGCGCTGGGCGCATAACCACTTTATACGTATTCTCGTGTCGCAGCTCAATCATTTTTGTTTGTGACGTATCAGATGGAAAATGCATTTACTGCATGACGTATGGCGGTTATTCGTTTTCTTATTTAGGTCACGAGCAATAACATTGAGGGTAAATAAAATAACTTCGATGTTTTGCATCTACAGGTTTCATTATCCGTTTACCTTGCGCTCTACTCGTATCCGAGTAGTTCTCGTCATTTTTTACTAACAATTTCCTGTTTTCTCCCAAACAAGCAGGTTTTCTTTCAGTTTGCGGTAGCTATGTATTGCGTACCTAATAACTCTGGTTTCGACACACATGTCATGAATTTATTTATAGAAACGAACCTCAGGGAGCGATCATTATTTGTTATGCTATCACGCACAGACAACGTCACGTCCAGAAGCAGTTCTCGTCATGTTACTTTTGAGCTCGATTTTAAATTAAATATGAAACCCATTTTGCTGTTGTTCCTAATATGATGATTTTTGACATCTTATTCATGTAACAAAGTCCGTTCGTATGCCGAATGCGCTCAATTGAAAACAAACGCAAAACTGAGACGAAGAATTTGTCTTGCTCACGAGGCTGCTGAAAACGATAAATGATGACTGGGTCAGGTTTGCTATTTTAATATTTTTGTGTTTCCCTGCAAAGTTGACTTACATTCGGAATTTGTTTGCAAAGTAGACACAATATTGGAAAACCTGATCCAATTAAGAGAGGTCAGCACGTGGCTTGAACGTGCTCACGTGAATGCCCCTGACGTAATCACGCGACTTTGCGAATCCAAAAGAGAAAAAACGGCATTTATATATACACAGCTCGATATCTTGATGAATTTTTGCACTAGTTTGACCAAATGTATCATAAACTTAGGATTAAGGCAGTTGAAGTGAAGAAAAAAATACGCGAAAAACTCGTTTTAAGCAGAATGACGAGAACTACTAGCTGACGAGATCTACTCGGATACGAGTATATTAAAATCTTGCGCTCCATATTGCATCATTTACACACCGCCGAAAAATAATTTATCTGCGTCATACCTAGGTTGATATCACTATATATTGACAATGCAAATATTGTTACCAGGTTACTTGGCTTTCCGATACACTGTTTATTCCCGCAAATTCAAAGACAATACGGTTGTGCACACTAACTACCGTGAAATAAACAAAAATTGGGACACCCAAAATATTTACCGTAATGGTCTAAATTGATCCGCGACACGACAAAACCAACAAAGTGGTTGTGCGCCAATCGCAGACTCAGATCAGCCTGGGCGTCCGCCCAGTCTGATCAGAGTCTTCGCTGTCCGCATGAAGGTAGCTTAGACCCTTAGCTACCCTTTAAGCACTTACCGAAGAGTCTTTTCTGACTCGGCGGATGCCCAGGCTGATCTGAGTCTGCGCTGGGCGCGCAACTACATTGTTGGTTTTGTCGTGTCGCGGCTCAATTATGGAACTGTTTGGTTTAAAATGCAGTAACATGTTCAAGAGATGCAGATGGAAATGCAAACAGTGTAAGCCTTTGGAATCTGTCTGATCAGGGTCTGCACTGTTTACTCAGACTTGTCTGTCCCAATAATTACAAGTTATGTGGAACCTGCCAGGTCCTGATTACACGTCTATATGGAGCTTCATGTCTGTTTATCATGCGAACCGAACAACCAACTAAATGTTTTGTACCACTTCAGAAACTGAGGGTGAGGTTGGGCCTGTAAAATCGATTTAAGCCCCCCAGTAATTCATTACTGACCGTTCCAAGGCGGTAGTTCTGTTGTGGTTCTTTGTTGCCTGTTTTTGGTGTCAGAGTTTCTGTGATGTTTTACCTTATGTATGTTATTATTATTTTTGGTTCGGTTTGGGTTGCTGAGTGGCCACCTTTTGGGAACAAGCTGCTCACTCGGTTGGCCATATGTTCTCTGTATCTTGATTATTTGTAATCTTAGTTGTCTCCAACTATGGTTTGAGGGCTGGATTTGGATTTTGATTGTTTCAGTTCCTGGTCTTTGCATACTTTTTACTTTTAGCTAAAGATTTCGGGGATGTCACTGTTTTAAAATGTTGATCAGAATAAATACCAGAATTGTTTACCGGCGGTACATCCAAAGGCATTCATTCTCCAGCACCTGAAAATCAGGGATGCTATTCCCTAGGCCTTACAAGATCAAATCCTCAGCACACTCAAGAGCAGAAAAAAGGGAATCTGCCAGGGAGTTCCAATCTCTAATATTCTGTGGGGAAACCCGCACTTGTAAATGTCAATGGGGCTTGAAACGCCCCGGGAATGATACCAGGGAATGATGCTTCCTGGTACGCCTGCTTGGGGGAACAAGGTCATTTGCGGATATACTGGCTGCAAATTTCAGAACTTTGTATTCCCACTTAAGTTTTCCCAAAATGCCAGTCAGAATATTATCCCAGTTTCATAAATGTAATTGCCTGTTTCAAATGCAGCCACCCTGTTCTGCACCATCTCAAGTTCTTCTTCCGAAGAAGAATACTTTGGGGGTCTCAAAATGAACTACTACACCTCAGGACTGGGCACCAGTCTCCAGGCTTCGACTCATCTATATAATTTTAGTGGGTATACGGCGTTAAAATGATGTCGTATCTGTCGTCTTACATGACGTTGCGGTGACGTTCTTGCTCTGCCACTCTGTATCACGTCGATGTATGCTCCTTCATTTAAGAATCACGCGAGACATAGTGAGTTATAACTTGAGTTTAAGAGGCTAACTGTTTATGTATTATCTGTTTCAGAAAATGGATGCATGCAGTCAAGTTTTGCTGATATTTATCAGTGTTATAACCATATGCTCAAGTATTTCCTCTGATGTCGAAAGATATCAAACCGACAAAACTGGGACGAGCGAAACAGGGTTTTATGGGACAGGGGCTAGTGGTGACGTAGGGTGCATATTAACGATAGATCCAAGAAGCATTAACTACTTTCGAAGCAGACTTGAAATAGCAGACCCAAATTTTATTCGGTTCGAGGTTCACTTTAATGGAACGGAACCAGAATGTATACCATCTACGCCAGAAGCCGTCGATCCTATCCAATGGGTTTGGACTTATAAATCAAGTCGTGGTTTGTATCCGTATCTTCACTGGAACGTTGATTATCACGTTCTTTCATTTGATCTCTTGGATGCCAAGACTCTTTGGACTAATCCTTACATCTTATTCAACCAAAATGGACACTGTAATTTGACCCTGGGTACGCGAGAGACTGTGAATATTATTGCTGGCCAGTTAAAAGAACTTGTCAAACAGCTGAGTGAAGACAATAAAGCGATCACAAAATACCAAGAGAGTTACTGGTGCTATCTTGCTGAAGCGCCCAGATTTAGAAATACGATCGGTTACCACTTGGGTCTGTATTTCCTGTACCCTGCAAACACAATCAACTACAATTGCTGTAGTACCTATTATGACTATACAAATTCAACTTATAGATATATTTGCATGGATGAACAGATGCAAAAATGGGTACAGTGTACAATTGGACCCTATGTGTTAGGAATACTCTTGTTTCTCTTTTCGCCTTTTATTCTTCTAAAAATCACCTCTGATAATTCGAAAAGAAGTAGTGTTCAGCACATCGAAGAAGAAGAGGTAAACGAAAATACGCCTCTAATCAGGACGAAACGTTTGAATTCGTGGAGACTTAATTCGATATCAGAGGAGGCAGGAGAGGACTGGCTGTATCTGGATGGAACTTTCCCTATAAGTTTTGTCAAACTTTTTTCCTCTTTATTTCCAACAAGATATCCAGTAGCACTGTCGAGAATTAAGAGGTTTTTCTTCATTTTGCTTGGGCCTACAATTGTTTACATACAAGTAGGACTTTACAAAGCACAGATGCCAGATATGACAACCCAACTTGTTGCTCGCGGTGTCCCAGTTGGATTTCTGTCATTGCTTGGAAATTCGACTGAAGATAGGATGCGATCGTTTGCACCAGCGTTTGGTGGACCTATCAGCTTGTTGATGAGCTATCATGTCCTTGGATTATTATTTTTGGTATTGCCAAACAGCATACAAGATGTTATGGAGAATGGAATACCCAGACTGCAGTCAGATGTTTCTCCGCTTGGACTAAATTTTGAGAAAATTAAAGTACTTTCTAATATACAGGTTCGTGACAAACGAGGGTTCAGAAATGCTGCAAACGTCTGCCTCTGCAGCTTCTACATGCCGTTTACTGGCGGCTTCTGGAAAATGGTCTTCAAACTTCAATATGAGAGGGTCCGTAATTTGTCCTGCTGGCGTTTTGGCTTTTGTAAATGCATCGGTTTTATGTGCCTGCCGGTATATGTGGTGGTTTGTCTCATTGAAATATTGTGTTGTCTACTGTATTTTCTTATACCTCTTTGCAGTTTTACCGTGATGATAGTTCGTGGCGCTGTGAGAACAATAGCAATAAGTATTCGCCATAGCAGACACTCATCTGACAACAGTATTCTCTCAAAGATCATGAAGACCCAGCTTGTTGTAGCAATATTTTCATTGGTTGTAGCGATAATGTTTATATTTTACGTGTACAGCTTCTGTCTTGTATTTCTTCAAAGCTTTTACTTCATATCTCAGATTTTAGTATTCTGCTATGTGGCGGTAATCGTCTACCCCGCCGTTGCATTTGGCTATCTCTTCTTTGGTGTTATTTTATTGTACTATATATTTCGTCTCATAAGAGGCTTTGGTGTTAAGTACTTAGATTTACTAAATGATGTCGTGGAAATTTCAATGAACATGGAAGAACAGGATAACTATACGTCTGTGTTTGATGGGAACCTCGTGATATCCAATGTAAAAATATCAGGAATTAAAAGTATCAAAGTAAATGACACAGTAGTACCTGTGGCGCAGAATCTTCTGCAAGGTAGTAAAAAGAAGAATGACTGTCGCTTAAGTTTTAGAGACAATACGTATGGCATAAAAGAGGAATTATTCAAGTATGTTGTTAGGAAGCACATGCCTGTTCACCAGCAAGTACTGAAGGTCGTGTTTCACCTTTCGATGATTTGCCTATTTCTGTCGATCACTATAAGCTTGACTGCTGGTTTCATCACAGGTCCAACATCAGAAATTTCAGATGTAATGCATGTTATATTTATTGTGACAGTTGGTGCGCTTCCTAGAGTGTTAGAAGTTGCGTTACTGGACTCAAGTGAGCAGATTCATCGGGATATAAAACTTCGACGTCTCGAAGATACTGTCAACAGGTACTGGCAAAGCGCAACGAAACAAACAGAAGAAAGTTCATCAAGTGTTGGTCGGAAGCCAGTGCTCACTCGTCACTTGTCGTTGGTTATGTGATCAGGGCTACTTAATGATTTGGATCTTACACACCTTAATTATGTTAAGTTCACACAAAAACATGTAGAATCGTTTATTTCGTTTATTTATGTCTCACCAGTGTATACAATAAAAACATATTATACATATAATAAGGCACACAGGTACCTATACAACTGCCATTCTAAAAAGAATTGTGAGAGACAATAAAACTGCATTTTTAAAATACAATAAAACTGCAGTTTAAACCGCATTTGGAGCCCTGTCCCGAGAGAACCCATATTCAGGGTTTGGTCCCGCAAAACCCAAACCCCAGGGTTTAGTCTTATAAGACCCAAACCACAGGGCCTGGTCCCGCGGGACCCAAACCAACCTGCCGTCTCGCCAGCCAGAGTGATAAGACCCTGGATTTAGGAGGCCTATTATACAACATAGGCAAGAAAACATAAACAAAGGAAACAATAAACAAAAGGCTGCGCAGATCAGACTGCACCATGGTGCAGGCCAACCAGTGCAGTCCCTGTTAACATGACATGAACAGGTCCTCTCAGGACAAGGCTCGAAAGCATTTATGTACATAGAACACACATAAATCACTTACAGAATGCAACACCATTAATATCATTTGCATGTGTGCAGGTGCATATGAATCTTAAAACGTATGCACCCCCAAACAAACAAGAACCTCCAAACTTTAAATATAGAATATGACAATAGTGCTCAGGATAATACAGGGCAATGGGGAGAGCCCAGAGGTAGCTCCCCACCTCAACCCCGGAAAATGTATGTATGTTGTGGCCCCTCACCAGGACCATCCCCATGAGATGGCCCCTATGAGGGTCACAACCAGCCAGTATGCTTTCTCTAAAAAATACCACTCCCATCCGGAGCACCGTAATATCACCCTTATAATCATTTGTAATCATTTGTATGTGTGTCGGTGCAGATGAACCTAAATCATATGCACCCACACACATACAAAAAAAACAAAACAGAACAAAACCTTCTCACTTGTAATATATAATACTCAGCGCTCCAGATGATAAAGGGTAAAAGGGATAATTCAGGTACACTCTTCCACTTCTCCCAACGAAACTACTATGTTGTGGCCCCTCATCAGAAACACCTCAATGAGCCGGTTCTAATGAGGGTCACAACTTACCAGTCCACTCCCAATGAGTCACACTGGTTAATGGAAAACCACGCCGGAATAATCCCCTAAACACCACCCCATCCGGAGCACTGTGATACCCTTATAATATAAAAAAAAACTTTGTTAAAAATCCTGCTACAGGGTTTTGGCTGAAATACTGATGCAGACAAAGACAATTTAAAATCTGGAAATCTGGAAAATACTACTTTGTCAGGCGTATTAGGTTTCCCTTATTTTGTTTACATGCGACTCAAGAGATTTCCCTATCGTTCCAGTATTAATGAACAAACTCTGGCACTTAATCTAACCATCCTAGAATCAGACAAAAGAAAGCTCATTTTCTGCAAATTGCTATAGCTCTCAAAATCAGGATTTATCACCGTAGCTTCACATAGTAAATTGAACCTCAGGACATAACATTAAAACATGTTCCTCATCTTCAACGCAAGAGGCACAATGGAAGCAAACACGTTCACTCAAATCTAAATTTTGGTAACGACCTGTTTCAACTTTAATAGGGGCTGTTCCGGCTCTGAACTTTGCTAAAGCTCCCCTATGCTTTCTAGATAATATTTCGAAACAATATGGTTCCACTTGAAAATCTCTTTTCATCTGTCTATATGTACGGAGTTGGTTTCCACCAGTGCCTCTCTTCCCCGAAGTCCGATTTAAATCAGTGTGCCACTTTTGAACAAAATCCTCAAATACTTTATTTACAATAAAGGAACATATAAAATGTGGCTCTACTGGCCTCAAAATTTGATAGTTTTCTTGAAAATTATACTTATTAAACTGCTTTTTAACTCTAAAATTCCAGTTGCTACATGAATTAGAACTTTTTATATCACACCAGTTATATATTTTCTTATTTAACCGATTCTGTCCATGTTCACAAAACGGCACCAATGATTTAAAACTGATTTCCATAACCTACATTCCTTTGGGTACCATGCAGTGTCACCATTTATAGAAGCAGCTAGAGTGTATTTACCAACATTTAAGAAATATCGAGCCGCTCGATGCTGCACTGCCTGTATACAGCTATAACATTCAGTTTCCCAAATTGGGGCGCCATACAAAATTACAGGACATACAATACTTTCATACAGCTTGCAGAAGACATTATATGGCAAACCACCAAAGGATTTTGCTTTAGCTATAACTAGACCCAATGCTCTGCTTGCAGATTTAGCTACAGCTTTCGCTGTTACTGAAAAATCCAAATACTCGTTTAAAACGAGTCCTAAATATTTATAGGATTCAACTACTTCCAAGTTAGATTCACCAACTGTAAAAATGGCTTTTGCACGAGGAACTGACGGTGTTCGAAAATGCACTATGTTTGATTTTGTTCCATTTATCACCATCCTGTTCATCTCACACCAATAATGCAATGTATCCAGTAAAACTTGTAAATCTTTTGGACTTTCTGCCAAAAGTACAATATCGTCTTATAAGTTTACAAGTTTACAAGTTTATTGGATACTCTCAGTACATGTAAATACATGCAATATGAGGTACAAATACAAAACATGAATACAAAAAAAATATTTGGGAAACCGGGCTGTATAGCAAAATGTTATGATAAATCATACAGGGATACAATGTACATGCATAAATATCGGAGCTCCAGATAAGAGGTAATACCAAATGACAACAAAACGCCTTCCCTATCGTCTGCAAATAGCATAATACTTACAATATCTTCACCACAAGCCACACCAACATGAGTACTTTTTATTTTTAATGCAAGGTCATTAATGAAGAAACTGAACAGAACAGGTGATAATGGACAACCTTGCTTCAGGCCACGTTTAACTGCAAACCAGTCAGTATTGAAACCATGTGTTCGGACCCTCATTAGAGCTATCTAATTAGGGACGATAAGTTGTAAGAAAATAGAAAATTTCTCTCATAAACAACATTATATACTATCCTTTTATAGAGACTTGTATTTGTTTGTTTACAACTGTGACTGAATATAGCTGTATAATAGGGCGTTTTCTTTTACTAGCGTAATAAAGAATTGATTCAAACAAAAGTCTTTTTATACTTTTAAGTCTTAGAGCCTAGTCAAATGTTCATATAATAGCATTGGGTACTTTTGATGTTAAAGAGACGCATGGTATCATCCAATTCAATGGTATCATCAGAGGCAAAATGACAGGCAACGGTAGAAAGTCTGCCTGTGTCGTGTATATCCATTTGCTAACGTTTCTTAACAACTAGGGCCCAGTTGTTCAAAACTAACGACGTCGTTAGTTAACGTGACGTTAAAATTTCAAACGTAAATATCATTAATATGCCAATATTTTTTGTTGCAAAAATGTGAGAAGATTTTGCATTGCAAAAGCTTCTCACATATTTTCAACATAAAGTATAAGTGTATTTGGCTATAAAGTCACAAAACACTTAACGAGTTGACCTCTTAACGAGCTTGTTAGGCTAACGATGCTTTGAACAACTGGGCCCAGCACTTAACCCTTAATGCGCCAAAAAGCAGACGACAAAATTTACGTCTGCAGAATTTCAAAAAATGTTTCGTCAAAGCGATATCATATTGAGAAATCGAACACTAGAGGGCGAACAGTGTTGATTCAGATGAGGTGGCTCATTATGAGCCACCTCATCTGGATCTACACTGTTTGCCAATTCAACAATTTTAATTTTTGACGCTTTAAGGGTAAGAAAATACATGTAATTGGCGATAGGCATAAAAGTCCAGAGTCACAATGTACAACCAATCCAAGAGACTGAAAAATTGTAGATACTTCTATAGAGTGCAAAACCTTCACGAAACAGAAAAGAAAATCAAACTATTCTAACACTTTGACAGCAAGAGCGGTTGCAGTTTATCCAAACTTTAAGCCGAATCTGTCTGCTAGTTTCGTCTGGGCTAAGCTTGTTTCTTCCAAATAATCTATCTATCTATCTATCTATCTATCTATCTATCTATCTATCTATATATCTATCTATCTATCTATCTATCTATCGCTATCCACTCCAGCACACAAGAGCAACTGGCCACACATACAGCAGCAGATTCTGTTTGACCTCATCACTCATTCCAGACTGTGATTGTAACAGTACATAAAGTGCTGGTATTTATTTAGCCCTATAATATGTTTGCAGTTTAAGCAGTTTTTGTTTATTTTACTGCAAGAATACAAGAAGTTTGACAACTTTATCTGATTATCAAAACATTATGGGAGTCTGGCGTGTGGTAGTAATGATGGTTATAGAGATACCTTGTAAAGGTCACTGTGAAAGATCTTCACACTTTCTATACCATGTGAGTCTGACTGTATCTATCTATCTATCTATCTATCGCCCCGCCCCGCCCCGCCCCGCTCTATCTATCTATCTATCGCCCTGCCCCGCCCCGCCCCGCCCCGCTCCACCCCGCCCCATCCCACCCAACCCCATCCAACCCTACCCTACTGTCGTAGGCTGAATTACTCGCGTTGCGAATGATACTCCCTATATCCCATAAATTGCCCGACCTTTCCTATATCGTTGCCTTTCCCTTTATGTGCATTGCAGGTAGAATGTTGATAGGCCTTCAAATTAGTCGTATTTGGCCAGTACCTGTAGACTTTTAGCCCGTTACTGTAGTATAGTACTCACTAACAATGCACATGCCTTAATCCATTCTATTATATGCTTTGCTGTGTACAGATTATCATCTTTGTACATATTACATAAACATTGGTATTTCATCCTATTAAATATATTTATATAATATATTGTTGCAGGTATGTTATCAGGTGCCACTTCTTCTTTTTCTGTCTTTGTGTGCACGACAGCATACCCTGATGGTTCCTGCTGGTTATATGCTGCTTCTCTTTGTTCGATCTCTTCTTCAAGTTTCAGCTGCTGTGCATATAAAATTGCCATCCTTTGGTCCCTCTCTCTATCTCTTTGTATCTTCTGCTGTAAAAGTCTTTCTAATCTCTCCTCTTCTTGTTTTAAAGCTGTCAAACTCTCTCTACGTTTGGCTTCTTCTCTAGTTTGTCTATCTCTGGCTTGAAGGTATTTTAACTTGTCAGCCAATTCTTCTTCTGCTTTATCTCTCATTTTAATCTGTTCATTTAACATTCTGTCCTATAGCTCCAGGAATTTTATCCTGTGTACTATATCTTTCTCTTGACTTCTACTGTCCATACGCATACTGTTAAAAGTGTCTCCATTTTCCTGTTTGACGTGATCTTGCGATTCCGCTCTGTCAACGTACAATTTCTCTCCAGTCTCCTTCGGCCTTCTTTGTGTTTGCAGTGACGTCTCCTTTACATGTGTATTTTCTCCTAGTTGTCCTCTTTGGGTTTCCGTTGTTTCTCTCATGTGTGGGTGACGTAATTGATATTCTGTTGGGTGGTCAAATCTTTGTCGTGTCTGTAGTAGTGACTCTTTAGATCTTGGTAGACTATCTTCTATTTCTACTCCTCTACTTCTTAATCTATCTAACATATCCTGGGTTCGTTCTCTTCCGTCTCTACTTCTGTTTTCTCTGTGCTTTCAAAGCTTAATCTATGTCTTTCCAGGTCTGTTCTTAGGGGTTCTGGTTCTTCAAAAACACCTCCATAATCGGTGCTGAATGACGCAGTCATTTGCTGTAAATCAGTGACGTCTGGGTATAGCTTTCCAGCAAAGTCCATCTTCTTTTCTTCTAGGTCTGACCACGTCTGGTCTTTGATCCCTGTTGGGTCACTTCTACCCCTCTGTGGCACTACTTCTCCCTTCAATGGAGTAAGCTGAAGTTCTAATTCAGACCTGGCTCTAGCATCTGTTTTCCTCTCTTCAGTCTGTTCTGCAGTTCTTCTATCTCTTTGTTGACTTATGTATCTTGTTCTCTGTTCTTCAAAGGCTCTGAGTAATTTCTGTCTTTCTGATTCTAACTTCCTCTTTTCTCTTTGAATCAATCTCTTCTCTCTTTCAGTTTTGTTCTCCATCTTTACAATCTTTTGATTTAACGGTATTCCGTTTAAGTCCTTGGCTGGTTCTTGTCAAATGCTGTTCGTCACCACAGTAATGTTACTGAGGTCTATGTAATATAATCTATCTCTGAAACTGAAAGCTTCTTTCGAATGATACGTACAACTTCCACTACAGTGGAAAAACACTTTTGCTCAATTGAAAATCTAGACTAGCAAACTAGATTTAGTCAAAACCAAAGACAGATCTAACCCTTTCTGCTATCTACACTGTGAAAAGTGTGGTAGCAATGGATTAGAAACCCGAATGAAACAAGTATGAAAGAAGAAATGAACTGTTGATGAACAGATAGGCTGCTGGTGCACTATCTTCACAACAGTTAAACACACATTAAATTACTCACGTGAAAGTGTCACAAAACATCACACGAAATCACTGCACTGTGTTCACAACAGTGAATGTATATTTGTCGTACACTAAACTACTCACGTGAAAGTGTCACAAAATATCACACGAAATCACTGCATTGTGTTCACAACAGTGAATGTATATTTGTGCATACAAATATGTCACTGATGTTGTGCACAGTCATGCCCAAGAACTTTAGTTGCCAATTGCGTACAACCTTCGCAATAGTGAAACACAAGTCACAAATATCTGATAGCTACAGAAAATGAGTCACAGATTTACCACACAAAATTGCTGTACTATAGTCACAACAGTGATATATATATATTTGTAGGAACAAATAGGTCACTGTTTTTAAGTACAGATTACAAGATTTGTCGTTTGTTTGTATCGAACGACAACAAAAAACACAAAGTACTATTGCACAGTATGCAATAAAACAGCAGATTTTATAGTGATCTGTTAACACTGTCCCCAAAAAGAAAGTTTAAGAAGAATGAGCACGCCTTTTTTGTACACAGAACTAGTTGGCTAAAATATTTAGCGAATCACGTATCACTGTTCGTACAGTGATATTTTACTTACTGCGTATCACTGTGTACACAGTGAAAATGCTCGTCGCTAGAGCTTGCAAAATTCCGCGTGTCACTGTCAAAACAGTGAAAACAATCAAAATTATCCGTGACACTGCCCTAGCAGTGTATGTAGTGCGAAGTATTGCGTGTCACTTCCCACACAGTGAATGACAAAACCCACACTAGTCTGTTTCTACACTGCGTATCACCAAACTTACTGCGCTACTTACCAAGCAATGTCTGTAGTGCACATTAATTACCGCGTGTCACTACCCAACCAGTGGAAAAAAAAGAACGCTACACAATGTAGAGAAAAAAATTCGCGGGTCGCGATTACACATCAAAGCTTATCCGTTCCGTTTTATCACGGTATACTCTGTGTGACACAGTGGATACCTTATAACCCCGTATAACTAAGGCGCTCTTTATATATATAACACCTTAGCACGTAATATTTCTATCCGAGAAAAGCTATAAATCTGCAAATAGTTTTCAATGTCTTAGCGTTTTACCTTTCAAACAGTGAATATTAAGGGTTTTCTGTGCAAATGGAGATAATTCAATTAGAACCGTATGCAACTTGTATAGTTCAGGTGACAGCATTAGCTACATTTAAAACAATGTATTCTGTCAGTAACTACAAATGCATACTATAGGAACAGCGCAACAAGTTTAAGACAGGTGGATGCGCGATAATCTTAGCTCCTGAACAGCGTTCCTACCTTTACCTCTGAACCTTACCGGTCTGTATCTTCTGTCCGCAAAACAAGGGATCGCGGGGGTATCCGTCAATTGATAGGGAAATCAACGCGTTTTATTTTGTCAGAGACCAGCCGCAGTAAGTTATAATCATAGTAACCTGTCAAATCTTCCTTTTACCATCAGAACTAATATTAAGAACCAATGTACCACCCTTTGCAGGTCAATTGGAGAATTAAATCTAAGCAAACATAGCGAGAGGTAAAAATAAATAAATAAACTCTCTCTTTCAGTAGAAATACTTCACACAAGATACAAGGAAAAATAAAAAAAAGAAAGAAAAAAAAATATGTGTCGCTCCGGAGCCTCGATCTCACGACCCGCACATCTTAGTCTTGGTAATCCATGTTCTTAACCACTGAGCCACGGCGCCTTTCAGACGTGGACCAGTTCCTTGCACAACTTCCGTTTCGTATGACTCACTACAGTCTATTTACACAGTGTATAAGCGGACAGTCACCAAATCGGAAGCGACAATTGACTGTACACCCGAAAATCATTAGAGACGAACGTGTGCGATTCAGGAGGCAATATATTTGTTTTAAGTAATGTTTCGATGGATTCAGCTATTGGAAATCACAGGATAAAGGTGAAGCGATGATTTTATGTTGGTTTTAACAGAAATGATGCCATAATTCGAGTCTTTTTAACCCCGATTGTCCGTGTCGATCGACAGAAAATAAAGCAAAACTGGTGATTAAGCAGGAAAACTTGATTTTTACACAGAGATTGGGTGGTGATATGTCAAACTGACAATGCTACAGGTGAAGTACATCTAATTCTCTCCCCGATGTTGAAAACCGCATCTAAAAGAACAGATTCGATAAGGACTTACCTGCTTTTTACCGGTTCACCTCACAAGTTGTTTATGTGTCACTAATGATTTTCGGGTGTACAGTCAATTGTCGCTTCCGATTTGGTGACTGTCCGCTTATACACTGTGATTTAGTCGCCTGGGAACGAGGCAATTTCAGACGTTAATATGATTTAGTGAGTATTATCCATAAACCTTCACGTCACGGACCGCAAATTGGCTCTGTAATTTTCCGAGAGCGCTCGCAAAAAAACTAAGTCCAATAAATTATAACATTTTGTCAGGGGTGGTCTTAAATTAACTGATTTCAAAATTATTTGACAGATATTGATAAATAATAGCTTTTAAAGTGTTGAGAAGGCACTATTTGACGAGAAATTAGCAAGAATCGGAAAATTACGGTAACGCTTGGGCTATACCTATTGTTTGATAGGGGTATAGGATATAGGAATTTTGGAATGGTCTACACTGGGCGGAGTTACAGGATGCTGGCCGGGGAGGCAAATACTACTACTGGAAGCAAACCAGGGATTTCTAGATTACATACATGCTGAGGTGAAGTTAGATGTGCAGTCCTACGTAAAAGGTATTGTCAAAAGATAATTTCAAGATGAATATGTCTATGTATACATGCTGGAAATGTAAACAAACGACCTGACGGTGTACTAGAAGAACGCACATGGATCCCGGGCGTATGAATGTAATCAGACCGTCAAAGCGCTTGTCGACATTATGCACAGCAAATCCAAATGAAGGATGACAGACGCACTAACTGTAAAACGTTCTATCTAAAGAAAAGATGATTTAAACAAAAGATGATGTACACAATTACCAGTCTGGGGACTTATGGATTTCCATAACGCATATTTGTCATGGTTAACCATGCATTTTAAATGAACTGACATGATGGCTTACCATAACATAATTACTGAAATTTTTACCACGAGATGTCACTACATGTCCGAAGGATGAAACGTGATGGAAAGCCATAACGTTGGTTTCTTCTGGTGTTATGGCTGACCATAACAAAGGCTAAAAACCCCAAGTACTTTTCTGTCGCGTAACTGATGCAAAACCTTGAGTAACTCGTACGGTTAGCATCCGTTACAAAAAAGCAAGCATTGTAGACAATTTTGATCGTAACACTTTATAAAAAATTGAAAGTAAATATCTATTTTTCTTGGAAGTAAAACAAGTCAAATGCACAGCAATATTTACCTAATTTTGACAATAATTCTTCAGACATAACCAAAATAAAACTGTTAATACTGAGAATAGATAAGGGCTGGACCAAATATTAATTTTAAGTGTAGACAGGTCAGGCTGAACACTGCCAGTAGGTTAATTTGCCATTTTAGTGAGTTGGACTGAAAAATGTAAGAATTATGGCTGACCATCACAAATATGCGTGACGGAAATCCATAAGTCCCCAGACTGATTACTGCAAGGTATTTTGAATGGCTTACCGGCTACAGTGTAAATCCATCAATCTCCATATGAAAACAAGGCACAATATATAAACACAAGTGGAATCTATAAACAATGAGTCTCTGATTATTGACTATAATCAGTATTAAGTTTAGTCACTCTGGCACGCGAATATCTGCCTGAAGGTCATCCGTCTCTAGCGATGATTACTCCTGAACAGAAGCTGTGGGCCCACACATTTTCAACACGTGTTTCCAAAGTAAACGTAAACAGAGAATTCCGGAAATAATAATCCAAGTGTGCACATGCTCCGTGGAAGGAATCACAACGTGACGTCACAAGGATGATACGTCATAGCGAAGCAATGACTAAAGTACATCTAACACTGGGGAATCCCATCACTGCCTGGATCCATCGGAACCACAAACTGGCCACCAAATGTCAGAGATGATGCTGGCTATAGGGGCTGATAACTGAGCCACCAACCAAACACTCCCGGGGTTCTAAATACAACGATGAAGCCTGCAACAATATATTATATAAATATATTTAATAGGATGAAATACCAATGTTTATGTAATATGTACAAAGATGATAATCTGTACACAGCAAAGCATATAATAGAATGGATTAAGGCATGTGCATTGTTAGTGAGTACTATACTACAGTAACGGTCTAAAAGTCTACAGGTACTGGCCAAATACGACTAATTTGAAGGCCTATCAACATTCTACCTGCAATGCACATAAAGGGAAAGGCAACGATATAGGAAAGGTCGGGCAATTTATGGGATATAGGGAGTATCATTCGCAACGCGAGTAATTCAGCCTACGACACTACCCTACCCTGATTTCTTACCGTTATGACGTTTGGTTTCGTGCTAAAGCACTAATAAAAGAATGGGGAGGTAAGCCATTATATTTATTTACAAGAATTAGATCAGAGATATGCTGAAACATATCTGATGTTTGGGTTTAGATAAGCGTTTTAAACCGCTCAGTTGTGTCTGCGGAGACCACAGAAGCGGGAAGACCCACAGAGGAATAATATGTGGGGAAAAACAGAGTGCTTTGATAGCATATGTCGAGTATTTCATGTGTAGCCCATCTTTTGCTCAAACTAGGTGCAGGGGGTAAGTTACTTTGTTTGATCAATGGCTACAGCATCACCGTGAATTTTGTAGAAGTACAGTCAACTCCCGATATCTCGAACATTGCTATCTCAAAATATCTTTTTATATCAAAGAATGTTTTTTTTCCGATTTTATTTACATTTCAACTCTTGTTATTTCAAACTATTGATATCTCAAAGTAAATTTTCTGGTACCAGAAAATTAACTTTGAGATATCAGTAGTTTGGGCTGAAATTTGAAATCGAGAGTTGATTGTATATTAAGCAGAAATGCTCAAGTCGGGCTGCCAGTTTTAGTCACTGCAATTCGTCAAGCGTTTCAACTACCCGACTAGTGTTCCTCTGATTCCGGCAAGTGCCCCTTCTCAGTTTGACAGGAGTGACTTCTTGAGCATGGATTCAAAACTGGTGATGCATATTCTAATTTTAGATGTACAAGCATTTTATATGCAGTTTTCGTGGTTTCTTTGGTTGCAAGAACCAAGTTTAGGAGAAGAAATAAAAGGGTTTAAAGTTTGGAAGATACTTCAGATATATGTTGAATCCAGACTAGGTTATCTGTAATTGCTAGCCACTCAGCGTATCCCACATTAGCTACAAAATGCTGAGAAAGTTTTTGAAAATTGCAAGATCTACGCTTATGAGGATGCTTATACAATGATTTGTACGCCTGTAAAGTCAAAATTCCGTGGATTATCCCCCGCTCATGCGTTAAAACCTTGGTAAAACTATCACCTTCCACTGAGTTCATAACCAGTTAACATTTTACGCGTATGGGTACACTTCCAGTTTTTTTTCTCCATTTTAGAAAGGGAAACAAAACTTGTGTTTTCCTTGGCGGCGAAGCCCTTCCTTAATTTGGTCTACTCTTATAGGAAAGAAGAGCAATTTCTTTTCTTAAAATTTGACCCCAGTGAAAGAGAGGGAGTAAAAATGGCAAAGTTCCATCCCATAAAAGTGTACCTGTTTACCTTAAAATCATAAAGATTGCTATTTACCATCTTTGATTAAAGGAGACAAAAGTCTCTTTTTCACACACGGGCCTTCTTTTGAAGGAAAGTCACTTGGGGAATGTCGACACGAGGATTGAAACAAATCAGCATTAGAGGAAATAATATGCTCGAAGAGAGAGAGAGAGAGAGAGAGAGAGAGAGAGAGAGAGAGAGAGAGATTTTCTCTCCAGCGTAGCCCCCGTTCTGATGATTTTTTTTACTTTCAAAAGGTGGCATATTGCTCTACTATACTGTCACTTTTTCTGCTGATACGGAGGTTCATCCACACGCTGTGAGCTGACTAGGTGCACATGCATTTTCAGGTTTAAAAAGGGAGATTACTTTCGTGACATCGTGTTTGCTTCGCTGGTGGAGGAAGCCTTTCGAAAAGGGAAAGGGTTTTTGTTCTAAAGGAATTAATTTTCTCCTAGAGGATTATTTGCTTTTCTTTTCCCGTTTTTTTTTTTTTTTTTTTTTTTTTGATATGGGGATGGTTCCTTTTAGGGTTGGTCCTGATTTAGACGGGAAAAAATCACTGATAAAGGCAGAGTCGTTTCCCCTGAAAGTGTACCTATTGACACATGGCGTCCAAAGACGTCGAACCGACGTTGATGCGACGTCATAATGTCGCATCAACGTTCGTTCGACGTCATTTCGACGTCAGGTGCCAGCTGGGAATACTCTTTGCTTCTTAATCAAATGGTAGAAGAAGAAGACCCAGTTGATAAACAAAAAAGAAATTGTATAAATCATGGAAGCTGCGAAAATAGAGATTTAGTCCAGTCAAATTGTGGGAGAACCTAAAACAAATTGCAACAAAAGGTTTCTTTGCAGTAATAAGCTCCTAAGACCTACATTTATAACATACTAAAAGTAGGACAAAATCGGAGAATGCGAAAATTGATTTTTTTTCATATATCTTGTTTTCGAAGGATTTAAACCACTGCACAACTACTTTTGGTCGGAAAGCCACTTCTAAACATCATTTCTAGACAAGTTAAATCCATAGAAGTCGTTGATAAAGCAGTTATATACTGTTCTGTAGCTTTTGTCTACCATTAAATTTGCTGATTATGCATAACCGGTCGATCATATAGTATATTACTATTGGTTTACCCCACCCACCAGTGCAAATTTTGCTTTTACCATAACCTCTATTCAGATGGACAATATGGATGGTAATGAAGATAGTAAACAGAATCAATGTTTTTAAATGAAGACTGTGACAGAACAATAGAAGAAAACAGCTTGATGTAACTCCATTTTATCAAATGATGGGACATCTGAGAGTGAATACTTCATGTGTAGAAAGGATAATCCACTGGAGGGTTAAATATGCAGATAAGTTGGATATGTTTTGGGATATTAAGTGATGATCTCAATGACATTTTTGCATTCACAATGGTAAAACTTTTACTTTTCTGGCTCAAAATTTACAAATTATACCTCCTTCCCGCCTAACAGCCACCTCCCCACCCCGTCCACTCCTCTGGAGAGATTGATTGATTTATTTATTGCTTAACGTCTACGATAAACCTCTATGGTCATGTCGGGACCGTCAGTTAACCTAACCACACTATTCCTGGGCAGGCTTAGACCCCCCTAAGCGGTCAACCAGCACTAAGTGCACATACTTTCGCCAGTAACTGACAACTGCCCTTCATGAATCAGCGGAAGGAGAAACGAAAGTGTGTGGCCAGACCGGGCCTCTGGGAAGAAGTCATTATTTTAGCTTGCCTGAACGACCTTCAGGAAGAGCTATTGTTGTCACCCTGGTGTTGGCCTCCGCGTTTGCACCCACGTCCATGTCCACCTTTTGGGTGTTATAGGTTATATTAAAACACCCAAATCTCTTTAGCCTAAGTTGTTACTTTCACTTATGCTAGATAATGGTCTTACGTTTTACAGCATTGCCCCCTCAGTGACCTTAAGGTCATGGATTTGGAAATTTCATGAAAATTTGGGATGTTCCTTAAGGTTTTATCTCACTGTCAAGGTGAGCTTATAGTATAGCATTGGTCCGTAGTCCATCGTCTTCCACACTTTAAAACATACCTCCTAAACCATCTGCCAAATCTTGATCAAATTTTATGTGTAGCATTGTTGGGGTCAGAGAAAGGGCAGATCAGACTGGAAATCTGGTTGCCATGGCAACATAAAGCTCCCATAGACTTATAATGGGAAAAACTTGAAAAAATCATTTTCTCTGAAACAATGGCGTCCAGAGCTTATATATTTAGTATTTAGCAATGTGTTGTGCTCCCTTACATCACTCCTGCCAATCCATCCCCTGGGGTCTAAACTGGCCCCACCCTAGGGGCCCACTGCTTTATATAGGGCTATATAGCTAAAGAACCTTCAAAAATTTTCCACTATGAAACCATGAGGTCCAGAGCTAACATATTTAGTATGTAGCAATGGTTTGTGGTCACGTTCATAAATCCTGCCAACCATGTCTCTGGGATCCAAATTTGCCACCCCCAGGGGTCATTAGCTCCCACTGAGTTATGACGAGAAAAACTTAAAAAATCTTCTTTTTTGAAACCATGAGGCCCAGAGCTGATATATTTAGCGAGTAGCAGTGTTAAGTGGTCCCCTACATAAATCCTGCCAACCATGCCCCTAGGGTCTAAACTGGCCCCATCCCAGGGGGGTTATTGTTTATATAGGGATATATAGCTAAAGAACCTTCAAAAAAATCCTCTCTGAAACCATGAGGCCCAGAGCTTACATATTTAGTATGAAGCAATGGATAGGGGTC
Organism: Ctena decussata; assembly: GCA_963989385.1. NCBI lineage: Eukaryota > Metazoa > Mollusca > Bivalvia > Lucinida > Lucinidae > Ctena > Ctena decussata. The sequence goes on along the minus strand of OZ022503.1, from coordinate 84,545,202 downwards.
ACCTACGTAGATACTGCCAACCATACCCCTAGGGTCCAAACTGTCCACGCCCCAGGGGCATTGGCTCCCATAGTCTTATGAAGTGAAAAACTTAAAAATTCTTCTGAAACCATGAGGCACAGAGCTTAAACATTTAATATGTAGCTATGTTTAGTGGTCCCCTGCATAAATCCTGTCAACCATGCCCATGTGGTCCAAACTGGTCATTTGTTAATATAGGGCTATATAGCTGAGAATTTTCAAAAATCTTTTCTCTGAAACCATGAGGCCCAGAGCTTACATATTATTTAGTTAGTGGTCACATAAATAAATTCTGCCAACCATGCCCCTGGGATCCAAATTCCAAATTGCCCCCCCATAGACTTATAATGGGAAAAACTTAAAAAATCTTCTTTTTTGAAACCATGAGGCCCAGAGCTTATATATTTATTTAGTATGTTACAATTTTTAGTGTCCCATAACTCCTGCCAACCAAGCCCCTGGGGTCCAAACTGGCCCCACCCAAGGGGGTCATTTGTTTATATAGAGCTTATCGCTAAAGAACCTTCAAAAATCTTCTTCTCTGAAACCATGAGGCCCAGAGCTTACATATTTAGTATTTAGCAATGTTTAGTTGTCACGTATATAAATCCTGCCAATAATGCCCCTAGGGTCCAAATTGGCCACACCCCAGGGGTCTATTTAGCAATATTTAGTTGTCACGTACATAAATCCTGCCAACCATGCCTTGGGTTCAAATTGGCTACCCCAGGGGTCTATTTAGCAATGTTTAGTTGGGTCCAAATTGGCCATGCCCTAGGGGTCATTAGCTCCTATAGACTTATAATGGGGAAACAAATCTTTAAAAAATCATCTTCCCTGAAACCATGAGGCCCAGACCTTACATATTTAGTACGTTGCAATGTTTAGTGGTCCCCTTCATAAATGCTGCCGAGGAGATTTACAAAGACTATTCATAAGTGTTTTGCACTGTTTGTGTTATTATGCATGTAGTATTCTGCTCTTTGTGCCTTTGTTTCGGGCTTCTCATGCCTCCAGAGATCAGTATTCTAAATTGAAGCATGTTTATGCTAAGCTAAGTCATCAGTATGACATATTTCTTGTTGAAATTCAGTTACTGGCCTTCAAAGATTTACTTCAAATTTAAGGCAGAATAAAGTGGGTGGGGTAATTTATACCATTTTAAGACCTAGATGGCTTTACATTCAACAACAAAATGTGTCAAATTCAATCTTAAGCTTCTAGCTTCAATTCTGGCAGAGGCAGAATAGGTTCTTAGAAATAAAACAATAAAGAAATAATGTTATGTCATACAAAACATTACAAATAATTGGTATATTTAAGACGCAAATAGGCGCATGTAGAAATGCAGAAAAAAATATGTTTTGCATTATCTGATTTTGTCCTACTTTTGATACGTCATATGTGAATGTTAGTCCTCAACAAAAATGCAAAAAAAAGCTTTCGTTGCAATTTGTTTTGGGTTTTGTGAAAAAAATCGCCAGTTTGCCTGGACTAATTTCATAGGGGCTTTATTTCAATATCGGATGGGTTTCGGCCGCCAATCCAAGATAGATGGCTTTCTTCGATTCTTCAGAAAGCACAAATTTCCGCCTAACATGTCACCTGTTTTAAAATACAGAGAAACAGTTAAGGTTGTCAGCGGTGAAATGTTAAACTGACACTTATAACATTTTATCATGTTTTAAAGTGCCTTATTTATTATGAGAGATAGTATGGACTGTTGCTAGACAACAAAGTAGTACTTTACATGCTTAAAAATTGGTAGTTTCCTGTGTTCCCGTCTATAACTGAGGTCAGAACCATCTTGTTTTCTTTAATAAGGACATACACGCGAATTTAATGAGCCGCGATACGACAAAACAAACAAAGTGGCATGTACACCCAGCGAGGACTCAGATCAGCCTGGATATCCGCCCAGTCTGTTCAGAGTCTTCGCTCTTGGCATGGAGCTAGGTAAAATCCTTAGCTACCTTTTAAGCGCAGAGCAAAGACTCTGATCAGACTAGGCGGCTGCGCAGGTTGAGGTGAGTCCTCACTGAACGCACATGCCACTTGGTTTGTTTTGTCGTATCGCGGCTCATTAAATTCACGTGTATGTCCTTATCAAAGAAAACAAGATGGTTCTGACCTCAGTTTATCGACGGAGACATCCGCCCAGTCTGATCAGAGTCTTCGCTCTTGGCATGGAGCTAGGTAAGACCCTTAGCTACCTTTTAAGTGCAGAGCAAAGACTCTGATCAGACTAGGCGGCTGCCCAGGTTGAAGTGAGTCCTCACTGGGCACTCATGCCACTTTGTTGGTTTTGTCATGTCGCGGCACTCTTTTTTCCATAGAATACCCGTTCATCTTATTCTTATATCCCAAATAATCAGAACTCGCATCAAGCAGATTCACATTACTGCACATGAATTTACTCAGTAAGGCCGAGTCTGCAATTTTGACCACTGTTGTGTTTCTTGCTACCTGACGGTCTTCCTTCAGAATTTACTTAGGTGATAACTGTACTCAGAATTGTCATTTGGGGAGGTAAATCGTCGGTTTTATGGTCGGAAATAGCGTTTTACAGCTCCGCTAAATTTGGGGAGGAAAATCGTCGGTTTTATGGTCGGAAATTTCGTTTTACGGCGACGCTTTAGCGGAGCCGTAAAACGCTATTTGCGACCATAAAACCGACGATTTACCTCCCATAATGACAACTTTGAGTACAGTTATCCCCTAATTGGTAATGCATTTTATCCTATTTCGCCTTCTAAAGTCTACTGCTCTGTAGGTGGTGTTAAGTATGGCGGCCGTATACAACTCATCTCATACTTCATCATAGTGTATATTATATTTTTTCTGGTCGTTTGAGGCCACAAGGCTCATTCCTAGTTAATTTGGAAACAAAGTTCCACTGAAGCCTGTGTTAGGAGTCAAGGCAGTATTGCGACTTCTAGTATTGCGCATGAACATAGACTCAGTTTAATCGAATCTGCTATTTTTGTTTCTTTGCCAAATCCCTGCTTCCAAAATATTGTTGCATTTTGTTATTAAGAAATGGTGGGCTGTATCCATGAACGCATGCAGTCCATCACTTTTTAGAACAAGTTTGCAACAGTTGACCATATACATGTAGCTGAGAGGCAACAAACCTTTAACCGTCAAGTATTAGAACAGAAAACAAAATGACTGTATCAAGAGCGCACGAAGCCATAACCCTGATACCTGCACCGGAGCACTTATAAGGAAAAATGCGATATCTCGTAGCGGCCCTACAAAAACGGTTAAAACTTCTATTAAATATGTCTTTATGTAACATATGTAACATATCAGATTCGTTTTTTAGTGAGTTCTGCAAAACAAAAGTAATCAGTAAAGTACGTTTTCCAGTCAAATGTGCAAAGTTGGTAACTTTTGCAGACGATGCCGACCTTGAAGAGACTGGCCCTATTCAATCTGTACCGGATATGCCATTGTGTTCGTGAAAATTTTGCCAACCGCACCTACCCTAAGTAAAGCTCTTGTCCAAATTCAAAGACAAAGCAGCCCGGTTCTTGACATTCTTTGCAATTTTGCAAAAAAGTAAATAGATCTAAATGAATAAAAAATAGAATAAAAAAATAAAATAAATAAGTACATAAATTAAAAAAAAAAAAACGAGTCTTTTCGTAAATTGCTAATTAGAGACCTCTATGTCAGTGTCTTTTGATATCAAGATATCAGGAGACCAGAAACAGCGTAGGTATGGCGAGGCATGCCGAACCATTCCTAGGGACCTACTGGTTTCTGATCGAGCCTGATAAACTTGATATCAAAAGACATTAACACGATGTTCTATTTCTCATGCACCTCTAGACGATTTAAAGGCGTAAATACTGTCAAAGAAAAAAAGAGCAAATGCATTTTCGTCCGAACTTGCTGATGTCGGAAATGCATTATGACGCACGTCGGTGACGTCATTTAACCAATCGAATGTTGTTATCACAGCCAACATAGCCTACATGTAAGTATGAAGCATGAAAACAAGTATGTTTATTTTAAGAACTTTATGCAGGTTCTTGTATATATGTCAGTTTGTTTGTATGTCTTTGTATTTCGTAACAATCCTGTTACTGGATTTTTAAACCAATAAAGTTATTTGATTTGATTTATAGTCTGCAGAGATCGGTTCTCAAGGCACTGCCTGGTATCATTAACACAAGCGCAGTTCTAAAGTGACATGATATCGCATCATGTTATCATACTCTAAAAATATCGGGTGGAATTTGCAGCAGATGCACGATAAAAACATATAATAAAAAAAAAGAAAAAAAAAAAAAGACACCGATATTGACACAATAACATCATAACATAGATCTTTACATGGCAGTTTCATGACCATCGTGATAAGGAAAATACACTTTTAGGGGAAGAAACTCTGTCATATTATTTTTGCCTCTGCTCTTAATAAAGGAAGAATCTGCAGATTCTTTCTTTAAGTAGTTGACCCCCTTTTGGAAGGGGAAACAAACAAGAAAGCACATTTAAATTAATGGCGGTAAATGATGGAGATGTACTCATATGATCATGACAAAAGGTTTCGGTATAAAAACATTAGAGGTATGAGCCTTTAAATACTTTTTTCACTTACTGCATTTAAAGTGAAAGGGAACACTTCCATATTTTTCCGCCATTTTTACGATGGGAGGAGGGGATGGGGGTTGACTTTCTGTTTGTTTCCCTGGACAAAGAAGCCTTTCTTAACTAAGTCTAAGCTACATGCAGACCCGCCCTTAAATAACAATAACATGCAGCAGAGAGAAGTAGCTTCACAGTGAAGGGAGACTAGTAGAGATAAACTGTTCCACTGTAACTACTTGAGTTCTTTTGGGTGATAAAACAGTCTGGTGATCTCAAATTGCTATGACGAGCATTTGCCAAAAAATTAGAATAATAATAGAAATAATAAAATCACTGCTCAATGCCAGGAATAACAACTGCTAGTTACGGCTAACTATCAACCACTGATCAGTGTCAGTGACGGCTAGCGGCTAGCTGCCAGTCACGGCTAACTATCAACCACTGATCAATTCCAGTGACTACTAACTGCCAGTTTGGCTATATATCAACCACTGCTCACTGCAGTAACTACTAACTGCCGATCACAGCTTACTCTCAGCTACTGATCTAAGCCAGTAGCGACTAACTGCCAGTCACGGTCCACTATCAATCACTGATCAGTACCAGTAAATACTAAAAGTCTAGCCGACCCACTATCAATCACTGATCACTGCCAGTAACTACTTACTGGCTCGCTATTAATCACTGACAGCTGCCAGTACTTTCTGCCTCACTGTCAATCACTGATCACTGCCAGTAGCTAACTGCCAGTCGCAGCTTACTATCAATAACAGATCACAGCCAGTAACTACTAACTAACAGCGGCCAGCAATTGCTACCTCACTATAAATCACTGATCACTGACAGTAACTAATTGCCATAATAACATAACATAACATATCCTTTATTTTCACTCTGGTCAAAAGACATAAGAGGTGAATACACATACACATTAAACATGGCAGCTGTATATAAATTTCAAGTGTAGTTATACAAATATCCTACAAAATACTACGGACTTATAACCGATAAGTGGAACAACTTGTGGCTATTTTATATAAAAAGATAAATTATTCATGAATTTGAGGGAATCGGCGAGGGGGAATCAGCATTATTACTGTCTCTATAGCTTGGTCGTGGCATCCCGGCCAATTCCAGGATACCTCGACAAAGCCATAGTCTCAGCGACAATTCAGCTTTCCGTGATCAATATATCATTGCCATAAACCAGCATACTTATTTTTAATGTGCAGTTATATAGACCACAGTATCCGAACTGACTGTACCATCTCTTCCGGTTTTCATATCGTTGAATCGAGGGTACAGAGTTCGCTTATAACCAGTAGTCGGAAATCATTATGTTTTGAGATTTTATCCGGAATCTGCTGCGTCATTTATAGTTTTTCAGCTTCGAAGATGTAAAGAGGTAAGTTTGATATAATTTGCTCTTCGGTCTTTTACTTTATTACCCTGTACAATGAAAACCTCATGGCCGTCACAGAAATTTTATTCCGAACAGCTTAATTTAACACGAGTTTGTGTCGTGCAAAACCTAGCTATCATCCTATTATCAAAACTAACAAACTGTAGATTGTTAACGCCTTCCGTTTATTTTAAAGATTTTTTATAAAACAGGTAAGAAAAGGCTGAAAATGGAATTAGAATCATGCCAGGGCCACTTGAATATTGTACCGTTTACTACCCACCCATACACGACATTGTACAGAACAATAAGGTAAAAGACCGAAGAGCCAATTATATTAAACTTACCTCTTTACATTTTCGAAGCTGGATAACTATAAATGACGCAGCACATGCCGGATAAAATCCCAAAACATAATGATTTCCGACTACTGGTTATAAGCGAATGTTTGTACTCTCGAATCGAAGCTATGTAAACCGGGAGAGCTGGTACAGAGAGTTCGGACACTGTGTAGACTATAGGTAAGAAATAATAACATCCATAATCTACCATACATTCAACTATTTTAGCCCTTGCACGTGACATATTTCACGAGCTTATCCCATTGACTAAATGCACTAGGGTGTGACAAAACAAACCATTGCAGCTTTTCATTGGCTAACTTTGTAGGATCCGTGCAAAACATGAACGCATTGACACGTTTCAAGATTTCCTTATTCTATTACAAATACTTGTTTCTGAATGGAATTATTTAATATGGTAAAGCAGGCGATCCTGAATAGAAAGTACTGTGAAAAACTGGATTATTTTATCATAAAACATGTAAGTATAATTGTGCAACAGTGCGGCGTCACCGCTGAACCCGGGTTATTCGCCTCGCATACGGTCCCATGCCCACTCGACGCACTGTGCCCAGAGCCAGGGCACCGGCGTCGAATCGGCAGGCGGACCGACGCAACTAAGAGGCCGGGCTCAACGGCCACCTCGCATCGTCGCATCCTAGACCAACGAAGGCGCAAACATTGAAACAACATTGAATCAACGTTGACTCAACAGCATAGTCACGGTTAACTATCAATCACTGATCACTGCCACTAACTACTAAGTACTAATCACGAGTCATGGCTAACTATCAATCACTGATAAGTGCTAGAAACTATTAACCACCAGTCACGGTTAACTATCAATCACTGATCACTGCCAGTAACTACTGAGTACTAACTACCAGTCACGGTTAACTATCAACCACTGATCACTGCCAGTAACTATTAACTACCAGTCACGTCTAACTATCAATCACTGTTCACTGCCAGTAACTATTAACTACCAGTCACGGCTAACTATCAATCACTGATCACTGCTAGTAACTACTGAGTACTAACTACCAGTCACGGTTAACTATCAATCACTGATCACTGCCAGTAACTTCTGAGCACTAACTACCAGTCACGGTTAACTATCAATCACTGATCACTGCCAGTAACTATTAACTACCAGTCACGTCTAACTATCAATCACTGTTCACTGCCAGTAACTATTAACTACCAGTCACGGCTAACTATCAATCACTGATCACTGCTAGTAACTATTAACTGTCAGTCAAGGTTCAATTTCAGTCACTGCCAGTAAGTACTAATTGCCAGTCACGGCTCACTGTCAATCTCTGATAACTGCCAGTTGGTGCTTTCAGCTAGTCAAAGATAACTTCTCACTGCTCAGTGCCACATACTATCGCACATTATTAGCCACTGTCATTGCCAGCTACAGTTCATTGCAGCACATCTCACTGCAGGCCAGATTGTTCACTACTTGTCACTGCTCATTTCCAGACACTATCAACGGACAGAAGTCGCTGCTAAGCTAACAGACAGTCCCAGCTCATTGTTTGCTAGCAAACTCCA